>OX465296.1:118468779-119093901 GCA_949987735.1 Leucophora obtusa
GTAGACCTATGAGTTTTAAATTTCACTTACATTCAGATTTTCTATAAAAATTATATTTTCCACATTTTGTATCATATTTGAATAAATAAAACAATTGATCAAAATCCATTAAGAAAACTTAAAAATATTTGAAAAATTGGCGAAAACGTTAAACTAAATTTTTTGAAATAACGAAAAATATGCATATATTTGAAGTTTAATTCGGGAAAGTTTTTGACTTATTAAGGAGGGAAAAATATTTTAAAAACATTTATTGAGTCTGTATTTATATTTTTAAATATATTTTAATCAAAAATGTAAAAAGTCATAAAAATATAAAAGATTTTGATGTACTTCTCCACAATTTGGACTCATAAAGTATTTCCCTGGGTAAGGGGGATAAAAAAAAGAAAGCCCCACAACTCGAAGGCTATTCAATGGAGCTTTTTTGGCTTTAGATCCGGGCTTAGGAAACCAAAATACTCAAAAAAAAAAGGTTTTAGCAGAAGGCTGCACAAAAAATTCATTTTTGTCAAGTAATGTGTTAATTGGTGCGGCCCTCAGTAAGATTGTAAAATCCCAAATTTGGCCCTTCAAGCCATTTATGTGCCCATACCTGCTATATATGAATACAGGTCCTGTGTCTACATTTCACCACAAAAAATTTATATTGATTGCATTTGAAAATTTTTGTATAAAAAAAACTAAATGGAAAACCGCAAAACTTTAAAGACATTTAGCGAAAAATCTGTACCTTAGATCGAAAAATAAAGTACGCCATCGTAATCGGCTTGTCCGAAATATATATAATTAATGGTCAGAGCTCTATTAATTTTTAAAATTCAAGATTTTGTCATGCAGTGTTATTCAAGCCCAATGGATTTGGTGCTTTAATAATGAATAATGTACACATTCAAAGATTTCTGACAGCATAATTTTATTTTCAGTTTAAAACTGTAGACTCTAATAAAATTTTGTTAAAATGTTCCCTATTTATAGTAGGTAAATTTTTACCTACAGTAAAATTACTCAATATGTGTAAATATCAAATTATACACACATTGTGTGTAATACTAGTACTAATACTAGAAAGATAAAGCAATGGCTAAAGGAACTTAGCCATTGCTTTAACTGTAATGAATAAAAAATAATATTGATTTCAACTCCAAAAAATATTATTTAAGTGATAGGCATTTACTTTACTAAAATTTGCTCACCCAAAATAACATTAAATGGCCCGTATCTCGAAAACTACGAGAGATAGAGCAAAATTTACGATAATTTCGACACCCCGTGAAAAGGGTTGCTCTATCCAAAAATGTACCTTGGACCCTCGGAAAATTCTGCATTTCAAAATACGGCCCATTTCTCGGAAACTAAGCGAGATAGAGCAAAACGGACAAAATGTTTGCTACTTTGGAGTGCCCTTACATGCCTTCAAATAATATGGACTATGACCGGGGAAGGTCCGAGACCCTAAAGTTTAACAAATTTTACGACTCAGTATAATTACAAATAAAACTGTAGTTTTACTAATTTTTACTTAAATTTAGATTTGTTAAGTTTAACAAAAAAGTGTTAAAATCAACATATTTTACTTTAACCCTTAAATGCATGGTGTAGCCATTTGGCAACATACCGGTTTTTTAATAATAAAAACCCACTTGGTGCAGAAAACTGCATTTTTGGGCATTAAGGGCCCCTTCTGTACATAGTGTTCCTATAGTTTAGCGCAAAATTTTTAAACAGTTAGAGTAAAAATCTTGGTTTTGTTCTGTATATTTGTGAAAAATCTAAAACGCGTTTTTTTCAAAAAGTGTAATATTCAAAAATATTAGTTTAATTATTGAAAGTGGTATTCTCGCAATAAAATGCATTTTGGCGACAATAAATGTATAAATTATAGTTTATAGATTTTTTTTGTTTTTTTTTCATACACGTTCAAATAATCACAATTTAGCTATTTGACAAAAAACCATATTTTTCAATAAAAATCACCTTTTTTTTAAAAATATTTTTTTTTTTTGGTGTTTTTCTTGAAATGTACACGCCTTTAGAAATCATATATAAAAAACTGGTTAAAATCGAAGAGATCATGCATTTAAGGGTTAAGCCAAAAACAGGAATAAATTTTGTTAAAGTAACACATTTTTCTGTCTAGCCAACAGACATATTATTTTGTGTGCACTTAAATCGAAATATGCAATAAAAGCCAATAAATTTGAACTAAGAGCTCAAAAATAAACACTTAAAAGAATTTTTTCTTCTCGTAAAATTTATCGATTTTTAAAAATCATGTTTGTTACATGAGAGCAGAGCTTAGAAAAACTTAATTCAATTTAAGCTTAAATCACCAAAAATTAAATTCAGATTTTAAAAATATTCATGTACCATTCCCTTAAACCATTCGTAAAGAATTCATTCATAAGCTTCTTTCCCAAAGCTTTAATATGAATTGAATGAATTCCTAACTTGAATCATTCAAATCGCATGTTCATTCTCCATTTTACTAATCGAATGAAGAAATTTTATTACCATTCACTTAGTGCAGTGTAGTTTGAACCTAACATATAATCAAAACCAAAGCATACAAGGTGTAACAAAGCATACGATACTATTTATTTCTGTTAGATGAATTTTAAACGTTTATCATTGGTATTATGCTAATATTTCAGCAATTACATGCAATTTTAAATTTTTCATTTGATTAAGTGAATGAAAACAAATCATTTTTCATTCACCTTTTTATTAAATGAATTCAGGTAAATTGGGTTTCATTCAGTTAGAATTCAATCAAAATAGAATGAATTCATATAATTTAAAGCTATTGGGAATTAAGCTATCGAATTAATTCCATAAGAATGCTATTGGGGAATGAAATTTAACCCAAATTTCATTAATTTTTAAAAAGTGAATGAAAGAATTAAGCCTTTTAAACCTTTGCATGAGAGCGATTGCTTGAAATATAAATATAAATATCTAAGTAGATGTCAACATAATGTTTGATTCAAAATTATCTTCGGTTAAAATCGTTTGTATGAAAGTCGCTGCCCTGGTAATTAATCTTTTGATGACCCTGTAATTATAGTTTTGGTAATTGTTGCTGATAATGATAATAGAGCTATTAACTCCTTACCGCCCAAATGAATCTAGGGCAGAGAATTAAATACATTATCTGTATACTTTATTTCTTATAAACGATTTCACTGACATTCAAGTTGAATTTCAGAATTGTTTTTTACATCCAAAAAAATACGTAGTTGTCGATCACTAGAACTTTAATTACAATCGAAAATTGATTTCTACACATTCAACTGTCATGTGATAACGGTACAACTTTTTTGAAAGTAGGAGTAAAAAGGGGAAATTGCCCCGTATGAACGGCTTCGAAATTTAGTATTTTAATTTATTGCTTCCATCAGTTAATTAATATTAATTATTGTCTATTTTTTAGACAATAATAACACATTAGTGCGATTAGAAATGTGATTATCAATTAAAAAGGACATTTTTTTACTTTTTTATGGTAATTTAAGTTTTTTTTTACTATTTAAAAGTACATTATTCAAATCGTGTTATATATTAATGAAAAGAATAAAAGGTAAAAAAAACTATTTTTAAATTAAAAAAATAAATAAACAAACAAACATATATTAATGAAAAGCTTATTGAAAAAGGCTTAATAAGTAATTGCACCCTCATCTATTAGAAAGCAGAATTTTTTCACAGGTTTGTGTGTGGCAACTAGGGTTTGGGGTTCGGGAATTCCCGGGCGAGAATTCCCGGAAAATCCCGGGAAAAGTTTGCCGGGAATTCCCGGGAAAATAATATATTTTTCCCGGGAAAACGGGAAATTTTAAAAATATTAAATTTTTTAAATTGTTTTTGTTTCGAATATGATTTTTTAATTTTAGTCATAAAAAAACATTTTAAATACCAAAACAAAAATGTCATTGTTAAAATCTTTTAAAAGGGAATACATTTATTTGACACAGAAATAAAATCTTTGCCAAGTAATTAGGAGCATTTCAAATAATAAAGATTTTTCGCATAACTTATTCAAAATTTAAGTAGTAAAACCCAAAAACTTGGTAAAATTTTTAAAAGAAATATGAAAAAATAGCTTTGTTTCTTACAAATAATCGCCCATACTATCTAAATTTTTCAAATGTATAATTTAGGTAAAGTCGACTTTAGTTAAAATATTGGGTGGCAGTATACCTTCTTGACTTGGTTTATTTTTGGAGCATTCTGATTGGTTAATTTATTTTTAACCAATCAAAATATTTGAAAATATAAATATTTTTGTAAGGTTTTCATACACAAAATGAACAAAACCGTTTGATTAAAAATAAAGTCGACTTTAAATTTAAAATACTCCTTTATATTAAGGGTCAATAATTTTATAAGTCACGTTTTCATTAATAAATATGAAAACAAAAGACTAATGGTTAACGGTGGTATCTAAATTTGGTTATCCGACATCTAAATTTGGTTCACAAAAAAAAAATTGATGGTCACGCAACTTCTCTTGAAGAAAACAACAACAAGAATAACGTTTCAGCTAAAATTAGCAAAGTACCCGAAGAAAAAAGTGTAAGCTGAATTGCGGCATTAAAGGTTTTATGGTAGGGCAAACATTTCCTGAAATGGTCTCCAAATTAGCCGCAGTCAATCCGCGCCATAACTAGATCTTGCTTTATTCGAGAAAATTTTTATAATAAAAACCTGGCATTGCAAAAAAATTAAACCGATGTAAAGAACATTATATTAAATTACTACAATCATGTAAAAGATATCATGATAAAAGAAATATCGAGCAATATTTCTAACAATAGGAGATTTACTATATTCTTAGATGAATGGACAAGAATATCACAAAAGAGATATTTGAACATGTGTATAAACGGAAATAATTCATTTTATAACCTGGGGTTGGTTTATATATCAGGAAGATGTAATGCTGATAAAATAAGAAGAATTGTAGAAATAAGACTAGAAGAGTTTTATTTGTCTTTGGAAAATAACATTGTGGCCACCATATGTAATGGTCCAAGTGTGATGAAACGGTTTGTTTCCGACAGTCCAGTAGTGGGTGCTTTCTGCTGGAATCATGCAATTCATTTGGCAGTGCTTAGAGTAATTTATGTGAAATCAAATGTTCAACATTCTGATATTTTTACTTTGAATTCTCACTAGACAGAATGAATTTGTACTGAAATAGTGTTTTTTTTAACAAAAATTACTTATATAGGTGGTTTTCATTAACAATTTTGTTCAAAAATATTTCCCGGGATTCCCGGGAATCCCGGGAATCAAATTTTTTCATTCCCGTTTCCCGGGAAATAAAAAAGTCCGGGAAATCCCAAACCCTAGTGGCAACCTACCTTTACCTTAAAGTAGAGTAAAGGGGGGATCCTTCGCTAATGGCGCACTTACACTAACCCCATTTTTCTCCGATGTTAAGGGAGACAAAAAATTCGAAAAAATATATTTTGTGCATTTTTCAATTACCTTTGATGAATTTACATCACATGTGATCAGTGTTACCATATATTTTTTTAGAAAAACTGTAAATAAAAACTGTTTCTTTATAGAAAAACTGTTGTTCGAAAAATTTTTAAAAATCAGAAGAAATTCTGGGATCCCGAAGTATCCTGGGACTAAAATATTATCCCAGGGTATAAATTTTCAAAATATCGAGATTTTAATAGTTTAATTGCCTTTGGCATTTATAGTAATAGACTTTTTGCATAGCCTCCTAATAAAACTTTTTTTTTAAGAATTTTGGACTCCTAGGCCCGAATCTAAAGTTAGAAAAAGTTCATCGAATCACCCTTCCGAGATTAACCCCTAAGTTAGGATAGAATACTTTACTGGCCAATGTTATACTTCAAAATATTTTTATTGATTTGCATTCCACATAAAATTGATATTCATTTGATTGAGTATTGTTATGTCGGGAATTGTTTGTTTGAAAAAATTACGTTTTTGGAATTGTCCTTGATCATAATTGAAAATTGAATAGTAGGAAATTGTTATTCAGAATTGGCAAATATTTAATTAAAAAAAATAAAAAATCAATTTTGGCCTTTCTTTATGAGACATTGTTTTATTTTTTTAAAAAAATATAAATTTCTAAATGATCTTAAAAGTTCGGCTAAAAAATGTCCGTCGGGTCTATGACTTGTCAGATATGGCTTAGCCAATTTTATTCCGTGCTAATTTTTGATGAAATTTGTTATAAAAATGATTCGTTTTTCCAGTAAGCATATTTTGTAGTATTATATTGGTATTTTTAAATTTATTTATGTTTCGATTTGTACCTAATTTCTGACAATTTGAAAGTTTTATTGTAATTTTTGGGTCATATGCATAACCACTTTCTAAGTTTGTAAATGGATTATAAAACAAATATTTTATACAAAATTCATTTGATAATCGTGTTATAAAGTTTTCAAATTATTATGCATAAGCACTTTTATATTTTAATTCTTAAATTTTAATTAAAAAAAAAAAAAATTGTAAATGAAACAAATGTGCCGATTTAATATAAAAAACTGTAAAAAAAATCCATGAATTTAAAAAAACTGTTTTTTACATGAAAAAACTGAAAAACTGTTAGGCATCCCAAAAAACTGCAAAAAACAGTTAAAACTGGCTATATGCCAACACTGCATGTGATGTAAATTCATCACATGTGTTTCTTGAGGTGCAAAAAGAAATAATTGAAAGCAACTACATTTTGCTTTCATTACATTTTGCAACTACATTACTTCTTCAAAAACATAATTTTTCAACAGTAAATTAGGACAATGGTATTCCATTTTAAATTTATATTAATAATTAAGAATTTTGTAATTTTGAACAGTCATTTTATTATAGTTTCAAATATTTTTTTTTTAATATCCCAGGAAAATTTTTTTCAATCGGTAGCCAACCACATACATTCTACAACTGGTTCCACTGCAACGGATTCCATGGAACTGGTTCCGGAACCAGTTCCTGGGATCCTATATGGAAGCTGTGCGTGACGTAGAATCAGTTCCAGAACTAGTTCCAGAACTGATTCTAGAGCAACCGGTTCCACTTTGGAGCTATAGAAGGGGTTGCTTTTGGGACAATTTCAAACAAAAAAAATCGGTGTTAGAATCGACAGTAGAAGGGGTTGTGAATGAAAAGTAGCTATTCTACAGCCGATTCTTTGGAACAGAAAATTTTCCTGGGATAGTGGAGATTTATTGATTAAAAACATATCTTAAAGAACTTATTCTAAATTATTTATTTCAATCATTAAAATATTGTCTTTGTTGTATTAACAATTTTTTTTTGTTGAAATTATACCTAGCACTTTTAGCGAATATTCACCAAGTTTGGGGCAGATTCGCCGATTTGTGTTACTTTGAAAATCATTAAAAAATAAATAATAGAAGATATGCAAAAATTAGAATAAGAATCATAAAAATTAAAGCTAAGATATGTTGATCTTCAATTTGAAAGTAATTTTTGAAAAATAATTAGTGGTTAAGAAATGACAGTGATTTGAAAAAAATGGCTAAGGATTACTCCTTTACCCTACTCTGAAAAATATGAAAGTTTGATACCCATATTGCCTATATCGGAGTCATAGGGTTGCCACTATAATGTACAATAAAATATAGGATATCAGGAAAATCCCGCTAAAACCCAAAACAGCAGGTATATCATAAATAAAAAATATGGGTCCGCTTAAACTTAACAAGGATTAGTATATGTGAATCGTACGACTATAACAAACATTTTCATATAAAATACTCCAAAAATTAACACATTTCTTACAGCAACAACTATAAAACAAGAAAAACGTACCAAAGAAAGGTACCAAAGAACGGCCTTTAAAAATCCCTATCCGAAAATATAACATTCCCAGTGTAGAAAATCATTACCAGATATGTGGTTATGTAACTACATACTTGGTATTGGTAACTACTTACTTTTGTTATTACATTTCTTATTACCTTTATATGGCGATGTCGCGAAAAATAATGAGTTGTCGTTACACACCAGCATACGAAAAATCAAAAAATATATCGTTACCCATGTGCTTACCAGTACTGACAAAAATAATGAGTCTAAACTTAGATTTTCAAAAAAATTAATTATATAAAAAAAATATTTTTTATTGTATTTTTTTTTTTAAATAAAATTTGCTGGTGCGGGAATCGAACCTGGGTCTACAGATTGCCAGTCAACAGCTCTATCATCTGAGCTATATCGACATGTAATATTTAATAGATAAAAACATAATTGACCTGCTGCACACAAGCAAGCTTACTCGCCAACATACAAAAAATCAAAAAATATGTGGTTACATATATCCTTACCAGTGATTAAAAAATATTGAGTCTAAAAATAGATTTCAAAAAATTTTCAAAAAAATCTAAAAAATTATTTTCTATTTGAAATAATGATAAAAATAAGTCATTATCAGTAACTCATTATTATATGTTTTAAAATAATGCAGAAGGTAAGTGGGTGTCATTACTGGTACTCCAAAAAATAATGATATGTCATTACCGTTTCTACATTGGGTTTGTATGTAGTCTCCTTGATGAAATGACAAATAAATGGTGGTTAAAAATGGGTCACTTTTGAACCCAGTTTTAACCACCTAAATGTACGTGATGGCCGATAATCTCAGGCACCCACGGTGGGCCTTAATGTGTTAATGATAAGAAAGATTATAAATTTTTAAACAATGTAAATGTATACTAAATAAAAATTAAAGTATCGTCTGGGCTTTTGACTGATAATAAAATATTACAACTACAGATGGTTCACAAAATTCTATGTGTAGTTATTATCAGACAAATTTAGTTACGTTTTCGAAAATAGTAGACATAGTATAGGCAAATTTTTATGCGACTGTCACGTGTAATAATAGGAAAAATATTTTAAAAAATCTACACAATGAAACGAAATTACAAACAAATGTATCTAACTTTCCATGACAAATATACAACGAAAAAACTCCTCGCGTGTTCGCGAGTCTTTGGTGGAATACTCTAGGCTGAGTCTTAGCTGATGAATTTTTTTAAAGTAGCAACCAGCAACTTAACACTTTTTAAAGATAAACCAAAATGTGTCTTCATAAGTTGTTTTAAAATAAAATTATCAACAATTTAAAATTAACTAAAGTCAACCAAAGAAACTTATTCAACTGAATTAATACTCAGTGTGGGATAAAACAGCTCAGGATTTTTTTCGGCATATAAATAAAGTTTAGTGCATAATTACAACAACACCTGCAGCAGTTAGTACCAGGGTTTTGGCTACAGCCAATATGAAAGTAATAAAAAAAAATCATAATATCAAGGTTGGATATGTACTAAGTAAAAATGGTAATTATAAAGGACTCGTTGCACTATAGCGCTATTGGGAATGCATAACAATTCACTAATAGAAAAAAGTGTGTAAAATTGTTTGCTAAAGTTACTAAAAAATTAAGACAAAAGGGCCCTGCGGAAAAAACTGCTAAAATCAGCAGAATCTTTTCACCAAACATTTGAAGGATGAAAACAGCAGGAAAAAATCTGTTACATTTACAAAATTTTAAGTATATTTTAGTTAATTTCCAATAACAATTTACCCTGCTAAACTCAGATAAAAATTAGTTGAATACTAGTACACTTAAAAATATGTCAGTAAAAATATGTCAAATGGGTTTTAAATCGATTTGACTAATTTTTAGTTGAAACGCTAACTTAAACAAAGATTGTGCTAATGTCAGGAATTTTTTCTGATGGGCTCTTTTTAACTTATTTAAGACTAAACCACTGACTCATTGTTTTTTTTTCCTATAGGTAAATGGTAATGACAAATCATTGCTATTTATATGATAAAAACAATGAATCAACGGTTGTTTTAATTTTTTTTTATTTCTACCATATATTTATTTGTATATATGTCCCTTAAAAATAGATTCGTCATTACACCCCCCCCCCCCCCAGTTTCTTTTAAAATGGTCCCAAATGGAAGAAATTAATTTTTTTTTTGGAAACGGTAACCTGTGCCGAGTGTTGGACGAAAATGGCCCATTTTGGAAAAAAAGTGTATTATTATTAAAAATTCCAAAAATTTTAAATTTAGAAAAAAATTATTTTTTATTTCATTTGTTCATTTAATATAGTCAAAATGATTCAGATATGGAATTTTGACTTTATCGGATATCATTAACCCACTTTAGGCTGGAAGCCAAAATGACCCACGAATTTGATAAAAATGCTAAAACGTGTTTTTTTTAAATTAGATTTAAAGATTTTTTAAGATGCCTAATTTGGAGATGTCGATTGCTACTTGTACCACATAATAGTTGATATTAAAGAAAAAAAAAATAAATTTAAAAAAGATAATTCCACTTTGTGCTTGGAGCGACTGCTTTCCAGGACATTTTACAAAAATTGCTCATTTTGTTAAAAATTTAGCAAAATTTTAATGTTTTCATCAAAGTTTACATAGTTTTCGGAGAAGTATCACTTAAATTTAGTAAGACCATAATTATCTTTACATTTATTTAAAAAATCGTTAACCCTTAGTGGCCTGGGGTCAGAAAAGACCCGCTTCACTACAAATGATTCAAAAAAATCTTTTTTCCACTTGATAAAAATTATTAATTTGTGTAAATTGATCCATATAGGGTTAATGTTTTTACTTTGCGGCAAATAATACCCACTTGGAAATTTACAGAATAACGTCTTTCCAAATAGAAAACAATAAATGCTTAATAAACAAAGCTTTTAATTAGAATCTAATACGAGTGCACAACTAAAATTGCTGTTAATATACGGACACTTTTGACCCCACCTTTTTAACCCTTAAAAAAATTGGGACTATACAAAATTGCGCTTGTTCGTTAGTTTTGTACCAAAATTATGAAAGGTGTTTTTCTGTAAGTTTCCTAGTGGGTCGTTTTTGGCCAAAAGTATAAAAATTAACCCCATATGGATCATGTTACATAAAATAATTATTTTTATCTAGTTGAGATTTTTTTTTTTGTCAAATTTAAGGCTTTACAATCTCGTAGTCATAATTAATATTAAGTTTCATGGGACATTTCTGACCCAGGCCATTAAGGGTTAACGATTTTTTAAACAAATTTAAAGATGATTATAGTCTTACCAAATTTGAGTGATACTTTTCCGAAAACTATGTAAACTTTGATGAAAACAAGAAAATTTTGTTAAATTTTTGACAAAATGAACAATTTTTGTAAAATGTCCTGGAAAGCAGTCGCTCCAAGCACTAACTCAAATTATCATTTTTCCAATTTATTTTTTTTTCTTTAATATCAACTATTAAGTGGTACAAGTAGAAATCGACATCTCCAAATTAGGCATTGAATCACTTTGACTATATTAAATGAATAAATGAAATAAAAAATAACTTTTTTCTAACTTTCGAATTTTGGGAATTTTTAATAATAATACACTTTTTTCCAAAATGTGCCATTTTCGTACAACTTTCAGCACGGGTTAACGTTATCCAAAATAAAAAAATTAATTTCTTCCATTTGGGACCATTTCCAATAAAACTGGGGGGGTGTAATGAATGAAAATCGGCAAAACTTTATTTTAAGGGACATCCTAATGTAGAGTTATATAAAAAGTGCTAGAATTTTTTGTTTCGTTCTTCCATATATATTTATATATAAGTATATGTGACATCATATATGAACGTATGAATTGTTCGGTTTAATTTTAGCATACCCTAGTAAAAATGATTTTTATATATTCATATATGATTTTTATACAATCATTTATGATTTTCTACAATTATAACTTGTCGAGTATTGTGAAACATATATTTTTATATGATTATATCAGAAGATATTTAATTATATAAAATTATATTAACCAGATCCACCATTTTTCGGATCAGATAATATATTTTTTATATAATTATATTAACCCATACATGATTTGATCCGGAAAATGGTGGATCTGGTTAATATAATTTTATATAATTAAATATCTTTTGATATAATCATATAAAAATATATGTTTCACAATACTCGACAAGTTATAATTGTATAAAACTATAAATGATTATATAAAAATCATATCTGATTATATAAAAATCATACAGTAGACCGTACCTCAAAAAAAAAAGTTCGCCGTACACCCTCCAATATGAAGTATTTTTGCAAGGAGGTTTCAAAAAAATTTTTTTATTTTTTTTTGCCAAGCGTAGGGGTCGCCTTTTTTAATTTTTTGTTATAGCTTTGGCATTTAAAATCGGATTTTATAGTGTGATATATCAATTTTTTTGCCTCGAGGAGACCAGAAAAATTAGAAAGGCGACCCCTACGTTCGGCAACCAATATATAAAAAAATTTCTACTGGGTTTAGCTTTAATTTTCTGACATTAGGGTGGTGGGTGGTAGCAACGAGATCTAGTGGGTAACTACTAGAACGGGATACTTGAGGTGAAAATGCCCTTGGAAAAAAACACTGGTCTCCACGAGGGAAAAACATCGATGTATCATACTTTAAGATCCGACTGTAAATGCCAAAGATATAACGAAAAATGTGAAATGGCGACCCCTACGTTCGGCAAAAAAAAATAAAAAAAATTTTTTTGAAACCTCCTTGCAGAAATACTTCATATTGGAGGGTGTACGGCGCACTTTTTTTTTTTTGCCTGTAAGGTGGTACGCTCTAATATACAGTATTTATATAGAATTACATGTGATGCAATTGATGAATTCTGGCATCGATTTGGACCGCTGCAGATTTTCTAACGAAACTTTTTGAAGGCATGGACATATGGCTGAGAATTATTGTTATGCAATTTGTGGAGCTTTACTATGCCCCGTATATGGAACTAAAGTAGAATGTTAATGAACTATCGCTCCTGAATGGGTTAAAAATTTGTTAAAAACACTATGCGACAGTCAAAATCGGGATGGGATGAAACCAACGGGAAATGTTATATCGGTCAAAAACAAGTTATACGTGTCCCGGCGTTTCGCTGGGTCACCCCTAGGAATCGAGATATATCTTTTTTTTGACATAACTCGAGAACCACTAGTTCGATTTTGCTCAAACAATTTTAAAAAAATTAAAAATTACAATTCCTTTAATCTGTTCATATAACGTTTTTCTATATACTCAACAGTTTTGCCGGTAAAAATAAATCTTTGTTACCGCTACCATAAAAATCAATAACCTTTTGTTTATTACTTTTTTTTAATATTTTAGGCAAAAAATATTTTTTTCTTCATACATTTATTTTTACCGGCAAAACTGTTGAGTATATAGAAAAACGTTATATGAACAGATTAAAGGAATTGTAATTTTTAATTTTTTTAAAATTGTTTGAGCAAAATCGGACTAGTGGTTCTCGAGTTATGTCAAAAAAAAGACCACCAAAGGTCAAATCGATATATCTCGATTCCTAGGGGTGACCCAGCGAAACGCCGGGACACGTATAACTTCTTTTTTACCGATATAACTTTCTCCGGTAGTTTGAACCCTTCCCGATCACTGACCCCTACCATTTGTCTCACAGTGAAATTAGTCAAATCTATTTGAAACCCATTTCACAGATTTTTTACTGACGTATTATTTTAAGCGTAGTTATACCAAGTACATATGACGGAATTTGGAAGATCCACTAGCATATAGCATAAGCTAAAATGATATAAGATTATATATAACGGTAGATTAGAAATTTTCATACACACAGAAAATAAATTGTTTGGAATTCTATCGGGACCAACGAGAGCTTTTTTATTATTCAATAATTTTAATTGCAATTACTTAAAATTAATTATCATAAAATTTAATTATGACCAGAAAATAAATAAGATTAACCAAAATACTGTCGCATTATCAAAAATATTGGCTTTCCTAATCAATATTGAAAAAATACTAACTTCTACATTACCTTCAATACCAACAACCACCCATTTATCGAAGAATTAGTCGTTTAAATAAATTATTGGCAGCAGAAATTTAGTATCGGTCCTGTTTCAATAAAATATATTACTCTATCACAACGTATTAGTTTTTCCAATAAATTAAATAAAATTTTCAAATTAACTGCAATCAAAAAATAATTTACATTATTTTGGTAGTTATAATAATAAATTGTCGGCTTTCCTGCAAGTAGTGCTATGAGTTTTTTAACAGCCCGGGTAAAAAATCTTAATACGGTGTCATATATAATTATATCTTATTTGATAAGTCCCCATATACAACGACATACAACTTGATCCGAAAAATGGGTCATCTACTTGTGTCTAATTATATCAAATTAGATATTATTTGATATAGTTTGATCCGAGATTTGTCCATATCCAGGACATCAAATTACATCTAATTCGATATAAAAATATCTGATTTTATATAATTTTGTCTAATAGTAGGTACACTTTTTATACATACCGGCTTTAAATTGATATTGAAATTTCTATAGCTTAAACAATTTTAAAGGCCCAAATTTTATAACATAAAATAAAAATCTAATCTAAATCGTTTGCATCATTTTTAATTTAATATGCAAAAAAAATCACGTGAAAAGTATTTTGCTGTGGATAAATTAACTCTTAATTTATATTAATTTGTACGAGATCATATAGAAAGGTATATAAAATTACAAGAAATATATTTTTAGTATGACGATACATACAGTGTTATATAACTTAGTATCGAACCATATAATCATATCGGTCACTACATATATTTTGATTAGTTTTATATGGCTTATATAGTTATATATGAAGTCAGATTTGGGGATATGTAATAACATCAATTACCGAACAACAAATTCATTGAAAAAATAATATCAGATGTTTTTGTATATAATGATATGTGTCTTAATGTGAATCCATTCACCGTCAGATATAACCCAATCACATTATATATAACAATATATAACTATTTTT
Source organism: Leucophora obtusa (assembly GCA_949987735.1). Taxonomy (NCBI): domain Eukaryota; kingdom Metazoa; phylum Arthropoda; class Insecta; order Diptera; family Anthomyiidae; genus Leucophora; species Leucophora obtusa. Next base: position 118,483,685 of record OX465296.1, read on the forward strand.
ACCCGGGAGGTTTTCCTTTTGAGATATTTTATTGACATCATATGCCTTAATGATGATTTTAGTAAATGAGTTCGTGTATCATTAAGGTATACGATGTCAATAAAATATCTTAAAAGGATAATATAAATCAGTTTTTTTGCTCTCCTGAAAACCTGTTAAAAAACAAATGATTAGAAATAAAAATTTTAATTATTACAATCAAATTTTGGAATGTATCACATTTTTTCTTCTCATACATATGCTTATTTAAATTCAAAGTTAGACAACTAAATGTAACTGTCTGTGGTGCACGGGGTAGAGACACAGCCTGATAGTCTTAGCAATCTGAGTTCAAATCTCAGCAAAGACGTAATTTTTTTAAAATAATTTTTTAATGATTTAAATTAAAAAAAGATAGAATTGATTTTCTGTCGTAAATTGAGTTTAGCCTAGATCAGGGCTGGCAAAACTATGACACCCGTGTCAGTAGTGGCACGGGAGTGGATTTTAGGTGGGACGAGCAAAAAATTCTGTTAAATATTAAATTTCGCTACAAAAATGTGTGATTTAACTCCATAATAGTGAAATTTTTCATAGAGCTTGTAAATCGTCTTTTAAAATAATTAAAACTCTGTATTGAAACCATTTTTTGTTTACAGAAATATGGTTAATACAGTACTCGCAAATTTGATTATCAGAAAATTCTGGGAAAATTTCTAAAATTATAGATTGAAAGAAGTTCAAATGTTTCGATGAGAAAATGCCTCATAATCGGAGAAATAAAAGGTACCAGAAAATTGCACAGAAATGGAAAAAAATTTGTAATAAAATTGGATATAAAAAATTAACTTTTTTTAGAGGGAAAATAAGTGCTCCGAAATAACCCTCAATTAAATAAAATCTGACAATAAGTTTCATAATGAAATAACCCCCTTCGCTGAATTTGAAATTGGGGTCTGATCGTGTTTCGCAGAGCCATTTCATGTGAAATAGAAATTTCTCTGTTCAAATCCATAATGTTCGCTTTTTATTCATTAATATGATGATAAAAATCGCGCGATTTATTTTAACCATATAAAATTGTTGCCTGAGGCACGTTTTTCAACTAGTTTCTTAAGTAACTAAATAATTGATGGCGCCCAAAAGTTTAACTTCTTTTAATAAATAAAAATATTTAAAGGCAATAATGTCCAAACTATTTTAATTTTAAGGAATTAAATATGCTAAAATCCCAAACGTATTTACCAAATTGGGAAAAATTTTATTTCATTAAGGATTTTTTCATAATGAAATAATCTCAATATTTAAAGATTAAATAAACATAAAAATATTAAATAACCCTCAAACATTTTTACGTCATTTCTTGGATGTTATTTAATTTTTCCCTTTTTTTTTTTTTTTGTTAGACCAACACTCAGGGATGCCCCCTATTAACGCAGTGCATTGTGTTAGTATTAGGAAAATAGGTTATGGGGAGGAGGAAAGAGGGAGTAGTGTTTGTGAATATTTGATTTGAACTTCTCTACATTGTAAGTAACAGAGAAGACTTCTGCTGGGAGTTTATTCCACATACGGCTGGTGCGACTGATAAACGAATTCTCTCTGTAATGCGTTGTGCGATCCACTGGACAATCGACTATAAACGGATGTGCTCTACTGGATAGGCGAGTATTACGAATAAAAACTCGGGTCTGGGGATAAGTTCACTTACCTCAGCAGAACACTTCCCATGGTAATATCGATAGAACAGAGTCACACAACCCACATTCCGACGATGATCCAATAAGTCAATAGAGCTGGATACTTTACCGTCATTAATAAGCGCCGACGCCCTCCTTTGCACATGGTCCAGAAGCTCCCAAATAGACTTCGAAGCTCCTGCTCATATATGGGAGTTGTATTCCATCTTCGGTCGGATATAGGTGGTATAAATATTGAGTAAATCGGATGGGGTGAAGTATTTCTTGCACCGACGTAGAAAATCTAGACACTTGAATGCTTCTTTCGACACTTGGAAAACATGTTTATTCCAACGGACATCACACTGAATTTTCATGCCCAGGACATCAAGAGTATCCGATTCACGATTGAGTGTGTCACTCGTAATTTGCCTTTTGCCCCCAATCTCCTCAAGGCTTGGCCTACTATTGAAGGAAAATGAATGACAAATGTTGCTGTCATCTGCAAAAGAGTAGATAGGGTTGAAAGTTTGACCAAGAAGGTCATTGAGAGAGATAAGAAATAGGGAAGGAGAAAGATCAGAACCCTGCGGTACCCCTGAATTCAGCTGAAACTCATCGGATAAGATCCCATCTATAACAACACGAATAGTGCGATCTCTGAGAAAACTCGAAATAAAACGATCGAAGTCATTACGCACACCAAAAGCAATAAGCTTTAATACAAGCGCCCCGTGCCATACACGATCAAAGGCCTTTGAAATATCCAGAGCAACCACTTTACTCTCATGGACCGACTCCAACGCTCCGAGAGGAACGTTAATAGGTCTCCCGTAGAACGATTTCTACGGAAGCCATACTGTCGGTCATTAAGAAGTGAGTTAGACTCTACATAATTCACAAGATGGTAATTAACCATACTCTCGCCTTAGAGAGCGCAGAGCATATTGCGATCGGACGGTAATTTTCAGGGTTGTTAGCTGGACCCTTTTTCGGGATTGGCTGGACATTGGCAACCTTCCAGCACGAGGGGAAAACTCCCGCATGGTAAGAAGCGCATAAAAGGTTGGCCAATGGACGGGCTAGCGTCGAAGAGCACTGTTTCAGCACCAGTGCTGGTATACCATCCGGCCCCGTTGACTTATTTACGTTGAAGTCAGCAAGAACCCTTTTAACTGCTCGAGCTCGAAAGAATATCTTAGGCATAGTACTCGATATTTATTTCTTGCAAACATCTCAGCTAAAAGGTTAGCTTTATCAACAGGTTCAGTATATATTTGGTCATCCTTTATAAGAGTTGGGATAGCTGAACTAGCATTATCCTTTACTCTTTTAACGAATGACGAAAAGCTCTTACTACCCCTAGGAGCAGAAAGAACTTTAGTACGAAGACGTCGTTCGTAAAAAAACTTTTCACATCTAAGTACTTTGGAACACTCGTATCTCGCCCATTTGCGAAGCATATCAGTATTGGCGTTTTTATTATCCCGCCAATTATTGAACGCTAACTCTCTTGATCTGACTGCATTCCTGCAAGTCTGGTTAAACCAACATTTATCTTTAGCCGAAATTTGCTTCGAAGGAATGAAAGCAATATAACTTGTTCAACCATTCCAAGCAATATAACTTGTTCAACCATTTTCGCCGCGGCATCGACGTTGTCGTCGAGGAAAGAGAGTTTTCAATTAAAATGCCGGAAAAAATCGTTGAGCTCAGCCCAACGTGCTTTTTCGTAAATAAAAATTGAGCGCTTCGCAGCTGTTGCCGAAACGTTTCGAAGTCCGGAGAACGAAAAAGATGCGGAAATGGTACAATGATCCGAATTGCCGAGAGGTGCAAGTGGTTATCCACAGCGCTGATAAATATGTACATTAGAGCACCCATATGTGCAAAAGTGTTATTTTTGAAGTTCCCCGCTCATTTTCGGATAAGATGAGAGTAAAAAAATAAGATATGTGAAGAAATTGGGTTTCTGCGACGTAAACCGGCCAGGCCGTTTACATTTATGTCCTCAGAATTACCCAAAAAAAGGTTCATGGATTTATCCATCTATAACTCCTAAACTAGAAGTTTCTAGTGATTAAGTTACATAGCTGTTGTTTCACAATGAAAAGACAAACATTTTCTTTATACAAACTTTTAACCCTTCCATGACCGTTAGTGGTGTTTTAATCAGTAAACATAAAATTTTTTGTCAAAACTAAACTTTGAATGTCTCTCATTTAATTTTGGAGACTTGTAAATACGTATACTCTTCATCATATAATAAGAAATTTAGCGTAGATTAAAAGCCAAATAAGTTTTTTTTTTAATATTTCGTACATTCCATGACAGAAAGCCTAAAAACTGACGAGTTATAGATTTTTTACATATGTGCCCTAGGAAGCCATGTGAATCTTCCATTTTGGGTATAGGATGTGTTCAGCGAACTTATGTAAAACACTACGAGGTATAATTTTGTGGAACTATTTAACCCTCTAACTCTTTAATTAAAAGGACTTTTTGGCCCCGTTTTTCAAAGGGACAAACAGGCCCGTAAGCTGAAGAGTTAGAGGGTAAAAATGTTCCGCAGAAATGTTTCACATAGTGTTTTACATGAAATAGAATATTCAGATGGTTTCCTCCGAAAATTTAGGTTTGCGGGCATTTGAGCGGCAATTGTGTAGAAGTACGAAATTAAACCTTAAACGCATTTTAAGTTTTGACTTATTTCTGGCATTAAACTAAAATATTCAACCTTGATGTCTTCAGAGACTTATAGTAGAATTTCATGACATATACTTTTGTGGAATATTTTAACCCTCTAACTCCTCAATTGAAGGTACTTTTTGACCCTTTTCAAAAGGGCCACAAATTACCCGTAAGTTGAAGAGTTAGAGGGTTAAAATGTTCTGCAAAAATATTTTTCATAAAATTCTACTATAAGTCTCTGAAGACATCAAAGTTTAAAATTGAGGTTCAATGCCAGAAATAAGCCAGAACTTAAAATATGTTTAAGAGTTAATTTCGTGCTAATCTGAAGGCGCTCAATAGAGCACCCATATGTGCAAAAGTGATATTTTTACACCTCCCCACGCACTTTCTGGTAGATTGGGTGTAAAAAATAATATCTCCACGAAAATTGATCCTCTCGGATTAAAACAGGCCAGTCACCCGCGGCTTTTAGCGCTAAAATTGGACTAAAATTACTTCAAAGTTTATGTGCACATAACTCTTAAAGTAAAGGTTTTACAGAAAAATACTACATAAGCATATCTACAGGCAATAATGTGGCTAGCATTTTTCGCATACACATTTTTTACGTATCGATGACGCATCATGGTTTAGTAAAACTTTAAGAGTTATAGCGTAAAGAAGCTTTTAATTAATTTTAGTCCATTTTTAGGCCTAAAAGCCGCGGGTGACTGGCCTGTTTTAATACGAGAGGACCAATTTTTGCGGGGATATTATTTTCTACTCCCAATCTACTGGAAAATGCGTGGGGAGGTGAAAAAATACCACTTTTGCAAATTCCATATATTTCATGGGTGCTCTAATGTACATACATCTGCGATGATGTTTTTAAAAGAAATTTTTCCAAATTTAAAAATTTTCAAAAAACGACTTAAAATTAAGGTCGCACGCGAAAAACAAAAAAAAATTTGTGCATTTCTGGCATGCGGCGAAAAAAGTCTTACCACCCCTGGCCTAGATTAAAAGTAATGGACTGACAAACGGCAGGTCGCCGGTCTAACCCAGTTTGTGATTTATGTGTGTGTTAAAATAAGTATGAGATATAAATATATAAAGTACATATAGCCGAATAAATAAATATAATTATATCGAGTATTATATGAATATCTATAAAATATTTTCGTCAGAATGTTAAAAAGGCCCTATAGATATCAGCTTTTTCTATGAGTGTAATTTTTGTAAAAAGGTAATAATAAAAGAGTTTTTACGATGTCAGTTAAACTTGGATTAATTAGCCATTTTCAAGTTTATTAACAAAAATCTCCCAGAACAAATTTTTCTCGTTTAGAATTTCGGTCTTCATTGAAACAAAATAGATCACGTTTTAGAAGCAGTATTCCAGTTTCAAACTGCGTTTAACTAAGTTTAAAGATAATCTACATCCTAAACACTGGGCCTTAGTTGCTCCGCTTATATTATACACAGAAAAAACAGTAGGCACCAATAATGGAATTTGTAAAAACAAGTACATTTTCTTTTAAATTGAAATTTTATTCCCAACAATTTTTTTGTTTGAAATGTTAGTAAATTGTTATTTTTTATATAAAAATTGCTTAAAAATAAAATTCAAAGAGTGTGTGTGAAACGGTAGCAAAGTATTCTTTATTGTAAATTTTTGACAGTTTTGAGGTGAATAAAATTTCCCTAGCCCATAGGACTTTTTGACACAAGCATAGAAATATTTGACATTTTAAAATGTGAAAGTTTCTATATATGTACATTAAAGAAAAATTAAGAAACAGTATGTACAAATAAAAAATTCTGAACAAAAACAAAACAAATTTAAAATTAACGTACCAGAAAAGAGGCAGAAGAAAATTACTTTACATGGAGGTAACCATTTTTACTTCTCGGCTTCATCTATTTTGATATGCAAAACTAAAACTTCCATTAATTGTAACGATCTGGTTTGCAGGAGAATTGCAATTAGAAAACGCATATATTTGCTAAAAGTATTTGTTTCCTTTTATTTATTTTTTCATTATTATTTAAAACTATCAAAAATTTTACATTGTCGAAAAAGATTTCATTTCACCAATGGCCTTGCAACTCTCTCAATAATTTTTATTTGAAAAAATATTAGGCGGCTTGGAACAGGAACGAACTCCGACTGGTTAATCAGGGATGGAAAAGGCTCACTTAATCGGGCTCTTATACCAAAAAATGTTAGATCGCTCTTACATATTTAAAAATGTAAGTAACTAAAAAATAGCTTCCTCTTTGGCTCGTTAATAAAAATTAAAATTAAATATTTAGATATTAGCAAATATTAGCACAAATTGCGAAAAAAAAAATTTGCAAAAAGCGAAATTTTTGCAACAATATATTCGTTTGCAGAATATCGATCGCTGATTACCTCTTTTAATTCATTTTCTGTACCATAAAGCCTTTTTCGAATTCCGCCGTTATTTTGCAACTTTTTAAGTACGGTTTTTTTAAATATATAACCTAGGGATTAAATTTTTGTACCATAAAGTCTTTTTTCAAATTCCGCTATTATTTTGCAATTCTTTACGTGCGTTTTTTTTTTAATTTATAATCTAGGGGCTATAATACACATTTCATACAACAAAGTTTGGTGGTTGTTGCAAAAAAAAAAAAAAAAATTGCGAAAAATAAAATTTGCAAAAAGGAAAAGTTTTTTAATTAATTTTTTGTACCATAAAGCCTTTTTTCGCTTTCCGCGATTATTTTGCAATTTTTTAGGTGTGGTTTTTTTAAATTTATAATCTAGGGTCTATATTACCAATTTTATACACAAAAATTTGGTGCTTAGTTTGAAAAAACAAAAAAAATAAATAAAAAATATTTGCAAAAAGGAAAATTTTTGCGTCATTGTATTAATTTGCAGATTGTTAATCGCTAATTGAGTTTGTTTATTATTTTTTTCTACCACAAAGTCTTTTTTCGCGTTCCTCTATTATTTTGCAATTTTTTAAGTGCTATATATAGCACTTAAAAAATTCAATAATTTCAATAATTTTTATTTGAAAAAATATTAGGCGGCTTGGAACAGGAACGAACTCCGACTGGTTAATCAGGGATGGAAAAGGCTCACTTAATCGGGCTCTTATACCAAAAAATGTTAGATCGCTCTTACATATTTAAAAATGTAAGTAACTAAAAAATAGCTTCCTCTTTGGCTCGTTAATAAAAATTAAAATTAAATATTTAGATATTAGCAAATATTAGCACAAATTGCGAAAAAAAAAATTTGCAAAAAGCGAAATTTTTGCAACAATATATTCGTTTGCAGAATATCGATCGCTGATTACCTCTTTTAATTCATTTTCTGTACCATAAAGCCTTTTTCGAATTCCGCCGTTATTTTGCAACTTTTTAAGTACGGTTTTTTTAAATATATAACCTAGGGATTAAATTTTTGTACCATAAAGTCTTTTTTCAAATTCCGCTATTATTTTGCAATTCTTTACGTGCGTTTTTTTTTTTAATTTATAATCTAGGGGCTATAATACACATTTCATACAACAAAGTTTGGTGGTTGTTGCAAAAAAAAAAAAAAATTGCGAAAAATAAAATTTGCAAAAAGGAAAAGTTTTTTAATTAATTTTTTGTACCATAAAGCCTTTTTTCGCTTTCCGCGATTATTTTGCAATTTTTTAGGTGTGGTTTTTTTAAATTTATAATCTAGGGTCTATATTACCAATTTTATACACAAAAATTTGGTGCTTAGTTTGAAAAAACAAAAAAAATAAATAAAAAATATTTGCAAAAAGGAAAATTTTTGCGTCATTGTATTCATTTGCAGATTGTTAATCGCTAATTGAGTTTGTTTATTATTTTTTTCTACCACAAAGTCTTTTTTCGCGTTCCTCTATTATTTTGCAATTTTTTAAGTGCCGTTTTTTAAATTTATAATCTACAGAGTATAATGCACATTTCATAAAACAAAGTTTGGTGGTTAGTTGCAAAAAAAAAAATTTTGGCATCGTTTGCAGAATGTAAATCTTTTAATTAAGATTTTGCATTCCGATATTATTTTGCAATTTTTTACGTATGGTTTTTTAAAATTCATAATCTAAGGCTATAATACTATAATATAATGTTGGAATAGTATAATTCCATAGTATATTTCCATTCTTGATTTTTATAACTAAATTATTATTTTTCATCCCTGGTTTCAATCGATGTTTTGAGTCATACAAAGAGCGCACATAATGACCCTGCAAACATATAAAAGATACCTTCCAAGAAGATATTAAAGCGATATCTTCTATCAGATATTGTTTTTGAGGCTTAGATTTAATAATGAAAAAATTAAATCGTTTTTTATTGTACCGGGAGTTTATTTAGCGATATCCCTTTTATCTTCCATATGAGTTATTGCTTTCATATTGCCTGGATGTATTGTTTTAGTGTAACAGTTGTTTCCGACGGAGGAAACTTCCGGAATACGAAATTGATATTGCCGGCAATAAATGTTTTCTTCCTGGCGATATGTTCGGAGAATCTTCTTCGTATTGCCATGTTTGCTGGGTGATATTGGTTTGAGTATGTTCCTGTTCCAAGGCACATAATAGAACAAATGCTTTCTCAGTGATAGAGAGTCCCCCAATCTCTTTATTATGTATACTCTTTGATTTCACACAGTAAAATTCAAATTTTTTCACCATAGAGCAAATGATACCATGATACTTTGCTATCGTTTCACACTAGGGATGCCAATCCGGATTGATATTTGAAAATCCCGGGATTCGGGATTTTGTATGAAATTTTCGGGACTACGGAATTTTTCGGGATCCCGGGATTTTACGGGAATTCGGGATTTAAATTTTCCTTTATTTGTAAAAATTTTTATGTTATATAACTAATTTTTTATAGAATAAAGCGTTTTATAATTATTTAATAGTTGTTATTTAATAATGTGGTACATTTTAGGAATATTGAAACATCTCAGTCAGAAATTGACAGTGGTAAAAAAAATCAAGTACCTGCATACCACTTGGTAACCGCGATGTTAAAAATAAATGATTGGCAGAAGACTCATTTGAGACGCTTTGCCAGCGTTTGCAAAATTCGTTTTGCCAGTATTTGTTTTACAAAACCTTGCCATCGCTTTCCCGTTTGTATTTTTCAGTCTGGGATAATATATGAAGGCCTGTCATTAAGTACACTTGCGCCCAGTATTTTGTAAGCAGATTTTAAAACAGATTCGTTGGGATAACCTTGCCCACTAAATCGTGTAATTACAGCAACAAAGTTATTTGGTTATCGTTATCAAATGTTTTCATGGAAGAATTCAAACTTACAGTCCCAGCCAAAATTAGGTTTCAGAAAAATCGAGTTTCGCTTGGAAAAATAAATCGGTAAAATAACAAAACTTGATTTTTCGCATGTATTCCTCAAAAACTTAATAATGTTGACCATAATTTCAAATTTTTCTGCAAAGTCTTTGCATAGTTTAGTCTAATAATCTACTTAATTTATAATTTTACCAATATCTTGGCATCAATTTCTTGTCAATATGAGAAAATTCAAGAAAAACGTAGGTAATCTAAAATTGTTCACTTTGTTTATTTGCGTTTATATTAATATTAAAAAATAAGAAAATCCCGAATTTTGGGATTCGGGATTTCCCGTTTGGCATCCCTATTTCACACACACCCAAATTTAAAAAAAAATTTACAACTTCCATTGTTAGTGCCTTTTTAAAAAGTTTTTTTTTATATTCACAAAAACGGTATGAGAAATATGTTTAAAAATTTAATTAGAATTTTGTAAATTCTTTCTATGTATTGTAGCGCTCTCAGCCCGTGAATAGCATTGTTGTGATTTCTTATCTCTATAAATATATAATCTCTGGTTAGTAAACCCTTGTGAACAAATTGTATTTAATATAAATAAATTATTTCTTAATGGCATTACAATGGCAGCAGTACACTTTAATATTAATTTTGAATATTAATTTCCATCTTTTTAACTTTTCTTATTTCATTTTAGGAACATTTGACACAAAATCGTTTATTTGACATAATGATATTGTCAATTTCTATATCACATTATATGATTCAAATAACTTTTCATATGTAAATTAATTTAAAAAATAACGCTTTTATAAAGTGGATGAAATTTTGATAAAAAAAAAAAATACAGAGTTCTAAAGTAGAAAAAAAGAGCAAAAAGTATTAAACACTTTCATATTATTTTATTTATAAAAAAATCTAATTTATTAACAGTTAATTTATATAAAATTATTTAAAACAAAATGGAATTTTTATTGAAATCATCGCGTTTGATAGTAACGGCTAGAACGTTCACCCGTCGTGTTGCTGTACCCATACCAAGGTAAAGTTTTTAATTTTATTTTACTATTACGTATTAAAGCCCCGTTCACATTATCACACAAGTGCTTATACTTTTCTTCACACAAGTATGACAAAAAGTATGCTGAAATTGTCTGGTTGTCAAAAAAGTATAAAAGAAAATCTTTTCAGTGTTCAGACTATTATCGACACACACAACAAATAAATTAAAACAGTTATTTTTTCTTCTATTATTACTATTTTCACCATTAGTTGTTTTTAATCTTTGTTTACATTTACTTGTGAATAACACAACACTTGTGTTGAGACAAATGGTAACTTTATGAAATATTTCAAAAAATAAATCCATTTTGACATGTGTGTAACAAACTGAGTTCACACTATTATACATTTTCTTTATACAACACGTTTCTGACATGTATAACACACTTGTGTGATAATCTAAACGGAGTTTAAGTACATATGTATGTATATAGTACTTCTAAATTTTTATTAAAAAAAAAAGAATTAAATGGCAAAAAAAACGTTTTAATATTTTTAAAGTTAAATCAAAAGTTTATTAATAAACACCCCTGTGTGGGGTTCGAAGCTGCATACTAGGTGATCAGCAAACAAGAATTCCAAAGTTGGAAGGTCTTAAATAATATTCATAATTGAAATAATTGTAAAAAATATGATTTCATATATTTTAAAAAAGGGAAATATCAAAAAAAAAAGAAAAAAAGCGGATTAAGCGTGAAATAAAACTTTTTGAAGTTTAAAAATATACTCTGTTTTAAATCCAGTTAAATTTATCCTATGTTTTCGCTGAAATTTGGCTATGTAGTAAAGGCAAAATAAATGAAAATTGTTGTCAAAACTCCCGTAAAAAATTTAAATCCCCAATTTTATCCCCGATTCATTTTAATCAACAAAATACATTTAAAAAGAAAAAAAATTATGATTTAAAGCAAACTTACAATAAGATATTGTAGGCTTTTTACAGGGTTCTTATTTAAAAGTGGAAAGGGATTTAAAAGCATATTTTTGAGGTTTCAATTTTTTTCGAAAATACTAAAATTTTCTGCAACTAAATATGAGCCGTAAAAAATGAATGTTTTGAGGTCCAAAAAATTATTAAGAAATAATTGAGAAAAGAACAAAAACTTTATTTTACGAAAAATACTGACGCTAAATTAAAGTTGTGTTTTTTTTTCAAAAAGTGTTAACGTCCTTTTAAGATAAGTTTTATGTTTGGGGTCTACTTATAAGTCCAAGTAATATTTCGATGTAAATTGTTAATCCTTAATTGTTAATCGTTTTCATGTGTTCTTTGAGTCCTTTTTTGCAAGAGTGGAATATGTGATAATAAAGTATTTAGGGCTTTAAGGGTTGCTGATTTCGAATTTGAAATTAATATTTTTAAATCTTTAATAGTGGATCCAATATGGCACACATACATTTTTTTAAATCATCGGATTGAATTTTTTTATCAGTTGAGAGTTGATTTGGGGTCGCTGATATAGAATATTTATAAGGAATATTTTTACATAACTTTTTAACCATTAATAAAACTTTTTCATGGGTCATTAAAGTCCTGTTTTGTTAGAGTAGAATATCAGGCTATAAAATATGAAGTAAAAGGTTCGTGATTGCGAATATGTCATAATTTAAAATGTAAATGTTGCTGATATCAAATATTATTTAAATTTTAAAAATTCAAAATAATTTATCCAATATATATTCGATATCAGCGGCTGGCCAAAAGCAGAGCTTTAAAGAATTAATTCCTTTTTGAATGAAATCACTAACAATCGAATTCAATATTCTCTAAAATTTAACGAATTCCTTTTCTTAAGTAATTCACTGAATTCGTTCAACTGAACGCGTTCATCAAACGACAAATTCAAAGAATTAATTCAATTGCAATAGTTCTTTTTATTAAATGAAATGAATTAATTCACTGATGAACGTGTTCAATTTTATAACTCGAACGAAAAAGAGAATTCGTTCGAATTCATTTTCGTTCAGTGAATTAAAAATAAAAGTACGTTCAGTGAATTAAAAAAATACGTTCACTGAATTAAAAAAAAATACGTTCACTAAATTGAAAAAAAAATTTCGTTGACAAAATAAATCGAACGAAAACAAATTCCCCATATTATTCTAAAAGTTGTTCTTTGGGGATAACTTGGAAAGCTATGCTGCCATCCCAGCTAAAAATCGACATATATGGATCCATACAGGTTAAATGTATGTGCGTCAGGTTTTCGAGATATTCTAACCTAAAAGTGCAAAAAACACATTTTCTGGGTACATTTGACGTCCTGTAACTTCCAGAAAAATTAAGATTTTTTAAAAATTCAAAACGGATTTTGTAGGGGAGGAGTAGCACTTTTAGATACCGAAACGTTCTTTTTGTAAAAAAAAACGTAAACATTTAAACCTGGAAGTTACAGGACCTCAAATGTACTCACAAAACGTGTTTATTGCACTTTTAGGTTAGAATATCTCAAAAACCAGAAGCGATAAGGCTATACTGAGGTCAGATTCGGATTCAGCACGTCTAAAATTTCGGAAAAGTATAGTCTGATTCTTGGTTAGAAAATTTCATAAAATTTGGTCGGCCTGTGTTACTCATTATACTATGCAGTTCTATAATAGTACAGGAATCACTTTCTAGGGCTAGTACTGATAAATATTAATTTAATTAATAAAAAAATATAATTAATAAAATAAGTATTCTTCAAAAATAAAGAAATACTTTTTTAACTGGACAAATTAAATTTCAGCTGGAAACTGGACAAGATCCAAAATAACTGGACAATCAAGGCCATTCCAGGCCGTCTGGCAACCCTAATGTCACTACATATGCCAAATATAATTACATATTTTTATATACGAGTGTATCTAATTGGATATATTTGTATTACTTTATATATAATTTGATATATTTGAGTGGGGACAATATTCGGATCAAATTGTATAAAACTATATCTTAGTCAATTAAATTATATCTAATCAATTTAAGATATTCGATGAAAGCGACCCCAAATTTATCCCCAGCTTACATAACAATTTAATATGATCAACACCGTTTAGTAAACTCTTTGGAAAAAAATACAACATACACTTAGCGATAAAATAAAAGTTTACCTACTAGCTCCAAACGCTTTGGGGGTATTACTGCATTAACCTACCTTCATTTGGCTTTGAAATTATCCACCTATGAAAATAGTGTTGCCCATGTAATTGAAGTATTTTGGATAAACTAAGTTTGTTCAACTTCGCAATCAAAATAATACGCCTATAAAATATTTAAAAATTCTTCAGTTAAAAATTAGTAATTATAAAAATGAAAAAGAAAAACCTTAAATAACCAAAAATACCTACAAATAGTGGTCAAATCGGCACAGAGCTTTATAGAATTAATTCCTTTTTTTAATGAATTCCCTGAAATTTAATTAAATTTTTTAATTCGAGGAATGAATTCATTAATAAGAAATAGGGAAATAAATAATTAATTCCTGTCAATGAATTCAAATTTAGAGAATGAATTCCCAGACCAAAGCATTAAGCTATAAATTTAAAAAATTCGTTCACTGACGAATTCATTCAACACGAGTTAATTCAATTTTAAGTCAAGGAATTCATTCCCTAGGGAATTTAGTTCCCTGAAGGAATTAAATTGTTCTTTTAATTCTCTAATGAATTAACTTCTTCTTTTAATTCCCTAAGGAATTAATTTTTTTCGTTTAATTCCCTAACGAATTAACTTTTTCGTTTAATTCCCTAAGGAATTAACTTTTTCTTTCAATTCCTTAAGGAATTAACTTTTTCGTTCAATTCCCTAAGGAATTAACTTTTTTGTTTAATTCCCTAGAGAATTAATTTTTTCTTTCAATTCCCTAAGGAATTAACTTTTTCGTTCATTTCCCCAAAGAATTAACTTTTTCGTTTAATTCCCTGAATTTAATTTTTCACTTAATGCACACTTAAGGTCTTAAAGAGTTAACATTTTTTCTTTATTTTTCAGCTCTTCAGTTTAATAAAGTCTATGTATACCTCCTTTAACAGCAACAACGACATATTAGTTAAACTAATATAATATCATATAATATAAACGAAAAAGTTAAAGCCTTAGGGAATTAAACGAAAAATTTAATTGCTTAAGGGAGTTAAATTAAAAAGTTAATTCCTTTGGCAATTAAACGAAAAATTTAATTCCTTAGGGAATTAAACGAAAAATTTAATTCCTTCAGGATTAGTTAATTCCTTCAGGTCATTAAGTGCACAATTGAATGAATTCCTTGACTAAAAGTTGAGTTAGCCAGAATTGAATGAATTTCCAGGGAATTAATTCACTAGGGAATGAATTCCTTAACCAAAAGTTGAATTAACTAGAATTTTATGAATTCCTTGGTGAATGAATGCATTAAATTTTATGAAGGAATTAGAAGAAATTAATGAATTCCTAAGATAAATCGAATGAAAAAAAAGGAATTCATTCAATTCCTTAAGTTTGGTCAGGGAATTCACTCCCAAAATATGAATTCAGTTCAAAAACAGGGAATTAATTCTTCAAAGCTCTGAATCGGCAATGTATTGTGAAATCCTCAAATCCTCCTCTCAAAAACCTCTTCCCAAACCGAAGTTAATGTCCCCAATTTGGGACCCCTTATCTTGCAACTAGGGAATACATCCCGGGATTCCCGGGAAATTAAGCATTTTTCAGTTCCCGCATTCCCAGGAATTTGGACCGGGAATCCCGGAATTTCAAAAATGCAGTTTAGAATAATAAAGTCAATTATTTTAAATTTTCTTATGCAAAATTTTCCAACCTTTTGAAAATAGTAAACATTTTACATTACAAAGAAAATATAATAGGCTCCAACAATGGAATTTGTAAAAGCAATCACATTTTCTTTTAAATTGAATTTTTATTGCCAAAAATTTTTTTGTTTGAAATATTTGTAACTCGTTTGTAAATTGTTATCTTTCATATAAAACTTATTTAAAAATAAAAATTCGAAGTTAAAAAAAAAATTTTTTTTTTTGTATTTACAAAAATTTTTTTTGGTGCCTTTTTAAAGTTTTTTGTTGTATTTACAAATTTGGTATGAGAAAGGTGTTTAAAAATTTAATTGAAATTTTGTCAATTCTTTCTGTGTAGGCTTGTTCGTTTACTTACTACAATTAGTTACTTTTCCCACAATTGGAAAAATTCAAAGATTAACCAAAACAATGATTGAGAAAATGTAGCAAGATTTTCGAGTTAACGAACACACTGATCAATTTGTGTAGTTGATCGAACTTTTTAAGTTCCTTTCAGTTCCTCTTAAAATCACTCAAATAGTGTTTGTATAAAAAAATTTTAATCGCACTTATTCTGTACAGAATTAAAGACAAATTTGTCCATTGATTTTTAAAAATTTTCAAGTAAGTTAAAATTTGTTCCCATAATTTTAAAAAATTTTTACAATTTTATAAAATTATTTTCTATATTAATTTTTTTATTTTTTGACGGGCAAGCTTTTTAGTTTAAAAATTAGTTTTAGTTTATTCAGTTTTAAAAAATATATAATTAGACTTATATAATTTCTAATATAAAATTAATTCTTTCTCACTAGGAAAATTCCAAGAAAAACCACCTGAGCTTTTTCACAATCATGAAAATTTGAAATTTTTAAGATGTTTAATATATAAAAATTTTTTAATTATTATGAAATATTTTCTAATTTATTTCCCTTGCGGGATCCCGGGAATTCAAGATAAATTTCCCGCTTTCCTGGGAAATCAAAAAGTACGGGATTTTGCATTCCCTACTTGCAACACTACTACTACTAGCAGCGCAATACCATTTCGCAGCAAGCATGGCAATACAAAGAAGATTCCCCGATCATACAACATTTATTGCCGGCAATATCAATTTCGTATTGCGGAAGTTTCCTCCGTCGGGAACAACTGTTACCCGAAAGCTATATCGGCGATATCGCTAAGTTATCACCTGGTGAAAATAAAGGATTTATTTTTTTCATTATTAAATTTAAGCCTGAAAAAGAACATCTGCATACATAATCCATTAACCAACACATCAATTATCTGGAATTTGTTTCCTATGTATCTGTTGATTGTTTTTGTACAAATTTTGTTTTAATTTTTTCCAAAATTACAAAGAATTTCAAACAAATTTTCTTTATCTTCCGGATGATAAAAAGGTAATATTGCCGCGATATTAATTTTTGAATTATTTTTTTCCAAACATCACCGAATTATCTTCCAAGTGATAAAAGGAAGATAATTTTAAAATACTACTTGACTATTTTCATTCAAATGAAAAATATAAGATATCGCTTTAATATCTTCTTGGAAGATATCTTCCAAATGCTTGCAGGGTTCTAAAAAAGAGAGTGTAGAATTGCTTGTATGGGAATATGTCTGAAATTTACAAAATTTAAGTTTATTTTTGTACATAAGGCTTAATAACTTTAGAAACAAAATTTTGATGTCCATGTTGCTTAAGATTCCCATCCAGAGTACCGATTCCAAATGATTTGTGAAGCTGTGAAGCGGTGAAAAATATTTTTCACTAATTTAAAAATAATGATAACAAATGACAATTTTTTTATCACTTCACCGCTTGCAAACTATTCAGAATCGGTACTCAGGGCTGAAACGCGGAGAGTACCCTTATAAACACTTCCTAACAGAGGAAATATTTTGCTTTGGTAATTTGTCAAATATGTACATTAGACCGTACCACTTTACAGGCAAAAAAAAGTGCGCGGTGCACCTTCAAATATAAAGTAGGCAATTCCAAAAAAAAATTTTTTCCCGAACGTAGGGGTCACCTTTTTTAATTTTTCGTTATAGCCTCGGCATTTAAAGTCGGATTTTAAAGTGTGATATATCGATTTTTTTGCCTCGAGGAGACCAGTGTTTTGCTATAAAGGAAAAATCCAATGAAAAAAAAATTTTAAAAGGAAAACCAAAAAATAAAAAAACTTTCAGCTGGGTTTATCGAAAAACTTCTTTACTGACATTAGGGTGGTACATTAGGGTGGTAGCAACTGAGATATGGTGGATAAATACTAGAACGGGATCCTTGAGGTCAATGGTCCTTAGAGCAAAATATTGGTCTCTCGAGAGAAAAACATCGATGTATCATACTTTAAGATCCAAATGTAAATGCCAAAGATATAATGAAAAATGTAAAATGGCAACCTCTACGTTCGGCAAAAAAAAATAAAAAAATTTTTCTTTAAACCTCCTTGCAAAATCAATTTAGATTGGACGGTGTACGGCGACCTTTTTTTTTTGAGTTACGGTCTAATGTACATATGTTTTTTAATTGGGGCTATGTAAACATGACGCTTTAAACAAAACTTCATTTTTATAAAAATTTATCTCTTGTCGATGTTTTTTGTTTTTCTGTCATTTGCATAAATAAATAATTATGAGTATCGATTGAATCTATTAAAATATTTCAAATAAATTAGCATTACTTAGAAACAACAACAATTAAAATACACAACAATAAAATACAATTATTCTCCTTATATCATGTATGACATGAGGAGCATCGCAATTGTAACCAGTGTTGCCAGAAATGTTTTAGCTCATGCAGCCAAAAATCTCCAAAGAAATTTGTTAACGGTGGGTCTCATATAGGGTTTGGGATTTCCCGGACTTTTTTATTTCCTGGGAAACGGGAATAAAAAAATTTGATTACCGGGAATACCGGGAATCCCGGTAAATATTTTTTAACAAAATTGTTAATGTAAACCACCTATATAAGTAATTTTTATTTAAAAAAACACTATTTCAGTACAAATGCAGTCTGTATAGTGAGAATTCAAAGTCAAAATATCAGAATGTTGAACATTTGATTTCACATAAATTACTCTAAGCACTGCCAAGTAAATTGCATGATTCCAGCAGAAAGCACCCACTACTGGACTGTCGGAAACAAACCGCTTTATCACATTTGGCTCATTAGATATGTTGGCCACAATGTTATTTTCCAAAGACAAATAAAACTCTTCTAGTCTTATTTCTACAATTCTTCTTATTTCATCAGCATTACATCTTCCTGATATATTAACCAACCCCAGGTTATAAAATGAATTATTTCGGTTTATACATATGTTCAAATATCTCTTTTGTGATATTCTTGTCCATTCATCTAAGATTATAGTAAATCTCCTATTGTTAGAAATATGGCTCGATATTTCTTTTATCATGATATCTTTTACATGATTGTAATAATTTAATATAATGTTCTTTACATCGGTTTCATTTTTTGGCAATGCCAGGTTTTTATTATAAAAACTTTCTGGAATAAACGAAGATCTAGTTATGGTGCGGATTGACATTCCGCCGACTGAGGCTAATTTGGATACCATTGCAGGAAATGTTTGCCCTACCATAAAATTTTCAATGCCTATTCGCTTACACTTTTTTCTTCGGGCACTTTGCTAATTTTAGCTAGAACGTTATTCTTGTTGTTGTTTTCTTCAAGAAAAGTTGCATGAATATCAATTTTTTTGTGAACCAAATTTAGATGTCGGATAAACTACCTCCGTTAACCATTAGTCTTTTAGGGCAAATATTGCACTGCGCTGTATTGTCCTTTTTTGTAAAGTATTTCCATACTCCTGACATCTTATTATTTAATATAAAACAATATATTAGTTTGAAAGCAGGTGTAATTAAATAAAGTAAATTTACTTGAAAATAT
Source organism: Leucophora obtusa (assembly GCA_949987735.1). Taxonomy (NCBI): domain Eukaryota; kingdom Metazoa; phylum Arthropoda; class Insecta; order Diptera; family Anthomyiidae; genus Leucophora; species Leucophora obtusa. Next base: position 118,503,079 of record OX465296.1, read on the forward strand.
TTTATTAATGGAAACGTTACTTATAAAATTATTGGCCCTTAATATAAAGGATTATTTTAAATTTAAAGTCGACTTTATTTTTAATCATACGGTTTTGTTCATTTTGTGTATGAAAACCCTACAAAAATATTTATATTTTCAAATATTTTGATTGGTTGAAAATAAATTAACAAATCAGAATGCTCCAAATATAAACCAAGTCAAGGTATACTGCCACCCAATAAGTTAACTAAAGTCGTCTTTAACTAAAATATATATTTGAAAAATTTAGATAAAAAGGGCGATTATTTGTAAGAAACAAAACTTTTTGTTCATATTTCTTTTAAACATTTTACCAAATTTTTAGGTTTTACTACTTTAATTTTAAATAAGTTATGCGAAAAATCTTTATTACTTAATTTAATACTTGGCAACGATTTTTTTTTTGTGGGTCAAAAAATTGATTCCCTTTTAAAAAATTTTAACAATAACGTTTTTGTTTTGGTATTTAAAATGTTTTTTATGACTAAAATTAAAAAATCCTATTCTAAATAAAAATAATTTAATTTAAAATTTTTGGAAAATAATTAAGCTCGAGGTCAGTTTCATTCAATAAATTTATATTTATTTTATTCTCTTCAATCAATATTTCGCCACCCTTTGGCTGGCATCCTCAGGAATGAGTAACAATAATCAAACAATAACAATTACGACTTAATTATTACACATTTAATATTGTACTCAGTACAATATTAAAAATTATTGAGTACATTTAATATTGTACTCAGTACAATATTAAATGTGTAATAATTAAGTCGTACTTGTTATTGTTTGATTATTGTTACTCATTCCTGAGGATGTCAGCCAAAGGGTGGCGAAATATTGATTGAAGAGAATAAAATAAATATAAATTTATTGAATGAAACTGACCTCGAGCTTAATTATTTTCCAAAAATTTTAAATAAATATATAAAGGTCGAAAAACATCAAAATATCTATATAAAAATAATTTAATATTTTTAAATTTTCCCGTTTTCCCGGGAAAAATATATTATTTTCCCCGGAATTCCCGGCAAACTTTTCCCGGGATATCCCGGGAATTCCCGCCCGGGAATTCCCGAACCCCAAACCCCAGTCTCATACTATAGGTTTAACTTTAACTTAACTACAAACAAAAGAAAATGTCAAAAAAATTTACACAAAACAACAACAAATTTTTGGGTTAACTACTAGCTAAAGTTTAAACCTCCCCATTTAAGTTTTATATAAAAGACCTCATTTTTAACCCATTTTTTAGCAAGCACTGATTCCGTGTGAATTTTTGACAAAACTTGATATAAGGTCGGTTTCGCAGTAAGCAATTTGAAACTTTGACGTTTTGTACGCTTTTAAAGGTTTAATATTTTTTCAGAAGTTTGACTTTCGTATTTTGAAAATACTTATTATTAGGGTATTCAATTAATCGGCTTTTTATTTCAATCGTTTATTCGTGCAAATAATTATTCGGGTTTTTTGCTTAACCGATTAATCGAATAAAATTTAAAAATTAATAGATTAATCGAAAAAAAATTTATGTAAAATAATATACATATATTTTTTGTATTTTTAATAATTTTATTTAAAAAAAGGCACAAAAATAATTTCAGTAACTCTTTTAAAATTCCTGAAAACAAAAAGTGTAATAATTGAGATATTTTGTCAAACTGTTTATTTTTTCTGTACTCTCCGTCACATATTCAAATTTTATCCAAATCGGAAGGAACCGCACCGCAGACCTTTCTCGTAAATTTAGCATTTTAAGTTAATCCTAAATTAGCCAGACGTAAACGTAGCTCTCTATAATATGTTTTATGTGTTTAAAGAGAGTAAAACAACTCGTATATTAATTTGTATCTCTTTCAAATGCATTGAACACATAAAAAACGTAAATGCAAGAAAAATTCTGTTGAGAATTTATTTTCCCTCTACGTGTACGTCCTTCCATCCATTTATTTTATTTGCTAAAGCATATTATGAATGCAGAGTGCTCACTAATCATTGGGCATTAATTATAATTAATAATTATAATGCTTATAATTATAAATATTATTAAGGCTTTCGTTTAATATTAATATTTAAAAAATTGTAAAAAAAATAATTAAAAATTTTATATACTTAAATAGATAACACTACATTGCACGATCTGTCAAAACAACAGATTAATATTTTGGAACATGACACTGCAAACTGTGACAATTTTTTGTTGTTTTTGCTTTTCTTGCATATTTAAGATGTTTCTTGTCCCCTGATGATTTTCTTAGGCCAGAATGAAATCCGGGTTGGTACAAGCCTACACCAAATTATTTTTCACAATTTCTTAAGCAAGTTTGGTATTTTAGCATATTTACTTTAATGAAATTATATATCGTCGACCGGCTTGCAAAATGTCACATGTGTTTTTTAATAGATTTTCAGGAGAGCGAAAAAACTGTTACAAAATCTACTTTCTAGATATTTTATTGGCATCATATGCCTTAATGATTCACGACCTAATTTAGTAAAATAATCAAGGCATATGATGCCAATAAAATATCTTAAAAGTAGATTTTGTAACAGTTTTTTTCGCTCTCCTGAAAATCTATTAAAAAACACATATGACATTTTGCAGGCTTATTATTCTACTGCTTATTATTTAGATATTACCCAGTGTAGAAAATCATTACCAAAAATGTGGTTATGTAACTACATACTTGGTAATGGTAACTAGTTACTTTTGTTATTACATTTCTTATTACCTTTATATGGCGATGTCGCGAAAAAAACATGAGTTATGGTTACACACCAGCATACGACAAATCAAAAAATATATTGTTACCTATGTGCTTACCAGTACTGACAAAAATAATGAGTCTAAAAATAGATTTTCAAAAAAATAAATTATATAAAAAAAATATTTTTTATATTTTTTTTTAAATAAAATTTGCTGATGCGGGAATCGAACCTGGGTCTACAGATTGCCAGTCAATAGATCTACCATCGGAGCTATATCGACATGTAATATTTAATAGATAAAAACATAATTGACCTGCTGCACACAAGTAAGCTTACTCGCCAACATACAAAAAATCGAAAAATATGTGGTTACATATATCCTTATCAGTGTTTAAAAAATATTGAGTCTAAAATTAGATTTCAAAAAAATCTATAAAATTATTTTCTATTTGAAATAATGATAAAAATAAGTCATTATCAGTAACTCATTATTATATGTTTTAAAATAATGCAGAAGGTAAGTGGTAGTCCAAAAAAGAATGATATGTCATTACCGTTTCTACACTGGGTAGTAATGAGCACCCATTACTGATATTATGCTGGGAAGTCGCTGATGACATTGTCTTTAAGACACAATTTCCAGCTGGGTATGAGACAGATTTTTAGCTTTTATTTTTAAATCTATCATAAAAAACAAATTCTTACAGATTTCCCAGCAAAAATGTGCACGCAGTAAAAACGATTACTGCTTCCTTACTGCTACTTTTACCGCTTCTATAAATGTATAGCTTCGTAAAGAGCGTAATGAAAGGCCTAAGTTGATTAATTGTTTACATCGCTTTTTACTGTGTTTTTCAAAAAGGCATGAAATGAGCAATACATTTTGATTGCTTAAATATTTTTGCTGTTCTTTTATCAAAATTTTTTAAAATGCGGAAAAAAGTTATGTTAATGAAAATAAGAGGTTTTACTAAAAAAAAGAGGCATTTTCTCTTCACGGAAAAATATGCAGGAATATTGTGCTTTTGAAAAACAGGAGCACTAATTAAAAGCGGTGCATTCATGGCTCTCCAGATCTCGAAATAAGTGCTTTCACGCGAGCTATTTAGAACAAAATTCAGGCATGATATCATCAATAATGCAATCGCTTCACTGCTCAACTTTCCCTGACAAAACTGCTTCCAAGCAAGCAGTAATTTCTGCTGGGTTCTTGTTTCAGTTTTTCTAACGTTTTAATAGCTGTGTTTGTGTGACTCTCTATCAGTGTTATCAAGAACGATTTTGACAGTTTTTCAACGTATTCCGGCTTTCTACTGTCAAAATTGTTCGAGATATCATTGATAGGAATGCCGCCAAACACAGCTATAGTGCCCTTAGATTTGATTTCACTTTTTTTGTATCCAAGTGAAGTCTTTTTTATGCGTTTTTACTCGGAACGCATCTATACAGAGAGAATTTTGCTGGACGAGTTTTAATGAAATTTTTCAGTAAACTAATGAAGTTTCCTTCACAAAGTAAATGAAAAATTTCATAAATATTATGAAAAAGATTCATTTATTTTAGGAATCTAGTTTTAATAAAACTTTTTCATTGAGTGTATGAAAGTTTTAATAAATGAAATTAATTTTTTTACAACAATTTATGAAAATTTCCATTAATTTCAATGGACGAGTTCCAATGCAACTTCGTTATTTTCATGCAAAAATTCATTAATATCATGAAGATAATTCTATCAGTATTCCGCATAAAAAAAGATGTATACATAAGTAAATATTTTTTTACTTTAAATGTAAACTTATTACATTTCGTAACTTTGGCAACCCGGGTACAAGAGAAGAAAAAAGTATGGGGTCACATGTAGAAAAGATTTTTCGTTGACATGCCATTAATGATTTCTTGAAATTCGCGTTTTGAATTGAATTTCCGTCAACAATCACCTTAAACTGCCCCAAAACATTGCAACTTGCAGTTCTGTACCATATTAATTTCACATAATTTACTCTAAAATAGATATTTATTTCGACAAAGCGCTTTTATAATTATTTGTAAGACTGTATGAATGTATTTTTCACCATTATAAAGCAATAAGTTAATTTTTTTTCTTTCTATTGTATCATAACAATAGCAAAAAAATAACAAGCAATAAACTACCCAGCAAAAAAATTTAAAGTAATGATTTACAAACTACTTCTTTCAATACTTCACAAGTATCCGTTAGTGTATTTTTACTGCTTTTTTTGAAGTTATTCTGAACAACTTCCAAAAAACCACTTAAGTATTGCTTCTAAATAGTAATTGCTCTAAAAGTGATCGTAAAAAGTGATTTTGGTATCATTTGGCATTTCCAAACAGAGGGTCGCGGGTTCAATTCCTGGCGGGACCAATATTTTTTTAATTTTTTTTATTCTATTAATTTTTTTTTAAACATTTTAATTTTTAATTAAGCAAAAAAGAGTAATAATAACAAAAGGATAAAAATAGCATTGTTAAATTTCGTTGATGTTAGTCTAAGTTGAGTTGTTGATAACAAACTCGATTTGCTTTCAACATTCATATAAGTAGACGATTATCAAAATATTAACCCACTCAAAGGCGAAAGGCACTGATGATGGCTTTGTAGCGAAAGCCGAAAATGCGCATTCTGCCTTGCTGGTCTTATCGAATTTTTTCAATAATTTTTATTCTTTGTAATTTACTTGTAAAAATTGTATCATCTCTCTTTGATTTGAAAATAATTTAAACAGAAAGTGATATTAATTTATGATCTTGAGTCAAACTAAAATAACATTCATTTACTTAATTTGTTTAATTTCAATATTTTTTTAATTTTTAATTTTTATATACATAAAAAATTGGTGAGAAATTGCTTTTTATGCACCTGTAAAAATAGTACTGAAAACAATATTGAATTGAAGTGCACCTTTTACACTTGTTTAATAAGTACTTTTATTGAAGAGAATAAGGAACAATACCTCGCAGTAACAAAGAGGTGTTTTTACGCCAGTCAACTTTCATATCAAAGAATAACTCAGCTGTAGAGCGCTAGACTAACAATCGTGAGGTCTCAAGTTCGATACCAGGTGGCGGCAATAAAAAACTTTTGTAAAATAAAAAAAATATAATTTTTTTTGTGAAGATTTTTTTTTAACTTTTAATTGGTGAAAAAGAGCTTCCTTTGCACTCGTTTAAAAAGTACTGAACAAATGTTGAAGTGGGAGTACTCCTCTCCTATGACAACTCAATGTTAAAATCATTAGTGTTTATATTAAAAAAGAAGTACATCTAGATCATTAATTGTAGTGCTTTTTCTGCTGCTTAAGCATCTCTTTTTTTGCTGGGTAAATAATGTATAAGAAAAAAGATCTCAAAAATACTTGTATAAATATGCTTGAATGTAGAAAATACATAGTTTAGCTTTTGAAACAAGATGTCAACCTCTTTCTCATTATTTTTCTTTTTATTATTGCCAGAGGTATTGATACTGATACTACAGATATTGTGTTGCGTTTTCGTTAACGGCGCACGTGAGATACAAGATACAAACAATAAAAAAATATACAAAAAAAATCTCAAAAAAAGTATTCAACCAGTTCCCGTTCTAATATTTCACATTTCAACAAAATCAGTTTTATCAAAACCTCTTTCAAGAACGGTTTAAGAACAAATTTGTCTCAAAAAAAATAAATAAATAAAAAAATCAGGTCTAAAAGTAAAAGTGAAACATCCAACTTAAAAAAAATTCAAATTTAATTGTAAAAAACATTTTAACCCAAAAGCATAATATACCATCAGATATGGAACCATCTCTTGAGATAAAACGTGCTGGGAAACCACCATGCAAAAATGATCGTAAAGTTTATTTACAAAAAGTTATGTTAACAAGGTATATATCCATTTAACTACTTAATTAATATAAATATTTTAATTATTAGCATTTTGTTTGCATCCCAGCAAAAAAATAAAGAGTGGCACTTAAGAATGCATGACTATTTTATCTACATACCCCAAATGAAAATTCAACAATAAAAAAAGTCTATAACATGTACGACATGTAAAAAAGATTTGCCCTTAAAAATAGATTTGCCATTACACCCCCCAGATTTATTGGAAATGGTCCCAAATGGAAGAAAACGATTTTTTTTTATTTTTTATTCCATTTATTCATTTAATATAGTCAAAATGATTCAGACATGGAATTTTGACCTCATCGGATATCATTAACCCACTTTTGCCTGGAATCCAAATTGACCCACGAATTTGATAAAAATGCAAAAAACGTGTTTTTTTTAAATTAATTTTAAAGATTTTTTAAAATACCTAATTTGGAGATGTTGGTTGCTATTTGTACCACATAATAGTTGATATTAAAGAAAAAAACTAAATTAGAAAAATGGTAATTCGAGTTTTTGTTTGCAGCGACTGCTTTCCAGGACATTTTACAAAAATTGCTCATTTTGTCAAAAATTAAACAAACATTGAATGTTTTCATTCACAGTTTTCGGAAAAACATCACTTAAATTTGGTTAGAATATAATTATATTTAACCCTTAGTGGCCTGAAACTTAATATTTATTATGAATACGAGATTCTAAAGCCATTAAACTGATAAAAAAAAATCTCAACTGGATAAAAATAATTATTTTATGTAACGTGATCCATATGGGGTTAACTTTTATACTTTTGGCCAAAAACGCCCAAGTAGGAAATTTACAGAATAACACTTTCATAATTTTCGGAAAAATATCACTTTGAATGAATAAAAAAATTTTTTTTTCCACTTGTCAAAATAATAGCTTTGGTAATAGAAAAGTAAGAGGTTACCTACCCTTATTTCTTCTTACCAAAGTCATTACCGGGTAATAGAAGGTTTTGCTGGTAACATTCAAATTTTGTTAAATTTTTGACAAAATTAGCAATATTTGTAAAATGTCCTGGAAAGCAGTCGCTCCAAACTCGAATTATCATTTTTCCAATTTATTTTTTTTCTTTAATATCAAATATTATGTGGTACAAATAGCAATCGACATCTACAAATTAGGCATTTTAAAAAAACTTTAAAATTAATTAAAAAAAAAAACAGGTTTTTGCATTTTTATCAAATTCGTGGGTCATTTTGGATTCCAGGCTAAAGTGGGTTAATGATATCCGATGAAGTCAAAATTCCATGTCTGAATCATTTTGACTATATTATATGAATAAATGGGATATTTCTTCCATTTGGGACCATTTCCAATAAAACTGGGGTTGTAATGAACGAAAATCGATAAATTGGTATTCTAAGGGACAGTCTGATATATATATTCAAAAGTCTGCTTTGTCAATTTTGACAAAATGAATTATCGAGGGCAAAGTCATTGTTAATGTTATATCCAATATATGATATTAATTTGGCAAAATATTCATTCTTTGCCACTTTTTTAAACATTTTACAATTTTTCCATATCTATAAATTTATTTTCAAATTCAAAAGTCTATATCCGTTAACTCAGAAAAAACTCGAAGTACACGAAAACGTGTTTGAGACGAAAACTAAGGCTGCATTCACACCTAATTCTAAAACACGTGTTTAGCTAAAACACGTATTTTAGCTCTTTATTCTATTACAACAGTTCTCTATTCTTTTGCACTCGTTTTAGCTAAACACGTGTTTAATATTTAGGCGTGAATGCCGTTTAACACATTACTTTTTGTTAACTTTTATACTTTTGGCCAAAAACGCCCCAGTAGGAAATTTACAGAATAACACTTTCATAATTTTGGGAAAAATATCACTTTGAATGAATAAAAAAAAATTTTTTTCCACTTGATAAAAATTATTATTTTGAGTAACTCGATTCATATAGGGTAAATGTGCTCACTTTTCACAAAAAAAAGACCCACTAGGAAATTTACAGAATAACATTTATCAGATTTTGATTAAATTGGGATATGCCATAGAGGGTACAAAACTAACGAACAAGCACAATTCTCTATAGCCCCAATCTTATTTTTAAGGGTAAAAAGATGGGGTCAAAAGTGTCCGTATGTTAATGTGGATAATTATCAATGTTGAAAACTCAACGTTTATAGATTTTCGCATATAACATAAGGGTGATATCAAAAAATGTGATAAAAACCGTGTAACCATCTAATTTCTAATGCATGAATTACATTTGAGTTATATATTTCGATATATATGAGCGCATTGTCACCTGTTTTATGAAATTTATAACAATCTGACCAATTTTTGGTTAATACATAAAATTTGTGACCAATTTTATAGGCCAAATGTAAACGCCGTAACCAGTAACTCATAAAGTTTTTCAACTTTAAAAGCTTATATTTTAATAACCAATGAAGCTAAACACTAACTGTAGGAATTTGTATGAAGACGAAAAGTGCCGTTTTTAATAAAAATTAATACATTTTATAAACTTTTTCGTATATCTTAGCTACCACGGCTTCAACTCTGTAACGATTTTTCGTCATAATTTTTGATAAAAATGCATATACCAGATTTTTGGAGTGTCTATTATTTATATTGCGAAAAGTATAATGTTATTTATACTCAAATGATCGTTGGACTGTAAGTAATCATCTAGTATAACAGACTCGAAGCTTTTATGCAGCATGTAACATTCTCGAGATGAAAAAGGATGTCTTTAATAAGATTTGAAAAAATCAAGGTTGGCAACCGATACCGTTATAATACCGTTATCCGTTTCAAAACCCTTTCAAATTGACAACCGATACCGATACCAATACCGAAATTCTTGATTTCAAAAAATACCGGTATTCAAAAACCTTTTCCCTTAATACCGGTGTCGTACTGGTATGGAATCGGTTTTAAAAAATTTGTTTTTTTTCACGTTTTTAGCAAAAATACAAATTTTTTTAATATAAAATTTCCAAAATTGTTAAACAATTAAACTTTTTTATTCATTGTTAATAGAAAATCGTGTTACAAATTCAAATTGCGGTTATCAGCCTTTAATTTGCATTGACAACATTGTTTTTAATTTATTTAACTTCATAAATATTTTCTAACTTGTGACAAATTTATATATATACAGTTGGGCATCGATTAACCGGGATGGTCGGGACCGGAAGCATTCTGGATAATCGATTTTTCCGGTTAACTGAGGTAAAATTTAGTACGTTTTTAATATAAATGTTTGTTTAATTTAATCAATATACACACTTGCAAAATATAATGTTAATAAGTTTTTAATTACTATATATGGTCGACCGGCCTGCAAAATGTCACATGTGTTTTTTAATAGATTTTCAGGAGAGCGAAAAAACTGTTACAAAATCTACTTTTAAGATATTTTATTGGCATCATATGCCTTAATGATGATTTTACTAAATGAGGTCGTGAACACTCTCCATTGTAGATTTGCTCATTTATAAGATTTTCCTTTAATATGTATTCTTCCAACTGATTTACAAAAATTGTGGCAGATACATAATCGGCAGATATTTTTTCTCCTCCAGCCTTGAGTTTATGAATTCCATGTCGTTTTTCAAAGTTCTGTAACCGGCCTGGAGAATATTCACATGCTAAGCTTATATTTAATTTTCAATGGAAGAACTTAGCCTTTTCCATTATGATTAAACTGGAAATTGGGGTCCCTTTAAAACGTTCTTGTCAGAACCATTCGTATGTCGCAAAATTGACTTTTGGCTCTAATGGACTTTTTAAAGTTTTTCGATTTTGGAAGCCAGTAACTGAATCACTTTCTGCACAATATTTTAATATTTTATCTTTATTTTTTATTAAAGCACCGTAAGTTTTTTCGGTTTCACGTAAAAGAACTGGGTTGCACGTGAAAATTGTGTAGAGTTTGTTTTAACGCAAATTTAATATACATTACTGTTATTTTTCTTGGGAAAAAGTGACATTTTGTGTTTATTGTGTCTTTGTTATAAAATTAAAAAAAATTTTAATTTTATAAATTAAATTGCAATTTAAAGCCTTTAAAGTTCGAGCGAAATTTTTCCACGTGAAAAACAACTTACGGTGCTTAAGTCATAAACTGTTTGTTTGCCCACTCCATATTTTTGTGATAGTGTTTGAACAGAAACATGTTTTTGTAAATAGTCGTTGACTAAATCAATTTTTTCTTGAATAGTTAATACTTTTCTTTGCCTTTTACTCGATTTTATTGCTATCGATGCCATTCTAAAATTACACATCAACACTCCTTACTACTTAAATTTCAAATGCAACTAAATACCATAGGAACCCAGCAAAATATTGGTAATGACACCTCATTACTATCTGCATTACCAAAAATGATATATCATTACCTTTTGCATAATTTTATAATATAAAATAATGACTTCCTAATAACGGCCTATTGTATTCATTGCTTCTAAATATAAAATAATGACTTACTCGTATTAGTTTAAATAAGTACTTTTTACACACCCAGCAAACAAAGATGATCATTAATGACTCAGAAATGAGCTCCAAAAACATAAACATTTTTCCACTTTTTCCTATGAAAGTGGTCCGTCCAAAAAAGCCACCTGTGTACTCAGAAATGACTCACAAAAAAGAACGTATAAAATCGAAATTTTCTTCATAAATTTAAATAATTTTGGAATATTCTTTGAGTCCGAAAAATGAACCCTCGTTTTGAGACAGCTTTTCAGATTGTAGAGACAACTTTTTGAATTGTTTTCTGAGGGTTCATATTTTCTACCAAAATAAGAGTGTTTTCAAAAAAACAATAATCATTTCTATGAGCCATTTAAAAATCTTATTTATGAGCGCTCCGAAATTGCTGGCTGGGCAGTTACATTTTTTTATTACATGTAAATATGTTTTATGTTTAAATTTTCATGACGAGTCCTAAAATTACACACTAGAGAAAACTTAAATTTTTCTGAATATATTTCCTTAGGCTAATAGTAAGGAGTGAGATCATAAAAATGTTAACACACATAAAGTTAAATAAAAAACAAACCACTGAATTTTAAGACTTCAAAACAAATTTTTATTAAATGAAATTTAATACAAAATCAAACAAAAAAACCGCATGGAATTCTAACCACCACGAACAAAGTTATCCACTTTTTCCGGAAACCCTCCCATTAAGGCTTTTATGGTAGTTTCTGTCACCTTTTTAGAGCAGATGGTCCATCTACGTTTGAAATATTGCATGTCCTGGAGACCTTTTTCGTGTCCTTTAATTCCCTTTTAACAAGAGCCCAATATCTCTCCACTGGCCTGAGTTCCGGGCAGTTTGGTGGATTTGCCTCTCTTGGTTCAAAAACCACATTATTATCATTATACCACTCCAGCGCTTTCTTGCTGTAGTGACAAGATCCTAAATCGGGCCAAAAGTAAGTGGATACATTGTGCTGACTCAAAAATGGAAGAAGTCTCTTCTGCAAACACTCCTTGATATAAATTTCGGTGTTTATAGAGCCAGATGTCACAAATGACTGGCTTCTTTGGCCGCAGCTACATATGGCTTGCCATACTAGGAATTTTTAGGGAATTTCGTTTGCTTTTTCGATCTAAATTTTTCCGCAACATTTCCTCGAACATCGGAAACATAAAATTCTTGACCAGGGAGCTGCGAAAAATCAGCCAGGGCATAAGTTTTGTCGTGCATTACACAAAAGTTGTAGTTTTGTATAAAATTTGATTTTAATTTTCGAGCTGTGGTTTTGGCGTTTCTATCGGTAATTTTTTGAACTTTGTAGGACTTTAGTCCTGCCTTACGTTTCACTTTACGTATAAAAAAGTCCGAGCATTGGGCTAACCGAGCTGTTTTTCCGTCAGATGTGTTAGGAGCTCTCGTAAGGATGCTTTTAACTTTATATGCCTTACCAATGTTATGATAACCAGTCGTTGTTCCTGTTCCCGGCTTCCTTTCAATTGTTAGGTGTTCCACATACCTTTTTACCACTTTTGAAACTGTTTGGCGGCATACATTAGTTTCTTTGGCAATTTTTTTTCATCGTCCATTCTGTAAAAAATTGCAAACTAAAACTCATGATGTAAATTAATTTATTAACTGACATATTTTGAAAATGTAAACTGCCGAAAAAAAAATATGAGAAGCTTTAAACCAAAGTTATAGGCAAAAATGTGTGTTAACATTTTTATGATCTCACTCCTTATTTGCCTAACTCCTTATTTTTAAGAATCAAGTAAGCAATCGGATAACCACTTATAATTAAACTTTTTGTAAGCATGTGTGTAACCACTTATTATTCAAAATCTCATAACTACTTATTTCTCATATTTTCGTAAGCGAGCGGGTAAGTGTGACTACTTATAAAAACGACCACGCCAAACAAAAATAATGAGTTTAGACGCCAAAAAATAAGTTGTGCGGAGCTATGAATTTCTATTATATAACCACTTATTTGGTAATGAAAGATTTTGCTGGGAAAAACATGCAAACAAGGGAATTCCCTTATTTCGCTTTAGACACATATTAATTTTAGTGTTGCTAGCACGTTGAAACCAAATTTCGGCAAAATAAATAGATGTTTTTCAATCCCGGATAATTGATGTAATCACGGTTAATCGATTGAAATAAAAAAATCCTCCTTTCCTTATAGATCCCGGATAATTGATGTTCCCGGTTAATTGGATCACGGATAATCGATGCCCATCTGTATATTATGTCCTATGGTTCCATTAGGAACAAAGGGCCACAAATTTACAAATTTGTAAATAAAATTTAATATATAAACTGGTTTCTCAAACCTTTAATTGAATTTACAGTTTCTTTTAGAGATTAATTTTATAAACTTACCCCTAAATTCATAAACGCTTTGTAAATTTATAGGAGGTTTATTGAACAAATTTTGTATGAAAATGACGTTTTGTAAACCTGCTATAACTTTACAAAACATTTGTGAATTCAGGGGTTATTTTTTTTATTTTATTACATGATCTCAATACAAATATAAAATATTTGTAGTGAATCAACTTGTGTTCCTAATAGATTTAAAAAAATGTTTGTGTTTAAAAAATAAAACACTTAGAAATTTTTAATAACTTATTGTTTTTTGTTCATATTATAAAAACATATCCATAAACTATAGTTATCCTTTATAAAAATTTAATAAAATTGAGTTTTTCATAATTAAGAACGTTTTTTTATATTTTTGTAAATTTGTTTCAATAATACCGGTATATACCGGTATTAATGTTTCGGTATCGGTTATACCGATACCGATATGATTAAAATACCGATACCGATACCGAAACAAATAAAAAATCGACACCAATACCGATACCTATACCGTTATTCGTTTCGGTTGCCAACCTTGGAAAAAATGTTGTAAACTCCGTTCCTAATTTTTACACCAAACTATTTAACGAGTGAGAAACACAATGGCATATTTGGATTCACCTTGTAGACATCATACGATTTTGTTTCGGAAAGAAAATTCTGACAAAGCGTTACTGAAAGAAAACGAAAAAAGTATCCAAATGTAATCTCCGTAACCTAAATTGTTTGCTTTAGATTGCATTCAAAAAATGTAGGTAAATGTTTTAAATATTTTAAAATAACCATAAACGAAGGTAATCAACTAATATTTATGCGTCAAAAGATGACTCAACTAATAATTTTGCGTCAAATCAAAAAAAAATTATCAGTTTTTGACCCTAAATTGCTGGAGCTAAAAACGATTGATTTTGCATTTCATTAGTTTGGAATCGATATTTCGAGCCATTAGTTTGACAAATTAAATTTGTTTCACACAATTTAATAATTTTTTTATTGGGAAATGTTATGTTTTTAATATATTATTTTGTAACTCCGCAACCGCTGATTGGATTTTAAAAAATTTTATATTTTTGAAAAGCATTTAAAAGGACCAAAAATACAAAATAAAAAAAAAATTTTCGCGGAATGAATTTTATTTTTATTTGCGAAACCGCCAATTTGATAAACACAAATTATATATCATTGGAAAGCATGTTGAAAACCTAAATACCAAAAACTACTAAATTGAAGAAAATTCGTACGCAATTTTTTTTGTTATATCTTTTGCTTGCAGAAATGTAAACTCCGTTACCACAAAAATAAATTAAAATTGTGCTAAAAAAGTTATTGCGACAACTTGTAAAAGAGATTTTTTGCAATTAGGTTTATAATGACTAAACTTATTGATTCCATTAAGAAAAAACCGAAATATTAACACTTTTTGCTTTTTACAAATTTGGCCCAAAAACTTATCACATTTTTTGATTTCACCCATAACTTCTTCGCATTACTTCCTAAAATGTTTTGCTGGCATACGTACGATTATACCGCAACTACAATATTATAAACATGAACTGTTTTTTTATACTTTAATCGGCTAAACTTAGATTTGCTTTAAATACTTAACGTTGATAAGTACCCAGTGTAGAAAATCATTACCATATATGTGGTTATGTAACTACATACTTGGTAATGGTAACTAGTTACTTTTGTTATTACATTTCTTATTACCTTATTATATATGGCGATGTCGCGACAAATAATGAGTTATAGTTACACACCAGCATATGAAAAATCAAAAAATATATCATTACCTATGTGCTTACCAGTACTGACAAAAATAATGAGTCTAAAAATTGATTTAAAAAAAAATAAATTATATAAAAAAAATATTTTTTATTGTATTTTTTTTTTAAATAAAATTTGCTGGTGCGGGAATCGAACTTGGGTCTACAGATTGCCAGTCAATAGCTCTACCATCTGAGCTATATCGGCATGTAATATTTAATAGATAAAAACATAATTGACCTGCTGCACACAAGTAAGCTTACTCGCCAACATACAAAAAATCAAAAAATATGTGGTTACATATATCCTTACCAGTGTTTAAAAAATATTGAGTCTAAAAATCAAGGTTGGTTACCCAAACGAATAACGGTAAGGGTAACGGTATCAGATTTCGTTTGCTTAGGTAACGTTAAAGGTAACGGTATTAAAAATTATGTTAAAAACATATAAAAACAAGTAACAACATGGCATATTTTTAATTTTAAGTACTGAAAATACAGATTTTAAGCTATAAATTCAATACTGGTAGTTTTAATAAGTAAAATTATTATCTTTTCGTTTATTTAACCTTCTTTTTTAATTTTTAACTCTACTATTTTCTTGAGCTTAAGGTTTGGTTTTTATTTATAAAAAGTTTTTTATTTTCGATATTTCGCTACTCCAATGTGTAGCATCTTCAGGAAATAACAATTAATTGAAAAAATTATAAACAATTTTATAATTTTTTCAATTAATTGTTATTTCCTGAAGATGCTACACATTGGAGTAGCGAAATATCGAAAATAAAAAACTTTTTATAAATAAAAACCAAACCTTAAGCTCAAGAAAATAGTAGAGTTAAAAATTAAAATTATTATCTATAAATTTTTTGTAAAAAAACACACTCAAGATCAGAGCTTTGAAGAATTATTTCCTTTTTGAATGAATTCACTATCAATCGAATTCAATTTTCTCTAGAATTGAATGAATTCCTTTTCTTAAGTAATTCACTAAATTCATTCAACTGAATGCGTTCATCAAACAACAAATTCAAAGAATTAATTCAATTGCAATAGTTCTTTTTATTAAATCAAATGAATTAATTCACCGGTGAACGCGTTCAATTTTATAAATCGAACGGAAAAAAAAGTGAATTAATTCCTTACTGAATTAATTCACCACTGAATTTATTCAATTTCATTTTCATTCAGTGAATTAAAAAAAAATAAAATTACATTCAGTGAATTAAAAAAAAAATAAGTTCACTGAATTGAAAAAAAATAAAATAAGTTCACTGTAGGTTGATAAACAGCATCCGGTTTCTAATTTGTTACTAGCACACGCTGTAAAATTGCTTATTTAAAAATTTTATTTGTAGATTATTGTTTTCTTCTACTGAACGGCAGAAAACAGGCATTGAATTCAGTGAAGTTATTTTACTTTTTTCAATTCAGTGAACTTATTTTATTTTTTTTCAATTCAGTGAACTTATTTTTTTTTAATTCACTGAACGTAATTTTATTTTTTTTTAATTCACTGAACGTAATTTTATTTTTTAATTCACTGAATGAAAATGAAATTGAACGAATTCAGTAGTGAATTAATTCAGTAAGGAATTAATTCACTTTTTTCCGTTCGATTTATAAAATTGAACGCGTTCACCAGTGAATTAATTCATTTGATTTAATAAAAAGAACTATTGCAATTGAATTAATTCGTAACAAAATAAATCGAACGAAAGCAAATATGAATTAATTCCATTCAATATATGGTGCTTAGTGAATTAATTCATCGAATTTTTAATTCAGAATTGAAAAATTGAATTAAGGAATTAATTCTTCAAACCTCTGCTCAAGATTATAAAATAAAAAATAAAAAAATTGTAATTTTTATATAAAATAATAAATACCGGTAAAATACCGGTAACTACCCATAAAAATAACGGTATCGGCAACGATAACGGTATTTAGAAATGTTTTTAGAGGTATCGATAACGATAACGGTATTCAATTTGAAACGGTATTTTAGCGATAACGGTATTATAATGATAACGGTAACCAACCTTGCTAAAAATAGATTTCAAAAAATTTTCAAAAAAATCTAGAAAATTATTTTCTATTTGAAATAATGATAAAAATAAGTCATTATCAGGAACTCATTTTATATGTTTTAAAATAATGCAGAAGGTAAGTGGGTGTCATTACTGGTAGTCCAAAAAATAATGATATGTCATTACCGTTTCTACACTGGGTATGAGCGAAAATATAGCTTATATCAAGATATAAATTTAAATTTTTTTAATTTTATAAGGTACATGTAAAAGTTTTTTGAGCATATCTCTTGAATGCTAGGGACTTTTGCATATTTTTGTAATTATGCAAACAAGAGGCTTGTGCAAATTTATAAGAATGAGTTAGGCCCTAAAATATCAGTACCCAATACCTAAGTGTATATATATTTCGCTAGTAAATATTTTTAAATTTTTGGATTTTTGAGGCATGTGAAAACCCTTTTTCGAGTACCTTTCCGTTCTGAGTTCGAATTTGGTTTCGAAATTTTTCCAACACATATGGTTTTTGAGCAAATTGAGGTTAAAGGTAACAAAAATCTTTTTTTGCTTTTACCTCGAGTTAATGAAAATAGATGACACAAGTTTTGCAATCATCACGGTAAGTTTATTCGAAAACGCATGGTTGCTCTATTATTGATTTTAAGTAGTGTGGTTTTTAATTTTTCCGTCCGTCCGTCTGTCTATGTATTCTTGCGCGCACGCTACAGATCGCAAATATTAAGAATTTATTTATATGAAATTTGGTAGACCGACTTATATCGGCCCAAGGACGAAGTCTCCTGATTTTGGTTTAAATCGGTCTATATTTGGACCTAGCGAACTTTTTATGGTGCTTAACTTATTTTAAAATCGGTAAAAACAAAGAAAAATCTGGTCATGTTTAAGACACTATGATTTTAAGTCTATTTTTGGATAAAGATAATGCAAGATTTAAGAAAATTTAAAAGAATTTCCAAAAATATACAGCTTGTATAGATCGATATCGCTTATTTTTCATTAAAAGCCAAGCCTACCCAGTAAAATTGTCAGATGCAAAAAATCGATTGTAGAACAACTTGTACTTGCATGCAACCTGTTCTAAGTTATGTTCTATCATCGGTGATTTTTGTTTGAGATTGTCCCAAAAGCAACAGGTTCTATTCCTCCAAACTAGAACAGGTTGCAATGGAACCGGTTCTGCGACAGCGAAGCCTTCCATTTTGACTTCCAGGAATCAGTTCAAGAACCTGTTCCACGGAACCGGTGGTAAAAACACCTATTCTAGAACAGATTCAAAGGCAACCAGTTCAAAAAAATTTTGCTGGGTACTTAAAACAAGTGACAAAATAAAAAACAGACATTACGTTAAAATTCTGCACAATTTTCTGAGCCATCTCCTTGCATGTTGGGGCGAATCCATCCACTATTTTGATCTTTAAAATAAAGGCAACGAGAATAAAATTAGAAAAAACTTGAATTTCCCTATTATATTTCACATCACTGTATATTAGGGTGGGTCGATGTAGCAATCGATATTGTGCCATCGATTTTTCGATAGCTTTTGGCATGAGGAAAAAGTTCCCCTGCGATATATCAAAAAAATTATTTTCGAGGCGCCCAAATTTCAATTTTTTTACTTTTTCTCAACTTTTATTTTTAAGGTTTTTTTAGTAGGCAATACAAAAAAATCGGCTGATTTAATTTTTTTTAAATATTACCTTTCTAAGGTGAAATTGTACGCTAACAACGATGGCGATAGCGATAGCAGAAAAAAATGTTTTTATTGATATTTTGGACGAGTTTTTGTCCAAAAATCGATCTTTTTTTACGCGTAAATTTTTAAGGTTTTTTAGTAGGTAAGTTAAAAAAAATTCGCTAACGATATATCATTTTTTTCTAAAAAAATGTTTTTTTTGGGTTTTTAGACGGGTTTTTGTCAAAATTTTGGCGCCTCGAAAATGATTTTTTTGATATGTTGTGGTGGAACTTTTTTTCCTTATGCCAAAAGCTATCGAAAAATCGATGGCACAATATCGACAAATTTTTGTCCGTACAACTCGGCCCACCCTACTGTATATACAGCTGGGAAAAAAATAGCACCATCCTCACAAGCAATGTTTTCAAAATCCTCTTATTTACATCTGTAAGGTCGGCTAACTTATCTATAAGAATGCTTATTGTAACACTATTTAGAGTTGTTTTTATTAAAATTTTACTCTTGGTTATGGTAGTGTAGTTGGTCTTTAAACTTAACCACGAATAAAATTGACATTAAAATAACTCTGGATAGTCTTAAATTGAGCCTACTTTTAGATAAGTTAGCCGACCTAAGTTAAAGAAACTTATTAATACGTTTTTAGAAGCAGAAGACTGAAAAAAATAAGCAAGGGAAAAGATCATAATTTTACCATTTTCAATGGTAAAATAAATTTATACCGTTGAAGTTATAAGGAACTTTATGAAAAAATATAAATATTAAGGAAAAAATGGCACCACTTTTCAAATATGCACTTAAAATTATAAAAATAAGAAATAAATAAAAACTTCATTACTTAAAAATAATTGTATGTTAGAGGTACGATTATTCTATAAATTTAATATTTAGTTGCGTTGCCTTTATTGGCAATAACGGGTGCGCATCGTCTTGGCATCGATTCAACCAAGTCCTGGCATCGTTTTAGAGGAATCTTGCTCCAGGACTCCTGAATGACTTCCCAAAGTGATCCGCTGCTAGTTGGCTTAGAAGCAGCAACTGCCTTTTTGACATCAGCCCATAGATTTTCGATGGGTTGAGGTCTGGTGACTGCGCTGGCCCCTCCATAACGTTCACCGAATTTTTTCCGAACCATTCCTTTGCTTTCTTACTGGTGCGCTTGGGGTCACATTATCTTGTTGGAAGACCCATACCAGCGGCATCTCATTTTCTGCGTAGGGTAGCATCACAGTATCCAAAATATTGACGTAAACGTGTTGGTCCATTATGGTTTTGATCCAATGTATTGGACCTATTCAGAGCTTCGAAGAATTAATTCCCTAATTCCCTTTTATTAAACTGAATTTATATTATGGGAATGAATTCCCTGACCAAACTTAAGGAATTGAATGAATTCCTTTTGTTCATTCAATTTATCTTAAAGGAATTCATTAATTTTTTTCTAATTCCTTGATAAAATTTAATGCATTCGTTAACCAAGGAATTCATTCAATTCTAGTTAATTCAACTTTTAGTCAAGGAATTCATTCCCTGGGAATTCACTCAATTCTAGTTAATTCAACTTTTAGTCAAGGAATTCATTCAATTGTGCACTTAATTACCTGAAGGAATTAACTTTTTTGTTTAATTCCCTAAGGAATTAAATTTTTCCTTTAATTCCCTAAGGAATTAGCTTTTTCGTTTAATTCCTTGAATTTAAGTTTTGACTTAATGCCCATCTCTTAATGCTATATCTGCATATATATATACAGGTCATTTTGTAAAATGGCCCGTATCTCGAAAACTAAGCGAGATAGAGCTCCTAGGAAGTAATAACACACCGTAATAATACAAATAAGCCAGGTCTTGTAACGCTACCGATTGGTCGATTTCTATAAAACAGTCACATGGGTCACCCGGACCTAGCCTATTTGTATAATCGCAGTGGAGCAAATATTTTGTCCGTTTTACTCTATCTCGCTTAGTTTTCGAGATACGGGCCATTTTATAAAAATCGCCATTTTACAAAATGGCCTATATCTAGAAAACTAAGCGAGATAGAGCAAAACGGACAAAATTTTTGCAAAGAGATTCCCAGGAATCAATTTTTATGAAACAGTCACGGTGACCCACGTGACTGTTTTATAGAAATGGATTAATCGGAAGCTTTACAAGACCTGGCCTATTTGTATCATTGGGGCGTGTTATTTCTCCTACGGGCCACTTTATAAAAATCACCATTTTACAAACTGAATTAATAAATTTCTAATTAATCAATTAAAAAGGTCGAAAAAACAATTTTTATTTTTTAAATAAAAATTAAAAACCAACACTTTGACAACACTCACAGTATGGAGAAAATGTTTTTGCCTCTTCTTGTAGTAACAAAGAAGAAGGGTAAAAATAAAATTTGTATTTAATTTATAACGATGATATGGAATACAAAAACAAAAAACTTTCATAATATGTCTATTGTTGGCTATGCTTTGCAGAAGACTTCGAAAACATATTTTATTGTTTGCTCCATTCCCATTTTGTTAATGTAGCAAACTACATTTAATATGAGATTTTGATGCTTCAAATTTCATTGCACTACTCCACCACTTTTTAAAGAAAACTGATGAAGAGGACCTGTAAAATTCCCGAAACGATCGTCTTTTCATTCCTGAAAGTGTAGAGGTTTTTGAAAGCAAAAACTCTGTGAAGTATATGTCACGGAAGAAAAATAGCAGTTTTTTGAAAAAAGTACTTATTATGTTAATTCATAAGGAAATTGGCCTCGAAATGAATTAATAAATTTCTAATTAATCAATTAAAAAGGTCGAAAAAACAATTTTAATTTTTTAAATAAAAATTAAAAACCAACACTTTGAAAAATTTAATTCCTTAGGGAATTAAAAGAAAAATTAATTCCTTAGGGAATTAAGCGAAAATTGTAATTCCTAAGGGAATTAAACGAAAAAGTTAATTCCTTCAGGGAATTTAATGTACAAAAGAAGGGAATTAATTCCTGGACCACAATTCTAATTAACTAGAATTAAATGAATTCCTTGACTTAAAATTGAATTAACTCGTGTTGAATGAATTCTTTAGTGAATGAATTCTTTAATTTTAATGCTTTGGTCCGGAAATTCATTTTATAAATTAGAATTCTTTAAATTCATTCACAGGAATTAATTCCTGCTTATGTCTTATTAATGAATTCATTCCTTGAATTAAAGAATTGAATTAAATTTTTGGGAATTCATTCCAAAAAGGAATTAATTCTTTAAAGCTCTGCACCTATTCCATAACAAGAGAAACAACCCCATACCATTACGGTTTTTGTAGTGTATTTTCGATTATATTCGGAGTTTTGAGGACGCCTATCGTACTCTCATCTGGCCATGAAATGTTCAATTCGAATTGCAAAAAAAATATCGATAACAAATTCCCAGAGCAGTACTACTTTTTTTGAATAGCGGGCATACTAAGCAATATACTAAATATCAACATTTGAAAAAAATACCATTACTAATTGTTTGTTTTTGCAATAGTGTCATAGTGGTGCTATTATTTTTTTTTTCCCAACTGTATGAATGAATGGTAACCGCACAATGCGGTTATCTGTAAGGGTAACGCTATTTTAGATTACTTCGGTAACTGTATTTTAAGAGTAACGCTATTTCATTTATTTCGGTATCGTTATTTTAAGGATAACTGTTTTTCAGTTATTTCGGTAACGGTTTTTTGATCATTCCGCTAACGGTATTTTAAGGTTAACGATATTTCAGTTATTTCGGTAACGGTATTTCGAGGATAACGGCAGTCAGTTATTTCGGTGCATCCCGCAATTTGTTTTACAAAAAACAAACGAGATTAAAAAAACAGAACCAATTTATCAACTTAATGTACGAAAAATACTCAATAAACAAGCAGAAAATTAAAAATAACGATAACGGTATTTTAGGGGTAACGATATTTCATTCATTTCGGTAACGGTATTTTAAGGGTATTGATATTTTATTTATTTCGGTATCGGTATTTTAAGGATAGCGGTATTTAAGTTATTTTGGTAACGGTATTTTAAGAATAACGGTATTTCGGTAATTGTAGCCAAAAGTAAAAAATTTCATTAAAATATTTTGATATTTAGAAATTGCAGTTTGCTAGCATGTCCATTTTTGGTGGACATTTATACGGGCACTAGGTCTAAACATACACCGCTTTTAATCAAAGTCAATAGGCTTCGTCCTTGAGCCGATATAAGTCGATGATATGGTACATCATGAAAATATCTTAATATTTGCGACCTGCTGTGGCGCACAAGAATACACGAACAGATAGACAAACGGGCTGACAGACATCATCAAATCGAATCAAAAACTGATTTTGAGTCGATCGGTATACTCAAAGGTGGGTTTTAGGTCCAATATTGTTTGGGGCTTACAAACATCAGCACAAATTTATTATAATCCCCTGTCCACGTGCTGATGTAGGGTATAACAAAAAGAGGTAAATTTTATCTGAAATCAATTTTATAAGTTAAATTTTTTATTTAAAAATTTAAAAATTTTCATTAATTTAATGATTTTTTTTATGAAATTATGAAAAAAGTAAAAAAAAAATCTAATGAAATTGACTCATTAATACTATAAACAAGAATTCTATCAGTGTAAAGGCAAAAAAAAAAGTGCGCGGTACAACTTCGAATATAAAGTATTTTTGCAAGGCAATTGCCTTTTTTGCCCTTTTTAATATTTCGTTATATATATAATGGCGTTTTCTTTTCTGGAAAAAAATGTTGCCTTGTTAAAAGGCAACATTTTAAAAATGTTGCCCTCACCCCATTAAAATGTTACATTTTTCCAATCAGAATAGAACACAATAAAATCACTGTTGCATTTTTCTAAACATATGTATGTGTATTGTATACTCGTATGCAATATTGTTTACGGAAACTATTACTAATTGTAGCCTAGTGGTTGTGATGCCTGCCTTTAACATGGGCTGGACGGGTTCAAATTCCAGACAAAGTAAAAAATAAATTTTTTTATGTATTTTCTTTTTTCAATTAAATTTTTTTTTCATATTTAAAGCAAATTGTATAATTTTTTATTTATTTTTAACCTAAAAAATTGTTAAATACTAAATAACAGAAAAACTATAAAAATCTAATTAAAATTTTATAAAAACAAATAAAAAAACAAAAAAAAATATTGTGCTCCAACCGGGGTTTGAACCTGCGACCTACTGCATCAGAAGCCATGATAGTACTCCCTAGGCCACCAAGTTGCGAGTTAGCTGGCAAAAAACATTACAGTATATACACATGGCGTTGACATAAGGAAAAAAACAGGGCAACACTCTACCCCGTAAATTTTTTGAGGGCAAAAAATGTTGCATTTTTGACCTTTATTTAGGCAACATTTTTAGAAAAGAACACCTAGCCCTCTTAGAATGTTACCCTTAATTTAGAAAAGAACACAAAAAAGGCAATTCAAAAGCAAAATGCAAAAAAAGGCAACATTTTTTTCAGAAAAGAAAACGCTATAAGTGTGATATATAGATTTTTTTTGCCTCGAGGAGACCAGTGTTTTGCTATAAAGGAAATATTCAAAAAATTTCTGCTGGAATTATCGAAAAACTTCCCTAGCAAAAGTTAATGATTTTTTGCAAGCTTTAATTTTCTGACATTACACTCTAAAAAATGTTTGTAAATTTACTACTATAAAATGGGTAAAATTTTGTTTAATTTTACGAAAATTCGGTAAATATAAACAAAAAATGCGTAAACTTTTTTCCTACACACTTCCATACACAATAATACACACACAAAGTATTTTTAGACATTATGTGTTTATAAATAAACACATTGTGCCTAAAATTACTGTTGTTTTGTTAAATAAAATTTTTACGCACAAAGTTGGTAAATATACTATCCTATAATAGTAATAAATACTCTGACATTTCAAATTGGAAAAAATTGAAAAAAAATTATAAATAGTAAAAAGAAAAAGCGAAAACGGATTATTTTTTGTGTATTACAACATTTCCACAAACACATTAGAGTCTGGAAATAGCAACATAAGCATGAAATTGTTTTTGGTAATTATTGTTAACGTATGTGGTGGTCTAAACCTCATTTCAAAATTGAAAACGCCGTAAGAGAGATACGGCCTACGCAGGAACAGCTGGGTGCAACGACTCCTGTTCAACAAAATGCCTTCTTTGCAAGGGAGGCAGTCAACCAACAACCGTCAACAATAACGGGAGAAAACGCCGTAAGAGAGATACGGCCTAGGCAAAACAACTGGGTGCAATGACTCCTGCTCAACAAAGACAGTATTCATTGAGTACTGTCTAACTTGCAAAGAAAGCATTTTGTTGAGCAGGAGCCATATTTCTCTTAAGACGTTTTCTCCCATTATTGTTGAAGGTTACTGCCTCCCTTTCAAAGAAGGCATTTTGTTGAGCAGGAGTCATTGCACCCATTCAATAGTTATAACAAAATTTTATATGAATTTTATACAAATGCCTTAAGATCCCAAAACGACTAATTGGGATATAAACGATTATGAGAGAAGGACTCGGATATTATTATTAATAAAATACGTACCAAAAATTAATTTGTTATTTTATTTAAAAAAAATTTTTGTGTAGTGCTTAAAGTTAAAACTGTTGTAAATGTACGCATTTTATTGGATTTTTACGCACTTTCTGTGGATTTTTGCGCATTTTTTGTGGATTTTTACGCATTTTATGTGTACATTTACACGTGAAACGTGCTTTTTTACACACAAATTTAGTAAATTAACACATTAATTTCAAAATTTCATTTAATTTTTACGCACTTTCAATGTAAAATTACAAATTATTTGTGCACCAACATAAACAGAATGTGCGTATTTTTTTTCAATTACGCACATAGAGTAAATTTACCCAATTTATAGTAGGAGTTCAGTTTCCTACTATAAGTTGGGTAAATTTCAACAGAATTTAATTAGAGTGTAGGGTATACATTATGTTGGTAGGAACTGAGATGTGGTGGGTAAATACTGGAACAAAATACTTGAGGTCAATGGCCCTTAGAGCAAATCATTGGTGCCCTCGAGACAAAAACATCGATGTATAATGCTTTAAAATCCGACTGTAAATGCCAAAGATATGACAAAAATGTAAAAAGGTGACACCTACGTTCGGCAAAAAATTCGGCGATTTTTTTTTTTGTTTTGTGGTACGGTCTACTGCACAGCGGCACCCGATTTTGAATATTTGGCAAATATTAAAAATTTCAGGTTTCTGATGAATTGAAAAATTTCGATTTCATTTTTATTAAAATTCGACATTAAGTTTTTGAAATCAATATGTGGCAAATTTTTTCTATTTGTGGTTATAGCTAAACTTTTACTGCGCTGTCATATCAAATACCGTTTTGAAAATAACGGTTCTTGGATTTATGCCGTCATATGACGACGCTAAGATAAAAAGGATTATTGACCTGTCCGAAAAAAATTGTTTTTAAAAAGGCACCAATAATGGAAATTATAAATTCAAAAAAAATATCTTATTTATTTTGTAACTCAAAATTTTTATTTTTAAACAATTTTTATATTAGAAATCACAATTTTCAAACATTTTAAACAAAAAAATTGTTGGAAATTAAATTTCAATTTAAAAAAATGTGTTTGTTTTTACAAATTCCATTGTTGGTGCCTACTTTTTTTTCTGTGTAACAATAAACTTTGATTTATACACAGAAAAAAACATTAGGCACCAACAATGGAATTTGTAAAAACAAGCAAATTTTTTTAATTGAAATTTTATTTCCAACAATTTTTTTGATTATATTTTTGTTTTTACTTGTAAATTGTTATTTTTGTATAAAAATTTTTTAAAAATAAAAATTCAAAGTTACAAAAAAATAACAAATTTTTTACAAAAACGGTATGAGAAAAATGTTTAATAATTTCATTAGAATTTTGTAAATTCTTTCTGTGTATGAAATGGAATTTTATTTGTTTTAAATGGTTTTTACAGTTCTAGTCTACATAACATTGCAGGAGGTTACATGTATTTTTATTTTTTAGTTCAGATTTAAAGTAAATTACAAATTTCTTCCAATGTACTTGCAATACTTTTGTTTTTATTTACTGAAAATCGAACGATTTAAGATTTCAAAGTATACAGCATCATTTATGTACATAAAAGTAATGTCAAATAAATATTTCAGTATTTTACAAAAGTATTGAATTTATATTGATAAGGATTACAATAAAAACTTAAGCATTAATGAATGTGACTCGAACATGATCTTATGTAAGATTTTTTATGTCTGCTGTGTTTTTTTTTTATTTTTTTGCGGTCTTCCAGGTCTGTTAATGGCAATTAATGTAAAAATCATTTGTATTTTCAGTGAAATATCTTCGACTATGAATATAGGGTCTACACGTGATAGTCATACCCTTTTTATTATAACTTTGTATATAAAAATATTATATTTAGAGCCCCAACCTCTTGAGTATTTATTTAAATGTTTTGAAAATTTTGATGTTTTTTTGATTAAATGATTTTGAATTTGACATTTGCTTCTACACGCAAAGAAAAACTATAGTATTTTCATCTACAACTACAAAAGTTAAGAATACAATTTATAAAATCATTTAGGCAAATGTCCAAAAACAAAAATATTCGTTGAAATGTCTACGTTCGTTGTAAAAAACTATATCTAAAATTACTCTGTTTTATTGGAAATAATATTTTTATTAGTATTTTAATATCTATTTTATTTCAATATTTCATTTTTTAGAACAAACTTATAAAACACCTACAAAACCTACACAATGATATTATTTCTCTTGCTTATCCTGTTGTTTGCAAAAAGGGACAAGGAATACATATTTAGTAACAGCTTTTCTGAAAAAAAAACAAATTTACAATTAGGGCTTTGGATATTTTATTTGAAGGTAGTACTTACATTTTTCACAATTTTGTATGTTTAATTTTCGATTTTATTCAATATTCTATTCCATATTATAAAAAAAACCTTAATATCACTTGCTTTACCTTTTTATATAAAATAAAAAAATGCTTCAGCCCTCTTGATTTTTGTATGTCAAAGAATAATCTTAGTTGCTTTTGTCAGTTACCTTGTTTTTTTGTAAGAACATACATATAGCCTGTTGTTTCGCCAAAATTCAACAACGGTACTTTGCCTAAGTAGTACTTCAATAAATTTACCCACAAAAAGATAATATACAACAGCAAAAAATGATTATTACCTATTACACTAGAGTGCAACCCTATACAATTCCTATCAAATTAACTAACGATATATTTATATGCTATGCTTTGTTGAAGTACCTATAGGTTTTTCTTTGCGTGTACATTACAATGTGTTTAATTAATTTGCTTGACAGTGCTTCTTTATTTGTTGTTTATATTTCCTAATAATACACTGAGAATAATTCTATTAAAGATGCCCTATAATTGTGACATTTTAAAAAATTATAAAAGAAACAAAAAACCTTGATTTCAGGTTTTGGATTGTTTTTTTTTTTTTTAATATTTTATTAACATTTTTATGCATTTTAAGGGGTTTATTAATGAAATTTTGATGACTGTAAATGTTTTAAAGATTTATCTTAGCTTCTATTTATTATAATTTTTGTAATTATAAATTTCGATTTTTTTCTCTTTCAGAATGGGTTCATTTAATTCGGCTCCCAAAATAAATAATTCCGATTCCCAAGATGACAGTCTAGAGATTCCCAAAGATTTAAGTACGCCTGAACTATTGCAACATGTTAAACATTTGCGTGGTGATCACCAACCGCCATTATTATCACGTTTCTTTTTGAAACCTTTATCTTCATTGTCGACTCAAATGATTTCTTCGGATATAACAGATGGTTTGCGTTGTCTTACATTAAATACAGTATCCCGTGGTAAGTGTTGTGTATTTTTAACAAAAGTTTAAAAGAATTAATTTATTAATTCACTTTTTGAAAGTAATAGAAATTGCACTTGTTCACTCTACTGTAAGTAATTTAATTAAATCCAATTGGTGAATATCAAATATTGCAGTGGAATATTTTAATTGTATAGAATTATAAATTGAAGTGATGAAACTCAAAAGAAAGACTATTTCTTGCTGTTTTATATAAAATATAACAAAGAATACAAAATTGGGTCATTCCATCTCAAATCGACCAATGGTTGGACTCGACCCCTTTCGATCTGGATCAATTTTGGTGAGAACTTTTCTTTCAACATATAACGAAGTTTTGCCAAAGGAAAAAAATTACAAATTTTTTTTTTCGAAAGTTATGCAATATTTAAAATTTTACAAAATATCATAATTTTTCTAATTTTTTGAAAAATTTTTAAATCGAAATTACGCTATTATTTTTTTGGTAATAGTTGAAAAACAAATAAGCTAAGAAATGGCACATACACACACACACACATGTA
This sequence comes from Leucophora obtusa, assembly GCA_949987735.1. NCBI lineage: Eukaryota > Metazoa > Arthropoda > Insecta > Diptera > Anthomyiidae > Leucophora > Leucophora obtusa. The sequence continues at coordinate 118,532,495 of OX465296.1, forward strand.
TACATGTGTGCCATTACTTACCTTTTTGGTTTTCAACTATTACCAAAGCCTTCAATTTGTTGTTTATTGCTCAAAATTTCAAAATTGGACATTTGTTTAATTTTATTGTATTCAGATTCAACTTAAAAAAAGAGAATAAAAAAATTTTAAAATTCATATATTTAAAAAAAAAACGCCCTCTTGAAAATTTCAGGAACTTTTGATATCAGTTAGAGGTTTCATTAAAAAAAAAATTGAGCAAAAAAAATAGGTTTTTGAGTTTTTGGATTTTTAAAATTTTAAAATAGAAAAATTTTTAATTTTTTTATTTTTCAATATTTTTTTTAATATTTTTTTTTTAATATGGCTAGATATCCTCTTAAAAACCAGCTAAGAATCATTTTTGTAGCTATTATAGTTTTCGAGATATTAAAAAAATAACCTCGTAACAAAGCAAAAAATTAGAAAAATTATGACATTTTTTGAAATTTTAAATATTGCATAACTTTTGAAAAAAAAATTTGTAATTTTTTTTCTTTTGACAAAACTTTGTTATATGATGAGAGGAAAGTTCTGACCAAAATTTATCCAAATCGAAAGGGGTCGAGTCCAACCATTGGTCGATTAGAGATGGAATGACTCAGTTACAATAAAATCCTTCATCATTGTATTTATTATCAAAAATTAGGGTGAAGGAAGGTCGGATAGAAAAAATCTGTTTAAATAGGTGGAAGCTCACTCCATCTACTAAGCACTTTGGGAACTACTTTTTGAATTTATTAAATCCAAGTGATTAAAAAATGCGGTTAAAAGCAGAAATAGGCAAACGATTTCCAAATAGAGAAGGACGCGTGACACGAACTTTGCGTGATACAAGTCAGTCGCACACGAGCGTAAGTGAAATTTACATTCTTCACGTGAGTCATGCTGGTGCGTAATACTATAATAAACTATATAATACTATACTATATTATACTATATTTAGACTGAAAAAAACTAGTAGTTTTTGGCTATTTTTAGTTTTGGAGCCGAAAACTATAAAAATTAATTTAGTTCTTCAATAAAATTTCCATACGAATTAAAAACCAGATTCTTGATTCTGAAAAGAGATTTTGAAAAGAGCCAAGTGAAAACATCGGAAATGTTCATTTTTGGAACAGCCGATTATAAGTAATTATTTTTCGATACACCCTGTTACACCAAATATAAAAGAAACCCAGCAAAATATTGGTAATGACACCTCATTACTATCTGCATTACCAAAAATGATATATCATTACCTTTTGCATTATTTTATAATATAAAATAATAACTTCCTAATAACACCCTATTGTATTCATTGTTTCTAAATATAAAACAATGACTTACTCGTATTACTTTAAATAAGTACTTTTTACACAGTAAATTTTTTTTATTATATGTAAATATGTTTTATGTTTAAATTTTTATGATGAGTCCTAAAATTACACACTAGAGAAAACTTAAATGTTTCTGAATGTATTTCCTTAGGCTAATAGTATTTGCCTAACTCCTTATTTTTAAGAATCAAGTAAGCAATGGGATAACTACTTATAATTAAACTTTTTGTAAGCATGTGTGTAACCACTTATTATTCAAAATCTCATAACTACTTATTTCTCATTTTTTCGTAAGCGAGCGGGTAAGCGTGACTACTTATAAAAACTACCACGCCAAACAAAAATAATCAGTTTAGACTCTAAAAAATAAGTTGTGCGGAGCTATGAATTTCTATTATATAACCACTTATTTGGTAATGAAAGATTTTGCTGGGAAAGTGTCAAAATCATTTTTTAAAATTATTTAAAAATATTCATATTTTAATTTAAAATTATATGTTATTCACCCAGCGAAATTGTCGGATGCAAAGAACCCGTTGTAGAACAACTTGTACTTGCATGCAACCTATTCTACTTTATGTTCTATCATCGGTGATTTTTGTTTGAGTTTGTCCCAAAAGCAACAGATTCTTTTCCTCCAAACTATAACAGGTTGCTTTGTAACCGGTTCTAGAACCAGTTATAGAACCGGTTCTGCGACAGTGAAACGTTACATTTTGACTCACTGGAATCAGTTCTAGAACCTGTTCCATGGAACCGGTGGTAAAAAGACCTGTTCTAGAAAAGGTTCAGGGGTAACTAGTTCAAAAAAATTTTCTTGGGCAGTTCTAAATAACATGTTAATAATTTTGTTCGTTTATTGTAATACGAGCAACATAAAGAAAAGTGTTTAATAAATAAGTGATATGACAAATACAACCTAATTACACAGTGTAAATGACTTGGCAGTTGTAATTAAATTTGTAAAAAAATTAGTAAAAAAATGTGTAAACAGTTTTAAATCGCACTTTACTATTTTTGTACAATTTTTTTATAAATAATTTTTGCCATTCTTTTATTACAAATTACCGATTTTTTTAAACTAATTTTCGTTGCTGATTTCAGTAAAACATTTACTAATTTTTGAAAACGGAGTGCTAAACTTAACAAAAAAATATACTAATTTAACAACAAGTGGATACTTAAAGCAATTTTATTTACAAGCATTCGTTGATTTCTTAGAATTCTTGTTTAGTTTGTATTTGTTATTATTGATATATTTCTTAGTTTAGAAATAAAACTCAGAAAATTTGAATGCATCTAAAATACATAAAAAGCCAGCAAAACATTGGTAATATATGGGTACTACTATGCATATTACCTGATAATATATCAAACCGCTTACCCTTGCATTACCTTGGACCTTACACCTTACCCTTGCATTACTTTTAATACCAAATTCATACGTTTGGATGTTTTATTCCCAGCAAAATCTTTCATTACCAAATAAGTGGTTATATATTAAAAATTCATAGCTCCGCACAACTTATTTTTTGGCGTCTAAACTCATTATTTTTGTTTGGCGTGGTCGTTTTTATAAGTAGTCACGCTTACCCGCTCGCTTACGAAAAAATGAGAAATAAGTAGTTAAGAGATTTTGAATAATAAGTGGCTTACAAAAAGTTGAATTATAAGTGGTTATCTGATTGCTTACTTGATTCTTAAAAATAAGGAGTTAAGCAAATACTATTAGCTTAATGAAATACATTCAGAAAAATTTAAGTTTTCTCTAGTGTGTAATTTTAGGACTCATCATCAAAATTTAAACATAAAACATATTTACATATAAAAAAAAAATTTAACTGTGTAAAAGTACTTATTTAAACTATTACGAGTAAGTCATTATTTTATATATAGAAGCAATGAATACAATAGGCCGTTATTAGGAAGTCATTATTTTATATTATAAAATAATGCAAAAGGTAATGATATATCATTTTTGGTAATGCAGATAGTAGTGAGGTGTCATTACCAATATTTTGCTGGGTTGTTATAAATAATTCGTTTTTCTAGAAAATTTTAGAAATTCTATTTTTTGTTAAAAATCCGTGAATTTAAAATTGATATTCGGTTTAAAAAATTACATCGATGGACATGCCCTTGGTAAAATAATAGGTCTAGTAATAGAAAAATAAGAGCTTACCCCCTTCATTACAAAATGCTTATTTTTAATTTAATAGTCAATATGAAACAAGATGAAATTTTAATAAAAAATACGTATTATTTTAAGGTTTTTTGTAACCTAGAGGTAATAGGTAAGCGTAACATCTCAGCAAAAAATTTTAGTATTTTGGAAGCAGTAACAATACGAAGCGCTTAAAAAGCGGTACAAATTCTGCTTTACAGAGTTGCGCCACTTTATGCGTATACAATGCACAAAAAATTTTGCAATTTGATTGTATACCCTTCATAACTGCCTTAAACGAAGCAAATTATAAGCAAAATATTTAAAACAAAATAGTGCTACACTATTCCCTTACGACGAAGCAGGTTGTAAGGGAGTAAAATAAAATGTCAGTTATCCAACGATTAATGCGCACGATATCTGAATCATCTCAATCGTGTTTTACTCTTCTTTAGTAGGATTGCCTTACTAGAGTTTAATGTAGAGACGCCACATAAACATGAGTCAGTCTGCATTTTGAAGTCGGCAAATAAATGCATTTCTTTTCATAAGAAGTCGCGCTTAAATGGGCTCAATGAAAATCATGAATTTACTGCATTTTTTCAGCAGCAAATAAAGCACTTCTTCCCACAAAAAAAAAAGCATTAATTTATTCGCGGTTAAATGCACTTACTAAAAACATGAATTTACTGCAATTTTTCAGCAGCGAATAATGCGCTTTTTCTCACAAAAAAACGTGCTTCCAAGCGGGCTCTTTGTATGGAAAAATCATGCCTTCCGTAAGCAGCTTTGTAAGAGATTAATTTTATTTATTCCCTTACAAAGCTGCATCCAGCGAAGCAGGTTTTTTGCTGGGATGTAAGTCAAGAATAACATATTACTAAGGAAGGAGTTATCTCGATGGACATGCCCTTGTTAAGATTATAGCTTTGGTAATAGAAAAGTTAAAGTTAAAGGTTACCTACCATTATTTCTTCTTACCATAGTCATTACCGGGTAATAGAAGGTTTTGCTGGGAAGGTAAAAGCTGGAGAACCGTTTGCAATTTTTACTCCAAGTTTCAAGTTTGAAAAAATTTAAAGAAAAAAAATATTTTTTTTTTATTAAATTTGATTCTATGTTTTTTTTTAGATTTTACAGTATATTTATTTTTTATATTACACTTTTTTCTAATTTCAGCAGATTGATTTTAAATTGCAGTTTACAACAATTTTGCTAACATTTAGTAGGGGCTACTAATTTTTTCTGCTAATTTTATTGTACTACAAAGCAAAAAAAAATACCGCTGGCCTCAAAATAGTGAAATTTCCCGAAATAAGAGTAAAATTTTCAGTAGCCATTACAGACTTTTTTGGTTGAGTTCAAGAGTTGTACAACTATCTTCTAAATGACCTGTTTACTAACCGCGCAGTCTGAGCGCTCAGGTAGCGCTGTCATATTTTGGTAACGTAAAAAATATTTGCTACTTTTGATCAAATAGTGATACATTTGTTGTTGTTGATTTAAAACAAATTTATTTTGTATGAATGACAAATAAAAACATATATAATTCAAAAACAAAAAATTTAATTTAATTAAATCAAAGCAAACATAGAAAGAAAGTATTTAACAGAACTCGGGGTCAATCATTACATTTTGTAATTAAAAACACATGCAATTGCACAATTACTTGTAATTGTAATTGAAAAAAACTCAGTTACAATTACATATTATATGTAATTGTAATTTAAAAAAGAACAATTACAATTACATATAATTTGTAATTGAAAAGTTTTAATTACACAATACATGTAATTGTAATTGAAAAAATGTCAATTAAAATTACATTTTTTTGGGAAAAGAAATAAGCAAAAGTTAGGGGTGAACCCAACATGACGTATTCTTCTTATACTTAACCACGCCTATCCCACCTATCACAGTCAATTTTTTCTACAAAATTAAAAAAAAAAACACTTTTTAATTTCAAATTTAATTGAAAATGTAATTGAAATTTGTAATTGAAATCACTTTAAATTACAATTACTTGTAACAGATTTCCAAATAGAATTAAGGAATTATGTTTTTGAAAGTTTGTATTTAGAAGCTACTGTGTAAGCGAAATAGATTTCCCATAGTCGACTTTTATAAAAACTTAGGAAAGTCTTTTAAAAAGCAAATCACCTTAAATATAGCTGTGTTTTCGACTTAACTCAGAAAAAACTCAAAGTACACAGAAAAGTGCTTCAGACAAAAAGTAACACATTACTTTTCCTATGCACATTAACTTTCAACGCCGATAATTACACAGTGCACGACAGGTGGGAAACCTAGTGGGTAAAACTAATTAGGGTACGCTGAATCTTGTGGTGCTAGCCATTTCTCTAGGTTATCTCTTAAAAAAAGAAGATATTTGAGTTTGAAAATTATGGTTCCAAGCACCCTAAAACACTCGATTCTTTAATTTGTTTACCTTTAATTTTTAGTTAAGTTGTTTGTTACTCTACCAAGAAACTTTGTGTTACAAATAATCAAAATCGGTCCTGCGGTTCAAAAGTTGTGATTGAAAATGTGAGGACACCCAGCAAAACTGTGGTAATTGGTGCGATATACTCACGCATTACCTTGTAATGATAGCTCGTTACCTTCTGCGTTATTTCAAAACAAAAGGTAATGACTTACCAATTACTGATTACTTATTGCATGATTTATAAATGGAAAGTAATGATTAAAACATTTTTAAAAATTTATTTTTAGACACATTACTTTGTGTTTTTTGGTGAGCATGGCTGTAAGGTGTATATTTTTCGCCAATACAAAAGAATATACGAAGCACAACAATTCCTTTACTTTTTAAGCAATCAAATCCCAGTGTAGAAACGGTAATGACATATCATTATTTTTTGGACTACCAGTAATGACACCCACTTACCTTCTGCATTATTTTAAAACATATAATAATGAGTTACTGATAATGACTTATTTTTATCATTATTTCAAATAGAAAATAATTTTCCAGATTTTTTTGAAAATTTTTTGAAATCTATTTTTAGACTCAATATTTTTTAAACACTGGTAAGGATATATGTAACCACATATTTTTTGATTTTTTGTATGTTGGCGAGTAAGCAAACTTGTGTGCAGCAGGTCAATTATGTTTTTATCTACCCAGCAAAATATTGGTAATGACACCTCATTACTATCTGCATTACCAAAAATGATATATCATTACCTTTTGCATTATTTTATAATATAAAATAATGACTTCCTAATAACGGCCTATTGTATTCATTGTTTCTATATATAAAATAATGACTTACTCGTATAGTTTAAATAAGTACTTTTACACAGTTAAATTTTATACATTTTTATTTATTATATGTAAATATGTTTTATGTTTAAATTTTTATGACGAGTCCTAAAATTACACACTAGAGAAAACTTAAATTTTTCTGAATGTATTTCCTTCAGCTAATAGTATTTGCTTAACTCCTTATTTTTAAGAATCAAGTAAGCAATCAGATAACCACTTATAATTCAACTTTTTGTAAGCATGTGTGTAACCACTTATTATTCAAAATCTCGTAACTACTTATTTCTCATTTTTTCGTAAGCGAGCGGGTAAGCGTGACTACTTATAAAAACGACCACGCCAAACAAAAATAATGAGCTTAGACGCCAAAAAATAAGTTGTTCGGAGCTATGAATTTCTATTATATAACCACTTATTTGGTAATGAAAGATTTTGCTGGGTATTAAATATTACAAGTCGATATAGCTCAGATGGTAGAGCTATTGACTGGCAATCTGTAGACCCAGGTTCGATTCCCGCACCAGCAACTTTTATTAAAAAAAAAAATACAATAAAAAATATTTTTTTAATATAATTTATTTTTTTGAAAATCTATTTTTAGACTCATTATTTTTATCAGTACTGGTAAGCACATAGGTAACGATATATTTTTTGATTTTTCGTATGCTAGTGTGTAACTATAACTCATTATTTTTCGCGACATCGCCATATAAAGGTAATAAGAAATGTAATAACAAAAGTAACTAGTTACCATTACCAAGTATGTAGTTACATAACCACATATCTGGTAATGATTTTCTACACTGGGATGTTATACAGTAGTTTTGATTTAACTGCCTTTTTCTTATGTGCACATTTGCTATAACTGCACAAAATTTTGGTTTCGTGTCTATTTTACAAAATTATATACGCAATTGTCTTCTTTAAGTGCATTCTTTGTACCTGCGCATTTAAGGTAACTGCCTCATATTTTTGGCAGTTTTACATTATTTTCATAAAAAAGATTACCGTTAGCTGCCTCTTGTGTTTTGCTTTGTTTCTCAATTCTAAGGAAAAAAAACACACATAAAATAAATGTGTTGTCAACTCTTTTTGTGACAAAAATATCTTAGTTTAGTCGTTTTTTTACCATAAAAATCGCAAGATCTGGTGCAAAGCACAAAGTTGTCATCATTAGCTTCATATGTTTTGCTTGTTTCAGTCCGTATTGGTACACCTGCACATTAAGGCAGGTAAACAATTTGACTTAGCTGCGTTTTTGGCTTACCTGAAATTACTGTATGTGTCGATAGCTCAGGTAGTAGAGTTCTTGGCTAACAAGCAGGGATCCCAGGTTCGAATTCCAGCGTGACCACGTTTATATATTTAATAAAAAAATATTTCTAATAAATTTTTTAAAATAAATTTTTTTTACGAAAATCTATTTTTAGACCCATTACTGTTCCCATCCTGTTAACCACATAGGTAACCAATTACTTTATCACTTCCTCCCCATACATTACTTTGGGGCTCATCGCCTGTAAAATCCATCAGTGAAGTAAGGTGTAAAGTAATGCATCGGCCTCTATGGCTACACATTACTTTACACATTATTTGGTAATGTGTGGTTTTGCTAGGCACGTTAAAAATCTTTATGCAAATTTTTCACCTCAATACAAACTGTATAGAAAATATCTTGTATAGAAAATTTCTATTTTTATTTTTATTTTTTATTTTTATTAATATTATATAATACAATAAATGATACTATATAATATAAATTGAAGAGTGCTAGCAACTGAGGCCTTCGACTCAAGTAATTATAATCTTAATGAATTCTAGGAACATACGAATATTTACATATATACAGAGGTAAATGATTTTATGGAATATAAAGGTAAATTTTGCATATTAAATGTGGTTAAATAAATTACAGTTTTTTATTAAGTTGATCATTTTAGAGATTTTAATATGACTAGGATATGATAGACATGAGCTGGGAAGCGTTGTGTCAAAAATAGCTATTCTTTCAGTGGAAAATATTTGACATTGATCAAGAATGTGGTTTATGGTCTGCTGTACGTTGCAACTACGGCAGATGGGGCTTTCTTCTTTTTTCAGCAGGTGTTGGTGAGTAATTTTGGAATGACCCAATCTTAGCCTTGTGAAAACACGTAGTTCTTGACGGGATATAGATTTTGGATATATGGGTTTGACTCCATTTGGATTAATAAGTTTGTACCGATGGTTGTAGTTTTCCCACAAATTTAATTTGTTGTCTTCGAGGTGTTTAGATATAGATCTATTAAGATCTTTTACAACATGGGTGGTAAAGGTGTATGTTAGAGATTTTGCTGCAAAGCTTGCAGTTTTGTCGGCAGCTTCATTGCCTGTAATACCAGCATGACCTGGGAGAAAATTTCTAAGTGTCCTCCCATTTTCACTCAGAACTTTTGAAACGCTGCACCGATTTTGTTCATTTTTAACCCAAAGCTGACTGGGGGAATAACAAATAACCAGGGTAAAAATAAATGGTGAAAAAGTTAGATAAATCGCGTTTCTGGGGTCCTTGGACCTAGAATTTTCAAACACAAAAATCTTTTTTTCAAGAGCTAATCTAAACGGGTTGGATTTTTCAACTAAATAGCACAGTGTTATCAGCGTTGAAATCTCAACGTGTATAGATTTACAAATCTAAATTCAAGCAAAAAATTTTGTAAAACTACAGTTTTATCTGTAATTATACTGAGTCGTAGAATTTATCCAAATTTAGGGTCTCGGGACCCTCCCCGGGTCTAGTCCATATCAAGTAAGGGCATATAAGGGCACCGTAATGGAGAAAACATTTTTGATAGAAGCCGTGTTTTCGACTTAACTATATCCGTTAACTCATAAAAAAATTTAAAGTGCATAAAAACGCGCTTAAGGCGAAAATAACATATGACTTTTCGTATGCACGTTACCTTTCAACACGGATAATTATCAACGTTGAAAACTCAGCGTTTATACATTTTCACATCTAACGTAACTTATTCGTGTTACTTCCTAAAAACTTTTGCTGAGGTACGTTCGATTATAACGTAACAATTATAAACATAACGTTTTTAAAATTTTTTTGTACCACAATCGGTTTAACGTAGATTTGCTTTAAATACTTAACGTTGATAGACATGAGACAAAATACAGCTAGAGTTAACCCCTTTCGCTGGGGCATTATACTCTTAGGGGTAGTCGAAATTTTCATCAATTTGGCACTATCTCTCTTAGTTTTCGAGATGTGGGACATTTTAAAAAATCGGGAGGGAAAGAAATAACGCCATCTTTAAAACTTCGGATACATTGGTTGCTCCATCTACCGGGTAATAACACTAACATGAAAATATTATATTTTAACAATAAATTTTGTAAAATTTAACGAAAAGTTAGTTATAAATAGTTTTGAAAATTAACACTCAAAACTAGTTAAAGTACTGATGATTTTTAGTATAGTGTTAAATGAAGATAACTAAAATCTTTGCTTAAATGAGTGTTTCAACTAAAATTTTGTAAAAATTAGTCAAATTGATTTGAAACAGGTTTGACAGATTTTTCTACTGGCGTATTAATTTAAGGGTACACAATTTTAGTCTGCTTACGGGTAGACAATTTTTTTTGTTTATATTTTCATTTATATTTTACGCAGAGCTTCGAAGAATTCATTCCTTAATTCCCTTTTTTTGAACTGAATTTATATTTTGGGAATGAATTCCCTGACCATACTTAAGGAATTGAAGGAATACCTTTTTTTCATTCGATTTATCTTAAAGGACTTCATTAATTTTTTTATAATGCCTTCATAAAATTTAATGCATTCATTCAATAGGGAGTTCATTCAATTCTAGTTAATTCAACTTTTGGTCAAGGAATTCATTCAATTCTTGTTAATTCAACTTTTGGTCAAGTAATTAAATTTTTTCGTTTAATTCCCTGAATTTAAGTTTTCACTCAATGCCCATCTCTTAATGCACATCTCGCTTAGTTTTCGATTTTGTAAAATGGCAATTTTTTTAAAATGGCGCGTATCTAATGGCCTCTATCTCGAAAACTTAAGCGAGGTAGAGCAAAACGGAAATTTTTGCTCCACAGGAGTGTTAACACTAGTGCTGGTAAATTCGGTTACTTTTCAATACTCGATACTACTGGATACTCGATACTTTTAACGGTTTTTAAATTTGAATTTTTTAAAAATTTTTTAATTAAATTCTTTAAAAATTTTTACATTAATTCAATATTTAAATTTATAAATATACTTTTAACCTTTTTTAGCACCTATTCATTGCGTTTTTCATAGTTTTTTAATATATACTTTTAAATATTTTACCTTAGATTTTTTTTCTTTTACAGCGTTGTAGTTTTGTGACAAATATTTTAGCGGAATCACATTTTTCTGGTAAATATTTTGGCGGAGTCACATTTTTAGATATATTGTCCTCCAAAAATGCAACTCTGAAAATATCGAGTAGTAGTTTTAAGTATCGAGTATCCCAAAAAAAGACAAATACTCGATACTCGATACATACTACTCATATTTTCCACACTCAGATAAAAAAGTTTGTAAAAAAATTTGAAAACAGTTTCCAATCGCACTATACTATTTTTATACTGATTATTAGTACAATTTTTATTTTTAGTAATCATTTTTACTATTCTCTTATTACAAATTACGGATTTTTTTACTAATTTTCGCTGCTGATTTCAGAAAAACATTTTACTAATTTTTCAAAACCGAGTGCTAATGTTAGCAGAAAAATATACTAATTAAAAATATATTTTTTTTTTTTGATTTTTTACAATTCTTGTTTAGCTTATATTTGTTACTATTGATATATTCTTAGTTTACAAATAACACCCAGAAAATTTTATCGCATCTCCAATGCATAAAACGGCAATAACTGGAGAACCGTTTGCAATTTTGACTCCAAATTTCAAGTACGATGTAGTAATTATACGCTTGTTACAATCGAAAGAAAAAAAAAATTTTTTTTAGATTTTACAGTTTTTTTATTTTTTAGTACAATTTTTTGCTAATTTCAGCAGATTGATTTTAAATTACAGTTTATAGCAATTTACTAAAATTTAGTAGCTGCAACTAATTTTTTATACTAATTTCATTGTACTAAAATTATGATATTTAGTAAGTTTTTTAACTGATTTTAGCAAATCGATTTTGAATTGCATTTTACATAAATTTTACTAAAATTTAGTAGCGGCTACTAATTTTTTCTACTAACTTTATTGTACTACAGATTAGCAGACATGTGCTGCTAAAATTAGCAAAAAAATACCGCTGGCCTCAAAACAGTTAAATTTCCCGTAATAACAGCAAAATTCAGTAGCCATTACAGACTTTTTTGGTTGAGTGCAGCACTAATTAACATACCCCGATAATACAAATAGGCCAGGTCTTGTAACGCTTCCGATGGATCCATTTCAATAAAACAGTCACGTGGGTCACCGTGACTGTGCATAAAAATTGATTCCTGGGAATGGCTCTCGGACCCACCTCATGTTAATAATAGGAGCGTGTACATTAATGTTTAGCTTGCAAAAATTTTGCTCTATCTCGCTTAGTTTTAGAGATGGAGGCTATTTTATAAAATGGCAATTTTAAAATGGCCCGTACCTAGAAAACTAAGGGAGATAGAGCAAAACGGACGAAATTTTTGCAGGAGTATTAACACACCCCGATAATATAAATAGGTCAGGTCTTGTAACGCGAGATAGAGCATTAAGAGATGGGCATTGAGTAAAAACTTAAATTCAGGGAATTAAACGAAAAAATTTCATTCCTTAGGGAATTAAACGAAAATAATTTAATTCCTTGACCAAAAGTTGAATTAACTGGAATTGAATGAATTCCTTGACCAAAAGTTCAATTAACTAGAATTGAATGAATTCCTTGTGAATGATTCTTTTAATTCTAATGCTTAGTGCTTTGGTCAGTGAATTCATAAATTTGAATTCTTTGTATTCAATCACAGGAATGAATTCTTGCTTATGTTTTATTAATGAATTCGTTCCTTGGATTAAAGAATTGAATTAAATTTTTGGGAATTCATTCCAAAAAGGAAGTAATTCTTTAAAGCTCTGATTTTACGGTATCCTACACGCCTATGGATAAATTTGGTGCTACGTTATTCCTAAACCAAAATAATTACTTCGCAGAATTGGCTAACTTTTATTAATATGACCCAATATTCAATTGAAAAATAAAAGAATCTGTTGTTTCGATGTAAATTTATAACATTTTAAATGAAAATGAATTTCAATTTAAATTTACTAAGATATTAAGAGTTCATTTATAATAAGAATATACCATAGATTATATAGGGAACATTTTTCTTTTTTAAATCAATTAGCTTGTTTTGTTGTTATACATATGTGGTACGAAATCCCATACAAAGGCTGACGCGTTTGTTAAGTATTAACTCTTTTAACATAATATTTTCAACGTCAATCTCACTCAGATTCTATACAAATATATTTTGCCGGTTTTTCATTTTCATGTATCAAAATTTGTTTTTATAAAAAAATATATTCCAATTAAAAATGGATTGTATTTGATTTCGATAAAATCATAAATTAAATTTAAATTACCCAAGTAAAAAAGTTTTGATATAGTCATATATACCAAAATATAATTATATAAAATTTTACGAAATTATATCCTAAATATATCTTGTTATATATTGCACAATATATAGTGCAACATATTACAATATCCAATTATATATAGACCGATATATAGTTACATATGCCTCATTTAATTATGTATAATTGTATCGAATTATATACAATTATATCTAGTTGAATATGATTACATTATATTTGATACATTTGGATGAGGACAAAATCCAGATAAAATTGTATCAAACCATATCTTATTCCATCAAATTAGATCTAATTGTGTCAAATTAGAGCTAATATGATCATCAGGGCAAGGACTTTCATGCACTAAAAAATCGAAAATATGCGCTTAAAATATGCATTATAAAATGGAAAATATGCACTTAAATATGCATTTATAACGAAAGATGCACTAAAAACCAAAAAATATGCAATTAAAAATAAATGTTTTTTTTAATTATATTTATTAAAAACTAACATAAACGTAAAAATTCAGGTATCGGTTACAATGAGCTTGTTCGTTTACTTACTACAAGTTACTATATTTACTACAGCTGAAAAATTCAATACAAAAAGTAAAAAATTTTTGCAATTGTAGTAAAAGTAGTAAGAAATTCGAGTAAACGAACACTCTGAATATGTCTTCAAATACACATAGTTAAATATATTTCTGTGTGTGGCATTTTACCTGAAAAAAACTTTATTATAAAATAGAACTTAAATATGTGTACTATAAAATCGTACTCACTTTCGTAACTCAGAGAAAAAAGTGGCAGAAATTAATGCTCGTGGACAAGTTTCCTTAAAATAATTTTTATAAAATTTTTCAACTTTCTGTTTGTGAGCAATAACACCCGAAAACGTTAATTTAAAATTACATCTATAAAAAATGTGTTAGTGGATGACAACATATTGTATACTATGTGTTTCTCTTTCTATCCCCTAAAGTTTATATGGATTGTGATCCTGTTAATTCCCGTGAAGAATAAGAGAAACAAAACGAAAACCGAAAAAGTTAACAGTGCACTGTTTTTATTGTTTCTTATGATTACTGATTAAAACGGTAACAAAAACAATAATAATAAATAATCAATTTTAATTATTTTTTTATTGTTTTTAATGTTGTTTTTTGCTTGTAAAATCGTTTTTATTAAATTTATTGTTTTCGCGACGTCCTTCATTTTCTCTCGTTCGCTGTTAAATTTCTTCAAATTCTTTGTGTTTTTCTTCTCATTCGTATGTGAAATTTTTTGGCATACTGCGAACTCTTAAAACACCTTACGGGATACCCCCTGATATTACCAACAGAGCTTCCAAATAATTAATTCTTTAGAATTTTTTTTAGTTTTAAAGTATGAATTCTTAAATCGAATTTCATATTTAAAAATATTTAAAAATATGCAATAATGTACAAAATATGCAAAATATGCAATAAAAATCACAAAATATGCAATAAAATATGCACTTAAAAGCAAAATATGCAAAATTATGCATTTAAAACAAAATATGCAAAAATATGCAACAACAAATCGATGCAATTTTTTTGGAAATTCTTTGATTCGGAAAAGCATTTGGTCAAATCATTTTTGGGCCACTGACTACAAACATTCATTTGCATGAAAGTCCTTGCCCTGATGATCATAATACGATCTAATTTGATACAATTAGATGTTCTCATTTTTTGTATATTATTATATATAATATCAAAAGACATATAATTTTTTTTTAGTAGCCCAAGTAAAAAAAATGATATGGAGCCATATGAAGTTATATTTAGTTATATATAATCTTTTATGTAATTAGATATAATTATATCCGAAAAATGAGAACGTCTTATTGTATCATATTGTATCGAATTTGCAACAGTTTTGTCGGTAAAAATAAATGTTTGTTACCGCTACCATAAAAATCAATAACCTTTTGTTTATTACTTTTTTTTAATATTTTAGGCAAAAAATATTTTTTTCTTCATACATTTATTTTTACCGGCAAAACTGTTGAGTATATAGAAAAACGTTATATGAACAGATTAAAGGAATTGTAATTTTTAATTTTTTTAAAATTGTTTGAACAAAATCGGACTAGTGGTTCTCGAGTTATGTCAAAAAAAAGACCACCAAAGGTCAAATCGATATATCGTGACCCAGCGAAACGCCGGGACACGTATAACTTCTTTTTTACCGATATAACTTTCCCCGGTAGTTACCCTTCCCGATCACTGACCCCTACTATTTGTCTCACAGTGTAATTATAGATGATTTTATAAAGAACGTTATAAGTTATATATGACAACATATGTAAAAAGATATATTCATATATTGGGTAATATAAAATTTGTTCGAAAGACGAAAATTATGTCTTATTATATATATTGCCATACAGCAATATATAACGAAACATAATTGTATTAAAATACATAAAATAATGTATGACCCGTTTTACTCGGGCGGTATTGGTATCGGTAACGGTAATTCATTTGTATCGGTATTGGTATTACCGATACCAAAACATCAATACCGGTACGTACCGGTATTATTGAAGAATTGTGTTTTCACCAAGAATTGTGTTTTCACGAATAACGGTAAGGGTAACGGTATCGGATTTCGTTTGTTTAGGTAAAGGCATTTAAGACGGTATACCGTTATCGAAATAGTCTGAGTGTATATAGAGTTTGACCGGTGAAAATTGTGGCAATAGCACATGTTCTGAAATATATTCTGAGGAAATTGGTGCTAAAAAATTTGTATGCCTACTTTTAAAAAAATGGTTTAAATTTTTATTCGTATCATATACACTCCAATTAAATTCTGTTGAAATTTTCCCAACTTATAGTAGGAAACTACTCCTACTATAAATTGGGTAAATTTACTCTATGTGTGCAATTGAAAATTAATTACACAAATAATGTGTAATTTTACATTGAAAGTGCGTAAAAATGAAATTTTGAGATTAGCGTGTTAGTTTACTAAATTTGTACGTCAAAAAGCATGTTTTACGTGTAAATGTACTCATAAAATGCGTAAGCGTCCACAAAAAATGCGTAAAAATCTCAAAAAATTCGTATATTCAAAACACCAAACAACAATTTTGTTTTTAAATAAAACAACATAATTTTGAAGTAAATTATAAATTTTGAAGTAATTATTTAATAAACTCAATAAATTCATAAAACAACAAAATTAATTTTTAGTACGTATTTTATGAATAATAATTTCCGTGTCATTCTCGCATAATTGTTTATGTAGAAATTAGTCGTTTTGAGATCTTAAGGCATTTGTATAAAATTTATATAATAAAAATTTATTATAACCAGGGCAGCGACATTCATGCACTTACAAACTGAAAATATGTGCTTAAAATATGCAGTAAAAAATGCAAAATATGCACTTAAATATGCATTAAAGATCCAAAATAAACGCTTAAAACCAAAACAAGCACTTTAAATTCATCGACTTTTAAAAATCATATTTCTTACTCGAGAGCATTTGTTTAAAAATTAAATCCAATATAAATGTGAAAGCAGATGACAACTTGATATTTCCTTCTAGTTAAGTACTGCGTAAAGGTTTGCAAATTCTTCCTTTTCTTTATTTTTCATTAAATTTTATTTTTAGTTATAAAAAAAATATGCAAAAATATTCCATTTAATGAAAAATATGCAAAAATATGCAATAAAAATCATAAAATATGCAAAAAAATATGCACTTAAAAGCAAACTATGCAAAAATATGCATTTATAAATAAATATGCAAAAATATGCAACAACAAATCGATGCCATTTTGTTGCAAATTCTTTTATTCGGAAAAGCATTTGGTCAAAATCATTTTTGGATTAATGACTGCAAACATGCATTTGCATGAAAGTCGCTACCCTGTTTATAACTATTAAACTAAAATCAATTTTGAAATGTGTCATCAATATTTACCAATAAAACAATTTCATGCTTATGTTCCCAGCAAAACCTTCTATTACCAAATAAAGGGAAATGTAATAAGAAACCAAAAATTGTAACTACTTACACTTTGGTCGCATAACACATTATTTTAACATGGGGGTGTCATTGGGGGTAAATGGTTGCCTAAATCGTACCGGTATAGGCTAAAATAAGTGATTACGAAGGAAGTACTGAAATAAGTTGTTACTTGTAATATTAAATTCACTAGTTAGCTAAAATAAGTACATACTTGTATGGAGTGAAATAAGTCATTACACATTAGTACAAATTTTATTGGTTACAAATAGGGAATAAAATAGGACATTACCAGTAATGACTTTGTTTAAAAGTACACCGATCCGAGCAATGTAATTAGATTCTAAATTTTTATTAAATCGTACTTTCGCTTAATAAGTTGTTATACTATACTACGAATAACTTATTATTTTACCTTTATTAATAAGTTATTATTAAACACAATATCGGTAATATATTATTTTAAAGGCTCCAAATAAGTAGTGATATATCTCCATATCGGTAACTCATTATTTCATGCCTCCCACATAAGTATTGATGTATCACAATATTAGTAACCAAGGGTAAAGGGGTACCCATTGCTAGGCAATGCGTGAAAAATGTCAAACCCATTACCAAGGTTTTGCTGGGTTGCTATTTCCATATAAAAATGTGTTTGTAGAAATGTAGTGATTCACAGAAAATAATCCATTTTACTTTTTTTTAATATTTAAAAATTTTTTTAATTTTTTTAAATTAAAAATGTCAGAGTATTTATTACTATTATAAGTTAGTACACTAAAAGTTCTATAAGTGTCACCTACCCTGATTCAATTTTTTAAAAAACATGACTTATAGAATTTTCAGACAATTAAAGCATACTAGGAATTGTCTTTCAAAATAGGCTTCGTCTTTGGGCCGACATTGGTCGATGTACTAAATTTCATCAAAATATCATAATATTTCCGACCTGTAGAGCGCGCACAAGAATGCATGGACAGACGCACATTGTTAAACCGAAATAAAAAATTATTCTGGGTCGATCGGTAAACTAAAAGGCATGGATGTTAACCGAAACGATGCGGTGATCGGTAAGGGTAACCCTATTTTAGATTATTTCGGTAACGGTATTTAAAGGGTAACGCTATTTCATTTATTTCGGTATCGGTATTTTAAGGATAACGGCTTCTTAGTTATATCGGTAACGGTATTTTAAGGATAATGGTATTTTGATTATTTCGGTAACGGTATTTTAAGTTTAGCGATATTTTAGTTATTTCGGTAACGGTATTTTAAGGATAACGGTAGTCAGTTATTTCGAAGCATCCCGCAATTTTTTTTACAAAAAATAAACGAGATTAAAAACAAAACCAATTTACCAATTTAAAGTACGAAAAATACTCAATACCCACGTGCAATTACCAAAAGAAGAAAATTAAAAATAACGGTAACGGTATTTTAGGGGTAACGGTATTTCATTTATTTCGGTAACGGTATTTTAAGGGTATCGATATTTCAATTATTTCGGTGTCGGTATTTTAAGCATAACGGTATTTCAGTTATTTCGGTAACGGTATTATAAGGATAACGGTATTTCGGTTATTTCGGTAACGGTATTTTAGGGGTAACGGTAGTCAGTTGAAAGGGGTTTGAATCGATAACGGTATTTTAGCAGTATTGCCTGCCAACCCTGCTAAAAGGTGCGTCTAGGTCCAATACTTTTGGTGTTACAAACATCAGCACAAACTTATTATACCCTGTCCACGTTGTGGTGTAGGGTATAAATATGACTTGTATTTATACAAGGTTTACAAGAAATTTACGAGTTATGATAAAGGTATTCATTTAAAGTATTTACGCCTCGTATACTGTGTATATTTTGTAAGTTTACTCGATTAATGTCAAAACTAGTTTACGAACCCTCGTAAATATACGCTTACATTTTCATGTGTAAACTTTTTAATATTTATACACACATTTGAATATTGTCAAAAATAAAATTATTTTGTATTGTTTTGTTTGTTGTTTTTTTATTTTCTGTTTTATTTGTTTTTAACGGTGGGTCTCATACTGTAGGTTTAACTTTAACTTAACTAAAAACAAAAGAAAATGTCAAGAAAATGTACACAAAACAATAACAAATTTTTGGGTTAACTATTAACTAAAGTTTAAACCAGAAGTATGAGACCCACCGTAAATGATACAAATTTAAAAAATTCTGTATTTAATTTATGAAAAGATCAAAAAAGTGGCTAAATGCAAAATTGAAATGTGAATAGTTTTAAAAGGTGCGTTCATTCAAATAAACAGGTAAAGTACAAAAATATACGCGATTACAAAAATACATGGTTTACGAGGGCATAAATACAATTAGATGAATACCACCATCATTTAATATATTTTTTACGACTTAAAAAGCATAGTGACAATTAAAGTAAAGTACAACGACATTTAAAATAGGTGACAATTATATAACTTTTAGTGTACATATATGTACATATTTACCAACTTTGTGCGTAAAAATTTTATTTAACAAAAGATTAGTCATTTTAGGCATAATGTGTTTATTTGTAAACACATGTGTACAAACAATGTTTATATTTACCGTATTTTCGTAAAATTAAACAAACTTTACCCATTTTATACTGAAAGTTTGGCATTGAGACGATATAAGTACCTTTACGATATACATATTTTGCAAATAAATTGAATTTTATTAACTTATATTTAGTTTTATATTGAATAATATTGATTTAAGATTAATGCAATTTTTTTATTTTCTAATTCTCAGTTTGCAGTGCACCGTTATCAGATCCAAATCATATACGTTTACTACAGTGGAATCTTTTATCACAGAGTAAGTTTCTTTAACCCCTATACAAAAACAGGATGTAACTACACCATTTCTAACTGTCTTTGAGAAAAGAACAATTAAAATTGAGAGTTTCCATTTGAAATTGAGAAAAGTTCATTTGATTTTGAGATTTTCTATTTAATATTGAGAAAAGAACAATTTATTTTGAGATTTTTCATATGAAATTGAGAAAAAAGCAAATGAAATTAAGGTTTTCCATTTAAAATTGAGAAAGGAACAAATGAAATTGAGATTTTCCAATTCTAATTGAGAAAAAGACATATGTAATTGAGATTTTATATTTGATATTGGGAAAATAACAAATGAAATTTAGATTCTCCAATTTGGGAAAATTATAGATTAAATTAAGAAAAGAATAAATGTAATTGAGAAAAAATCAAATGATTTTGGGAAAAAGTTTAATTAAAGAATAAATTTTAATAAACACAAAAAAAAAAATAAATAAACAATAAAAACAACAATCAACATACGGGGATATCTTTCATTTGTACGACAGATTAATGGAATGTGCAGGAAGGCTGTATGGCTTTGCTGCAGTCGCAAGCAGTTACTAATGTTTTAGCTTCATCAATGCGGTTTTCAAGGTACACCAATCTCTGCTACATATCGTTAGGTGGGAAAACTTTCGAATGCCCACGGTTGACTTGACATGGGCTTTTTTCCCCACTATTTTTCTTGGCAGCAGAGAATCCAATTTTTCATCCAATTTAATAACGCCTTCAACACTTGGCCCACGTGATGGTAGAAGTGTTTGGCTAGCGCGAGCTCAAAATTTTAAATAGCCACGTTTACGGCGTTAAAACGGATTGAAATTTGTTTCGTCCAGCGACAATACTCCTATCTGGTTACCGGCTCTGGCGTATTCGTTCAGACGAGTAACATATTTTGAATATGTGGCCTTGTTGTGCAATGTGGACTGCTTTTAAGGAATATATCTGGCCGTGTAAGATATTTCCAATTTCTTGCCATTTTTGACTCCGTGCAAAGCTTAATTTCATTCACAAGAATGATTTCTTAATGATTTCTTAATTACAATTAAAAATGTCTCAATTTCATTTGTACTTTTCTCAATTTAAAATAAAAAAATCTAATTTCCATTTGTTTTTTTCTCAATTTCAAATGTAAAATCTCAATATCATTTACCATTTTCCCAATTTTAATTAAAAAATCTCAATTCCATGTGTTCTTTTCTCAATATCAAATTGAAAATCTCAATCTCATTTGAACTTTTCTCAATTTCAATTATAAAATCTCAATATCATTTATTTCTTTCTCAATTTGAATTAGAAAATCTCAATTTCATTTTCTTTTTTCTCAATTTCATATGGAAAATCTCAAAATCAATTGTTCTTTTCTCAATATTAAATGGAAAATCCCAATTTCAATTGTTTTTTTCTCAATACTACATGGAAAGCTCTCAATTACAATTGGAAATGGTGTAGTGTTTCCAATTATTCGACATAGGCGGTTAACCGGTTAATGCATTATTCGAAAAATCACTAAAATTAATTAACCGGTTATTCGAGTCGGTTAATCGAGAAAATTGGCGATTAATCGTTGAATACAAAATTAATGTATTTCTCTAATTTTTTATCAATAAAAACACAAAAAAAGCTGCCTGTTTTTGTTAAATATCAATGTGATATATAAACTCGATATATTTAAAAATATATCATATTCTAAAGGCACATGTACACTCGAGAAAAAATTGCTAGATATAGAGCAAAAAGCAACCCTAAATAGCTTAAATCATTCACAATAGAGCTATTTAGAGGTGTTTTGTGCTCTATATCTAGCAGTTTTCTCTCTCGTGTACATGTGCCTTAAGGCTGGAAAGTTTTGGAATCTGCGATTTTTTTAAATTAAAACTTTTCTTATACTAATAGAAAAAGGTCAGTAAAACTTTTGCTAAAACTACTAAAATTTCATTTAAAATGGCGGACAGAACTACTGAAAATAGCAGATGTTTGCTTTGCCAAACATTAGTAAGTTAAGAACAGCAAACCTAAAACTGTTACATATCAACAACTTAATTTATATTTTTTATTTCGTTAGAAACAAATTTTACAAATCTGAAAAACTTAAGATTCAAAATTTCTTTGAAAGTAATTTTTAATCACAAGTAACCACAATAAAATTTAATATTGCATTTAAAAAAATGTTACAATATATCTAAAGATTTTATTAAGACTCTTCTTAAAGGTGCGAAAAAATTTCAGTTTCCTATTTGCAGCCACATTTTATAAACTTTTCTCAGTAAATGAGAGGACTGCATTCTCTTTATTTTCTAATCTCTTTGATTATGCCTAGCACACATAACTATTCAGGATTTTTACAAAAAACCCATAAACAAAAACTGTTTCAATAGGCACCAAACAGCTTAAAATTTTTTTATAAAACAGTTTTCGCAATTGGATTTCGAGGGGGCTCGAGCCCCCTAGCCCACCCCTGGCTACGTGACTGGATAGAGGCGAGAAATTAAATAATTTTCGGTTCTAAATTAATCGTTCCAATTAGCTATTCATGTGGTAAAACTGAGTTAAATATTTGTTCGAATCGTTTTTGTTCGAAAACTTTTTAATATTTTCAGTATTTTGAAAACACGTTTCATGTGATATACATTTTCTTGGAACATATGTATATGAAAAAAACGAAAAGCCGGATAATTTTTTACCCCCCTTTTAAACTTTCAAATATGACGTATCCAAATTTCATCGAAATCTAGGTGAACCCCAAAAACCAGGGTTATGGCATCACCAAAAAAATAAGTTATAAAACTATCGTTATCACTAGATGGCACTTTGTTAAAAAAATTGACAATTTTCTTTTTTTATTTAAATTTAAAATAACAAACAACAAAGCAAAAACACAAACAGATATCTCAAATTTTATTATTTGAATATATTCCGCGATTGTTTTTCCCCTATTTTGTTTTTGAGTTTTAAAATATAGGCTCAGCTGATACTAAACTGATACTAAATAGTTGCTCAGGTAATATTAAATTTCAGCGCCCTCTACCGGTGAGTAGTGTAAGTTTTGATTTCCTATCTTTATAACTAATAGTCTCTGCCACAAACAGACCTTTCTTGTAAGCGGGTTTGTTAAGCGAAATTAACTTCAAAACAAATCACCCAGCAAACAAAGACGACCATTAATAACTCAGAAATGAGCTCCAAAAATATAAACATTTTTGCACTTTTTTCTATGAAAGTGATCCGTCCAAAAAAGCCCTCTGTGTACTCAGAAATGACTCAGAAAAAAGAACGTATAAAATCGAAATTTTCTTCATAAATTAAAATAATTTTGTAATCTTCCTTGAGTCCGAAAAATGAACCCTCGTTTTGAGACAGCTTTTTAGATTGTAGAGACAACTTTTTGGATTGTTTTCTGAGAGTTCATATTTTCTACCAAAAAAAGAATGTTTTAAAAAAAAACAGTAATTATTTCTATGAGGCATTTAAGAATGTTATTTATGAGCGCTCCGAAATTTCTGGCTGGGCAGGCATCTAATACATGTTAAAAATTACTTGCAGTATACAGTTTATTTGTCCAATAATATTGGTTTTTTTAATAAAACCATTTTCTCCAAGAAATACGAGTACGTATTTCTTGTATTCAAGTTTATAGGAAAAGACATTTTTCTATTTTTGTCGTAGTAAAAAATTACAAGATGAAATTATTTTGAAACTATTTAAAATAATCCATTATGGACTTATAAAAAATTTCAACAGAAGTGTGACCAGGCAATGTGTTTCCAGAGTGGTCAAAAAGTTCAACAAGGACCTATTAATTGAAATAAAGTCGTGAATGGGTAAAGCAAAAGGACCCAGGAACGACACCAAAGCCAAAAATTTGGAGAAGCTATTGAGGGCGATTCCAAAAATTTCTAACCGCGAAGTGGTATTGTTCGGAAACTCCTGTGCGCAAAATAAAAGTTAATGTTTGGCTTACAACAATTAAAGTTGTGAAAGCTCCGAAAGCTGAGAAGAACGTTGATGCCAAAAAACGAGCAAAACTTCTTAATAGATTTTTTCAAAACTTTGAATGTTGTACAATGAATGACGTGACGTTTCAGCAGACTTTTCGCTACCTGGTCGGGAATTTTATGGGGCGGATAGTCGAGGCAATGTTCCTGAAGAATATTGAATGTAGCTGCGGAAAAAGGAGTCAATCTTTTGTTACATTGGGCTCAGCAAACTCCGATATATATATTAAAGAGTATCTTCAAAAGAGATTACTGTCATTTCTAAAACAACACAAGGTATCTACATTTTTCTGGCCAGATTTGGCATCTTGCCATGCCAGTAAAAGCACAATAGAATCCCTACGGGGAATGAGGGGTCAATTGCCCTGAAAGTACCTATCCTGTGAGTGGTTAAAGCAAAACTTGTCACAGGATTGGTATAATTTACCATTGCTGTGGCTTAAGCAGTGACAATTATACATAAAGGACTAGTCCCATGACTGGTAAAACGGTGGCATACCACTTAATCGTCCTCAAAGTACCTATCCCGTGACTAGTAAAAAGAGGACATACCACTAAATTGCCCTCAAATTACGTATCCCGTGACTGGTTAAAGAAGGACTTGCAGCAGGACTGGTATAATTTACTATTGCTGTGGGTTAAGCAGTCTCAATTATGCTTAAAGGACTGGTCTCGTGACTGGTGAAATGATGACATACCACTGAATTGTCCTCAAAGTACCTATCCCGTGAGTGGTTAAATATGGTCTTGTCGCAGGACTGGTATAATTTATTATTTCTATGGGTTAAGCGCTGTGAATCATACTTAAAGGACTGACCCCAAGACTGGTGCAAAGAGGACATATCACTTAACTGGATAAGTGTGTTATAAAAAACCCCACAAGTAAGACTTTATTTTTTTTTATTTTTTAAAGAGAAGCAACACTCAGGAAATTCTTCCTATTAATTAACTTGTTGCTTCCTTTGGAAAGGGGATAGAGAAGAAGTGAAAGGTGGTGAAAGATGAAGGGCTTCAAATATGGCAACACGGTAATTGCGCGAGATGTTGAATTTTAGAACAGTTTTTGCGCGCCATCTGATGGTGAGTTGCCGAACTTTGTTGAAGCTTTTTAGTTCATAGCCCTGTTATATTATTTTACTTCGGTGGGGTAAAGTGCTATGAGAACACCTAAGGAGGACGCTGCGATATGTATGAGGGAAAGAAAAAACTCATATATATTACTATTTTTCATAAATTGATGTTGCCTTGGTTGGGGCTCGAACCCGCAACCTCACGTGTAACAGTCCAACGCGCTAATCATTACACCACAGCGCCCACAATTGGTCGGTTTCCCAGTACACTGATAGAATTATCCTTCATGATGAACAATTTCGTAGAATTTTTTCGTAAGTTCAATGAAAAATTTTATGAAATCTTAAATGAAATGAAAACTTAAAAAATGTCCAGGAAGCGCAGAATACGAGAGAACTAGTTCTAAGCACTTGGAGTTTTCTTTAAATTTTAGCATCAAGCCCCAAAAATTCCGTGTTAATACGTAATCTTTTGGAGGATTTTGCAGGAATTTTAGAATCGGTAAAAGGTTCGACGCATATATATATCTTATATCTTAAAAGAACATCTTAAAAAAGGAATATGTATTTCATATTGTATTTCTGTGAAAAAACATACCAAAATTCTTCAAAAAAAAAAAGAAATTTTTATATTTTAATTTGTTGACAAATGAAAACATTTGTGCTTTTTATTACATAACAATTTTGTCAATGTTTTGCTGTGACAATTTTACTTATAATACCAAAACCATAACAATTTCCATTCACCTTAGTTTTGTCACTGTTTTTGTCAGTTTTGTAATGGGACTGGTTCTGTATCAGTTCCTTTTACTTTAGTTGGGTGACATGTCACAAAATATACAAAGTGTGACTCATTCTCTGACGGATCCTTTTGGGTTAGTTCGGTGACATGTCTCTTTAAGTCAGTTAGGCGACATGTCCTTTTTGGCTAGATCTGCGACATGTCGAAAAGAGTCTAATCTGTGGCAATACGTCATTTCCAATGACAACGCCATGTTAAAGTGATATGTCTCTTTCAAAGAAAAATACCGATCAACGACCTGTCTCTGCACCCTTGGGACCTATCCTGCGTGTCATCTGGGACCGGTCCCGTAGGGATGGTATAATCAAAATAATGTCATTTTTGTATTGGGTATACAAGTTAATAATGTCGATTTGGACAACATATGGTACATATGGTTTGTGTGAATAATAACAAATATGGTATTTTGGTGGTTAACATCTGTCATTATAATTCAGTATTCGATAGAAGACAAAGCGTAAACACACATTTTTTCAATCGCTATAATAATGTCGAATTTTGTGCCTAAAAAAGATGTTTTGCGGGGAAGTCTGATAACCTTTTTTCATTTGAAAAAAACGGCTGCTGAAAGTTATCGATTGTTGGTAGAAGCTTACGGTCAACATGCACCAACTCAAAAAACTTGTGAACGATGGTTTGCGAGATTCAAAAGTGGTGATTTCGGCACACAAGACAAGGAGAGGCCTGGTCAGCCGAAAAAGTTTGAAGATGAGGAGTTGGAAGCATTACTCCACGAAGATTGTCGTCAAACGCAAGAAGAACTTGCATTATCATAGGAAGTCACACAACAAACCATTTCCCTACGTTTAAAAGTATTGGGATTCATTCAAAAGCAATTGAATTGAAGCCGAGAGACGTTGAAAGGTGATTTTGCATGTCAGAAATGCTGCTTGAACGCTACAAAAAGAAGTCATTTTTGCTTCGTATTGTTACTGGTGATGAAAAATGAATACATTACGATAACGCCAAGCGCAGAAAGCCATATGTAAAGCCCGGCCAACCAGCCAAATCAACGCCGAAGCCGAATATCCATGGCGCCAACGTAGTGCTCTGTATTTGGTGGGATCAGAAGGGTGTTTTGTATTATGAGCTGTTGAAATCGGGTCAGACGATCATAGGGGACCTGTATCGAACACAATTGATTCGTTTGAAGAGAGCAATCAACGAAAAACGACCAGAATATGCGACCAAACATGAGTCAATAATCTTCCATCATGACAACGCTCGGCAACATGTTGCAAGACCGGTCAAAACCTATTTGGAAAACAGTGGATAGGAAGTTTTGGCTCACCCGCCTTATAGCCCAGACCTTGCCCCTTCTGACTACCAATTGTTTTGATCGATGCAGAACGCCCTTACTGGAATACGCTTCACTTCAGAACAGGCTTGATTCATTCTTTAAAAGTAAAGTGACCGGACACTGTAAAATTGCTAATGGAGGGCATATTAAAAAAAATTTAATTAAATTATAAGTTTAAAGTATTTTGTAAAATGACACAGAATGCAAATCTATAAAAAATTTAACTACAAGCAGTTTTTCTTTTAAGTTTTCCTTATGGGATGGCCACGCACTCATTGATCTGAACCCTAATTGTAAAAATGAGATCTAAATCATTATCTTTGGTATACTGGTCATATGACATTTATAACTCATGATATTTATAGATAAAGTGAGTTCAATCATCAAAACATTAATTAAGAGTATCATATTAACAATCTTGCATCGTTAAAATCATACATAATTAACCGCTAGGTTGATAAGGCTAACCTGTTATCTGAACTATTTGCTATTTTGTCGAAAGACTATCAACCAGTGCACTATAGGTAAAATGACCCCATTTTCTGGCCAAAACTATAAGGAATCACTGAATAGGCATGAAAATCTATATACGAGGGTTTTTAAGGTTGCTGATTTCGAATCTGAAGTAAAATTTTTCAAATTCAAAATGGCGAATCCAATAGGCGGCGTAAATTTTAAAATTTCTTCTGATTTTCATGAAAATTGGTATACGGGGGTTTTTAAGGTTGCTGATTTGAAATCTGAGGTAAAAATTTTCAAATTCAAAATGGAGGATCCAATATGGCTGCGTAAATTTTAGTATTTCTTCAGATTTACATGAAAATCGGTATACGGGGGTTTTCAAAATTGCTGATTTCGAATCTGAGGTAAAATTTTTCAAACTCAAAATGGCGAATCCAATATGGCGGCGTAAATTTTAAAATTTCTTCTGATTTGCATGAAAATTGGTATACGGGGGTTTTCAAGGCTGCTGATTTCCAAATTCAAAACGGCTTATCCAATATGGCGGCTTAATTTTAGAATTTCTTCAGATGTACATGAAAATCGGTATACGGGGGTTTTCAAAGTTGCTGATTTCGAATCTGAGGTAAAATTTTTCAAACTCAAAATGGCGAATCCAATATGACGGCGTAAATTTTAAAATTTCTTCTTATTTGCTTGGGTAAAAATGTTAATTGTACAAAAATTTTTTGTCCAAAATCTCAAAAAAAAAAAAATTAAACAAGTAGAAACTTTTGTTGAAACTATTTTTTTTTTAATAAAGCTATTTAAAATTTTGCTTTAGATTTCATTATCTAAAGTAATTTCATTTAATTTTTAATTTCATTTTTATTGTTTAGTAAAGCTATTTAAAATTTCCTCTTTGTTCGTTCAGATTTCTCAGGATACTCCTTCTTTGGAAGCTCTATTGAAGCTGCAGTTGGCTTAGTTTTAATTGCCAAAATAAATTCAGCGTTTAGCCAGAGTTCGTTTTGCATCTGAAATATGTTTATCTTCCTATGAGAACTCTCCCATCTAACTGAGATATTCTTACAAAAAATTCGCACTTTCTCATTCAAAACTTTGCCGCATTCAGCTTTACCAACAATAAAATTGTAAACAGTAGTATTCTTCTCCTTTTTATTTTGCTCATCCAACCAAATTTCCGCAAGTTCGCCATTTTGCAAGCGGAGGCTGCCTATCAAAAATGATATTTCTCAAAAAACGCAAAAAATCGCAACATGAAATTGACAAGTTAAACTCAAAATTCTTCATTTAACACGTTTCTGATTGTTTAAACACAGCCAAATTCGGCCAACTTTTTAAAAGCTTATCCAAAGTTCATTTTTCAGAAAAAAAACTTGAATTAAAAGTTATGTCAGAAGTATGAGTTTTTTCGGGAAAAAATTTTTTTTAATAAAATCTTTCTCTTGAACCATTAAGCACTAACTATCACTTTTATTTTCAATATTTAGTTAAAATTTTTTTTTTTTTTTAACTATTTAAAGAAATTTAAAAATTCGACCAAATTGCACTGTGTATACTGCGTTCAACACTTTGCTCACAAACAATGACTTTGACCACTTGCTAAGCAGTCGTTGTTAATTTTTTACAAAAACAAAACTTGCCGTTATTTGCTTTGATGTGTTCTTAATTGAATACCAACAAAAAAAAATTCATTCTTGAATGTTCGAAAAATTACTTTTTGCCACAAAAATAGGTCAAATTACCTACAGTGCAGTGGCCGAACTCGAACGATTATAATTAGGATAACAGGATAATTATCCTGTTCTATGCCTAAAATATTCTTCCGAAATCGATCCGTTAAAAGAGTTCTTGCGGACCTCAAGTTTTTCATACCATGCGCATATCTTTTCTTCCTGCCAAAGTTCAACTAATCCCCAAAAAGGGTGCGGCTAATAAACCTGAAAATTACTGATCATTCGCAATATGCTCTGCTCTCTCAAAGGCCATGGAGAGCATGCACACAAAAAAATAAAAACTACTTTCAATTACGAAATTGATAGATAATATCAACTGTGTTTTGAAAAATTTTTTGTTTAATTTTTCCTTTTTTTTTTGTTTTTTGTTTACTTATAAAGCTATGTACACAGAAAAAAAAATAAAAGAACTCGTTAAGTTAAGTGTGCTCCTTTACTTTTTGTGTAAAGTTCAGTAAAATGAAAGTAAGGAAAAAATCCTCTATCTAAATAACAAAATTGCTCAAAAGTACAGGAACGCACAAAATCACCTTTCTAACCCAAAACTTTATTTAAAAGAAAAAAAATTAAAATGCGAATAGTTTTCTAGTCTGAAAAATCCCACAGATACACATATTTTTTGCTTAATTAAAATTTAAAATTCTTTCACAATAGGTCCATTTGATTACTTTTCCCAGTCAAGTCCAGTAAGAATTACTCAGTACAAACTTACAGAGAGTAAGACAAGATTTACTCTCAAAATAAAATTTTATCAAACATGTGCGCGAACAGAAAATTTGCAACAATTTGCAAGTTTGTAGGCACAGGTGATTACAACACCAAATATACAAATAAATGTTAGCTGTTCGCTATGGAAGACGATATTTTTTGATGTTAAATCTTAAGCAGAAACTTTTTAGAAGGTTCTCTTACATTTCCCATAATTTATTTTGAAAGTTTCATTGCTTTGAACTTCCATAAAATAACATATGTATGTAATTGTAAAATACTCAGTGTAGAAAATCATTACCAGATATATGCTTATGTAACTACATACTTGGTAATGGTAACTAGTTACTTTTGTTATTACAGTTCTTATTACCTTTATATGGCCATGTCGCGAAAAATAATGAGTTATGGTTACACACCAGCATACGAAAAATCAAAAAATATATCGTTACCTATATGCTTACCAGTACTGACAAAAATAATGAGTCTAAAAATAGATTTTCAAAAAAATAAATTATATAAAAAATAATATTTTTTATTGTATTTTTTTTAAATAAAATTTGCTGGTGCGGGAATCGATCCTGGGTCTACATATTGCCAGTCAATAGCTCTACCATCTGAGCTATATCGGCATGTAATATTTAATAGATAAAAACATAATTGACCTGCTGCACACAAGTAAGCTTACTCGTCAACATACAAAAAATCAAAAAATATGTGGTTACATATATCCTTACCAGTGTTTAAAAAATATTGAGTCTAAAAATAGATTTCAAAATATTTAAAAAAAATCTAGAAAATTATTTTCTATTTGAAATAATGATATAAATAAGTCATTATCAGTAACTCATTATTATATGTTTTAAAATAATGCAGAAGGTAAGCGGGTGTCATTACTGGTAGTCCAAAATATAATGATATGTCCTTACCGTTTCTACACAGAGTATTTTTTTGTTATTTTCAATAAACAAACATTTGCTTTCGAATCATATGTTTTTTTCTGCTTGCAAATTCTTACTGGCAAAAATTTATCCAGTAAAAATTTGCAAGAAAAAGAAGAAAACTTAGAAACTCTCATCGTAGAACTGTCACTTTATTCTCTCGTTTTTCTTTCTGTTTACTGAGTATTTGTGTTAACGAACGCCATCCAGTAAAAATTTGTACAAAATATCCAGTAATCGAACCTAATGGTGTTATTTGTTTATCATTGCACCAGGTGTCTGTCCCTTTTACAATTTCGAAGTTAATAGTAAAAAGAAAAGTTAACAGTAGACAGAAGCAGAAAATTTTATAAAAATATCTGTAAGAACGCAATACCTGTAAGGGCCTAAAGGTTTTTAAAACTTGTTTAATATTACAACTAAGAATGGCTAATAACTAGGGTTTGGGATTTCCCGGGAAACGGGAATAAAAAAATTTGGGAATATTTTTGAACAAAATTGTTAATGAAAACCACCTATATAAGCAATTTTTGTTAAAAAAAAAACACTATTTCAGTACAAATTCAGTCTGTGTAGTGAGAATTCAAAGTAAAAATATCAGAATGTTAAACATTTGATTTCACATAAATTACTCTAAGCACTTCCAAATGAATTGTAAGATTCCAGCAGAAAGCACCAACTACTGAACTGTCGGAAACAAACCATTTCATTACATTTGGCCCATTAGATATGGTGGCCACAATGTTATTTTCCAAAGACAAATAAAACTCTTCTAGTCTTATTTCTACAATTCTTCTCATTTCATCAGCATTACATCTTCCTGATATATAAACCAACCCCATGTTATAAAATGAATTATTTCCATTTATACATATGTTCAAATATCTCTTTTGTGATATTCTTGCCCATTCATCTAAGATCTCCTATTGTTAGAAATATTGCTCGATATTTTCTTTTATCATGATATCTTTTACATTATTGTAGTAATTTAATAAATATTCTTTACATCGGTTTTATTTTTTGCAACGCCAGGTTTTTATTATAAAAACTTTCTCGAATAAACGAAGATCTAGTTATGGTGCGGATTGACATACCGTCGACTGCGGCTAATTTGGATACCATTTCAGGAAATGTTTGCCCTACCATAAAACGTTCAATGCCTATTCACCTTACACTTTTTTCTTCGGGTACTTTACTAATTTTATCTGGAACGTTATTCTTGTTGTTGTTTTCTTCAAGAGAAGTTGCATGACCATCAATTTTTTTTTGTGAACCAAATTTAGATGTCGGATAACCAAATTTAGATACATCCGTTAACCATTAGTGTTTTAGGGCAAATATCACTGCGCTGCATTGTCCTTTTTTGTGAAGTCTTTTTATAGTCCTGACTTTTATTCTTCAATATAAAAAAATATATTAGTTTGAAAGCAGGTGTATTAAAATAAAGTAAACTTACTTGAAAATATCACATTTATTAATGAAAACGTTACTTATAAAATTATTGGCCCTTAATATAAAGGAGTACATATTTTTAATCAAACGGTTTTGTTCATTTTGTGTATGAAAACCTTACACAAATATTTATATTTTCAAACATTTTGATTGGTTGAAAATAAATTAACCAATCAGAATGCTCCAAAAATAAACGAAGGCAAGGTATACTGCCACCCAATATTTTAACTAAAGTCGACTTTAACTAAAATATACATTTGAAAAATGTCGATAGTAAGGGCGATTATTTGTAAGAAACAAAACTTTTTTTCATATTTCTTTTAAATATTTTACCAAGTTTGTAGGTTTTACTACTTTAATTTTGAATAAGTTATGCGAAAAATCTTTATTAGTTGAAATGCTCCTAATTATTTGGCAATGATTTTTTTTGTGTGTCAAATGAATTGATTCCCTTTTAAAAGGTTCTAACAATGACATTTTTGTTTTGGTATTTAAAATGTTTTTTATGACTAAAATTAAAAAATCATATTCCAAACAAAAACAATTTAAAAAATTTAATATTTTTAAAATTATCCGTTTTCCCGGCAAAATATATTATTTTCCCGGGAATTCCCGCCAAACATTTCCCGGGATTTCCCGAACCCCAAACCCTACTAAAACCATAAAAGAAAATTTAATTTTTAGCGCATTTTCTAAGTTCTAAACTAAGTTATATATTTATGTAATGTGTAATTTGATTTCTAGGTGATTCCAATTTTAAGAAATTTTAGTTTTTGTCGATATTTAAAATTTTCTGCAATCCGTTTGTGATATATTTACATGTTTTACCCATTTTCTGACAAGCATGGATTAGGTGCGAATTTTCTGACAATACTTGGTAGAAGGATAGGTAGACGGATAGGTAGACGTGTCTTTAAAGATATGTTGGTAAAAAATAGGTTAACCAATTTAAATACTGTGTCTCAAAGTTTTGTTACTTGATTTTAAAAGTGAAATTACATTTTAACACTTTTTGGACAAATCTTTGAGTTGTTTATCTGGTTTCCTTCTTGCGTTATTAGTTTTAAAAGGTTTTATTACAATTTTCTAGATTATCGGAAAGGCTAAATATTAAACGTAAATTACATCATTCAGTGTGTTCGTTTACTCGAAATTCTTACTACAGTAGTTTTGATTTAACTGCCTTTTTCTTAAGTGCACATTTGCTATATATTTAATCCTTTAATAGGTTTCAGTAATCATTTCAATTTCGGGGAGAATAAGTGATTGGCCTATAGCTCTCCTAGGCTGGTGCTGGGGCTGCCAGCTGAGCCACCAGCCTGGCTTGGTGAAAGTCAGTAGCAAACTTAGCAAAAATGCCTACTTCCCGAGACGTCACTTTATTTTCCCTAAGTGACCATTCGGACATGCTACAGACCGTCGCTCGAATTCGCTTCCATCTCAACAGAGGTGGTCCCCAGGGAGTACCACGAGGAGGCCACTGCCGTAGCAATGGGATCAGCACGCTGACCTACGAGTCGACTTGGAGTGACTTACTAAGGATAGTGGGAACACTTTACCTTATACTTGTCAATTTTAAGGATGACAAGTCTTACTAAGGAACGCTTTAACCAGTTTGCCTTACACACTCCCATACTCCCCACATTTGCTATAACTGCACAAAACTTTGGTTTCGTTTTGTACCTGCGCATTTAAGATAACTGCCCCATATTTTTGGCAGTTTTACATTATTTTCATAAAAAAGATCACCGTTAGCTGCCTCTTGTGTTTTGCTTTGTTTTTCAATTCTAGGAAAAAAACACACATAATATAAATGTGTTGTCAAATTTTTTTGTGACAAAAATATCCTACTTTAGTCGTTTTTTAATCATAAAAATCGCAAGACCTGGTGCAAAGCACAAAGTTGTCATCATTAGCTTAATTTGTTTTGTTTGTTTTCAGTCTGTATTGGTATACCTGCACATTAAGGTAGGTAAACAATTTGACTTAGCTGCGTTTTTGGCTTACCTGCACAAAAATTCTTGCAAAAGTTGGTTGTGCAGCTAAGTCAAAATTACTGTACTTTTACTACAATTGGAAAGTTTTGTTTAATTTTTGTATTAAATTTTCCAGCTGTAGTAAAAGTAGTAACTAGTAGTAAGTAAACGAACACGCCTCTTATTATTTTGATTTCCAATAGGGTGCGCCATTCCAATATGCCCCTATTAGACTAATTTCAAAGCGCAACAATAATTTCAAGCCCGATGAATCTAACGCAAAATAAAAGTACAATTCCAGAGGATTTTGCAAAGTTAGATCGGTTTTTTATTTTATGTCCTCTTGTAATATCTGTGTGGCGCGAAATCCCAAAAATGTTGCACATTTTTAAAGTTAGGAGCTCTCTCGCGTTCACGAATAAGTTAAATTTCAACTGTTCCTTTCGGTTCTTTTATTTTATTCGGAATTATCAAAACCATTGGCATTATATAATCTTATACTTAGAAAAAATCCGGAAAAAATAGCAAACAAAAAAAGGTACTCAAAATTAGTTAATAGGGGCCCTGCACAGAAAGCTTTTGAAATTAGTAAATCCTTTTTGCTATATATTAGTAAGATAAGTACAGCAAAAATGCAACTGTTAAATATACGAAATTTTAATAATATTTGAGTTAAATTTCGTTTAATTGAATTGCAAATTTACCTTGCTAATATTGGCTAAAAAATTTTGCTGAATATTAGTAGACAAAAAGCAGTAAAGAAATTGTTATATATTCAAAAGTTAATTTATCTTTAAATATAATTAAATTTAATACAAATAATGGTCTCTCCTGTTATTTTAACATAAATATTTGCTAGAAAATAGCAGATTTTTATTCACATTAAAAAAATCAAACAACTAAAATTTTAAAATTGCTTATGATGGTTTAGTCGACTAATATCCAGGAAATTTTGTAAATTTAAGAGATTTATTCTTGCTGTTTGTATCTTTCTAATGTTTAGCAACAAACGGATTCTGCTGGATTCAGCTGTTTTTGCAGCAAAAATATTTAAAGACTTTTATATTAGTGTTTGAACTACTGAAAAAATTTCTCGAATGAACGTGTGAACTAGAAGAACACACTAGTTCAAAAATAAAATTTATTGAAATGAACTGTGAACTATAATGCCAAATTCTAGTAATTTTTATTGCGATTGTTTGTTTGTACAAAATGTTTTATTTTGTGTGTAAATTTCCGGGTATCCTCACATTTTTACTCATAATTTCTAAACCGATTTCGACATTTTTTTTTACGATAGACTAGCATTCAGGGGATGCCCCTATTAATCAGTGTTGCCAGGATTATTAGGCACAAAGTCGTCGAAAATATCGTCAAAATCGTCAAAAAAAATAGTTTAAAATTGTCAAAATAAAATGTGTGTTACAAGGACCCAAAAACTTAATAAGCATTTTAAAAATTATCCTTTTTTAATCATTTCGTGCTTGTTCGATTTAAAATATTTATTGTAATATTTATAAACATCATCGAAATTTGACATATCCTGAAATAGTTGCTTTAAAAAACAGAAATACCAACAAAAATTTCGTATTTTAAAATATTTAATATGTATTTCACAGGCATTCTTCCCCATGAAAAAAATTGAGATTCGTTACAGTTTAAGGACAGAAGTTTCACACAATAATTATCATATTTATTATTATTTTTCCTATAAGTTTTGTACATTTTAAAATACATATCTTAAAGAAAAATTGACAGTTTCGCAATAAATAAAAAATTATGATGTACTTGAACGGATTTTTATATTTTTTATAGAAATAATTTCAATTAGAATTTCAATATGAACACTTAATCTTAAATTCTAAAATACTTTTCAAAAATGGTATAGATTTGCCGAATAAAAATCATCTGATTTTACAGCGGTTTTTTGGTTTGTTCCCACATTAATTTGTTCGCAATTCTGCATAATTTTAAAAACGAAAAACTTAAGATTTAGAATTACAGATTGGAAAAGTATCGTATTTTTGCATATTTCTTGCTGTATTTCATATTAAATAAAAATCGTAATTTTTCATGAAAAAATCGTCAAATCGTCATTTGGCTATTTTTGATAGTAAAAATCGTCAAAATGACGATAAATCGTCACACCTGCCAATACTGCTACTAATGCGAGTGCATTGTGTAATAAAGGTAGAATTAACTATACGTGGACGTAACGTGACGAGTCTCCTTATGGAAAATCTAATGAGTTGAAAGAGCATATCTGACAGTATATTTCTTTTTTACTCATTATTTTAGATTGCATCAGCTGATTCGTCACGTTACGTTACGTATGGCTAAATGAGCCTTTAGAATTAGGAAAATAGAATATATTTCGATAATTTTTAACACCAAACAAACAATTTGAATAAAAAGCAACTGATAGTGCGTCTTTGTGACGAGAACGTGTTTAAAATAGACACATGTTTCAAGAGGCCATCAAATTAAAATCAGAGCTAGATTTGCAAAACCCTTTGAGGTTTTGGTTTAGCAACAGTGTGCTTTCATTTCGCGTTTGAAACATTGATGCTGACCGCCATGATCATTTTTCAAGATCTTCTAAAACCGCAGAATCTATTTTTGTTAAATATACTTCAAGAAGCTTATTGGGACAAATCCGAATTTATATATGTATTTAATTTACAGTCATTTCCAGAATAAATTTCTTGTATTTAATTTACAGTAATTTCCAGAATAAATTTCTTGTTTGTCCTAAAGTAAAATTAAAATTATTAACTGTCCATGAAAGTTAATAATTTTAATTTTAAAAAAATTATGAAAAAACAACATTATAATGCTTAACTTAGGGTGGATAAAAATTGTAAATTGTTGAATTATTCCAAATTATCAATCTATAGTAATAGCTTGTGCCTGCAAGCAGGGAAAGATTAATTTATCAAACAATAAAAAATAAAAAATAGACACTTATCAATTAAAAGGTGCGAACAAAATTTCAGTTTCCTATTTGCAGCCACATTTTATAAATTTTTTCTCAATAAATGAAAGGATTGCATTCTATTTATTTTCTAACCTCTTTGATTATGCCTAGCATACATAACTCTTCAAAATTTTTACAAAAAAAACATAAACAAAAACAGTTTCCATGGGTACCAAATAGCTTTAAAAAAATTTTAGAAAACAGTTTTCGCAATTGGATTTCGATTCTATTTTATTTATGAAAACTTAAGAAACTGGCCATTTGCTATTTTATTTAAACAAAAAATAAATATTTTTTATTACATTTTTTTAAAAACTTTGTTGCTTTCGACGTATTTTGTTAGGTTTTAAAATTTGTCAAATCACCCCTAGCTACGTGCATGCCTGTTTCAATTAAATATTTGCCTAAAAACAACTTTTTTTTAACAAATCTTTAAATACACTCTAATAAATTTTTATTTAAATATACCCTATTTAGAGTAGGTAACTTTTTACCTACTATAATATCAGTAATATTTAGGCTGACCATTTTTTTCTGACTTCAAATCAGTACAAATTAGAAAAAAAAAATTATAATAAAAAAAAATTAATTATGCAGCCAACCTAATTTGTTGTCAACCGAATGGTTTGGTTGAGGCAACAAAATTTTTCGGTTAACCATCTCCCTACCCGAGTAAAAAAAATTATATATAATCATATATGGCATATATTACAATATATAATTATACATGTCGTTATGTATATCCATATATAATTATATATGACGTTTTTTCACAAAATTTTTCCTTATATTATGCCATATATAATTCCATCTAATTAGATATTGGCCTTCATAATATTAGATATGGCATATATAATTATATATTACATGACATGGTTGATCTTATTGCATATATAGTTATATATAGAACTATATCTTAATATATATGGTGGCATTTTAGCAATATATAATTATATATGGTATCATTTAAACAATATATAATTATATATGGTGACAGTTAAACTAGATATTATCATATATGGTGCCATTTAAACAATATATGGTCATATATGGTACCTCATAAATAAAATCTTTAATTCAGTTCCAGATATGATAATATATGGTACTATATATAGTGCGATATATATTTATATATGGTGTTATTTAAGCTATATATTATCATATATGGTTCCATTCAAACCATATATTATCATATATGGTGCCATTCAAACCATATATTATCATATATGGTACCATTTAAACCATATATTATCATATATGGTGCAATTTCAACAATATATACCCATATATGGTACCTCATGAACAATATTTTTAATACAGTTCCACATATGATAATATATGCTACCATATATAGTCCCATATATATTTATATATGGTGTTATTTAAGCAATATATTACCATATATGGTGCCATTTAAACCATATATTATCTTATATGGTGCCATTTCAACAATATATGCTCATATATGGTACCTCATGAACAACATTTTTAATACAGTTCCAGATATGATAATATAAGAAAATATGTATAGTGCCATATATATTTATGTATGGTGTTATTTAAGCAATATATTACCATATATGGTGCCATTTAAACCATATATTATTATATATGGTGCCATTTAAACAATATATGCTCATATATGGGACCGCATGAATAACATTTTCAATACAGTTCCAGATATGATAATATATGCTACTATATGTAGTACCATATACTTTGATATATCGTATCATTTAAACAACCCGAGGAAAAATAGTTACATATAGTCATATATGTGATTAAGTTATATCTGTATAAATATACAGTTTCATCCGAAGAATGGCCCGATATATTTTTATAAATTGTTTATCAATTTTTATCTAAATGTATCAGTTTAGATCTGACCTGATTAAAATATGTGTTAATCAGATGAAATTGTATCAGATTTTTGACCTGATACAATTTTATCGGTTTGATCGTAATTGGTTAAATTTTATATAAATAAAATATAATTGTATCCGACATTTACCTTATACAATTGTATCAAAGTTTTAAACTGATATCAGGTCAAAATTGGGATATAACTATATAATTGTGTATACAAATATATCTATTTGGACCTAAACTGATACCATGTAATATAAACCAATAAAATTGTATCAGGTCAAAAATCTGATACAATTTCATCTGATTAACACATAATTTAATCAGGTCAGATCTAAACTGATGTAATTAGATAACAACTGATACAAATAAGAACTGATACAATTTTATCGGGCCATTTTTCGGATCAAATGGTATATGGATGAATCTAAGTTATATATTACCATATAAAGCTCCATATTGGTGCTATTTAAACAATATATTGTCATATATGGTGCCATCATATATGGTAACTCATCAGCAACTACAATATTAACTGTATTTCAGATGCTATTAATTGTATTTCAGAAATTTTAAATGTATTTTAGAAATTATGGAATGTATTTCAGAAATTTATTAATTGTATTTCAGAAATAATCAAATCTATTTCAGAACTTGTTGTTAATAGAGAAAAATTTCTAAATTACATTTCATAATTTCTGAAATACAATTGATAATTTCTGAAATACAGTTTGATAATTTCTGAAATACAGTTGTGAATTTCAGAAATACAATTAATTTCTGAAATACAATTGATAAAACTGAAATTCAATTGACTAGTTCTGAAATACAATTCATAAATCTGAAAAATAATTGATAAGTTCTGAAATACAATTGATAAAACTGAAATTCAATTGATTATTTCTGAAATACAATTGATAAATCTTAAAAACAATTGACACAATTGGAAATGGTGTAGAGCGTTAAAAATATGTAAATAAAATTATTTTTAAAAAATATTCAATTTAATAAAAAAAAAATATAATTTTATAAAAACATTTATAGAAAATAAAATTATAATTTTATAAAAAGAAATTCTTTTGAATGGGGGAAATGTTTTTAGTTGATCTGTTATTTTTAAGTAAATGAATGTTATTTTAGTTTGACTCAAGATCATAAATTAATATCACTTTCTGTTTAAATTATTTTCAAATCAAAGAAAGATGATACAATTTTTACAAGTAAATTACAAAGAATAAAAATTATTGAAAAAATTTCGATCAGACCAGCAAGCAGAATGCGCATTTTTATAAAAAAAAATGCATAGCCGTGAAAGGTATCGAACTCGAGACCTTCTGAGTTTAAACCTTATTTTAACAAAATATTGTAATTTTTATAAAATCAGTGCTCTTCCAGTGTATTATTTTTTGAACTATTGTCAATATCTGTCTGGGATCTTATTTAATCCTAAATAAATGGAGATCTTACGTAGTACCCAAATATAATGCGGGATCTAATTTTAGCTGTCATTTTTCTGGATAAAAATATATAAAAATGATTTTTATATATTCATATATGATTTTTATACAATCTTTTATGATTTTATACAATTATAACTTGTCGAGTATTGTGAAACATATATTTTTATATGATTATATCAAAAGATATATAATTATATAAAATTATATTAACCAGATCCACCATTTTTCGGATCAGATAATATATTTTTTATATAATTATATTACTCCATACATGATTTGATCCGGAAAATGGTGGATCTGGTTAATATAATTTTATATAATTAAATATCTTTTGATACAATCATATAAAAATATATGTTTCACAATACTCGA
Source organism: Leucophora obtusa (assembly GCA_949987735.1). Classification (NCBI taxonomy): domain Eukaryota; kingdom Metazoa; phylum Arthropoda; class Insecta; order Diptera; family Anthomyiidae; genus Leucophora; species Leucophora obtusa. Next base: position 118,573,865 of record OX465296.1, read on the forward strand.
CAAGTTATAATTGTATAAAATCATAAATCATTGTATAAAAATCATATCTGATTATATAAAAATCATTTTTACTAGGGTAGTTTCAGATGTCAATCTCCAAATATATTGCTGTTTCTAATTCGATCTGCAATTTATGGGATAAATTAAGATCCTACCAAATCCCCAAATATATCACTGGATTTAATTCGATCTGCAATTTATCGGAAAAGTTAAGATCTTACGCAATCCCGAAGTTATTACTGGATCTAATTTTATCTGTAATTTTTTGGATAAATTTAGATCTTACTTAATCCCCAAATATATTTCTGGATCTAATTCGATCTTCCATTTTTCGGATCAAATTAGATCTAAGTTTATCCACAAATATATAGCTGGATCTAATTCGATCTGCCATTTTTCGGATAAATTTAGATCTTAATCCCCAAATATATTTCTGGATCTAATTCGATCTTCCATTTTTCGGATCAAATTAGACATAAGTTTATCCACAAATATATTGCCACTTTTTCGGATCAAATTAGATCTAAGTTTATCCACAAATATATTGCTAGATCTAATTAGATCTGCCAAAATTGAGATCAAATTAGATCTATGTTTATCCCTAAATATATTGCTGGATCTAATTCGATCTGCCATTTTTTAGATAAATTTAGATCTAAGTTAATCCACAAATATATTGCTGGATCTAATTTGATCTGCCAATTTTCTATTCAGTTTATATCCAAGTTTATCCACAAATATATTGCTGGATCTAATTCGATCTGCCATTTTTTGGATAAATTTAGATCTAAGTTAATCCACAAATATATTGCTGGATCTAATTTGATCTGCCATTTTTCAGATCAATGTATATCTAAGTTTATCCACAAATATATTGCTGGATCTAATTAGTTGTGCCATTTTTTGGATCAAATTAGATCTAAGTTTATCACCAAATATATAGCTACATCTAATTCGATCTGCCACTTTTTCGGATCAAATTAGATATACGTTTATCCACAAATATATTGCGGGATCTAATTTGATGTGCCAAAATTGAGATCAAATTAGATCTAAGTTTATCCCCAAATATATAGCTGGATCTAATTGGATCCGCCATTTTTCGGATCAAATTAGATCTAAAAATATCCGCAAATATATAGCTGGATCCGCCAATTTTCGGATCAAAATAGATCTAGGTTTATCCCCAAAGATATCACTGGACCTCCCAATTTTGAGATATAACTTGATCTTAGTTTATCCCCATATATACAATGGGATCTAATACGATATGATTGGATACACCCAATTTTGAGATCTAATTGGATCAGCTAGATATTACAGCAGATCTTAAACAATATCAAATTGGATATAATTAGATATTGCGCGAGATCAATTTTTTTTACTCGGGTATACAAACCCCAAGACAAAACTTTTTTTCGCATGAAAAAATCCAGTTTTTTAAGTACAGGAAACAGATCCATTATTTAGAAATTTCAATGATCTGTTACCATTTCTTTTCTAATTTTTTTTGTAACAGATTGATGAAATATAGCCATGTTACGAATGGAGTCAAATATGACCCCAGGATAGTATGAACGTTGATTCTTCTGAACTTTTATTCAGGCCAACGAATTTCTATTGTCACGAGCAAATTGAAGTGTCTTAACTAATTTTCTGTAGATACAAACTAACCAACCGATTGGCTACAAATTTAGCTGTAAGAACAAATCTTTTTTTCTTTGCTAATTTCTGCATGTTTTCTGAAATAGAAAAACTTCACATTTTGGCTAAAAGATTTTCTACAAAAACACGTAACGTTTTTAAAAATGAAAATCTTTAGGTTTTGTGTACTTTTTTCTATTGAAAATGCCATAGATTCGATAATTTTTCCATGGAAATACCCACATACATTTATTCAGATTTTAATGATTTTTGTACGGAAAAATATCCAACTTTTGATGCCGTTTCCTACACTCAGAAAACAGAATCATTCTGACAGCCGGATAATTAAAATATTTTTATCACAGGCAAATAACTGTTGTATCAATTGATTTTCTATTATCGCGATGGAACCATTTGATAAATTCGGTTGTCACTACGATTCTTCTCTGTTTATGAAAATACATATTAAATAGATTAAGAAATTTACACGTAGAAAAATCATTTTGAATGCTTTCTGGTAGAGAAAACCTCTCACATTCACAAAAATTTATCCTATAAAAAAAATACATTGTACTTGCATTTTAGCTTTTTTTACTAAAAGAATATAATATTTTTTTATATGCCAAAAATTAGTACAATCAGTACAAATTTTAAAAAATCAGTACAAATCAGTACAAGACTTTTTCATCAGTACGCGTGACCAAAAATCAGTACATGTACTGATCAAATCAGTACGAATGGTCACCCTAGTAATATTATTCTATGTGCGTAAATTTAGAACCATACACACATTGTGTGTAGAATTCGTACACACAATATCTTCATTCGATTACTCGATAATTTGAAATTTTTACTGGATGGAAAAAAGAAATACGAAACAGAAAGAAAAAAGAGAGAATAAAGTGACAGCTATGATGAGAGTTTCTAAGTCTTCTTATTTTTCTTGCAAAATTTTACTGGACAGATTTTTGCCAGTAAGAATTTGCAAACAGAAAAAAAACATATGTTTCGAAGACATATGTGACCTTCTCCGAGAAAAGGGACCTAGTGTGTGAAAATGAAGTTTTAAATTAAACATTAAAATTTTAATGTTTTTCTCATTTTTATCGATTTTCCCAAGTTTTTGACACACTAGGTCCCTTTTCTAGGAGAAGGTCACATATGTTTGTTTATTGTAAATAAAAAAAATTATTTTCCAATTATGCTATTTTATGGAAATTCAATGCAATAAAACTCAAAATAAATTATGCAAAAGATAAGAAAACCTTCTAAAAATTGTATGCTTAAGATTTAACATCAAAATTTCTCTTCTTCCATAGCGACCAGTTAAAATTTATTTCTATATTTGGTGTTGTAATCAGCTGTGTCTACAAGTTTGCAAATTGTTGCAAATAATCTGTTCGCGTACATGTTTGGGAAAATTTTATTTTGTTTTAAGTTTGTACTGAGTAATTCTTACTGGACTTGACTGAGAAAAATTTTTGTGCGTATAACAACAGTTTCAATGAGTAAATGCAAACACAAAATGCCTAAAAATGCATGGCTAAGCACTTAAAAATATAAATAAAATGCGTGGTTACAATACATATAACCACCTAAAATATTGGTTTTTATAAAAAAAAAAAAACTGAGAAAAGCATTGATTTTATATAATTTGTATTTTTAAGAAATTAAGCGGTACAGTTATAATTTAATAACACGACAACTAATTTTTCAAGAGTAATTCCAACCGATTAGCGTGAAAATTTGCTATATATTGTCCTAATTTTTATAACATTTTGTTTTTGAATTTACAGAAAATTCGTTGCGGATCAACTTTTTCGCTGCTAAAATTAATTTTCTGAAGCGCATACTGTACAAATTATCAAAACTGGCGTAGGCCTATAATGATAATAATTTATACCTCATTTTGTACCGATTTTTTTTTTGATTTTTTAACAAATTCACATCTTTGGAACATGGTAAAATTGCCACTTTTTGCACGTTGGCAAAGATTTTTAATTTATAAAAATTATTATCAAAGTCCAAACGACTGCGAAAAATATTATTTTCTAGATCTGTGATAAACCTCTGAGATAAAAAACAAGTAAAAAAAAAATATGGTGGTTCAAGCCCGGCCCCACACCCCCGTATTATTTGGGCCATATTCCGGGAAGATGCCTGATGCTTTTTATATGCGTGAACATTCTGAATGAAATTGACGAAAAAGCTACTTTATTTAAGCAAATATCAGGAAGGTGGTTTAATATGGGTGTTAGGTCGAAACGTGATCCGATTTTCTTTAAATTTAGATATCTACGGTTTTGTACATAAAGCCAAATTAAGACAGGACCTCTGGAATGTTGAATATTCAATAAGTGCTCGGGCAAAGAGATGCTTATGTGACAAATCGCCATATTTAGGACCTGAAATTTGATTAAAAAGTTTATATGGACAGACGGATGGACGGGCATTTCTGAATCGTCTCAGTGTGGTTAACTACACTCAAAATAATATGTCTGTTGGCTCAAAAATTTGTTAATTTAACAAAATGTATTCCTGTTTCATGGCTTAAAATAAAATTTGTTCATTTTAACATATTTTTTTTAAATTTAACAAATCTCACTTAAAATAAAACATTAGTAAAACTACAGTAATTATACTGAGTCGTAAAATTAGATTAAAAATTTGTATGGAATTCGACAAGTAGTTTTCAAAAACTTGTAGCTTTTCCTTAGGTGAAAATGTAGTATAGTACAAAATTTGGTAGTCTAAAAAGGGCTTTGCATACATTTCAAACAAAAGAATTATTAGAATAATAATAAGTGAACAGGTTATAAATCGGAAGATGTTTTACGTTTATTATACACTTTACCATTGATTTTACATCATTTTGGAATAGTGTGCACGAAAATGTGTACATTTAACCAGTATTATCCACTTAAATCTTTATTTTTTTAACAAAAATTTTTTTTTTATTTTCTAGGTCTTGGTCAAAATAATGATGGTTTTGTGCGTTGTCCCGACGAGGCTTTAACATGGGAAAATCGGAAATTCCTGATAGTACAAGAAATATTACAAAATACTCCTGATATTGTATGCTTACAGGTAAATTATATTAAATCTAAATATCAACATCAGAACTAATTTTTATTTTGTTGTTCATTAACAGGAAGTAGATCATTTCAAATTTCTTCAAAATATTTTGGGTACGCAAAACTATGAGGGTATTTTCTTCCCCAAACCCGATTCACCATGTTTATATATAGAGGAGAACAATGGACCAGATGGTTGTGCCATTTTCTATAAACGTGATAAATTTGAATTGAAGAAATACGATACTCGTATTTTGGAAGTTTGGCGTGTACAGAGCAATCAAGTGGCTATTGCTGCTAATCTGATGGTAAAAGCTACTGGGCGCGAAATTTGTGTCTGCACTACACACTTAAAGGCTCGCCATGGATCACTGCTTTCGAAATTACGCAATGAACAAGGCCGAGATTTAATACGTTTTGTTAAACAATTTGCTGGGGATCGTGCTGTATTATTATGTGGTGACTTCAACGCTGAACCCATAGAACCGGTGTATTCGACCATTTTAAATTGCGAATTTTTAAAGCTATCTAGCGCCTATTCAGATATACGAGCTGAGAGTGATGAATGTAATAATGAAAGTACAAAGGAACAATTGGATAATTGTGAAAAAGTTCAAAAATCTATACAAAATGAACCACCGTATACTACATGGAAGATACGTGAAGATGGTGAAGAATGTCATACAATTGATTATGTTTTCTACACTAAAGATAATTTAAAGGTATGTATGATTTCGTAATATGTTAAAGACATTTAAAATTCAAAATTTCTTTATCTCTATTGAAGGTTAAAAATTGTTTGGAATTTCCTCAAGGCGATGAAATTGGTAAAAATCGTACACCCAGCTTCCAATATCCCTCAGATCATTTTTCATTGATCTGTGATTTTGAAATAGCCGATCAACAATCAAATACCACATCTTTATTATCATCCGAAGAGGAGAAAAGTAAAACTCAGTGAATTTCATTTTTAAATTTAAAGAAAGAAACTATTTTATCGAAAGTTATTTTTTATATTAATTTTACATAACATTTTACTTAATTATACATTATTAACTTTTAAATAATTATATACTACAGTAAAACTCGCTTAATGCGAACTAGGTTAATACGAACCAATTTGAAAGTCCCGACGTTTTGCAATCATTTTGCATATAAAAAACATCTGTTAATACGAATTCGCTTAAGACGAACCCTCGGTTTAACCGAAGTGTTTGTAACAGTCCCACACAGTAAATTTCATATTATTCTCCATGTTTAATACGAACTCTTAAAAAACTGGGATAATTATGTATAAATATTTTTTAATTTGACAAATTTCAAACTTTTCACATAGCTATTTTCCTTAAAAAAGATTTATTAAAGCAAATGCAATGAAAGGATTATACCATTTTTTATTCAAATTTTTAATTATATTAAAAGTCTCAATTATTTTGTGAATAAAAAAAGTATTTTAGACAAACTTGACCTTATTTATTACGAACTTCGCTTAAGACGAACTAATTTCTTTGCTCCCCCGGAGTTCGACTTAACCGAGTTTTACTGTACATAAGAATGGTGTAGCGAATATGCAAAATTGTCGATTAAGATATTTTAATTTTAACCTATTCTACACAGAGAGAGTTATCATCATGATACTAACGAATTTTTGCATAAGATCGATGAAATTTCATTGGATTTTGCCAATATTTAATTATTGAATTTGTTCAATTTTGTGAAAAAAAAATTTTTGTATGCAAATTTTCATACGTTTAATAAAAAAGTTTCATAAGAATAATGATGTTGCTTTTCATTAATGGTAAGAAATATTTCGTTCACTTTGTGAAGACAAATTTTAATAATTCAATAAATATTTTTCAATTGAGACAATTTTATGAAACATTCGATATTCTTTATTCTTCAACTTTAAAATTTCGGGTTACTACTTTCCCAAATAAACTTGAAGCTCTAAAAATTGTTATCGAATCTATTTAAAGACTATGTATAACTCAAAATATTTGTATCCTTTTTTTACATTTGCTGCGCCCCCGTCATAGTTATTAGATAATAAAGTTTAAATGTTGACTGGATATAACTTCCGACTCAATAACCTGTAGAAGCCTTTACTTTAATCGACAATTTTATAAATTCAATACACCCTAATTATTACATAACCAATACATATGAGTAAAGATGCAGAATTCACTCTTACAAATTGTGATATTAGTTTTTAGTTACATACACACTAGAGCTGTTCCAGGTTATATGGACATTTTTCAAAAAGCATTTTAAGGGGATGGATGGCTTAAATATTTTTCCTTATTATTGTATATAAAAAAAGTATTTATGAAATTTAGTGATAATCGGATAAAAAAAAATAAGTCGCGTCGAAAGTCGATTGAAAATTTAATGTGTTTTTACAAAGGGAAAAATTTTCTTTCTTTAACGGAAATTTTGTGTTTTATTTTTTTTTAATCATTTTTTCAGAAAGGCAAAACACCAAATTTTGTTTAACAAAATATCCGAGTTGTAACAAATGCCCCACTTATGTACCATAGACTTAAAAAATTAAGCGCAAACGAGACAAACGCCACTTTCACATTGGTTAAGGCTTTAAGCACACATTTGAAACGTTAAAAAAAATATTTTGCTAGGGTGCGAACTAGCTCAATAAAATCTAAACTAAATTCAGGTTTCTGTAAAATTTAAAAAAGTTTTCAAAACTTTTTTTATAATACATTTATACTACATTTACACTTAACCAAACTATTTGTATTTATCTGTCAAATTCCATAAAAAAATTTAATCAAAAACTAATATTATTATTTATACTTGAGCAAAAACTACCTTTTTGGCTCTTTTAGTTTTTAACTTGTCAAAACGCATACAAAAAAGCAAGCAAGAACTAGTTTTGTACAAAAACTAGGTGGTTTTTGCCCAAGTATAAATGCAGCATTACACTTAATCAAAAACTAGTAACTTTTTGAAACCACATGTATTTGAAAGCTTTTAAAAACAACTCGTTTTTGATTGTAGTGTAAAAATGAACTTTAAATAAATTTTAAATCCTTTTGTCAATTTGTATTTAGTTTGATATTGATTCAGCCAACTCACACAGGGCCTTAGTATTCAGATGTTTTATTAATTCTCAGATACGAAATATTTTAATTCTAGGACATCGTTAACCTTTTGAATCGATATATATTTAATATCATTTCATACAGAAGGATTTTAAGTTAACTGTGAGTTGGCCCAAAAGTTTATTATTATTTTCCATACAATTTCTTGACATTTTCTTTTGTTTAGGAGTTAAGTTAAAGTTAAGGCTTCAGCGTGAGATCCACCGTTAAAATGTTTACAAAAATTCTTAAAATAAACAAAAAAAAATAATATACAAAATTGAAATGAGAAAGAAAGAAAGAATTTTGAGGTGGACAACTTTTTTTTGTGTAAAAGCAATTTTTGGAGTAAAAAGAATTTTTGTGGTGAAAAAAAATTGTTGTGGTCTAAAAAAAATGCTCTAGGTGAACAAGAATTGAAGTTGAATATGTATAATTATTCACCTCTAGGCTTCTAGTGATAAAATATGACAAATTATTTTATTTCACAGACGCTGCTATGAAATTCTATAAAGATATACCTATTTGTATGGAAAATTTAAAGGTATCTTCACATTTTCACTCACAAATTTTTAACTGCTGAACCGCTTTTGCATATTTTCAATAACAAACTGTTCAGGAAGATGTCCGTTAATCGGAAAGTTCATCAACCCGTTTCTATCTTCATGCCGTGATCGTCATAGCAACAGATAGAAAGACCCTATGACTCTAGCTGTATCACTTTAATTAAAAAAAAAATAGAAAAACTGAATACCGTTAACCCCTACTTGATCGAAGTCAAAAGTAAAATTTTTTAATATTTTGCATTTTCAATAAAAATATGTTACAATTTTAAGTGCCTATTACCGGATTTTATCAAAAACCTTTATCATAATAATTTAATTTTTCACATACATAACATTTTTCTTGAAATCCGCTGAAATCAAATCGCTGCCCACGCCAAGTATATAGACGAAAGTTTGCACAAAATTTTAGTTTTAATGTTTGAAATATATTCGTATTTTTTTTATATGTATATTTGTGTTTTTATTGTTATAATTTACATATTATAAATAAATCCAGTTTTTTGGATTTAATAAATCCACTTTTTGTAGGATGTAGGTTATCTCTAAACTTGGTTTAACGCAGTTTATAACTGGAATACTGCCTTTAAAATGTGGTTTATTTTGTTTTGATTTAATAAAGACCAAAGTTCTAAACGGGAAAAGGTTGCTCCCTTAAATTTTTGTTAATAAACTTGAAAATGGCTGACATAATTCGTTTTCAGTTTAACTAAACCAATTTTTACTGACATCCCAACAACTCGGCCTTAGTAGCTCATTAGCTAACGCTACAACGTCTTCTATTCAAATACTGCTAATAATACAGTTACTGTAACTACTCCCCAACAACTTAACAACGAACTGGCGAAACAACACAACAGCAAAGACTTCAACCATTACAACTACAAGCAAAATCGTTTGTTCCTCCTCCGCAACCTCAATTGTCACATGCACAACGAGGATCTCTACACTCAACCAAAAAAGTCTGTAATGGCTACTGAAAATTTTGCTGTTATTACGGGAAATTTAACTGTTTTGATGCCAGCGGTATTTTTTGCTAATTTTAGCAACACATGTCTGCTGATCTGTAATACAATAAAATTAGTAGAAAAAATTAGTAGCCGCTACTAAATTTTAGTAAAATTTATTTAAAATGCAATTCAAAATCGATTTGCTAAAATCAGTTAAAAAACTTACTAAATATCATAATTTCAGTACAATGAAATTAGTATAAATAATTAGTTGCAGCTACTAAATTTCAGTAAATTGCTGTAAACTGTAATTTAAAATCAATCTGCTGAAATTAGCAAAAAATTGTACTAAAAAATAAAAAAACTGTAAAATCTAAAAAAAAATTTTTTTTTCTTTCGATTGTAACAAGCGTATAATTAATACATCGTACTTGAAATTTGTAGTCAAAATTGCAAACGGTTCTCCAGTTATTGCCGTTTTGGAGATGCAATAAAATTTTCTGGGTGTTATTTCTAAACTAAGAATATATCAATAGTAACAAATATAAACTAAACAAGAATTGTAAAACATCAAAAAAAAATATTTTTAAATTAGTATATTTTTCTGCTAAATTTAGCACTCGGTTTTGAAAAATTAGTAAAATGTTTTTCTGAAATCAGCAGCGAAAATTAGTAAAAATATCCGTAATTTGTAATAAGAGAATAGCAAAAATGATTACTAAAAATAAAAATTGTACTAATAATCAGTATATAAATAGTATAGTGCGATTGAAAACTGTTTACAAATTTTTTTACAAACTTTTTTATCTAAGTGTACACTGTAGGATGAGCGAAGTTTTGCATAGACGTGCCGCAACCCCTCTCACATGCGGGGAAAGTCCTCTAGAACTCTTTTATAATAGACGTATTCGAATCCAGTTTGATGAACTGAAACCAGTAATAAGGTTTAAACCCACAAAAACCATACCTGTGGTGCATCAAATAAGCATGGGAGAAAGGGTGCAAGTTTTACATATGAAAATCAACAAGACTGTATGGTAGACTGGTACTGTACTATAAAAATATATAAAAATACTATAAAAATACCTTGTGAAGCTCGATGGTGCATTTATACTAAGGCGTCATATCGATCAATTGATACACTCATAGAAATAAATCTGTAAAAATATCAGAAAAAGTTACCAAAAATTAGTTAAAAATGGTGCTGCTAAACAGCAAAATAAAAACTGTTAAATTTACAGAATTTAAGTTATATTTAAGTTAACTTTAAGTTAATTGAAAATAGCAAATTGTACTGTAAAATCTGCAGAAAATTTTCATAAATATTAGTAGACTAAAAATAGCTAAAATAAACTGTTTTTATCTATTAAATATTACATGCTTAAAAATAGCAAAAACTATCTAAAAATTTTTGCTATTTTTAAGCTTAATTTAGTTGAATGCAAATAGCAGCCTGTTCTGTTAAAAAATTTTAAACTGATGTTTTCCAAAGGCTCGATTTTTGCATTTAAAAAAAACTTCGAAAACTTTAAATTTTTTGGTGATTTTTTAGGCTACTAATTATTTAGCAAAATATTTTGTTGATTTCAGATTTTGCTATTTTCCATTAACAAAAATTTACCGCAAATATAACTAAAGTTCTGTATTTTTAACCTTTTTATTTTTGCTGTTCCTTTATTACTAATATTTAGCAAAAAAAATCTGGTAATTTTAGCAGATTTTTCTGTTTTTTTTTAAACTAATTTTTAGTAACTTTTCTTGCTATTTTTACAGATTTATTTCTATGAGTGTAGCTACCAAAGCTACACATCTGAATTTCATTTTGTTCCAGATATTGGAAAGACAAAGATAATTTTCAATATTGCTTAGAAAAAGCTGTTCTACAGGGTCAAGCATACCAAGAGGTTCCAAATAACAGCCTCCTCAAAAGGGATGATAACATTGCATTAATTCCAATTAAGTATTGAACTTGTATTTTTCAATTACATTTTAAAAAGGACAGAACAATATTTTCAAAGACACTTTAAATGTAGTCTTAATTTTGTGATTTAGTGGTCTGTGGTACAAGAGTTATCTGGAGCATTTATTACATCTAGGCTATTTTTAACCGATTTTGGATTTTTATGTCTTTTCGAAAAGATAATAAATGATTAAAATCGATTCAATTATCAACTGATTTAAAAAAAGATATTAACAATAAAAAGTTTTATTAGATTTTTGGCGCTACTTTATTAGATTGTGACCAAATAGCATATATATTTTTCTATATATGTATAATGGAAACAAAGAAGACCCATCCTTCTCCTAAAATCGAATTTTTATAGAACACCCCTAATGCACACATACAAATCCTAGTTTTCCTTGCAGATTGTCTTAAAAATCTTGTATTTCTTTTTTCGATATTTTTTAACAAAATATTAAATAAGTTCTGTAGAGGTAATAATAAACAAATAAAAATATTTTATAAATTATATTTGGTTTTAATTTATTTATACATAATTTGAAAAGTTCATCTTCGGTTTAAGACGAGACTATAATTTATAAATAAAAAAAATGTTTTTAATGGAATATCAATTTATATTACCACATCATTAGTTCTCTAATTTAAGAAAATACATTTTTATTTCCGATTACCAAGTCAATCGTTTCCCTAAATTTGTACATTATTTACGACTTATTTGGGAGAAGAGAGGAAATAAACAAGAGTGTTGCCAGTATGAAGTCGAAAAATTAATTTATAGTTAAAGTACGATTATGAATAAAGATTTCTATTAACTCTTTATTAAACGAACACCCTTATTCTAAACTTTATAATAATGACAAAATTGTGACAACACAGACCATTCACCACAGTGTTGTCACAATTTTGTCATTGTTATAAAGTTTAGAATACGTACTTTAACTATATAGCATACATGGGCAAATGTGGCCCGTCCACAATTTTTGTGCGGCCCTTCATTAACTTTAAAATAATCAAAAAAAAATTTTTTTTATTTTAAACAAAATTAAAAAAAAAATCAAATTTAATTTAAAAAAAAATTAAAATCAGAATTTAAAAATATACATAATATAGAAAACAGCGATAACCAAATAACGATCACATGGAGCCTCAAAAAAATAACACCGATCAACAAATATCGACTTTTTTGCACAGACTTCCTCTAAAACTTTTTAAAGTATTTTCGCTTCCTACAGACGAATATTAAGTTAAAAATTCCTTCTTCTTTATTTAAACCTTAAGCCTGGGAAAAATACTTTATGGCTCAATGTGACGTAGAAGTACTTAGGAGCAGAGTAGGAAAATAAACTCTAACGAACCGTACTTTTAGGGTTGCGTACCGCACATAGCCAACACAGTACACAAGGTTATTGGTTGCGTAGAAAACACATACGCTATTCTCTCCAATTAGTGTTTGTGTTTATACACACAACCCAAATTCGGTAGGCTACGGGGTGTGAATATGTATTGAAAATACAGTACATAATCGTAGCGTTTGTGTTCATCAGACAATCGTAGTGTACCGCATTCGGTTTGTGTACAAACACACAACCGATAAAACGATAGATACGCTATCGGTTCCTTAGCCGTACCCTATCCTACATGTCGTGTACAGTTTATTTTCCTACTCTGCTTAGGAGTTTGAATTCAAAAAAATCACCTTTCATTTTAGGAAATGCTTAAGGCTGTTCTACGGACCCCGCAAAGATATCTGAAATCTACTTTTGAGAATTGTCCTTAAAACACTTAAATTTGGTAAAACAGTTAGACACAATCAAATTTTATTCATACACTCGTAGAAATAAACCTGTAAAAATAGCAAAACAATAAGTAGCTTTTTCTGCTATTTTTACAGGTTTATTATTTAAAAGTGACTTTGCAGAAAATTTTTTGCCGATTTTTGCTAAATATTAGTAGGATTAGAAGAGCAAAAATAAACTGTTAAATATAATAATAGGGCACGTTTACCAGAGAAACCCGCTACCGCTACAATTGATATGTAGCGCTTTATGATTACCTTAATCTGGTGAACGATGCTACTTTTGTTTTTGTTTTAAAATACAAATATTTGTAGATGTTTCATTGATTTTGTGAATTTTTGTTTCCTTTATAATTATATTTGTATATCGGTGAAATCAAAAAATGTGATAAGTCTTTGACCCAAATTTGTGAGAAGCAAAAAGTGTTAATATTTCGGTTTTTTCTAGTGTTTCCAATTATTCGACTTAAGCGGTTAACCGGTTAATGCATTACTCGAAAAATCACTAAAATTGATTAACCGGTTATTCGGGTCGGTTAATCGAGAAAATTGGCGATTAATCATTTAATGAAAATTATTGTATTTGCTTAATTTTTTATCGATAAAAACACAAAGAGTTGCCTCTTTTTATTAAATACTTGTATGAACGTATGAATAAAAAGGTTTTCATATTCTAAAGGCTCCATTAGTCTTTGCGTTCCGTGACGGTTCTGTAATGTGCCGTGCCGGATGGCTATTTTGTGTAGTTAGTCTTTTCCGTAACAACGTATCAGCTGTTTAATATTGTTTTTCTTAGCAGAGATCTGCGCCAACCAGATTAATCGGTTGCGATGGCTAAATAAAAAAATTGCAGCGGCGGCTTAAAGCTGGCTGTGAGCCAAAAGCTGATTGGCTAGCCAACTTTACGTTGACACATATGTACAAAACATCGGCTTAACGGTAAAAAAAGAAAATTTAAAAAAAATATATACTATTTCTAGATTTTTATCATGTAAAACAATTTTTCGACGGCGACGGTGACAAAAATTAGATGGCGGCTCGGCTTAGCCGGTTTAAGCCATTCGTCGCAGATCTCAAAATAGCAGCTGTCAACTCACTGTCACTTAATGGCCTGGAGTCGGTCTTTGTGAAGTGTCTGAGTGAGGGCTATTTCCCTAGGGCTTGGAATATTGCCCGAGTTGTCGTACTCCTGAAGTCTCCCGATAGGGTGAGGAGCAATCCACGCTCATACCGGGGCATCAGTCTCCTTCCGGTACTTGGAAAAGTGCTCGAAAGGATAATGGTGACACGACTGAGGGAGGGTGCAAATGAGGGAATCTCTGAGCACCAATTTGGTTTCAGGGAGGGGAGATCCGTAGAGGACGCTTGGATGCATGTCAGGCGTAGTGTGAGCGAGTCCTCTGACAAATATGTCCTTCGCTTATTTGTGGACTTCAAAGGTGCGTTTGACTACCTCTCATGGGGTGGTGTTCTCGACAGACTGCGTGAGGCAGGCTGTCGCGAGCTCACCTTGTGGAGTAGCTATTTCGGTGACAGAAAAGCTTGTGTGGTAGGAGCCAGCGGCACTGTTTGGAAGGATGTTGTCCGAGGTTGTCCACAGGGGTCGCTCTGTGGTCCATATATATGGAACCTCATGATGGATCCTCTGCTTAGGCAGCTCGGCCAGTCATACAAACTGTGTGCATATGCAGATGACCTGCTTATCCTGGTTGAAGGACAGTCTCGTACTGTGCTGGAGATCCGGGGAGAGCAGGCCATGCGTTGCGTGACTGAGTGGGGCGACACTGGTAAGGATACATGTCGAGTAAGCTTACTTGTGTGCAGCAGGTCAATTATGTTTTTATCTATTTAATATTACATTTCGATATAGCTCAGAGTGTAGAGCTATTGACTGGCAATCTGTAGACCCAGGTTCGATTCCCGCACCAGCAAATTTTATTTTTAAAAAAAATACAATAGAAGATATTTTTAATATAATTTATTTTTTTGAAAATCTATTTTTAGACTCATTATTTTTGACAGTACTGGATAGGTAACGATATATTTTTTGATTTTTCGTATGCTGGTGTGTAACCATAACTCATTATTTTTCGCGACATCGCCATATAAAGGTAATAAGAAATGTAATAACAAAAGTAACTAGTTACCATTACCAAGTATGTAGTTACATAACCACATATCTGGTAATGATTTTCTACACTGGGATATTTATTATTCTTTAAAAAAAATATACAAAAAAAAAAACGACAGCTGATGTATCATTAACTGCTCACACGTAGCGTAAAATTTTTACGAGACCAAAACAAGGTAGCGCTACCACAACATGTTGACTTAGCGGTAGCTAATCAAATCGTTCACCAGATTAGCCTGATAAAATCAACAGAAATATATGATGAAAAACGAGTAAGAAGGTTAAAGTCGGGCATGCCGACTATACAATACCCTACACCAGTCTGGGTAAAAGCCAACTAATGTTTGGATCCGAAATTCGAATGGGTTAAAATGGGGCTTGTGTCAAAATTTTCTATAATGTGAGTCAGCGAACCAAATTTCATTAAAATATCTTAATATTTGCGACCTAGAGTTTGTAACCAAGCCAATTTTGGGGGGACCCTTATATGGGCACTAGGTCTAAACATGCACCGATGTTCACCAAAATTAATAGGCTTCGTCCTTGGGCCAACATAAGTCTGTGTACCAAATTTCATCAAAATATCTTAATATTTGCGACCTGCAGCGTATAAACAATATAATTTTGGGGGGACCCTTATATGGGCACTAGGTCTAAACATGGACCGCTGTTAACCAAAATCAATAGGCTTCGTCCTTGGGCTGATATAGGTCGGTGTACCAAATTGCATCAAAATATCTTAATATTTGCTACCAGCAGCGTATAAACAATATAATTTTGGGGGACCCTTATATGGGCACTAGGTCTAAACATGGACCGGTGTTAACCAAAATCAATAGGCTTCGTCCTTGGGCTGACATAGGTCGGTGTACCAAATTTCATCAATATATCTTAATATTTGCGACCTGCAGCGTATAAACAATATAATTTTAGTAGGATGGGAACTAGGTCTAAATATGGACCGATGTTCACCAAAATCAATAGGCTGCGTTATTGGGCCAAGATAGGTCTGTGTACCAAATTTCATCAATATATCTTAATATTTGCTACCTGCAGCGTATAAACAATATAATTTTGGTAGCCCGGGTAAAAATTTTAATATGGTGTCATACATAAGTATATCTTTTTTGATAAATCCCCATATACAACGACATACAACTTGATCCGAAAAATGGGTCATCTACATGTGTCTAATTATATCCAATTAGATATAATTTGATACAGTTTTATCCGAGATTTGTCCATATCCAGGACATCAAATTATATCTAATTCGATATAAAAATATCTGATTTTATAAAATTTTGTCTGATACTAGGCATACTTTTTATGCATACCAGCTATTAAATTGACATTGAAATGTCTATGGTTTTAACAATTTTGAAGACTCAAATTTTAAAACATAAAATAAAAATTTATTTGAATACTTTTGTCTTCTAAATCGTACGCATCATTTTCTAATATTATATTACATCCCAGTGTAGAAAATCATTACCAGATATGTGGTTATGTAACTACATACTTGGTAATGGTAACTAGTTACTTTTGTTATTACATTTCTTATTACCTTTATATGGTGATGTCGGGAAAAATAATGAGTTGTCATTACACACCAGCATACGAAAAATCAAAAAATATATCGTTACCTATATGCTTACCAGTACTGACAAAAATAATGAGTCTAAAAATAGATTTTCAAAAAAATAAATTATATAAAAAATATATTTTTTATTGTATTTTTTTTTTTAATAAAATTTGCTGGTGCGGGAATCGAACCTGGGTCTACATATTGCCAGTCAACAGCTCCACCATCTGAGCTATATCGACATGTAATATTTAATAGATAAAAACATAATTGACCTGCTGCACACAAGTAAGCTTACTCGCCAACATACAAAAAATTAAAAAATATGTGGTTACATATATCTTACCAGTGTTTAAAAAATATTGAGTCTAAAAATAGATTTCAAAAAATTTAAAAAAAAATCTAAAAAATTATTTTCTATTTGAATTAATGATAAAAATAAGTCATTATCAGCAACTCATTATTATATGTCTTAAAATAATGCAGAAGGTAAGTGGGTGTCATTACTGGTACTCCAAAAAATAATGATATGTCATTACCGTTTCTACACTGGGATGCAAAAACATCACGTGAAATATATTTGGCTATGGAGTAATTAACTCTGATTTTGCAGATAACTAAATTTGATGTTGAACTATATATTAATTTGTATGGGATTATATAGAAAGTTATATAAAATTAAAATATATTTTTAGTACGACGACACATACAGTGTTGTAAAACTTAGTATCAAATCATATATAATCATATCGGTCACTACATATAATTTGATTAGTTTTATAAGGCTTATGTAGTTATATATGGAGTCAGATTTGGGGATATGTAATAATATAAATTACCATATAAAAAATTCCTTGAAAAAATAATATCAGATGTAGTTGTATATTATGATATGTGTCTTAATGTAACTCTATTCATTGTCAGATATAGCCCAATCACATTATATATGACAATATATAACTATTTTTACTCGGGAGGACCCTTATATGGGCACTAGGTCTAAACATGAACCGATGTTCACCAAAATCAATAGGCTGCGTTATTGGGCCAACATAGGTCTGCGTACCAAATTTCATCAGAATATCTTAATATTTACGACCTGCAGCGTATAAACAATATAATTTTGGGTAGGACCCTTATATGGGCACTAGGTCTAAACATGGACCGATTTTAAACAAAATCAATAGGCTTCGTCATTGGGCCGATATAAGTCGGTGTACCAAGTTTCATCAAAATATCTTAATATTTGCGACCTGTAGAGTGCGCACAAGAATGCATGGACAGACAGACGGACGGACGGACAGACGGACATCGTTAAATCGAAATAAAAAAAATTCTGAGCCGATCGGTATACTATAAGGTGGGTCTAGGACCAATATTTTTGGTGTTACAAACATCAGCACAAACTTATAATACCCTGACTACATAGTGGTGTAGGGTATAATAAGTAGTGCTAAATATTAGTAAGAGAAGAATAGCAAAAATAAAGCCGTTAAATATACCGAATTTTAGTTGTATTTGAGCTGAATTTTAGTTAATTGAAATAAAAAAATCAGCAACAAATTTTGATAAATATTAGTAGAACAAAAAATTTTAAGTCTATTTTTATGAAACCAGCAGATAAAAATAGACTTAAAATATTTTTTGTGTCTTTTTATTCTACTAATATATATCAAAATTTGTTGCTGATTTTTTTATTTCAATTAACTAAAATTTCAGCTCAAATACAACTAAAATTCGGTATATTTAACGGCTATTCTTATCTTACTAATATTTAGCAAAGAAAATCTGCCTATTTCAGCAGTTTTTTATGCAAGGTATTTTTTAAGTAATTTTTAGTAGCTTTAGCAAAAATTTTTACAGGCTTTTTTCTATTAGTGTACTTAACCTGATCAACCATCCGGCTTTTGACAGGATAATACCGCTTTTTGAAGGCTTGTGCCGCCTTGAATTTTCAACCCGCTTTTAAAGCAAACAATTCCGAATTATCCTAATTTTTTAATATGATATTCATCTCTTGAATAAAGTTTTCATAATTTATTTTTTATAGAGTTTCCAGCCAGCAAACGAGCCCAAAAATTATCAGTAAAATGCTAAAAATATATTATTAAACTTTTACCTGTATGAAAGTGGTGAATTCAAAAGAGCCTTCTTTTTTAACTCAAAAATTACTCAAAGTAATATTTTAAAAATTCTTTAGGCTCAAAAATTTAATCTTTTTTTGAGTCATTTTTTAATTGTTCACAAAACTGGTTAAGACCTCTACTAGCCTTAACCACTGCTAAACATATTTTTTGAATAACTTATCTAAATTTTAACCAAGCATTTCTTCTAAACAATGCTAAAATTTATCCATAGAAATTTGTGTGGTTAAGAAACTTAACCAATGCTACCCATCAAACAAAGATGATCATTAATGACTCAGAAATGAGCTCCAAAAACATAAACATTTTTCCACTTTTTCCTATGAAAGTGGTCCGTCCAAAAGAGCCCCCTATGTACTCAGAAATGACTCAGAAAAAAGAACTTATAAATTCCTCATAAATTTAAATAATTTTGGAATCTTCTTTGAGTCCGAAAAATGAACCCTCATTTTGAGACAGCTTTTTAAATTGTAAAGACAACTTTTTGGATTGTTTTCTGAGGGTTCATATTTTCTACCAAAAAAAGAGTGTTTTCAAAAAATCAATAATCATTTCTATGAGCCATTCAGGAATCTTATTTATGAGCGCTCTGAAATTGCTGGCTGGGTATTTTAGAACAATTCACCCTACATAAGATATTTTAGTAAATTAAACTTGTAATGATAATTATTAAAAAAAATTTAAAGCGCAGCTTTAACCAAACTCGTCGGCGCTGTGGTGTAATGGTTAGCGCGTTGGACTGTTACACGTGAGGTTGCGGGTTCGAAAAAACTCATAGTAATATGTATGAGTTTTTTCTATCCCTCATACATATCGCAGCGTCCTCCTTCGGTGTTCCCATAGCACTTAACGCCACCGAAGTAAAATAATATAACAGGGCTATGAACTAAAAAAGCTTCAACAAAGTTCGCCAACTCACCATCAGATGGCGCGCAACAACTGTTCTAAAAATTCAACATCTCGCGCAATTACAGTGTTGCCATATTTGAAGCCCTTCATCTTACACCACCTTTCAATTCTTCTCTATCCCCTTTCCAAAAGGAAGCAACACGTTAATTAATAGGAAGAATTTCCTGAGTGTTGCTTCTCTTTAAAAAAAAAAAAAAAAAAAAAAAAACTTTGACTAAGAGTCTTTTATGATATATATAAGTATTTTCGATGTGCATTTCCCGACTTTACCAAAACTTAAAAAATTGCATCAGTACTTAAAAACGTGCACAAATTTTTGCTATTTAGGATTTAGGTTTCTGCGATAGCTTACAGAAATTGGCCTCATAAGGAAATAGGAAAAATTTATTTTTTTATGGGTTCAAGGAGCCAAAATCTGTCTTGAATAATTAAAACCAAAAATGGTGACCAATATTAGAACAATTTGACACGAATTATATACCTCTACAAAATGAAGACGCTGCTGTTAGAAGCTTGATTCATGCTTTTAGAATTTTACTTGCTGATTCCAAATCTCTATTTTGAATTCGTCTCTCACCTTTTTTACCTATTTTGAAATACTATACAAAACGCATCCAAATAGCTTAAGACTTTTTGTTACGATGGTAGTAAAGAATGAACTTTATATTCTAAAATAAATAGGATAACATTTTCTTAATTTGTATACCGTTATAGGAAAAAATTCTTTTGAAAACCACTATCAGAAAAACAATTATTCGATCAATTTTGGGTAACTTGTATTTAAGGATATAGAATCAGTGCATCAAATTCAAAATGAATCATGTATCAAAGCTCAAACCTCTGAAAGTTTATTGACGTGTGTTATCAAGGATTTGAAGAATTTTGGTACACGTGAAGTACAAGACTACTGAATTTATTTCTTAAATATAAAAAAGCGCATAGAAATCAATCTCGAATTTACGAAATGTGAACCAATCATGTTTTAAATATTTTAAAAGTATGTGAGGAACCCCTGGACAACCCACAATTTTGACTCGCAATTACAAAAAGATACAAAATCATGCACAGCGATTATTTTTCTACTCACTTTGATGTGCTGATCACATAAATTGCCTTAATTTAATAATCTATCACAAAATTTCCACTATATTTTTTTAAATTTTATGCGCGAATCTTTCCGCGGTTGTTTCGATTAGCACGAAATACTTATTAATAGTTCAAATAATCCACTCTTGTTTTATAGACTACCAAATGGATTTAATTAAATCACCTCTCGTAGTATGCAAAAAGACACAATCATTTAGCGACCGCGAATCTTAACGCTCTAATGCTCTTTCTTCTGATTACAATAATATTTGAACCATGTATTTGGCGTTGAAAATCTACTATGGAACAAATATTAAAATTTTAATTTATCGCTTTGTTTAGGCGATATAGCACAACAGAGGTTGAAGACGTATCTTGAAACCCAGTGGTCAAATAATTTCAGATTTTGCTTTAAATAACACTATCAATAAAATAAAATTACGTACCGAAAATTGTGGATCAATTGTAGTTATTTCAAAAGTTATGGCGATTTTCGCTTTTTGAAAATTACGAAATTTGGCACTAAACATCAATAAATTTTGACGAAATTAGTTTTGGTTACTACTGCCTCTAAGTATATAATCTGTGTTTAATTTTAAGAAAATCTGTTGGCTAGTTTTTGCGTTAGAGAGATATTTGTAAAACGTATCCTGGCGTTATCCTGTGAGTCCTGGAGAAAAATGTTTAATTGATTTTATAATTAGAGACTCTAAACTAGCTTTGCTATTATCGATAATGTACTCCAGATCGTTAATGTATTTTCGGCGATTTTAAAAATATTTTTTTATGTTTTAAAAAGTTAATTTTCAAATTTACTAAATTTTCTATTTACATGCTTCTCGCTTGAAAACCGTTCCTTATACAAAAAAAGTTTGAAGGCAAAAAAGTAGACAGTTATGTTTACTATGGATATAATACAACTTGTTTAATAAAATATTGTTACCCGATCAAAAAATTGTATATATAGTCGTATATAGTAATATCTTGTTTTATCTTATAATATGTGAGTATATATGTTGTCATGAAGAGCCATATATAATTATATGTTTCTTATGTGGTACCTTATATAACCATATATTTTTATATATTGGCTTTTATAAAATTAGATATCAACCATATATGCTATACATAATGAGATATGACAGATCTGTTGTCATATATAATTATAAATGATCATATATAACATAATATATGATCACATATGGTGGCATATAAGCCATATATTTTGAGATATAGTAATATATGCCCTCTTATAAAAATAAGGTAGGGTTGCCATCCGTCCTCTTTTCCCCGGACACCGTCCTCTTTTTTAGGGCGTCCTGGGCAGTCCTACTTCTTTTTCAGTAAGTGTCCGGGTTGTCTTACTTTTTGCACTTTTCTCCATAACTTTTTTTATTGCTTCTAAAATTTTCAATAGTTGGCATCGCTTCTTTCTCGCTGTTATCTTAATTGACTTGGCATCACTTACTTTGATTGCCAAAATATGAAGCTTATCAGCTTGAGCCAACTGTTGAATTTTTAAAAAAATTTAACATTGGTTTTAATAATGAAAATGTATTTAATGAATTCCTTGTCATGAAAAATTATGTAAAAAACTTAAATTCAATTAACACAACTGATAACAACTTTTGGTGCAATTTTTTTTTATTAACAATTATGTTTACTATGAAATGAAAAAGTTGTTGAGTTTTATTCTTTTTTACCAGCACATAAGGCCAACGTAGAACCAGAGCTTTGAAGAATTAATTCTTTTTTGAATGAATTCACTACCAATTCAATTTTCTCTAGAATTGAATGAATTCCTTTTCTTTAGTAATTCACTGAATTTATTCAACTGAACGCGTTCAACAAACAACATATTCAAAGAATTAATTTAATTGCTATAGTTCTTTTTATTAAATCAAATGAATTAATTCACTGGTAAACGCGTTTAATTAATTTTATAAATCGAACGGAAAAAAGTGAATTAATTTCTTACTCAATTAATTCACCACTGAATTCGTTTAATTAAAAAATTACGTTCACTTAATTGAAAAACAAAAATAACGATCACTGAATTCAAAGCCTGTTTTCTGCCGTTCAGTAGAAGAAAACATATATTTACCCAGCAAAAACAGACATTACCAAGTAATGAAGCGAGTAAGTAGCACGCAAAGGGTTTCACTGGTCACCAGGCTATTTACTCGCAACATTACTTTTGTTCGCGATGTCCAAAAATTCATGGGTGGTCATTACCGTCTCGCTTACAAAAAAAGTGAAAATAATGAGTTACCCACAGTGAAAAAATAAGTAGTTACTCACAAAAATAGAATAAGTGGTTACTCAGAAGTGAGGATATAAGTGGTTACCCTACATTGTGAAATAGTTGGTCATATTGGCAAAATAACTTTTTACTTTGGAAAATTTCCTATTTAGTTCAAACAAATAAAATATTATTATAAAAAAAACCAAATCGGTACTTATTTAATCAATTACCAGTAAGTAAATACTTTGCAATAATATATAAGTACTTCTATAACGTATTATCAGTAAGTCATTATTTTGTATTTTAAAGTAATGAAATAGGTAATGACGTATCATTTCTTGGTAATCCGTATGGTAATGACCTGTCATTACAGTGTTTTTGCTGGGTATAAATAAAATTGGTAATACAATTACTAAGCAATTTTACAGCGTTTGCTAGTAAAAATAAATTATATCCCAGCAAAACCTTGGTAATGGGTTTGACCTTTTTCACGCATTGCCTGGCAATGGGTACCCCTTTACCCTTGGTTTTATTTAAAAACTTTAAGTAATACGTTACTAATATTGTGATACATCAATACTTATGTGGGAGGTATGAAATAATGAGTTACCGATATGGAGATATATCACTACTTATTTGGAGCCTTTAAAATAATATATTACCGATATTGTGTTTTATAATAACTTATTAATAAGGGTAAAAATAATAAGTTATTGGTATTGCATAATATAGCTACTTATTATGCGAAAGTACGATTTAATAAAAATTTAGAATCTAATTACATTGCTCGGATCGATGTACTTTTAAACAAAGTCATTACTGGTAACGTCTTATTTTATTTCCTACATGTAACCAATGAAATATGTACTAATGTGTAATGATTTACTTCACTCTATAAAAGTATGTACTTATTTTAGCTAACTAGGGAATTTTGTATTACAAGTAACAACTTATTTAAGTACTTCCCTCGTAATAACTTATTTTAGCCTATACCGGTACGATTTAGGCAACCATTTACCCCCAATGACACGCCCATGTTAAAATAATGTGTTATGCGACCAAAGTGTAAGTACCCGAGTAAAAAAAGTTAGATGTTATAAAATACAAACATATCTTTTTTGGTATAGCCTAAACTACAATTTGATCCGAAAAGTTGTGGATCGTACTGTATTAATTTAGATACACCTTGGATCTAATACAATGAAATACGATCCGAAAAATGGGTTTATGTTAGTATATATAATTAGATTTAGTACAATAAAGTTACAATTTATTTGATACCATTAGACAAAAATACTTCATTCAAAGTTCGCTCATATTGCATTAAATCGTCCATTCTATTGAAATTAGTTTTTGATTGTCATTATATCACATACAATTCCATATGATTAGATAAACCCATTTTCGGATCGTATTTCATCATATTAGATGCACGCTGCATATAAATGAATACAGCATGATCCACAATTTTTCGGATCAAATTTTGTTTTGAGCAACATCAGAAAAAGATATGATTGCATGTTTTACCTCATTAATTTTTTTAATAGGGTAGTTGCAATTTTTGGTTTCTTATTCCATTTCCCTTTACCTGGTAATAGAAGGTTTTACTGGGATATTAAGGTTTAGAGAAACTCGATGTTTTTTTGAACTTGATTTTTTAATCATAAATAAATATTACCCAGCAAAACTTTCTATTACCTGGTAATAAGGTTTGTAAGAAGAAATTAAGGTATGTAACCTCTTACTTTGCTATTCCAACAGCTATTATTTTAACAAGGGCATGTCATTGGAGGTATGTACTTTCCAAAAGAGGGCTAGGTAACAACATAAGAACATGTTACTTTAATGTTTCATGTTAGGAGTTACGTAACCACTTACATAACCGATACTGAGCACAATACTACTTACATAACAGCTTTAAGTAAGGCCAAAAAAATGTGTTACAAACAGGTTTGAAATAACACATTAAAATTATGCGCTCACTTACTGTATAAAAATATATACTTACTTCTTACAAAAAAAATTAAAATAAGACGTTATCGTATTGGTTTTTAATTAATATTAATATTTACTCAGATTAATATAAAGTTAACAAAAAACATAAAAGATATTTCAGTCAATATGTATAAAACATATAAATTATTTGTATCAAATATTTTAAATAGAAAATAACACTTATGTATCGCATTACAAATAACTCCTTATTTTGAGGTATTTGAATACACCATCGGTAATAAGTGGCTATTTCTATTAAGTGATCACGTATCACATTAAAAGTAACTCCTTATTTTACGGTTTTAAAATATCCCATCTGTAATAAGTCGCTGCTATTATTTAGAACTCATGTTGTGTATTACAAGTAACTCTTTTCTTTGAGGTGTTTAAATATATCATTGGTAATAAGTTGCTATTACTACCCAGTAGTTATGCAGCACATTATATTTTAGTTATGAAATAATGCAATGGTAAGGGGTATGGTATTACCAGGTAATGTATTCTGTAATACCAACATATTACCAAGGTTTTGCTGGGTAATATGTGTGTATATATTAACACTTAATACCCGACTAAAAAAGTTTTTATATAATCTTATATGATTTGATATAACTTTAAATGTTTATATGCGTGGCTTTATATAACCATATACATTTATATTAACACTTTGGTTTTATAAATATGTTTGATATAACGTTATATATAATCATATGCGATTTGGTCTCCAGCCATATATTAAGAGATCTGCAAATATAGTTCATACATAATTATATATAATGGCATATAAGCTTTTATAAACCATATTATATCAAAATATATAACAAAGTTAATAGAAAATTGTATTAATTTTATATATAATTATATCTGACATGATATCTAATTATACAAAGTTTTATAAAGTTTAATTGCAATTTTTAAATTTAAAAATAAAAATTAGAAAAACATATGTTGAAATAAATATGGTTTAAGTTCAGTTATTTTTTCCGTGAAAGAAAATTAATTCTGAAAGTTATTTTTTTTTATTTTATAAGACAGTTGTTCCGACAAATTTTTGTAATGTTTTATTTTGTCTGCTATTTCCAAGTTTATTAACAAAAATGTTTCTAAACATTAATCATAAGTATTTAATATGAATGAAAATAAGTGATCTCAACAATATTTACTAAAATTTTATTTGAAAATCTTCATCAAATTATATGTATTAATATATAATTTGATGAAGTTAGATAGACCCATTTTTCGGATCAAATTGTATCAGGTTAGATAACATGCTTATCTCGCTTGATATAATTATATATTCCAATATTCGGATCAAATTAGATATGGACGTATATATGGGTTTATATATGGTGATATATGATTATATAATATCTTTTTTAGTCGGGTATATACACACAGAAAACAGATTCGTAGTTCCAACCGAATTTTTCGCCAACCGACTTTTTGTAGTCCCAGGTACAATCACTTTTATTTATTTTTAATACCGTTGTAATTACCGAAATTTATTTACAATTTTTGAGTTTTTGTTGTGCTATTCGATTACTTCAATGTTTGTGGATCATAAATTCTATAAATAGAATAACGCGTTCAACAAAATTTATTTAAAAATTAAAATTTTTTTTTGTCGCTAACTGGGATAGAACCGGCGACCTTCCGTTTGTCAGCCCATTGCTTTTCCTCTAAGTTAAGCTCTATTTAAATGTTTTTAGTCAAATTTCAAATTTGAATTTCTTTAGGTTTGAATATTTTGTCTATAAATAATATTATATCAACAACAGAAAATCAATTGTGTCTTTTAATTTGAATCACAAAAAAAAATAAAAAAAATTTATTTCGCGAACCGGGATAGAACCGGCGACCTTCCGTTTGTCAGACCATTGCTTTTCCTCTAGGCTAAACTCGGTATAGATTTTTTATTTGAATCAATAAAAAAAATTATTTAAAAAAAATATAATGCCTTGGTTGAGGTTTGAACTCAGATCTCTAAAACTATAAGGCTGTGTATCTACACACTATGCCACAGATACTTATATTTAGTTTTTGTCTAACTTCGAATTTAAATATGCATATGTATGAAACGAAAAAATATGATAAATTCCAAAATTTTATTATGATAAATAAAATTTTTGTTCCTAGTCTCAATATATTATCATAATTACCAAAATAATGGAAATTAATGGTTAAAGCCACTAAATTTGAACATTTTTTTTTAAATTGATTAGAAAAACTAAAATTTTGGATAGAGTGATCGATTTTATTGAAACACAACTGATACTAGATTTTTGCTGCCGATATTTTATTCAAATGACTAAATCTTCGATAACTTGGTGGTTGTTGGTATTGAAGTTAATGTAGAAGTTAATATTTTTTCAATATTGGTTAGAAAAGCCAATATTCGGGATAACGTGACAGTGTTATGGTTCATCGTATATATTTTCTGTTCACAAATAAATTTAACTTTCATGATGATGAATTTAAAAATAACTGCAATTAAAATTATTGAATAACGAAAAAATTTCGTTGGTTCCGATAGAATTCCAACCAATTTATTTTCTGTGTGTAATTTTTTTATTTTTACTAGCAAACTGTGAAATTGCTAAGTACTCGAATTACAAATTTTATTTATAAATAAAATTGAACGCGTTCACCAGTGAATTAGTTCATTTGATTCAATAAAAAGAACTATAGCAATTGAATTCATTCGTAACAAAATAAATAGTACGAAAACAAATATGAATTAATTCCATTCAATATATGGTACTTTGTGAATTAATTCACCGAAATTTTAATTCAGAATTGAAAAACTTATTAAGGAATTAATTCTTCAAAGCTCTGCGTATAACTTCCCGACTAAAAAAAATTTTATATAATCATATATCACCATATATAAACCCATATATATGTTCATATCTAATTTGATCCGAATATTGGAATATATAATTATATCAAGCGACATAAGCATGTCATCTAACCTGATACAATTTGATCCGAAAAATGGGTCTATCTAATTGCATCAAATTATATAAAAAAACATATAATTTCATGAAAATTTTCAAATAAAATTTTAGTAAATATTGTTGAGATCACTTATTTTCATTCATATTAAATACTAATGCCCAGAACAGTTTGGCTAACAAAGTGGGTATCGGCCGATCTTTGGTATTTTGATGGAATACAGAAAAATTTTATTGATGGAAAGATGTTTGAAATGAGGATTGAATGCGATTTACGCCGTTTTTAGACGCAGATTGTCGTTAAACTTAGAATAACGCAGTTTATAACTGAAATCCTTCTTTTGAAATGTGGTTTATTTTGATTTATTTCGATAAAGACCAAAATTCAAAACGAGAAAAAGTTGTTTAGAAAAAATTTTCTTAATAAACTTGGAAATAGCTGACAAAATAATTTTTCAGTTTAAGTCAAAATTACAACTTTTTCTAGTTTAGAGTTTTGGTCTTTCTTATAAAATGTGTGTCTTTCTTTAAAATTAAAAAATTAACTTTCTTGCAAATATTCTTAAAAAAATAATTCTGTACAAAAATTCTACTTTTTAATTTATTTTTACTCTTAGCCTTGTACACTATATATAAAAATTCAGAAAGTAAGTTTTATGCAAAAGCTTTTCTTTTTACATAAGGTACACAATTTACTAATTCGAAAATTTTTTTTCGAATTGAGTTACGCGGTAACCGGCCTGAATTTAAATCGTATTTATTTCAACATATGTTTGTCTAATTTTTATTTTAAAATTTAAAAATAATAGTTATTTCGCCCTTCAATTTTACAATGAAAAAAAATTTGTTTCCCATATTTATTTCTTTAAATTTTTGTTTTATTTTGATAAAGAGTGTTTTGCCAAATATTTAATAAATAGATGTTAAATTCAATTATAAACATTAATTTGTATGTGAAAGGGCAAAATTCAAAACCAGAGGGGCAATTCTGTAACTTTTTAACGACAAAATTCGGTAGTTAAATTGACAAGTTTTCATAGTAAACTGACAACTTAACTACCGAATTTTGTCGTTAAAAAGTTAGAGAATCCCACTACAGATCCACAATTTCTAAGTTTTTTTTCTTAATTTTTATAGTGAAATTAAACTTTATAAAATTTTGTATAATTAGATATCATGTCAGACATAATTATATATAAAATTAATACAATTTTCTATTAAGTGTGTTATATATTTTCATATAAGATTGTTTACAGAAGCTTATACGCCATTATATACATATAATTATATATAAACTACATCGCAGATCCAATCGCATATGATTATATATAACGTCATATCAAACATATTTATAAAACCAAAGTGTTAATATAAATGTATATGGTTACATAAAGCCACGCATATAAACATTTATGATTATATCAAATCATATAAGATTATATGAAAACTTTTTTAGTCGGGTTACATATATTTTCTTTAATCAAGACGCAGTGGACCCCAAAAAGTGGACGCCAGAAATTGAATCCAGAAACTATTTCTAGTTATATTTCTGATATTTTTAGAGTCAAATAAAATTTTGATATGAATTTTCAAAAGTTTTATGAATATTTGAAGAAATGCGATAGTAATATATTGATTCAAATTGGAAGCGTTGAAAAACATTCCTGAAACCCTTTACAATTCGTATCAAGAAATTATAGAAATGTACATTCCTGAAAATGTATGCAATGAATTGGTTAATCGTTATGTTTTTTTTTTGTTTATTTATCTATGTACACTAGACCGACTCACCTTATATGGACAAAAAAAAAGCAAAAAAAGTGACCCCCTCAAAATAAACCTTGGTTTGTTTTATGATGATTCCCAAAATATTTCGGGTCTAGGAATGAGATCTCACGAGCTGGACCGTTTAAAAAAAAGGTCGTTTTTTAGTTTTTTGGCAGAATTTTCGTATTTAGCTAAAGACAATATACACAATACTGGTATCATATGAAAGGTTTTTTTTTAGGCGCGTCCAGCGGTATATATAACATGTTCAATCATTCCTAGAAATGTCCTGTTTGCAAGGATATTCTACAAAAAATCAAGTTTTTGACTCTTTTGTATGAAGAATTTTAGGATTTAAATGTCAATCTTACATATCTTAATCTATAGTCGATTTAAGTGAACACGTGTTTCAGGTTTTTTTCAAATTCGCGACTGTTCGCGTTTTATCAGAAATTCAATATGGTGGAGAAAATATGTTTAAAATAGGGCAATATGGATATAAAAGCTTTCCTTTTGATAAGTAGATAAACGCTAAGTGGATATAGTTTAGAATTTTGCTAATTTACTACATTTTTCACGGTGCTCTGGACCAAATTTTGGTAAAATTTAGAGTTACCCCAATTCAATAAAAAAAAAATGTATGAAATTGTTTGTAGGTTTATTATTAAATAAAATATTTTATTAAAATACGCGTGTCTGTAATTTTTTTAAGAAAAATCTAAATATATGCTGACTAGGGTGGGTCGATTTAGCAATCGATATTGCGAACTCGATTTTTCGAAAGCTTTAAGCATGGGGAAAAAAAGTTCCACTACGACATATCATTAGGGCGGGTCAAATTGTATGGATAAAAATTTTTCGATATTGCGTACTCGATTTTTCGAAAGCTTTTAGCATGGGGAAAAAAAAGTTCCTCTACGACATATCAAAAAAATCATTTTCGAGGCTCCCAAATTTAAATTTTTTGCAAATTTTCTAATAAATCTAGATTAGCGCCGTCTTGAGGTGGCTTTTTGAAACAACTAATAAAGTTGTAAACATTATAACATTACAACCTTTCCAGAAAGGTATTACTTATGAAAATCGGATAAAAAATGTGGCAACTTGAGGTAAAAGTATATACATACATAAGTAAAATTATTTTCTCCTTGTTGTCATCATTTCATCATCAAGCAGAAAATAATTTTACTTATATACTTTTTTTACCTCTAGTTGCCACATTTTTTATCCGATTTTCATAATTAATACCTTTCTGGAAAGGATGTAATGTTATATTGTTTACAACTTTATTAGTTGTTTCAAAAATCCACCTCAAGATGGCGCTAATCTAGCATTTATTAGAAAATTGCAAAAAAATTAAATTTGGGAGCCTCGAAAATGATTTTTTTGATATGTCGTAGAGGAACTTTTTTTTCCCCATGCTAAAAGCTTTCGAAAAATCGAGTACGCAATATCAAAAAATTTTTATCCATACAATTTAACCCGCCCTAATGCTGACCCTAAATAAAATTTTATTATAATTTTTTTTCGCGAAAAAAAGATATTCCGCGAAAAAAAAGCGCGTGTTGGGGTTTTTTCTGTTAAGTTGCATTTTTATCCTTACATCTACTAGAAACTGAGTTAAAATTATTATTAAAATTTTATAAAAATTTTATTCGCGAAAAAAAGATATTCCGCCAAAAAAAGCCGTCCTAGATTTTTTTCTGTTAAGTTGCATTTTTATCTTACATCAACTAGATACTGAATTCAAATGCAGATTGCAGTAACTCCAGAATTTTAACAAAATTTGGTCCACAGCATCACGCAAAATATATGAAATTTGCAAAATTCCGAACTATATCTACTTTGCGATGATATACTTATCAAAAGAAAAGTTTTGGTATCCATATTGCCCTTATTATTAGAACATATTGTTTCCACCACATTGAGTTTCTGATTAAACGCGGAAAATCGCGAATTTTAAAAAAAATCTGAAGCACATGTTCACTTAAATCGTCTATAGATTATGATATGTAAGTTTGACATTTCAATCACAAATATCTCCGTACAAAAGAGTCCAAAAAAATTTTTTTTTATAGAACATCCTTGCAAATAGGACATGCCAGGATATACTTGAACATGTTATACACCTTTGGACGCGCCTAAAAAACCTTTCATATGATACCCATATTGAGTATGGTGTCTTCAGCTAAGATGCAAATTTTTTACAAAAACTAAAATAAAGACTTTTTTTAAAAATGGTCCCGCTCGTGAGATCTCATTGCTAGACCCGAAATATTTTGGGAATCATCATAAAACATACCAAGGTTTATTTTGAGGGGGGGGGCAATTTTTTGTGAGTCTATCTAATGTACAATAATTTAAAGTTCAGAATGATTTTTTTGTTTTTTGTGAATTTTTTTAGTGGGAATAAAAATTGTTTTATTTATAAAATAAATTTTTATTTGTATATTTTATAGCGTTGTGGATTTTTGTAAAATTAATTTATTAAAAAAAATTGTTCTCTTTTTTAGACAAATGTCCTCCTTTTTTAAGGTTGACGTCCTCTTTTTCTCAAAATGGAAATGGCAACCCTAAATAAAGATAGCTAAAATCTTTGTTTAAATCAGTGTTTCAACTAAAAATTTGTTAAAAATTAGTCAAATCGATTTGAAACACGTTTGACAGATTTTTCTACCGACGTATTTTTTATTTAAGATCACTTCAATTCGCATGAGTATTCAAAATATGCGTGTTCGTTTATTTCCTACAACTTACTACAGCTAAATTTCAATGTAGTAGCAGTAGTATTCTTTATTTTCATTATGCAGCAATATATATATTACAGAAATCAATAATTGGTATTGAAACATTCGACCATGACTTGATATCGTCGGTCGGCAAATCTTAAATAAATTACGTGCTGTGCAAAAATATTACAAATTTTTGATAATTAAATTCATGTATAAGCATATTTCTGTAATTTATACAGTGTTTTATAAAATTAGCTAACGCCTTCCATTCTATTATTTTACCATCAAGTGTTCTCAAAACTTCTTCTTCTTCAAGTAAAACTTTTCCGAAATAAAACATTCTAAATTCCCTAAAAGCTGAACAACGGCCCAAAAAATGTACTAAATTCTCTTCTTCGAACATATTGCAAATTGAGCATAAAATCGATATATCATCCTGATTATTCTGATATCTGGTGGCATTTAGTTTTATTAGATCACACCTCATCTTAAAAATCCACATTATATCATCTCGACTGCTGACTTCAGATAAGTACATTTGACCTATCATTGGGTCCAAATTTTTATAAATTCTGTTTGTTTGCATTTTGCTTATCAACAGTTGACCGTAATATTTATTTCTTAAAGCTTGCCAGAGATTCTCCCGGTTTTCATCCCATTGCACCTTAGTGGTAAGATTTTCTGACCAATTAATATTATACTCTGCCCCTATTGTATTGAGGTCTTTTACCCATAAAAGCTGATGTTGTAGTAATTTTCGTGTTAATGTATGTGGTAGTATATCTTCGCTGAAATCAAATAGGGTTCTGGTGATATACCTAAGGTGTAGATCTAGCGTGAAAAGATGTCCTAGTTCCATTCCTGTTTCCAACATTAACGCATACGTTGGTGTAAAGTTCGGTAGTTTAAGTAACTTTTTCATAAAATAAATTTGAAGCTTGTCTACTTCTTCAAATAACGAAAAACCCCATACTTGCGCCCCGTATGTTTGAATTGACCTGCATACTGCCAAAAATAATTTCCATTTGGACTTAAGAGACACATTTCGCTTGCTTAGAAAATTATTCCATGTAATATTAATGCTATTTTTTGCTGCTACGTTTCTATTTTCCACATGTTTTCTGAAAATCATTTTCGGTGTCAATATAACCCCTAGATAACAGTATTCAGACGCTATTTTTATCTCATTACTATTCAGCAACCATTTCTCGTTATTCGCCAGTCTGCCACCTTTTCTAAAAACCATGATTTCGGACTTGTTTAAATTTCAATGTAAAAAGTAAATAAAAATTTTTGTTTGGGTACCCAAAAATTTGTACAAATTCGTACAAATTTGTACAAGTTTTTAGTGAAAGGTGTTTGTTTACACAATTACTCAGTAAGGAGAGAGGAAAAATAGAGAGTAAAGTGACAGTTCAATACCAGAGAATTTTGGAAAAAAAAAAATTTTTTTTTAATTTTCACAAAAAATATTTTTAACCCCTTTTGATTTGGCCATACACTTCTTGTTGGACGTTTTTGGACTCCGCAGCGCAAGTCTAACGATTTTATGAGCGACGCTTTAGGTATAATAGACAATATAAAGTCCAACGGAAAATTCTAAGTTATATTTTTCATCAAAAACTTTAATATTTGATACGTATTTGACATCCAACAAGGATGGGTTAGTAATGCCAAAAAAAGTTTATATTAAATAATATATAAAAGCTCTGTTCCACATAAGTTACCGCGGGTACCCAATTTTACCAGAAAGCGTTTCTATTATTAAAATTATGTGTAAATTGTTGTTGTTTCGGGTAAATTGGGTTCCCGTGGGTACCCGGGGTAACGACGTCGAACAGACCTAAAATCAACAATTGAAATTTCCGCACTCTATTTGAATTGTATGAAACTTGCTATAACTGGGAATACTTTGTATAGCTAAAATTGGTGTTCAATTTGGGGAAAATTATCAAATTTGCTATAGACTTTCCGTACATATTTGGGTCTAACTTTTGTATTATTTTAGCTATGTGACTAGTTGATATATCACTTTAAAGCTTCTGAAAGTGTGCCTGAAGTTGGTCTGCAACTCATTCTTTAATTTGATAATTTCTGATTTATTAAAACAAATTTATCCTAATTTTTGCATTAAAAATACAAAAATTGGTTTTTTGGACTTTCTATATTTTCATATATTTAGTTAGAATATTCTTCTACCTTAAGTCCAAATTCTAATATGATATTGTCATATTAGATTTTATTTGTTATTTCAAAAAGGGGGTTAATCATTTTCATGATAGACAATACAATTCTTTCGTAGGCATCACCCTACTCTTCAGTTGTCCGCAATAAGAAAATGATAACTTTCTTTCTCGGTTTGAGTAAGAATTAAATACTCAAATATTTATTTTGTTTTGAGTTTAAAGTTAGTTGTTTTTACAAAATGTATTGACAACAAACATACATATAAATACTACCCAAAGGGTACTTTTATGTAATTGTTGCTTTCAAAAAGGAGTTGATTTATAACTGGTTTTACCAAATCAGACAGTTCAAATACGAAAGTATAAAATTCTCGTCCCGTTGATTTTTTGTACCTTATGTAATGTCTCTGTTTGAGTAAGAAAGTTATCATTTTCTTATTGCGGACAACTGAAGAGTTGGGTGATGCCTACGAAACAATTGTATTGTCTATCATGAAAATGATCAACCCCCTTTTTGAAAAAACAAATAAAATCTAATATGACAATATCATATTAGAATTTGGACTTAAGGTAGAAGAATATTCGAACTAAATATATTAAAACAAATTTAAATTTTTGAGAATTTTTCTACAATTAATTAATTGTTTCTATCCTTTTATAATTGAAGCCATGATTGAGCCACGTGAATAGTTACTATTTTGAAATGAACTTTAACCATTTATCGTTATCAAAGGTATAAAGCCATTTTATCTTAATACGCGGTTCGGGATACTTTATCGTAGCCTTTTAATATTTTTGTATTAGTTCTTAGTTTTTTATCAATGACACTGTCAAATATCAGTTTGGTACTCCTTTTGGTTCCTGAGTTATAGTATAGTATTAAATAAAAAAAAACAGTTCGATTTTTCAGCATTTGTATGAAAAACGACCCAATAAAAGTGCCAGTATAAGATTTCGTAAAGGCAAAAATAAAGTAATGAGGAACAACATAACCGTGTTCGTTTACTTACTACAAGTTACTACTTTTACTACAGCTGCAAAATTTCAATATTAAAAGTAAACAAAACTTTGCAATTGTAATAAAAGTAGTAAGAATTTCGACTAATCGAACACACCGCATATTTTTTTCAGAAATTTTAAAGAATCCATTTTGACGATTTAAATCGCGGATTTCATTAAATTAAACTTTGAAAATTTTACGAAAAACGTCGCCGGAGTCTGAAAAGTCCTCAAAATTTGATTGAGCTGATTACAAGAATTTAACCCGGAGATTACTTTTTAACAACAATACAAAAAGTTAATATTTCCTGAAAAGTTTTTTATTTTCATTATTTTATATATTACTTTATTTATTAGAAGCTTATTTTTTATACTTCAGTTATAAATTTTAACTAAAACCTTCTAATATTTAAAAAATTATTGTTTTTTAATTATTTTTTCGGAATGTTTCGCAGACCTCCTACACTGATAGAATTTTGTACATAGTATTAATGAATTTGTTCATTAATACAATGAATTATTTCATTGGAAAGTCCCCAAAGAACGGTTTCATTGGATTAATGAAACATGTTTCATTAAATCAATTTTAATGAATGGATTCATTTATCTAATGAAAGTTTCATAGAATATATGAATTTTTTTCAATAATTTCACAATAAACATTATGAAAGATTCATGTGTTTTTTTTTTTGGTTTTAAATTAAAATTTTTGGTATTAAATAAAATCAGGTCGACTTTACCTAACATTAAATTATTTTATTTAATTTTTTACTCAAATGCTTTTAACTTTTAAATTCATTTTTCTGAAAGTGCGGCTATAGTTATGAAACACTAGTAAAAATAATAAAAATGGCGATTTAAATTAATCTACGTTAAAAAAATTTATTTTGTTTTGTAGAAATAAATGTCTTTTAGATGTAACTTTCAGTTATAAGGTCTTTTATATGACTAAATTATTTAGAACCTCACATATCAGCTGTTTTATAGTGCGGCTATAGTTATGAAATGGAGTGTATAGGGAAAACCAAAAAGAGGTAAATTTGTAAATGAAATCAATTTTATAAGTTTATTTTTTTCTTTATGAAATTTTCATTAATTTAATGAATTTTTTTAATGAAATTATGAAAAAATAAAAAAAAAATTCATAACAACAATGAATTTTCATTCAGTTAATGAATTTTTTCATTAAATCAATGAATCCATTTTAATGAAATCGATTCATTAATGCTATGAACGAAAATTCTATCGGTGTAGGATGCGATTAGGGACGCTCAGGGGTTCGTGATCAACATTTGGAAAACTTTGTATAATTAAATTTTCATATCGGTTTTGGTATAGCTGTGGGATTCAGATGTCGTTATTAACAAAAAGAATTACTGGCCAATTTTGCTTTGACGCTACACCAACATTCCGTATTTTAAAATTAAAACACTTTGCAGGTTGGGAGGAAGTGCAGGATGTAACGCTAGTCAACTACTCGCAGGCAATCAAAAATTGAGTATTTCAAAAGAAATTATTTCAGGAACATAACTATATACTCTACGATATCAACATGTATACTCAGGATATCCGAAAGACAGACTGGAATAAGTTCAATACGATCCTTTAAAAAGACCTAAAAAAGAACTCCACCATATCTTTCCGAATGAAATTTGGAGAATTTCAAGTGAAATTAATTGTGAATTCTATTTGGAATTTGTCAAATTTGATCTTAAATCTGAACAAAAATAACGGTAATTAATTGTTTTCTTACAATATTCAAAAAATTTTAAGAGAGATTTCGATTTTTTATTTCGAAATGAAAAAATTCTAAAATATAGTAGCATTTACCACTTCAAATTTAGAAAATTCCATTAGAAGATGAGTTCTGCAATTTTAATGAAAAAAATTCAAAATAAAATTTAGTCTTTTTCCCAAAAGCACCGTAAGTTGTTTTTAACGTGGAAAAATTTTACTCGAACTTTAATTTTACTCAAATTTTAATTTAAATTATAAAAATGAACAATTTTTCAATTTTATATCAAAGACACAATCAATATACAAAAAATGTGATTTTTCCCCAAGAAAAATAATAGTCTTGTACATTAAATTTGCGTGAAAACAATCTCTACTCAGTTTTCACGTGAAATTCATTGTCGTGGAAAATTATCATTTTTTTTATATTGAGGAGTATAACAATTTTTTCACGTTAAATCCGAACAACTTATGGTGCTTTACTATCAAACAGTATTTTACTTTTAAAGCCGACTTTATATTTTGTGTATGAAAATCCTGAAGAAATATTTACATTTTCAAATATTTTAATTTGTTGAAAATAAATTAACCAATCAGAATGCTCCAAAAATAAACTAGGTCAAAGCATGCTGCCACCCAAAATTTTAACTAAAGTCAACAAAAATATACATTTGGAAAATTTAAATAGTAAGGGCGTTTATTTTTATTTAAAAAATTTTCAATTAAAATTGGAATTTTGTATTAAAAAATGCGAAATTTTAAAATGAAATTTCTTTTTGTCATTTGAAATTAGAAAAATTTTAAACGAAATTGATCTGCATACACTTTTGAAAATCTGATTTGAAATTTAGATCTTTTAACTACATTTCTCCACAAACTTTAATTTTTTATAATCAAAATTATCAGTTTTTTAATGAATTTGTTAAAATATCTATTGAGATTTCTTAAATGACGACTGGTTAAATGAAAATAAGGAAAAAATTTTATATTTCATATCATTATTCATAACAAATTTGTATTTCTTTCACTTTATCCTTTTTTCTCCTCTGTTTTCTCTCCTTTTTACCTCTTTTTCCTTTTTTCTCTTCTTTTTCTCTCCTTTTTCTCTCTTTTTCCTTTTTTTTTTCTTTTTATATTTCGCTGAGGGAGGGGGGGGGGGGGGGGATAGGGAATGCTTAATTCATGGAGCCGCGCATGAATTAAGCGATAT
The DNA here is from genome assembly GCA_949987735.1 of Leucophora obtusa. Lineage (NCBI taxonomy): Eukaryota > Metazoa > Arthropoda > Insecta > Diptera > Anthomyiidae > Leucophora > Leucophora obtusa. Next base: position 118,612,627 of record OX465296.1, read on the forward strand.
TTTTAGGAAAGAAGTTGGCAAGAAGTTTAGATATTTTTCTTTATGAGAGTAAATTTTGCCTTACTCTCTGTAAATTTGTTACTGAGTAATTTTTACTGGACTTTACTGGAAAAGTAACCAAACACACCTAATAGTAAGATTTGCGAGTAAACGAACACACTAAATATTTATTTAAAAACTAATATGACATTTATAAAGCTTAAAGAATATCCCAGCCAAATATTTAATTACCAAATAAATAGTTATAAAAGGTGGCCCAACCACAATGTACGATGTTAATTGTGAGTCACACCTTAACGTCAAGTTTTTTGCCCAACTTAAATTGACATTTCTTTGTTTCAGTGTTTGGCAAATTCAACACATAATAATCATAGATCCTTCTATCATAATAAAAAATATTAAGATAATTCTCTGAAAACTTTTTGTTTTATTTACAATTAACATCGTGCGTTCTGGTTGGACCACTATTTATAATGAAACTAAAAATTTTTACTGCTTAAAATTCGGCATCAGTAATAGTTATATTTGTTAGACAAAGTCGTTTTTATATGCGGTCTAGCGGAGAAGTTTACGTGACTTCTTAAGTAAAAAAATAATAGTGATATTGGTAACTACCTATTTTAAGCTATTAATGAGTAAGCCTTATTATTTAACAACTTCTAAGCACTTATTTTTTAACTGCTTATCAGTATACGAATAACGGCTTATTTTTTATATTTTTATAATGCTGCTGGTAAGAAGGTACACAAATTTTGTGCGTTTTTTCATTCAGTGAATATGGACAACTATTTACAAAAATTACCTTGTCGAAAAATAATAAATGAGTCTTGACACTGAATTATATGCAGTATTTCCTAATTATTCTGCTTATTATTTAAATATTAGTAATGAGCACCCAAAACTAAGATTTTTCTGGGATGTATTTAGGCCTATATAAAATATATTAATGTCTACAAATTTCAATTTCACGTTTTCCTTTCAGAACTGAGATCGGCAACACCAAATGCAGATATGAAAACATTAACGACCGTTACAATAAAAATGCCAATAACGGTATAATTATTGATTTTGTTTGCACGACAAATATCTTTTTCGTCTTTGATATTATATTTGCCGTTGAGTATTAAACCAACGCCAACAGCCACCTAGAATAAAGAGCAAATAACCGAAGTACTCATATTAAAAAAGTATATTAAAATCGAAAAATTGCAAACATACCTGAAAAATAATACTTATGGATATAAATACAACACTGGGGTAAAAATATGGATGGCGTTTATAAGACTCGAGCACATAACGCAATTGGTTAGCGTTAGCCGAGAGTAATGCTAAATCCATCATACCTTGTGCAAGGGTCTTTTTTTGCTGATATGCATTAATATCGGGTATATGTGTTTGTACTCCATTGAAATCAACAAATTCAGGCCCATCATAACCCGGAAATGCAAAACTAGGGCGTCGAGCGGAAGGCTTCGCAGGACGTCGTTCTTCTACTCCTCGTTCATCATTTGGTAATAAACCATCATCTATACCAGTACGTGGACCTACCGAAAAAGGACGATCGTCGTTTTCATCATCATCATCGTCTGTTTCGGGAACTTCGGGATTTAAAAGGGGGAAATTAAGCAAATTATAATAAATCATACAAAAGCCATAGTATATTTAACTAGCTAAAACCGATAAATTAAACAAAATAACATTCTTTTGGATTTGTGTACCTGCTCTGGGTATTCGGGGTATACGTCCATCTATAGAATCAATATCTGAGAGTGGGTATAATTCGTTTTTCTGAAAGCAAAAAAAATTAAACTTCATTAATAAGTTGGAATTGAATCTAAAAAACAAAACTTTATAAAGGCGCAATTACACGCGAGAGAAAACTGCTGGAGACAGAGCAAAAAAACACCTCTAAATGTCTCTATTGTGAATAGGGTATTCAATTAATCGACTTTTTATTTTAATAGATTAATCGTGAAAATAATTATTCGGGTTTTTTTCTTAACCGGTTAATCGAACAAAATTTTATAATTAATCGATTAATCGAAAAAAAATTTATGTTAAATAATATACATACACTGATAGAATTTTGTACATAGTATTAATGAATTTGTTCATTAATACAATGAATTTTTACATTGAAAAGTCCCCAAAGAATGGTTTCATTGGATTAATGAAACATGTTTCATTAAATCAATTTTAATGAATGGATTCATTTATCTAATGAAAGTTTCATAGAATATTTGAATTTTTTTCATTAATTTCACGATAAACATTATGAAAGATTCATGTGTTTTCTTTTTTTTTTTGGTATTAAATTAAAATTTTTGGATGAATGGGGGAATATTTAGTTGATCTCTTATTTTTAAGTAAATGAATGTTCTTTTTGGTTTGACTCTAGATCATAAATTAATATCACTTTCTATTTAAATTATTTTCAAATCAAAGAAAGATGATACAATTTTTACAAGTAAATTACAAAGAATAAAAATATATTTGAAAGAATTCGATAAGACCGGCAATACAGAATACGTATTTCGTTGATGTTAGTCTAAGTTGAGTTGTTGATACGAAACTCGATTTTCTTTCAGCGGTCACATAAATAGACAACATTAAAATATTAGCCCACACAAGACGAAATACACTGATGATGGCTTTGTAGCGAAAGCCGAAAATACGTATTCTGTATTGCTGGTCTTATCGAATTCTTTCAAATAAATTTTTATTCTTTGTAATTTACTTGTAAAAATTGTATCATCTTTCTTTGATTTGAAAATAATTTAAATAGAAAGTGATATTAATTTATGATCAAACCAAAAAGAACATTCATTTACTTAAAAATAAGAGATCAACTAAATATTCCCCCATTCATAACTAATTTTTGCTAATACGTTTGTCGATATTTTGTCAAGCTAACATCACATAAAATAGTTAAACGTCAAAATAGAAATGTACTAAATAATGTGTTAAATTGACGGACAGGTTTTGTTAGTTGTATAGTGATCACCAATTCATCAATTTAATGTGGATTTTAGTTGATTTCACCGATGTTTTTGGTTCAGTGTATCGAAATAAATTAAAAGTTTTTCCAAAAAGTGTTAAAATATAATTTCAATGGTAAAATCAAGTAACAAAACTATGAGATACAGTATTAAATTGTTTAACCCATTTTTTTTACCAACATATCTTTAGAGCTACGTCTACCTATCCTTCTACCAAGTTTTGTCAGAAAATTCGCACGGAATCCATGCTTGGCAAAAATGAGTAAAACAATATACTCTATATCACAAACGGATTGCAGAAAATTTTAAATATTAGCAAAAAACTAATATTTTTGAAAATTGAAATCACCTAAAAATCAAATTACAATTGAAATAAATAACTTAGTTTAGAACTTAGAAAATGCGTTAAAAATGAAATTTTCTTTTATGGTTATTAGCCATTCTCAGTTGTAATATTAAACAAGTTTTAAAAACCTTTAGACCCTTAAATATATTTTTGCGTCCTTACAGATATTTTTGCGTTCTTACAGATATTTTTATAAAATTTTCTGCCTCTGTCTACTATTAACTTCTCTTTCTCTTTTTACTATTAACTTCGGAAAATTGTAAAAGGGACAGCTGGTGCAAATAACAAATAACACAATTCTGAAAAATTTAAATTTTAACTAAGCAAAGAAATACACAAAATAAAACTTCTATATATAAAAATTAACTGTGCTTAAACTATACGCAGACTAAAACTATACGCATTTTAATTTTTTTTCTTTTAAATAGAGTTTTGGGTTAGAAAAGTGATTTTGTACGTTCCCGTACTTTTGGGCAATTTTGTCATTTAGATAAAGGATTTTATGCTTAGGTCAGTGTTGCCACCAGTAAAACAAAAAATTACACAGCTGTAGATCAAAAATTATCCAAAACAGTATGAAATTACACAAAAAATATATTTTTCATATTATTTCAAAATAAACTCTCCTGGGCACAGTGGCGAAGAATACAAATATTTTGGGAAGAATTTCGCCATTTCTTACCGATTGATATGAAATTTCACACTGTAAGTTTTGGATGACCGAAACTGCGGGAGCTATACCAATCGACTCCAATGTTTTGCCATTTGGCTATTTACAAACCGATTTTTAAAGACGTAACATTTCTATCATCTACAAAGTGCAAAAGGTATTTGCATTTTAAAAATAAAATTTAGCATTTTTGCTAAAACCTGTGCCGTATTTTTGCCTTCGTAAAAGCAAATCCAGGCCAATTTCTCAGAAAATATTATAACAAATTATTCTATTAACTAAAGGGAACTTCTATGCAATATCTTTTTCAGGACTAAAATAGCGTGCTTTCATACGATTCTGTTGAAATCTGAAACATGTTGGATTTATAGAATTCTAAAATATTCTGATTCTACTCCACCTGTTGCTACAGCAAAAAAGATTTTCAGACATTAGAAAGTCACAATCATAAAAAACTCAAACTTTTCCACTCTTTTGCTGAATTTTTAAATGTTCTTGCAAACCAAGAGAATTTTTAAAAGAAGCTTGACAATTATTTTCGCAAAAAATAAGCAAAAGGCGGTGCTTTAAACAAAACAAAAAAAATACATAACACCATTTTTGATTTCTTCTAAATAGGGTTCAGTGTTGATTAAAAAGCTCCGGGACTTTTAAAAATTTACGAAAATTTCTTTAAAAGTGAAATTACACAAAAATGTCATTATTCAAAAATTATCCAACGAATGTGTAAACAGTCCCGATTTTGAATAATTATTCAAAAAGTGGCAACACTGGCTTAGGTACTCTCATTCTACTGAACTTTACACAAAAAGTAAAGAAGCACACTTAATTTAAAATAACGAGTTTTTTTAAAGGTTATACATTTTTTTCTCTGTACATAGTTATATAAGCTTCCCCAGTAAATAAAAAAAACCGGAAAAATTAAACAAAAATTTTACATTAAAGCCCGGTATTTTGTTCGTACTGTGTTTTTAATAATTTTATTTAAAAAAAGGAACAAAAATAAATTCAGTAACCCTTCTGAAATTCATAAAAATAAAAAAAGTGTAATAATTGAGATCAGATTTTGTCAATATTTTTTCTGTCCCATCTTTCACATATTAAAATTTTATCCAAATCGGGCAGAACCACGCCCGAAGGAAGAACATAAGACCCCGTTCATTAATTTGTATCTCTTTCGTATGCATTAAATACATAAAAAACGTAAATGTAGAGAGGAATTCCATTGAGAATTGGTTCTTCCTCTACGTTTCCGTACCTCCATCCCTTTATTTTATTTTGTTAATTCAGAGTGCTCACTAAACAAGCTTTATTACATTGAGCATTAATTATAATTAATAACTTTAATAATCATTAATTACAATAATTATTAATGCTTTCATTTAATATCAACGTTTTAAAAGTAAAACATAATTAAAAATTTATTATATGTAAATAGATACCACTACTTTACTAGATAATTCACAACAACAGGGTAATTTGGAAGATGATAGAGCAAACTGTGATAATTTTATATTGTTTTTTGAAATTCTCATTGAGTTGAAGCTAACAAATATGGCTAGAAATTCTAAAAGGTCGTCCCTTAATTATTTTCTTAGGCCAGAATGAAATCCGGATAGGTACAAGCATACAGGAAATTATTTGTCACAATTTTTTAAAAAAATTTTGAGTTTTTAGCACATTTACTTTAAAAAAAATTTATATTTTTTATACATTTTTTCTACCAATATTCGTTATTCGAAATTTGGGCATTTTAAATTATTCGAACAAGTTTTGATAAAAACTGTCGATTGAATACCCTAGATATAGATATAACTACTATAACATTTGTTGCCAATCGAATGGTTCAGTTGCATCAAATGAATTTTTAGGTTGGGGCTACCGAATTATTCTTGATACAACTGAAATTCTGTTGCCATAGTCAAATTAGTCCTGTCTCAATTGGTTTTCTGTTGCCACAACAGAAAAATTCGGCTACCACAACCGAACCATGCGATTGGCTGCAAATGCGGTTATCAGAAATGAATCTGTTTTCTGGGTGTACTTACCTTACTTTTATTTTATTTTTTGTAAACAAATAAAAGGTTTGTTCTACGTAATTCTGGGTAAAGTCTGGTAAAATGAGAGTAAACAAATAATAATCTCAAAAAATACTAAAATTGCTCACAATACCTGGAATGCACAAAACCACATTTCAAGCCCAAAAATTAACGTCAAAGTTATTCATATAAACAAAAGCTATTTTTAAGAATACAATATCGAAGGGAATAAAAAAAATGTTAGAACGTGGTATTTGTTAACGATATTGATTATTGTTTACAAGTTTTGTTAATATTTAAATTATTTTTACAAAATTTAAAACAGCTGATTTACAAACAACTAGTGATTTGACAGTTTTACCATTTTACCAGCAAAAAAAGTACGGGTAGCTTCTGGTAAAAAGAGAAACAAATTACTCTCTTATAAACGCTCTCATTTACCCAATTTTTAACAATAGAAACGCTTTTTGGTAAGAATGGGTTCCCGCGGGTACCCGCGGGTAAAAGCAGCACAATCTCCTACCTCTCCAGTACGTCAAATAACAAAATTGGATGGTTCAAAAATCGATCTACTGCCTAAAAACATATCAAAGAGGAAAAAACGTGAATTAACAAATGCCGAAAAAAAGTAGAAAGATAATTCAACAAACGCAAACCCAGCAAACATTAATCTAAACGATAATGAAGACAATATGTCTAGTTACTCTAGTTCAAATGAATAGCCAATATAATGTAATACAATGGAATTGCAACGGCTTTACAAGTCACTTTAATGAAAAAAAATCTAGGTTTAAATCGAGTTATTATACTAAGGTAAAAAATTTTACTTGCTTCTTCAAAAATATCACTACTGCCACGGTTGCCCATGGTGGTGTCTGTATATATCTCAATAATATGTTTTATGGCGAAGAAATATCTATTATATCACAATTACAAGTACATAGTAGCTATTAAAATTAAATTTCCGATCGAGTTTGTCCTTTGTTCCGTATATCTCACAGGCTCGGAAAGTATATCCATTGGCGACTTAAATAACTTAATCTGGCAGTTTGAACTCCCTTACTTGCTTTTGGGAGACTTTAACTCCCACAATATCAATTGGGGATCTGATAAAACGGACTTAAGAGGAAAAATAATAGAAAGCTTCATAGAATATAACGGTCTTAATATTTTGAAACTGTGCCACTCATTTTAGTGTTGCATACGGAACATTTAGTAACATTGATTTAAGTCTCATTTCACCTAATATTCAACATTATTTTGAGTGGAATGTTAGTGATGATCTCCATAGTAGTGATCATTACCCGATAATGATTACCATAAATGGAACCTCACATAACTTTAAACGCAGACCAAGCTGGAATATTAAACAATCAAAATGGAAAGATTTTAGATGTACTTTCACGGAATCTTTAGAAAATTTTCGAAATGTTAACGAGATGGAAGGGTATATAACAGTAACTATTTTAAATGCCGCTCATCGCGCAATACCTTTAAAATGCACAAATTACAACAAAAAGTAGTCCGCTGGTGGAATAATAATATTTAACTCTTGATCAAAGAAAGGAGAAGGCTATTAAAACAATTCAAAAAATATCCAAATAACGAAAACTTGTCCAAATTTTTGAGGGCCAAATCTTTGGCTCGCAGAACTATTAGAGAAAGTAAGAAAAATTCATGGGTAGAATTCTGTGATACTATAAATCTGAGAACACCATCATCTGAAGTCTATAAAAAAATAAAATCACTAAATGGATCCACTAACTTTCACCAAATTTCAACAGTCAAAGATAACAACATATTTTTAACAAATAGTAAGGACATTGCAAATGCGCTGGCTCTTAATTTTGCACACAATTCTTCATCTTCTAACTATTCACCGTGTTTTAGGTCATACGCTGCTTCCACTAATTTTCCAATTGAAGCTGTAAATAGCAATTAAATATATAACAATAAACTGACTCTGACATAACTCAAATCCGCACTGAGATTATGTCGTGGTTCATCCCCAGGACCAGACAATATAAGATACGAAATGCTTAAACATTTGGACCACCACGCTACCCAATATCTGCTAGAGTTTTTTAACATTATTTGGACAAGTCAGGTATTTCCAAGTAATTGAAAAAAGGCTCTAGTCATTCCAATTTTGAAGCCAGTAAAAGATGGAACCAACAAAAAGAACTATAGGCCAATCTCTCTTACAAATTGTCTCTGTAAACTTTTGGAAAGGATAGTAAATAAAAGACTTATTTGGTATATAAAAAAAAAAATAACATTTTAAACGTCAATCAGTCTGGGTTTAGAAGTAGTAGAGGAACACTTGATAACTTAGCAATATTACAATCAGATATTATGGAAAACTTTTCCTTTAAAAGAAGTGTAATAGCTGTATTTTTTGACATAAAAAAAGTATATGACTCTGTATGGAAACAACTGATTTTTAAAAAACTAAATACATCGTGAATGCGTGGAAATATAGCAGCTTTTATCTCCAACTTTTTACACGAAAGAGGGTTTTGTTGTATGGTTGGAAATACACCATCAGAATACTATTGTCTCGAAAATGGCGTCCCTCAGGGATCCGTTTTGAGTGTCACACTGTTTCTTTTGGCCATTGGCGATATATTAAACAACTGTTATAAAGATGTTAATGCTTTGTTGTATGCGGTTGACCTTATTATATATTGTTCTGGTAAAAAAGATTCGGCCATAATAAATAAAATCCAGAAAACTATTAACAAACTTCAGACTTGGAATAATTCCAGTGGATTCCAGTTCCATGAAGAGAAAACTGTAGCGATTAAATTCTCCAGATGTAATACAGGAATATATAGTAATATGGCTCTCAGTCTTAATGGTAAGAATATACAATTCGTAGAAAAATGTAAATTCCTGGGCGTAACTTTTGATGAAAAACTAAATTTTAAGGCTCACATACAGAACACAAAAGCCAAGGCCAACTCCAAGATTAATATCATAAAAATGTTGAGATGCTCACAATATGGTTCCGACCCCAACACCCTTAAAATATTATGTTCAATTGTCCTTCCAACCATAGACGATATTGGATCCTATTCTAAACACAGGTATTAGACTTTCTATTGGAGCTTTTAAAACTAGTCCAGCTAAGAGCTTACAAATTGTATCTTCATGCCCACCTCTACATCTGAGAAGATTAAAGTATCTGCTTAATTATATTTTAAAAATTACCTCCCTAAAAAACCATCCATTACACACTAATATCACAAATATGGAGAGGATTAATCAACTTCAATCGCGGAACCCAAAATATTATCCTTTATATGTGAAAGGAGTTGAAGAACTTAAAAAGACTATTTCTAAATACAATATTAATACAGATACCATAGAAAATAGAATTTTCCCACAAATTGCACCTTGGTGCTATTCAGATATCAATATGGACTTTTCTCTTGCAGGCAGCAACAAAAGGGATATCACACCCATAGTAGTTCAGCAAAAATTTTTGGAATTAATTAATACAAAATACTCAAACCATTTACAATTTTATACTGATGGATCCGTAATGAAAGAAAAGGCAGGTTTTGCAATCTACAGCGAAAATCTTATTATTACTAAACGTATTTACAACTATTCATCAATACACACGAGTGAATTGATGGCAATTAAAACTTGTGTAGCTAACATAAGAAATACTAAAGGGAAATCACTAATTATATCTGATAGCAAAAGTGCATTAGAATGTTTGCAGAATTCATTTAGCAATAATATAATCGTACAACAGATAAGAGAATTGATTACAAAACTATCTAACCATACAATTGACTTTATGTGGATCCCGAGCCATCTGGATATAAGCGGAAATGAAAAGGTAGACCAACTTGCCAAAGATTCTTTAATGGAAAATATATCTACGGAATTCAAATATCAGTGTTCGGACTATAGACAGCCGATTGCGAAATATATATTTGATCTCTGGGACAACCTGTGGACAAATGATAATGACACCAAGCTATATGAAATTCAAAAAAATATTGTCCACAAATTTAAAGCTCCTACTACCCAAAACTGATTTTATCAAACTTAACAGACTTAAAATTGGTCACTGTTTGTTCTCACATAAGCATCTTATTGAAAAGACACAGCCTCCACTTTGCAACTGTGGTGAAACAATTAGTGTTGCTCACATATTTAATGATTGTAATTTAATACATGAAAAAATATTAAAATATAAAATAAATAATCTTGAAATCCATACAAAAGATCATGAATTTGAATATGTTAAAAAAATTCTTAAATGAAATAAACCTATATAATTCTATATAACCTTACTGTATTGGGGCCTTCCAAAATTTAAATAAATAAATATTTTTGTTTACATTTGAAAGAGAAAAGCCACGAATTTTTAAGACTTGGTAGCATTTTTATAACTACTTAGGCTTATATTCAGAAAAATGTTTTTAATTTTATTACAGTTTAATAAAATAAATTAACATGCAAAACAACAACAAAAATCCTTCAATTAGCCTCTAATTAGACAAAAAGTTTTTTCTGAATAACCATGTTAATTTTTAAGAAGCCAAATTTATACCTACCCGACTAAAAAGTTTTCATATATTCTTATATGATTTGATATAATTATAAATGTTTATATGTGTGGCTTTATATGACCATATACATTTATATTAACACTTTGGTTTCCCGAGTAAAAACAGTTACATATAGTCGTATAAAATGCGATTAAGTTATATCTGTATAAATATACTGTTTCATCCGAAAAATGGCCCGATGTAATTGTATCAGTTGTTTATCAGTTTTTATCCAATTGTATTAGTTTAGATCTCAACTAATAAAATTATACATTATTCAGATGAAATTATATCCAATTTTTGACCTGATACAATTTTAGCGGTTTATATCTAATGGTATCTGTTTAGATCGATGTTGGTACAATTTTATATAAATAAAATATATTTTTATACGACATTTGCCTTATATAATTGTATCAAAGTTTTAAAGCAGATCTAATTGCATCAGGTCAAAATTCAGATATAACTATATAAGTTTGTATAGTAATGTATCAATTTGGATCTAAACTAATACCATGCGACATAAACCCATAAAATTGTATCAGGTCAAAAATCAGATAAAATTTCATATGCTTAATATATAATCTAATCAGTTAAGATCTAAACTGATACAATTAGATAAAAAGTGATAACCAACTGACACAATTATATCGGGCCATTTTTCGGATGAAATGGTATATGGATCACATTAAGTTATATATTACCATATAAAGCTCCATATTAATTTTTTTTAATAGGGAGGGTTTATAAATATGTTTGATATGACGTTATATATAATCATATGCGATTTGGTCTCCAGGCATATATTAAGAGATCTGCAGATATAGTTTATACATAATTATATATAATGGCGTATAAGCTTCTCTAAACAATCTTATATCAAAATATATAACAAAGTTAAAATAAAATTGTATTAATGTTATGTATAAATTTCTCTGACATGATATCTAATTATACAAAATTTTATAAAGTTTAATTGCACTATAAAAATTAAAAAAAAAACTCCGAAATTGTGGATCTGGTTTTGAATTTTGCACTTTGACATATAAATAAATGTTTATAATTGAATTTAACATATATTTTCCAAATAGTTAGCGAAATACTTTTTATTAAACTCAAAATAATTTTAAAGAAATAAATAAAGGAAAAAATTTTTTTTCATTATGGAATTAAAGGTCGAAATAATTATTTTTACTTTTAAATTTAAAAATTAGACAAACATATGTTAAAATAAATATGGTTTAAGTTCATTTATTTTTCCGTAAAAAAAATTAATTGTGAAAGTTAATTTTTTATCATGTTGGTTTTTAATTTTTATTTTAAAAAATAAAATTTGTTTTTTTCGACCATTTTAGTTCATTAATTAGAAATTTATTAATAGTTCGAGGATTATTTCCTTATTATGAATTAACATAATAAGTACATTTTTCAAAAACTGTTTTTTTTCTTCATCAGGATACTCTCCTGACAAATACTTCACAGAGTTTTTGCTTTCAAAAAACCTCTACACTTTCAGGAATGAAAAGAGGATCGTTTCCAGGTCCCCTTCATCAGTTTTTTTTAGAAAGTGGTGGCATAATCCCCGAAACGATCGTCTTTTCATTCCTGAAAGTGTAGAGGTTTTTTTAAAGCAAAAACTCTGTGAAGTATTTGTCAGGAGAGTATCCTGATGAAGAAAAATAGCAGTTTTTTTAAAAAAAGTACTTATTATATTAATTCATAATAAGGAAATTGGCATCGAACCGAATTAGTAAATTTCTAATTAGTTAATTCAGTTATTTTATAAGAAAGATAAAAACTCTAACCCAGAAAAAGTTGTTCCGAGAAATTTTTGTATTGTTTTATTTTGTCACCTATTTCCAAGTTTATTAGAAAAAATTGTTCTAAACATTAATCATTAGATTTAATATGAATGAAATAAGTGATCTCAATAATATTTACTAAAATTCTCTTTGAAAATCTTCATCAAATTATATGTATTTATATATAATTTGATGCAGTTAGATAGACCCATTTTTCGGATCAAATTGTATCAGGTGAGATAACATGCTTATCTCGCTTGATATAATTATATATTCCAATATGCGGATCAAATTAGATATGGACGTATATATTGGTTTATATATGGTGATATATGATTATATAACATCTTTTTTAGTCGGGTATTTAAAAGTTTTATATATGCTTAAATTTGTATGGAATATTTATACAAAATTCAAAAAAACAAACCTTTAATTATTTTAATTTGGCAAATTTATACTTCCAGCCGAAATGAGCCAAAAAAATTGACGGCGGCGACTGAGGCAAAAATGACCGGCATAAACGGCTCACGGCGGCTAAATACTTAGATTACATTTAAACTACTAACTTAGACTTTAACTAGCCCAGCAAAACCTTATATTACCTGGTAAAGGGAAATGTAATAAGAAACCAAAAATTGTACCTACTTACACATTATTTTAACATGGGGGTGTCATTGAGGGTAAATGGTTGCCTAAATCATACCGGTATATGCTAAAATAAGTGATTACGAAGGAAGTACTGAAATAAGTAGTTACTTGTAATATTAAATTCACTAGTTAGCTAAAATAAGTACATACTTTTATAGAGTTAAGTAAGTCATTACACATTAGTACATATTTCATTGGTTACATATAGGGCATAAAATAAGACGTTACCAGTAATGACTATGTTTAAAAGTACACCGATCCGAGCAATGTATTTAGATAGAAAATTTTTATTAAATCTAAACTTTCGCATAATAAGTAGTTATATTATGCAATACCAATAACTTCTTATTTTTACCCTTATTAATAAGTTATTATAAAATATAATATAATAATATAATATATTATTTTAAAGGTTCCAAGTAAGTAGTGATATATCTCCATATCGGTAACTCATTATTTCATACCTCCCACATAAGTATTGTTGTATCACAATATTAGTAACGTATTACTTAAAGTTTCTAAGTAAAACCAAGGGCAATGCGTGAAAAAGGTGAAACCCATTACCAAGGTTTTGCTGGGAGGGTTACCAGACGGTCTTGATTTGGCTTGATTGTCAAGCTTTTTCAATGCGTGTCAAGAATAAAGAAAAAATGTCATTTGTCAAGCTAAAACGGAATTTTATAAATTTTTCCATCAAATTTATAAGAAAAATTAACCATTAGCAAAAAAAAACTAATTGTTTTTAAATATACCATGACTAATTTTTACGGAAAAATGACTGTTTCCATGGTAGTAACCCGGGTAAAAAAAATAATATGATGTCATATGTAATGATATCTTATTTAATATAATTGGAGATATAAAATGGTGGATAAAATTATATCGGATAAGATCTAAATATATTGAATCATATAGAATCTTATCCGGATTTTGACCCGATATAATTATATCTAATTTGATGTAGAAGACATAATTATATAACGCTTCATAATTCAAGATCAAAACAAAAACTATTAAAAAGTACTGAAAAATAACAACCTTAAGTTAAGAATTAAAAATTTAAATAAAAATTTAAAAGAAGTTGTACATAATTCTAACCAAGCATTTTAATTAAGCCTTCTCATATAAACATGTATTCTACCCGTAAACTGTGTAAACCTGGTATGTTTATGAGTTTAATGTCAAATTCCATACATAAAAGTAAGGCTTGTATTTATACAAGGTTTACAAGGAATTTAGGAGTTATAATGAGTACGCCTTTTATATTTTGAAATCATACATAAATATATCTCAAAAAAACATAGAATTTTTTTTACATTGCGCTATACTTAAACATATCTAAAACAACTTAGAAAAAAATTTAACATTGAGCTATATAAAACTTTATATATTTTCCGCTAAAGCCATTTTTAATTATATATGACGATGTATTAAAATTGTCATAGCATATGGCACATACAAATATATATGGGGACATGTATATTTATACTGATCTATATATGACATCATATAAGAAATTTTTGAAAAACTCAAAGCTATACATAATTATATCCGCAAAGATATAGTGTTACACTTGACTATATATAAACATATTAGTCCATATTAAATTATATAATTTCCTATATAACTTTTTTTACTCGGGAAAGCATAAAAAGTCTTTCGTTGAATGAAAAGGAAACGTTTGATTTAGAAGCTAACCAATCAGGCGCGGATCCAGGATTCACTCAAGAGGGGGGGGGGGGCTAAATATTTTTCGTATCTTATACGGTAGTCCTATCTCTAGATTTTTATGAACTAGGTGCAAGAAGGGTATAAGACTAGGTTTCCAATAGTTATCGGATCGCACATCGAACCGGACATTGGACAAAACAATTCCGTCAATTACGGTATGATGCCATGGTAGCATACACGAATATAAGCGAATTTTCGCAGAAAAAAAAATTAAAATGTGAATAAAGAGCCGAAAAAAAATCTCTAAATTATGAGAAAAAAATAAGGAAAATATTGGTAATATCAGAAATTAAGAAAGTGCAATAATTTATAAAATATATCTGAAAATAAAAATTTTTGAGAATGAAATTTGATAGCTAGTTTCTGCATATATTTTTATTTTCGATATTATTATTATTTTCGATATTTGCATATTTTTTTTGTAATTTTTTTCTTAATTCTAACAATGATGAGAAATCAATATATACTTATGATGAGAAATCAATCTATACTTATCCAATCTCTAGCCCAAAAATGAATCCCATAACAATATGTCATTGGAATGCGAACGGCCTAAGCCATCATAAAAAACGAAGTAGAATATTTTCTACACTCGAAAGAGGTTGATATAATGCTAGTATCAGAAACACACTTCACATCAAAGAACTGCTTTAGAATCCGAGGTTATACTGTGTATGACACTAAACACCCCAGCGGTCGAGCAATCGGCGGCACGGCCATTATTGTCAAAGCAAATTTTAAGCACTATGCCCTGCAAAACTACTCAACAGACTATCTTCAAGCTACAACTATCTGTTAGGATAGCCCCATGGATAAATTAAATATATCTTCGGTGTATTATCGACCCGGGTTTACAGTCTCAGAACAACAGTTTCTTGATTTCTTTTCCACACTGGGTACAAAATTTTTAGTCGCAGGAGACTTTAATGCGAAACACACCCATTGGGGCTCTAGACTCATCTCGCCAAGGGGCCGTCAATTACTTAATGCAGTTTCGACTGCTAAACTTGATGTTATTTCATCTAACCATCCCACTTACTGGTCTACAGATCGGGAAAAAATTCCCGACCTAATAGATTTCGGAGTTACAAGAGGCATTAAACGTGAACAAATATTAGCCACCCCGCTTTATAACCTATCGTCTGATCACTCCCCGGTTTTAATCAACATGCGCAGCATAAAACACATTTCTCCTGTTAAAGCTACTATTCCTAATAAAAATACCACCTGGTTGAAATACAAAAAGTATATAAGTATATATCCACCCCAAAATATTTCGTTGAAAAGTAGTAACGAGATCGACTCAGCAGTTGCTGTCTTTACGGAGATTTTATTCTCAGCTGCAAAAATAGCTTCCCCTGAAAAACCGACAAGCAGCAATTTCAGATATAAATATCCAATTAGCATCGATAATCTAATTAAACAGAAAAGAGAAATTCGCAGGCAATGGCAAATACATAGATCACCTACTCTAAAGAAACAACTTGCATCATGCAGCAGACAATTACGTACCGCTTAAAAAGGCTTCCGTGAATCTTCTCTCAAAGACTATCTATCGAATCTTGACCCAACCGATAGAACAAATCATAGCCTTTAGCGAGCTACAAAGCAATTTAAATGCCCTACAACACTAGAGTCACCAATTCGACTTCCCAATGGCGATTGGGCTAGGAATAACCTGGAAAAAGTTACAACCTTCGCAAAGCACTTGGAACAAGTATTCACACCAAACGTCTTTCCAAACATAAATTGCGATCTGCAAACATTTTGTAGTACTCCTATAAATCCAATTAAATTCAGACTCCCAGAAGTGATGAATATTATTGGAGAGCTTGACGTAAAAAAGTCTCCAGGACACGATAAAATATCGGGAAAAATGATTAAAGAACTTCCCGAATGTGCAGTTAGAACACTGATGTTTATATTTAACGCCATAAATAGATTAGGGCACTTTCCCCTAAACTGGAAACAGTCACAAATAATTATGATCCCGAAACCCGGCAAAAACATTACGCAAACATCATCATATAGACCAATCAGCCTGCTGTCAATATTATCAAAAGTGTATGAAAAACACTCATTAATGTTATTATACCTGATACTAACGATCATGGTATTATACCTCAGCATCATTTCGGTTTTCGAAAAAGCCATAGTACAATAGAACAAGTGCATAGAATTGTCAACAATATAAGGGAAACATTTGAATCAAAACTTTACTGTTCAGCTCTATTTATCAATATCTCTCAAGCGTTCGATAAAGTTTGGCACAAAGGACTTATTTGGAAGATTACCCACACTTTACTACAAAATACTCACAAGATTCTCAAAAATTACTTGTCGAACCGCTCTTTTGTAATCAAGGTGAAAGAAAACTTCTCAAGTACGCGATTAATAAGTGCAGGCGTTCCACAGGGTAGTATATTGGGTCCCTTTCTATACCTATTGTACACTGCAGACATGCCCACCCATAGCCAAACGAAAACGTTCACATTTGCTGATGATACAGCGATTATCAGCACACACTCTAGTCCCACAACTTCATCTAATCATCTTCAAGCCCACATATCTAAACTAGAAAAATGGCTCGTAAACTGGAAAATAAAGATTAATCCATTTAAGTGTGCTCATGTAACCTTTACTCTACGAAAGGAAAATTGCAGCCCCATCAAAATTAACAACGTATTAGTACCTCAACAAAATCACGTAAAATACTTAGGAATTCACCTTGATCGTCGACTAACTTGGAGTAAACATATCGAATCCAAATTAATTCAAATAAAATTGAAGACATCTAAATTGATGTGGCTTATAAACTCGAGATCCACTCTTAGTCTAGAATACAAAGTTCTCATTTACAACGTAGTAATTAAACCAATTTGGTCCTACGGTATCCAACTGTGGGGAACAGCTTCTGCTTCAAATATCGAAAAACTCCAGAGAAGACAATCTAAGGTTCTAAGAATTATAACTGGTGCCCCTTGGTATTTCAAAAATTCAAACCTTCACAAGGATCTCAACATCCCCACTGTTCTCGAAGGGGCAAGAAAAAGCAGTTTAAAATACGTAAACAAACTTATTGAGCATCCAAATCCCCTAGCCCGCAGCATACTTTCTAGCGATGGTCATATGCGTCTGAAGAGAAAAGACACGCTAGACCTGGCATTGGAATGATGTATAACAAAATCTAAAATCATTTAGTTGGAAACTGGCATTGTTCTGGTACAATTAGTATAAGGTAGTATTTAAGATTTGAAAACTTATTATTATTTTCTTTAAGAGAAAAATTCAATAAATACAAATACAACGCCATAATGTTCTGTATGATGTCCAATTGCATCTCCTAGTCTTATACTCTTCTTGCTAGAAGTAGAAGTTTTAACACATGTTTGCCAAGTTGTTCCGAAAAGTACAAAAAAGGGGTTCGGGAAAATCTGCTCAACCCCATTTCGACATTTTTTTAACGTTTCGTTAGTTTTCTTTACTGAAATAATTACAAGATTTTAATGTTCTGTAGAAGAAAACAATAATGTACAAATAAAAATTTTAAATAAGCAATTTTACAGCGTGTGCTAGTAAAAATGAACAAATTAGAAACCGAATGCTGTTTATCAACCTACATGATTCAAAAATAAAGCCTTTTACTATTAAAAATAAAAACTTTACAGATATAGATAAATTTGGAAAAAAAATATAACTATATAACTAGTTTGAAAAATTAATAGCTATATTTTTTCCAAATTTATCTATATCTGTAAAGTTTTTATTTTTAATAGTAAAAGGCTTTATTTTTGAATCAATTTCAATTCAGTGAACTTATTTTTTTTTTTCACATCAGTGAACTTATTATTTTTTTTAATTCACTGAACGTAATTTTATTTTTTTTTAATTCACTGAACGTAATTTTATTTTTTGTAATTTACTGAACGAAAATGAAATTGAACGAATTCAGTAGTGAATTAATTCAGTAAGGAATTAATTCGCTTTTTTCCGTTCGATTTATTGAACGTGTTCACCAGTGAATTAATTCATTTGATTTAATAAAAAGAACTATTGCAATTGAATTAATTCGTAACAAAATAAATCGAACGAAAGCAAATATGAATTAATTCCATTCAATATATGGTACTTAATGAATTAATTCTTCGAATTTTTAATTCAGAATTGAAAAATTGAATTAAGGAATTAATTCTTCAAGGCTCTGAGTGCCTGTTATAGTTTTATAAGAAAAATTATTCCAAATACTATATCAAAACTAGAATATAAAAATTGATTCAATATCAAAAAGTTTTTCGGATACAACAATTTTTCCTAATCTAATAGCTTTAATTTAGAAGAAGTGCTTAAGGGGCAGTTTTATAGTCAGAACTAGGGTCTTTGAAAATTTCTTATTTAAGAAATAGTTAAAAAAAAACGATCTGAGAACAAAATATATAAGAAAATATCCATCTTTGTTGTTACTATAAAACTGGCCATAATTATTGCAACTTTTCAATAAAAAAATATATATGACAATATCATATTAGAATTTGGACTTGAGGTGGAAGAATATTCTAACTAAATATATAAAAAAATAATTTTTCAAGAATAATGTCCTAAAATTTGAAAGGTTTTCATCTTTAAAAAATATTTTAAATTTTACAAAAGTAAACAACTATTAAGGAAACTATCCTGATGGGATCCTTCCAACCCTAATGTTCTGCGGCAAACGACGCCATAAATCCGAGTCACAAACCTCCTACTATTACCCGGTAATGAGTTTTGTAAGAAGAAGTTAAGAAATGTAACCTCCCAGGAAAATTTTTTACAATCGATAGCCAACCACACCCATTCTACAACTGGTTCAACCGCAACCGATTCCATGAAAATGGTTCCGGAACCAGTTCCTGGGATCCTATATGGAAGGTATGAGTGACGTAGAATCAGTTCCAGAACTAGTTCCAGAACTAGTTCCAGAACTGATTCTAGAGCAATCGGTTCCACTTTGGAGCTATAGAAGGGGTTGCTTTTGGGACAATTTCAAACAAAAAGAATCGGTGTTGGAATCGACAGTAGAAGGTGTTGTGAATGAAAAGTAGCTATTCTACAACCGATTCTTTGGAACAGAAAATTTTCCTGTGCTCTTACTTTTCTATTATAAAACGTATTTTATTTTTTATTTTAGAAAGGGTACGTATTATTTTAATGCTACATTTACAATTAAACAAAAAATAGTAGTTTTTAAAAACTACTTCTATTTACTTGTCAAATTCAATACAAATTTTTAATCAATAACTAAAATTTTTAAAAAACTAGTTTATTTCGAATAAAAAAAAAACTTTTAAAACAATGGAAAATATGCAATTGATATTCAATTTGTCTGCAATTTCTTTCTTTCTTCAGCCCCCAGTAGCCGAAGGCAGCAGTATTGTATTGTATCTGCGCCTGTAACCAATTTTTACAAAATGCTGTAAAATACTTAGAAAAAAGATATGATTTTGGAGAAAAATCTGTTTTTTAGCAAATTGCTGTTTTAAATATAAAACACTCGTTGTTGTCAAGGAATAATTAAGCAGAGCTGCCATTTATTTTAAAAGTATCAAATTCAATTAATATTGATATGTTGTAGGTAGATTACTGCTGCCTTCGGGAAGTTTTTGAAGATTTGCCTAAAGACATATCTATTCACAACAACATATGGGCCCATTTCTTTAAAAAATGTGGTGCAAAGAACGTAGAAAATATGTATAAATTAATATTATTTAAATTTTAAAGTCAATTTTCAATTTTACTAAATTTTAAATTGTCAAGAAAAATCAAGCCTTTTTTTTAATGTCAAGAAAAATCCAGCTTTTTCCTCTGAATGTCAAGCTTTTTGCCAATTTCGATCTGGCAAGCCTAACTTTAATTGACAATTGTTAATTCCATATTAAAGCCCAAACCACATAGTGAAAGTTAGAGTTTGCTGTTTGATTTTAATCGAATCCGAAACCGTGGTTTTTCAAGCCTCAAACCCGAAACCGAAAACCGACAAAAATAAGTCGGTTTTTAATAAATACATTCATTAATTAAAATAATTAATAAAATTGCATCCCAGTGTACAATTACAATCCGAAAAGTTTCATAAAAGAGCCCTAAGAAATCATAGCGATATGAGTGTGTATTTCTTCACCGCTGAAGTCTCTTTGAATTATGATAACTATTGGAAAATTTAGAATTTTGTGAGCCATTATGAGTCATTTATGCTTAATTTTTGAGTCCTATTTTACAAAATTTTGTATTTAATTGTAACGAACATTTTCTGCATTAAATATTACTTTAAAGAATTTTTTGTTTTTGTTATTATGGATAACTTAAGCTGAGGCTTAGACTTTAAAATAGTTCCTTAAAGTCAAGTGGTTTAAGAAATATTGAGTTTGATATATTCAGTTCAGATTTTCACCGCGTATTGTTCAAAAAGTCCTTTTTCGTAGTCCGCGAAATTTATAAAATTTTAACGTAATATTGTTTTAAACAAATTGCTATATTTAAATTTAAACTCTTGAAAATACTGCTTAAGTTGCCGACAAAAGAATAAAATAATTTAATTTATAACGGGTTTTCCGATTTTTTTTCTCCCGCAAAAGTCTGGAAACGGCGTTATTGCCCTTATTTGAGTGAGAAATTCAATCGAATTTTAATAAATATCTTGAACATGTTAAAATATTTAATTTTTATACTTATTTAATTTTTTTAAAACAATTCTGTTAATACCACAAGAAAACCGAAAACTAACCCAAACCGCGGTTTTTATAATTTTGAAAAGCAGAAACCGCGGTTTTCAAATTTTTCGATTTATAGCGAACTCTAGTGAAAGTGACAGTGCTGTCAAACTTTGTTCTTGAATTTCGCGTAAACGATTTAATATATTTAACGGTAAGGGTAACGGTAACGGTATTGAATTTCATTTGTTTCGGTAACGGTAAAGGTAACGGTATTTAAGACTGTTTCGGTAACGGTATACCGTTATCGAAACAGCAATACCGGTACGTACCGGTATTATAAATTATGTTAAAAACATATAAAAATAAGTAAAAACTTAACATATATTTAATTTTACGTGTTAAAAATACATACTACCCTGTGGGAAAAGGAACCGGTCCCAGGACACGTCCCGTGCCAGGTCCTTGGGGACGAGGACCGGTCCTGGGACCGGTTCTCTTATATGGAAAGTACCGGTAACTTTAACATGGGCTTGTCCTAGGAGGGGGTCAATTGCCCCTTGTGGCGTGTCACAGGACCGGTGCAAAAGAACCCGTCACAGGATTGAAGCAAAAGAACCTGTCACAGAACAGATACAAAAGAACCGTCACAGGACTGGCGCAAATGAACCTGTCACGGGACTGGTGCAGATGAGCATGTCACAGAACTGACTTTTTTGGAAAAGAACCTGTCATAGGGTCCGGCAGCATGTTAACGTTCGAACTTTAATTCCCAATATCTTCGCTAGGGGCTGCTGCAAAGCTATAAAAATAATAAAAATATTTCTTTGGCATATATCTATATTTCCACGAAGTTTGGTTGGAAAATTATCTGCCATAACAATTCAGGCATGTAAGGGTTAATCGATCAAAATAGAATTCCAAATAATTGACAACTTTAATATTTGTACCACTGATTCAGTCCCAAGTTCACCTGTCTTGGGACAGGTACTTTTAGACCGGTACTCTTTTCACCAGTCACAGGACCGGTACTTTAGGACCAGTTGTAATTTCACCGGTTACGGGACAGGTAACTGGGTAGATACTTTCAGACCTGTCCTATTTTCACTAGTCATGGGACAGTTTCATGCAGACCGGTCCTGTTTTCACCCGTCACGAGACGGGTAACAGGGCAGGTTCCTTTAGACCGGTCCTGTGTTCACCTGTCACGGGACAGGTACTCTCACTACAACTGACCCCTGTTTTCCCACAGGGTATATTCTTTATCTTCAATGCTGGTGGTTTTAATAACTAAAATTATTATCCATAAATTTTTTTGTAGAAAATTATTATAAAAAAGTCAAAAAATTTGCATTTTTATATAAATTAATAAATACCGGTAAAATACCGATAACTACCATTAAAAATAACGGTATCGGTAACGATAACGGTATTTGTAAAAAAATTTAGAGGTATTGGTAACGATAACGGTATTCAATTTGAAACGGTATTTTAGCGATAACGGTATTATAACGATAACGGTAACCAACCTTGCGAAAAATAAACAATAAGTTCTATTTTTTTTTTCGTTGCCTTTAGGCAATATGGGCCACAATATGTTAAGAGTGAATCTTGAAAACTAGCGCATAAAAATTACTTGGTTTAAACATAAATTATTCCTCCTACCAAGAAGTAATTACAGTAAAAAAACTAAATTTTTTATGCTGTTACTTAAGAGGATGTAGCGATTTTCGTTTTTCGAAAAATGCTAAATTGTGCGAAAACGCTTGAAAACTTCAATATATGTACATTACTCAATCTTATAAGCTTTGCTACTTATACGAAGCATATTCTTTTTACCATATTTCAGAAAAGTCCGTTCAATCGTTTTCAAGTTAAGGCGATGTCGTTTAAAGGAATCCTGTGTGTCCTAGCACCAAAGTAATAATAATTTTTAATAACTTAAACTTCAATCTTACTTTGTGGTGATTCTCAATTGTTTTAGTCAATTGAAATATGTTTTTCAGATTTTTTAAAATTTTATTTGTTTTAAAATATTTATTTTTTGAAATTTTACGAAATTTTATTTTTAACACTATCGCTTCCAAACCATGCACTATATACAAAAAAAAATTCTTCGCAAAAAACTTAATAAATTTTTTTTTCTATTGAAAAAGCTTAATTTCTTATTATAAAATACTCATTTGACGCATTTTTAGTCAATTTAATATACCCCGCCTGGAGGCGAGCTTGCCGGTTTTTGGGGTAACTTGCTTAAATTTTAACTGGATAACATGTAATCTGCTCTTAAGGTTTAAAATTGTTTCCGGAAAGTGTAATGGTACAAAATAAATGTGTTGGCATAAGTTAAAGAATATATTTATGTACATATTTTATCAGCAGTTCAAGGCCAAAAATTATAGTGGCATTTTGCTTGAATCCCATTTTTAATTATTTAATTTCAATTGTGATTCCGACTATTTAATATTATATATACATTAACTTATTAAAAACTCCTATCAAAGCTGCTATGTATATGATAAAATGTTTTTTTTTTTAATTTGGAACCACAGCTGTGGTTGAATTATTAATCATTTAAGTATAGCTAACATTGATCACAAAGGCTTGTGAACCAATCTCAAAATAACGAGAATTAAATTTCTACACATTAACCTCTCAATTCATAAAAGCATTGTGAAGTTATAGGAGGTTTACAAAAAGAAATCTTCATACAAAATTTGTTCAATAAACCTCCTATAATTTTACAAAGCATTTATGAATTTAGGGGTAAATGTATATTTCTCGGAGTATAACAAAAGTTTTTTAAGTCTGAAACATATCGTATAATATACATAGTTTTTGTTGACTTAAATTTGAAAAAAAATACTTACATGATTATCTCTATCTGTTAGATTTAACAATTCATGATCAAAAGATTTTTTGTTCTCGATATCTAGAGATATGTGCTGAGGATGATCAGACGTCATGTTCTTTAAAGAATTTCGTAGAATTACTAAATCAATTTATGGGGTTTTCTTGTTATTTTTTTTAGTATTTTTATGTATAGTATGCACACAAAAATATAAGCATTTTTAGCGGTTTGATGTATATTTTGTTTGTTTTATAAATTTTTTAATTTTTATATAATTCAAACAAATTTTTTTTATGTTTTTACTTTTTATTGTTATTAGAACTCGTTTTAGCAGTCTTAACAAACTTTGTTAACTAAATGATTGATGCTGTATATTTACTGTTGAGACTTATTTTCGGATTTGTGGGGATTTACTTTAAGAGATCATTGGAATGAGAAGAAATCGTTACTCATTTGTTTGGTATTGTATTACTCTTATGCAGATGTTCTTAATATATTGATTTTTATACTGCCTACACACGAAGGAACATTAGTCAGAACATGTGTTTCATTTTTGTTTACATTTTTTAATACAGACGATGCCACACACAACAAAACAGCAAACGAAACATCAGTTCTGTTTGTTTGTCCAACTAATCACATCAAATATGCGCGGAAGAAAATCAAATTTAATTATTTGTTAATTGTTAATTTTTCATATGCTGCTGTTTTTTTTATGTCCCATAATTCTCGCAAATTTTTATATTCATCCAGTCTTTATTATTTGTAATTGTCGCCACTTTCGTCTCTTTTATTTTCTTTACTGCGCAAATTACAAAAGCACCTCACAGCACGACTGCTCTCAATGAACTAACACAGCAAAAACAGTAAACATCGATACACACGATGGAACATTGAGGTTGCAAACACAAAATATCAAAAAAATTTGATATTTGAGACACAAAAATTTTAACACGAATTTCAAGACGAAACATTGATACAGACGATGGAACATTCGTTAGAACATGCCCATGTTCTGACGTGTGTAGGCAGCTTTATATCATATCTGATCATAATGATACACTTAAAAGGAAGTTATCCCAATGGATTCTCTCCGATCTTAATAAGATTCATGATAGAGAGGAAAATAACAATATAATGTACACGTATTTTTTTAAAGCGGCCCAATATAATTCGTAGCCTCATTTTATATGTAGATAACTTTCCTTAGTAACTTTATTTTGTAAACTGTATGATTAAATATATTTATTAATTGGATATTTGGATTTAATTAATTTAATTTCAATTCAGAATTCAAATATTGAATTAATAAATAAAATCTTCGAAGGTTTGGCTGCAGATACATATATCATTAATTTTTAATTTTTGGTATCTTATTGCTTTTTCCTAACTTAATTAATCTGAAATCACTATGTACTTTTTATTTAACTAAATATTGCAGTTGAAGACGTAGGGTAAAATTTTACATAATTACATTTTATTTTATCAGTTAAAAAATTTAACTGTTTGTAAAGTCATCAGTAAAGTAATGTTCAGAGTATTATTGTTTAAACTTCACGTTAAAAATCAGTTGCTTCCTGTCTTTAGCTGTAATATTTGTTTTAATAAAATCTAAAATAAAATAGGATAATGATGCATAAAACATAATATATCATAAATTCTGAGAAAAAAAAATGTTCACAAGGAAAAATTGAGCAGAAGTTCACAGTTAAATAAATCGAAACTATTTCTCAAAAATGTTTGGGAACAACTGCACTATATGCTAAAATCAAGGTTGCCAATTTGGCCATTTTCCGACTAGATCAAGCCATTTTTATTTCATCTAGCCATAAAAAATGGCTAGATTATATACATCCGGAAGATTTAGTCATTTATTTTTACCTAGCTATTTTTGTTTTCGTTTTTTTTTTACATTAATAAAAAAAGTCTGTAGTTAAAACTACTAAAAATTTGTTAAAAAATAACCTTCCAGAAAAACTGATGAAATTAGCAGAATATTTTTGCTACATTACTAAATGGTTGGTAGACTAAAAAATTACAACAAAATTTAAAATTTTCAAAGTCGTTTTTAGATTTTTTTTTCATGTAAATAAAAATCGAGCCTTCCGGAATCATCAGTTTACTACTTTTTAGCAAATATTTCTGTTGATTTTATATCTACAAACAAAAATTTTGTAGATATAACAGTTAGTTTTTGCAATTTTTAGTCGATATAACAATATAATTTATCTTTTTCAATTAACTATAAGTTAAATCAAACTAACTAAGGCCCTGAATGTTCATTTAAAATTTACCCAACAGGTTAATGAAAATTTTACATGGAAAACATCAACAAATCTGTCAGTTGAAGTCCCAGTTTGTACCTACATACCTAATTGTACATTGTGAAACTGAGGCTAAAATTCTGTAAATTTAACAGTTTTATTTTTGCTGGCCTTATTTTACTAGTACATATTCAGCAAAAAGATCAGCTAATTTTAGCAGCTTTTTCTGAAAGGTGTTTTTAGTAGGTTTTCTCGCTATTTTTACTGGTTTATTTCTATGCGGGAACAGTTAATTTCATACAAAAGTGTTTAAATTTTTGTGATTTTAAAAATTTTGATACAAAATTTTCAATATTTGACAAGTAAATTTTAATTTACAGACCACATATGTACATGAAATTTTTACATTCGATTTAAAATCATGGGCCCGTACTATCAGACGGTTTTCATCGCCTCTTTCGAACATTAACAGTTTGTATCGAAAAATGTTAGCCTTTGCAAACATGTGTATTTCTTATGGCAACATTTTTCGATACAAATTAAGAAGAGAGTGATTTAACAGAGGTAGGGAGAGTTGGGAAGTCTTTTAATTATATAGTCGTTGTTACTATAAAAGAGTATTTCAAATTTATAGTTGACTTTAATTTTAAACATACGGTTTCGTTCATTTTATATATGACACCCCTACAAAAATATTTTTTTATATTTTCAAACGTTTTGAGTGGTTGAAAATAAATTCACCAATCAGATTGCTCCAATAATAAACCAAGTCAAAGCATACTGCCACTCAAAATTTAAATTCGGTTAGTCTGGGCGATGGTTTATATAAAATTTTATTTAAAGTATTTAGGTTCTTCACAAGCGGTGTGCTATCTGGTGTATCGTTGTATCGTCCTAACAAAAAACAGAGTTGTTAAAATTTTTATTTGATTTTAACAACGATTTTCTATTGGGTTTTCTATCTGTTAGCACACTCAAATATAGGACACTAAACATACGCAAGAATGTTGTATCGTCCTATTCTCAAATATTGTATTTTTTCAATTTAAATTTTAACAACTCTGTTTTTTGTTAGGGCGATACAACAAATAGCAACCCCTTGTGAATAGCCTTCTTACAAAACTAAATTTCAAGGCCACTTTCATGAAATTCGTGTTAAAACTCATTAATTTCGATGATTTACATTAAAATTATTGAGTTTTAGCAGGCACTATCCACGGCTCTCATCTGAAAAACTGAACTGGTTTTAAGAGAGTTTCAATGTAAAATAACAAAAAACGTGAAAAGTGGTATTTTTAATTAATTATTTTTATTGTTTTTAAGCAATTTTAATTAAATTGTAAAGTGCACTTGTGTTGTTTGATATGTTCTCTGCATTAGTTTTGTATAATTAGCACAAAATTTTGCTTATTAATATTAAAAAATACGCGTTAAAAAAACATTAAAAACTGTTTCTCTTAAAACCAGTTTGCATATAAAATTAAAGAAACTTTTTAACAGCAGTTGAGGCTGGTGGTTTGTCTTTAGTCTAAATAGTCGTTGGTTTTAGTATCATCAGTGGGTTTCTTTACCACTCTTCCTCTATTAACTTTTACTCTTTATTTTTGTTCGTGAAGTCGGGAAAGCAAATTAAAACATGTTGGTAAACATTGTAAAGAAATTAAAGATTGAGTGTTTTTCACATTTCCCTATATAAAAAGCATTGGAGGTTGAGTGGTTTTTTTTCAGATTTTTAAGAGTATTTAAGAGATTCCCATGTTGCGTCAACATGCCAACAAACATTTGTCAATGGTGTCAATTTTGGGTTTTTTTTAAACTAATATTGATAGTAAATATAGTTTTATTTTTAAAAATATAGTTTATTTTAACAAAAACAATATAAATTTAAATTAACAAGAATGGTGAAAATTTAATTATATATTATTTGTATATTAAAATAAATTATTTACAAAATTTTCAAATAATATTAACAAAAATTATTAAAAACATAAGTTGAGTTTTATATTATTTGTATAATAAACTAAATTATTTAAAAAATTTTAAAATAATATTAAAAAAAATCTTAAAAACAGTAGTTGAAAAAACCCCATTAAAAACCCCTAAATGGAAAACCAAACTTGACAACACTTATCGAAGAAGTTTTTTTCAAAAGAAAAAATGCTTCTCAAAATGATCTTCAAACTCATTTTTTCTCTTAACAACCTTATCAACATGTTTTCTGAGCCTTTCGCAAGTTCGGCACACAACACCAAAAAACGGCGAGGACGGTAGTCTCTCTAGTAAATACATACTTTTTGGTATCATTTTATAATTATAGCCATTTCTAGCCATTTTTTCACCTCAAAAGTTGGCAACCTTGATTCAAATCCATCACCTAAGAGCATCATTTAAGAGAAAATTAAAATAAAATGTTTTGAATTTGTAGACTTGGGCAGAGTCATTCCATGCTACTCTTACGTGCTCAACTGGTACTCTTTATTTTTGTTCGCAAGCTGCCCCCAACAAAGAGTAAATATTACCAGTGGGTTTCTATACCACTCTTCCTCTGTTAACCTTTACTCTTTATTTTTGTTCGTGAAGTCGGGAAAGAAAACAAAACATGTTGGTAAACATTGTAAAAAAATGAGAGATTGAGTGTTTTTTTACACATTTCCCTATATAATAAGCATTGAAGTTGAGTGAGATTTTTCAGATTTTTAAGAGTATTTAAGAGATTCCAATGTTGCTTCAACATGGAAAAAATTAACGTGCCAACAAACATTTGTCAATAGTGTCAATTTTGGGTTTTTTTAAACTAATATTGATAGTTAATATAGTTTTATTTTTTAAAATATAGTTTATTTTAACAAAAATAATATACATTTAAATTAACAAGAACGGTGAAAGTGAATTATATATTATTTGTATAATGAAATAAATTATTTACAAAATTTTCAAATAATATTAACAAAAATTATTAAAAACGTAAGTTGAATTATATATTATTTGTATAATAAAATAAAATATTTAAAAAATTTTAAAATAATATTAACAAAAATTATTAAAAACAGTAGTTGAAAAAAATTTACTACATTCATTAAAAAACCCCTAAATGGAAAATCAAACTTGACAACACTGATCAAAGAAGTTTTTTTCAAAAGCAAAAAACGAAAAAATATTTCTCAAAATGCTCTTCCGACCAGAGAAACAATCCAGCCGACGTGAGCCGTTTAAGCCGCCGCCGCCGGTCATTTTTGCCTCAGCCGCCGCCGCCGATTTTTTTCGGCTCATTTCGGCTGGAAGTATCAATTTTCCAAAATAAAAAAATTAAAAACAAATGTCATTTTTAAAACAAATTTTTTAACTCATCATTTCCTGTACCATCAAGAGTATTTTTTTTAATTCAAAAGAAATAAAAGAACCAGTTTTATAGTCAGAGCTAAGAAGGATTTTTGTCATAAATATTTCTTAAGTTGGAAGTTTTGCTTGAAAGCTTTTGACATATTTCGCCGAAATTTAGATATGCAATTTTAGCTTAATTCGCACAAAACCGAAGTCAGCTTTAGAAATTGAATATATATCATTCCATCAAACCATTCCTTTATAATTAATTCATATGTTTCATTCCCAAAGTTTAATATTAAATAGAATGCATTCTTATGTTGAATACATTCCTCATAGAATTACAATCAATTTAAATAATTAATTTTTTCATTAATTCTAATCTTTTACAAAATGGCTTATCAAAATTGCCATTTTATTCAATCCGTAAAAGATCTAAGGTATGAATATACTAATGATTCTGACAACACTTTAGTTTATAATTACAAATTAAATAAAAATGTGGCTTATTTTAGGAAGTTAATATTGATATCATATACACAACCCATAAAAATAATGAAGGTAATTAACCAAAATTTAAAAACGCAAACATTTGTTTTAATCTTTTACAAACCGAATAAAACGTGAAAGATCATTGTAAAAATAAAGAATTTATTAAAGAATTCATTCACTATGCATGAAAAAGAATGAAGCCAGTGAATGAAATCATAAGGAATGGTAAAAATGAATGATATATTAGTAAATTTTAAATTTTACGCATTTTTAAGTAAGTTATTTCTCGGTTGACTTATAAAATTGGGGAGATATTTGCAATAATCGTCACTGTTCTGAGTTCCGAATCCACAAAAAATTATAAAGTGAAACATTCCGAATTTTTTTGCTGTTCTGTGATCCACATCCGAATTATTTTCTTCGTTTTATTTCGTGTTGGTGAAAGTAAAACGAATATTTTGTTGCAAAAATTGATATGTTAAAATTTATTTTAAAAGTTTTCAGTATGCTAAAATTTGTTCGAAACAATCAATTTCCGACATTTTGAATTTTGTGTGATTTTACAAAACTACTCTAATTAAAAAGTTTCGGAATTCAGAACAGGGGTGATAGTGTCAAAACTCTGTTTTTGAGCGACCTCAAGCACTCAACAATTTTAAATTGGAACGTTTTTGGAAAGACAAAAAATTTAGCTTTCAAATACATGTATATAGAATTATTTATTTGTAACTGAAATATGTTGACGGTTTTTTTAAAAAATATTAAAATAAATTTTTTTTTGATTTGTATACTTTGACGGCTATTTGTTCCTTTTACTCCTGCAAGGAGCATAGGGCCGCTTTTTTACAGTATTAAAAAATTCTTTACTATTGTAATTTATTCTGAAAGTGGGTTTAGATTTTAGTAAAATCAGATTCTTTTGTTTAAATTAATTGAAAATTGAAAAAGTTATCGTAATTTTTCTAAACATTTAATTTCAGCTTTTATAAGCCATCTCGATGTTCTTATTTGCACACTCATTAAGGTTAACATTTTCAATTTTCTTATAAATGCAGAGATTCCATGTTTATAAAAAAATGTATAACTTTGACAATTTTAAAGCGATTAAAGTAGAACTTCATTTTACTCTGAATTAAGAATAACAAATTTTTTAACAAAATATTGTAATTAAAAGCCGTCAAAATTAAACAAAATAAGAAAAAATTAAGGAAATCAGTTTTATTTGAAAATATTTCCACACAATTTTATTGAATATATGTATAATGTATATATTTGGAAAGCCCAACTATCTCTCCTTCTAAGTCCGTTCAAAAGCTGAAAATCCTAAATTTGTAATTTTTATCCATGAATTTAACATAAAATTATTTTTTATTTGATAATTCCAATTTTTTGTATAATTTTCTACTGCTATATTTTGGAAAAAACCTTAAACATCTTTAAATTACGTGTATAATGTTCTATCAAGCCGATCAAGCCGCCGCCGCCGCCGATTATTTGGTTGCGCCGCCGCTGCCGATTTTTATCCGGCTCAACCTTAATCGCCGCCGCCGCCGCCGCCGCCGATTTTTAGCTAGCGCCACCGCCGCCGACTCATTTTTTCTCTTAACAACATGTTTTCTTAGCCTTTGCCAAGTTCCCCACACAACAACAAAATTTGGTGAGGACGGTAGTCTCTCTATATTTTTATACTTTTTGATATTGCCTTATTTAAGGGGGGACATGACATTGGCCGTTTTTTGAAATCGACTTTTTTTTATAATTTTATATTTTAGTAAATATCCTTAAGATTCTAAGAAAAAAAATTTCATGTAAAAATTCCTACGGGTTCAAAAGTTACAGCCGGATTAGTGAGAGCGCATTTTTAATTTTCGCGCTACCTACGTACGGCAGCTGGTATATACTTGTTTTACTTGCTACCTGACTTTTGGTGGTTGTTATTTCGTACCTACTTGAAGCGTGAGTTTTTTTTGTGTTTTTGAATTTCGATTGCAAAAAACTATAAGAAATAGCACAACACAAGATAACGAAGACATACAGTACGAAGCAGGCATGGCAGATTGCAGGTTTTTTTCTTTGTTCACAAACGTTGAACGCGTTTATCTCGAAACCATGTTTTTCGTACTGGTTGCGGCACTAGCGGGTTCATTTTTTGACGAATTTTTTTTTTTTTGTATTTTTTTAAACTTGATTCGCTATCGTATGACACGAGCTTTTTTTAAATTTTTTTTGATTTTTTATGAATTTTTAAAGTCAATATTTTTTTCGAAAAAACACACTTTCAAATTTGGAACATCACCAAAAATTTAAAAAAAAGCTCGTGTCATACGATGACCAATTTTGTTAAGATTTAAAAAAGTCATTTTTTTTCCAGATCGGACAATTTTTGCGACGCCCAGCGCTGCAACCACGAGGCCCTGTTTTTTTTCATTGCCGCCAGTTTGGAGCTCTATAAAACCATGTTGGAGTGAAAAATATAATTTTTAGAATTTTTTTTCTTGTAATTTGTTCAATTCTCTACAATAATAATTTTGGAAAAATGTTTGTTTTTGACTGAGTTATGAATTTTTAAAAAAAGGTCTGTTTTCTCTGCCGCGAATGTAATGTTCCCCCTTAAGGGAATTTTTGGTATGAAGTTGCAGAAATTTAGTTAGAAAGCACAAATTGGGTTTGAAAGCACAGAATTGGGTTTGAAGCACTCAGAGTGACCAGAAACGAAAAATTACAAAAAAAACCCAAAAAATTGGTCATTTGTTTTTTTTTTATTTGGTTCTTTGTTCCTACACATTTTTTGTCAAATTTGATTAAATATGTTAAAAGAGTAAACAAAATATTGCATACAGTTAGTGGCGTTATATATAAATTCCACAAATTTATATAAAAAGTGAGCGTAAAACAGGGAGTGATCCTAATTTAATACAAAACGGGCATAAACTCAGTGTTGCCAGTTTTTTTTTCAGACTTTATCCCCAATTTTCAAATTATTATCCCCAAAAATCCCCAATTTTCAATTTCTTATCCCCAAAAATCCCCAATTTTTATTTTCTGGAAAAATTCGTATTCGTCAACTTTTTTTTTTAATTAATGTAAAAATACCATATTTATTTAATTCTTTTCGGTACCTTATACACTCAAACTAAATAAATTTTGTAATTCTAACAAATTATAAAAAAGAACAAATAAATTTAAATAACAGCATAAAAAAATGTGAGCCAAATTTTTTAATTTTAAATATTTCAGAATCAAAATTTTCCGATTCATCAGCCTCAGACATTTCGTTGCGTATGGTACTGTATAAAAAACTTTTAATATTTCAGCAGATGGATTGAATTTTTGACAATTGAATAACATGTAAAGTATATATTTAATTTAAGAAGAGCTTCTTATAACTCATATTACATCCGAATAACCTTAAATATTTTGGAACCAAAAGGAATTTAAATTTTCAGCAAAAGGAATTAAGGTTTGTACGCACATTAACTTTCCAGACTAGGGTTTGAGATTTCCCGGACTTTTTTATTTCCCGGGAAACGGGAATAAAAAAATTTGATTCCCGGGAATCCCGAAAAATATTTTTGAACAAAATTGTTATGGAAAACCACCTATATAAGTAATTTTTGTTAAAAAAAAAAACACTATTTCAGTACAAATTCAGTCTGTGTAGTGAGAATTCAAAGTAAAAATATCAGAATGTTGAATATTTGATTTCACTAAATTACTCTAAGCACTGCCAAATGAATTGCATGATTCCAGCAGAAAGCACCCACTACTGGACTATCGGAAACAAACCACTTCATTACATTTGGCCCATTAGATATGGTGGCCACAATGTTATTTTCCAAAGACAAATAAAACTCTTCTAGTCTTATTTCTACAATTCCTCTTATTTCATCAGCATTACATCTTCCTGATATATAAACGAACCGCAGGTTATAAAATGAATTATTTCCGTTTATGCATATGTTCAAATATCGCTTTTGTGATATTCTGGTCCATTCATCTATGATTATAGTAAATCTGCTATTGTTAGAAATATTGCTCGATATTTCTTTTATCATGATATCTTTTAGATGATTGTAGTAGTTTAATAATTCTTTGCATCGGTTTCATTTTTTGGCAATGCCATGTTTTTATTATAAAAACTTTCTCGAATAAACGAAGACCTAGTTATAGTGCGGATTGACATTCCGCCGACTTTGGCTAATTTGGATACCATTTCAGGAAATGTTTGCCCTACCATAAAACGTTCAATGCCTATTCAGCTTACACTTTTTTCTTCGGGTACTTTGCTAATTTTAGCTGGAACGTTATTCTTGTTGTTTTCTTCAAGAGAAGTTGCATGACTATCAATTTTTTTCTTGTGAACCAAATTTAGGTGTCGGATAAGGCTAAGATGTAGGATAAGCTACCTCCGTTAACCATTAGTCTTTTAGGGCAAATATTGCACTGCGCTGTATTGTCCTTTTTGGTAAAGTATTTCCATACTCCTGACATTTTATTCTTTAATATAAAAGAATATATTAGTTTGAAAGCAGGTGTATTAAAATTAAGTAAACTTACTTGAAAACATCACATTTATTAATGAAAACGTTACTTATAAAATTATTGGCCCTTAATATAAAGGAGTATTTTAAATTTAAAGTCGACTTTATTTTTAATCATACGGTTTTGTTCATTTTGTGTATGAAAACCTTACAAAAATATTTATATTTTCAAACATTTTGATTGGTTGAAAATAAATTAACCAATCAGAATGCTCCAAAAATAAACCAAGTCAAGGTATACTGCCACCCAATATTTTAACTAAAGTCGACTTTAACTAAATTATACATTTAAAAAATTTAGATAGTAAGGGCGATTATTTGTAAGAAACAAAACTTTTTTCTTCATATTTCTTTTAAACATTTTACCAAGTTTTTAGGTTTTACTACTTTAGTTATGCGAAAAATCTTTATTAGTTGAAATGCTCCTAATTACTTGGCAAAGATTTTTTTTGTGTGTCAAATAAATTGATTCTCTCTTAAAAGATTTTAACAAAGACATTTTTGTTTTGGTATTTAAAATGTTTTTTATGACTAAAATTAAAAAATCCTATTCCAAACAACAAACAATTTAAAAAATTTAATATTTTTAAAATTTCCCGTTTTCCCGGGAAAAATATATTATTTTCCCGGGAATTCCCGGCAAACTTTTCCCGGCATTTCCTGGGAATTCCCGAACCCCAAACCCTATTCCAGACACAAATTTGTGTAGCGTAAAACCATGCACTATTATCATCATACTTAAAAGAAATATATAAATATTTAGAATTATCAGGGTTAAATTCATTCAAAATATAAAAAGGCAATAATATGTTACCCCCAAAAACTCCCCTAAAATTTCGTGTCATCCCCAATAAATCCCCGGATCCCCAAACGGAAATTTTTATCCCCATTGACGAAAAACACTGCATAAACGGCAAATTTATCACTTATCATCACACATGTTGTTTATCATTTATCATCACCAGGGCAAGTTTAAAATGCCACAAAAAAAGTTGAAATTGGTAGGCAAAATGGCATGAAAAAATAGTAAAATTGGCACAAAAACGCAAAAATGGCACGCTTATTCCAAAAATTTTAAAGTATAATAGTTGATGTAAGTGTCTTTCTGAATGTTTTTAACAAAAATACAATAATGAAGGAATTTACCGTTGAACTGCTAAAGTGCATTCGCCATATATTAGTAAGATTTAAAAAAAAATCTGGAATTTTATTAAATATTAAATATGATTCCCTTATGTTCTTCCTATAAATCAACTCTAAAAAATATCGTTTTTTTTAATTTTTTCCAAAAATTATTTACAAAAATTGAGTTTTTACTGAATTTTATAGCATTTTTATAATGAAAAAAAAAATAGACAAAACGGCTATTTTTTGGCAAGGATTTTTAAAAATGGCATTTTTACAAAATAATTGAAAAAATGGTCAAAATGGCATTTAATGGCAAATGCCAAAAAAAAACTTGCCCTGATCATCACACATGTTGTAACTCAACTTAAAAATGTTGCAACTCAACTTAATTTTAAGAGAAAAATGGTGTTTATTGAGTTTGACCGAGTTTTCTTTTTTTCCGAGAGACTTAAGAGTAGCATAATTTCTCTCTATAATATATACTCTTTGCTCCGGGGTTAAACGTCATCAGAATAATTCAACTTTAAAAAAAACGATTATAAATAATAACTCGCTGTTACTTTGAAAGCAAAGTTTAACGTTATTGTTTCACTAGGGGAATTTCCTCAAGGAGACGCACACTATGATGTTGCTGATGAATATGACTAATTTTTTGTAAAAATAAGATTTTCGTTAATACAAGTATGTAGAGAATTTCAAATGAAATACATTTTTGCTTTATTCGATTGAATAATATTTTTTTTTTGGTGGGGGGTTATTTTATTTTGTTCACACAAAACTTGTTTTTTGAGTAACTGTTTCCTTATTGTACCATAATATTAAACTATACAATGGTCCGGCCATCAATGGCTAAATAAAATCGTAATATGATACAATGCGTATATGTATATCTAAGACTAATTAAGAATCGTTTGAAGCCAAAAGAGAAAATAGCGTTTTAAACTTTCATAACGATACAAAACAAAATAAGAAATGCAAGAATAAAATACTACGAATTGTGGTTGCAAAACATTATTGGTAAGCACGAACCCTAAAATAACGTTACCGATTTAAAAACCTTTCAAGGTATGTATGTACTATCATTAGCCTTAAAATACCTTTAACGATATATGTATGTAACTAAATTTCGTTTTAAAAAATTACTTTAAATACCGTTAACCCTAAGATACCCTAACGACATTACTTAAAATACATTTAACCTTAAAATATTCTAACCAAATAACTTCAAATTTTTAATTTCTTTCACCCAAAAGCATCATACATACATAATTGAAAAATTAAATTTTAGTTTTTATTGGCCAGCTATTGTTGGTGTTGTACACACACCCACGTAAGGATCAACACAATGATGGTCCGCAAAGTTATTAAAAATCTCCAAAATGACTACCATTCAAATACAACTAACAAAATAACTTAAAATAGAGTTAACCTTAAAATAACCTAATGAAACAAATTAAAATAACGTGAACTCTAAAACAACCTAACAAAATAATTTAAAATACAGATAATCTTATGGCGTTTTCTTTTCTGAAAAAAATGTTGCCTTTTTTTTGCATTTTGCTTTTGAATTGCCTTTTTTGTGTTCTTTTCTAAATTAAGGGTAACATTCTAAGAGGGCTAGGTGTTCTTTTCTAAAAATGTTGCCTAAATAAAGGGCAAAAAGGCAACATTTTTCGCCCTCAAAAAATTTACGGGGTAGAGTGTTGCCCTGTTTTTTTCTTTATGTCAATGCCATGTGTATATACTGTAATGTTTTTTGCCAGCTAACTCACAACTTGGTGGCCTAGGCGGCACTATCATGGCTTCTGATGCAGTAGGTCGCAGGTTCAAACCCCGGTTGGAGCAAAATATTTTTTTTGTTTTTTTTTTTGTTTTTATAAAATTTTAATTAGATTTTTATAGTTTTGCTGTTATTTAGTATTTAACAATTTTTTAGGCTAAAAATAAATAAAAAATTATACAATTTGCTTTAAATATGAAAAAAAAAAAAAAATTTAATTGAAAAAAGAAAATACATAAAAAAAATTATTTTTTACTTTGTCTGGAATTTGAACCCGTCCAGCCCATGTCAAAGGCAGGCATCACAACCACTAGGCTACAATTAGTAATAGTTTGCGTAAACAATATTGCATACGAGTATACAATACACATACATATGTTTAGAAAAATGCAACAATGATTTTATTGTGTTCTATTCTGATTGAAAAAATGTAACATTTTAATGGGGTGAGGGCAACATTTTTAAAATGTTGCCTTTTAACAAGGCAACATTTTTTTCCAGAAAAGAAAACGCCATTAAAATACCTAACGAAATAATTTTGAAATATCGAAATCCATTATCACTAACCGAATGAATCAGTTGCCAACCCTGTTGCAAAAGTGGAAAAGAAACAAAAATAACCAAACGGCTAATTAGTATTCAACAAATAATAAAAACTATTTTTCTGTCATGCGATAAAAAATGTGTTTTTACTCGTAAACAGGTAACACAATTTACACTCTCAAACAGGGATGATAAATGGGATTTTTAAAATAGCCAGCTTAAAAAATAGTACTTTTTCTACCTCTATAGTACCAACAAATTTTTTCATTTAATTTTTTTTTTATCAGAGAAAATTCACAAATAAAAAATATTAAAGTTTGCTTACCTCAGCAGTTTATTTTGTATTGCCATTTTTAACTAGTTTTAGTAGCTTTTTCTGCTATTTTGGTAAATTTATTTCTTTGGGTGTAGGGTTCAGAATTTAAAGTCCCTCCCTAAGAAACGTATTCGACAACGTTTTAAAGCGAATATCATTTTCAAGGAATTTACGGGTTAAATTCTTCTGAGTCATAAAAATATTTTCGAATGAACAAATTGGATGAAGGTCGTATCTCGTATGATTGAATGAGGTTGATCAAGAATTCATTCCATTTTTCGAAATAGGGTGTAGGAATTCAATCATTGAAAATCGAATATGTGAGTGAATTCTTTAGAAGATCAAAAGGGGAAAAACATTTGTTCGTTATAAAAAACACAAAAATTCCTAGATTTTTTAGTACTATTAATTTTTAATATTTTTTAATAACTTCTTTCAAGAGCAACATCTAATATTTTAAATGTTTTTAACATAGGTAATTTTTATATTAGATTTTTATTTGTTGTTTCAAAATGGGGTTTTTATGATAGACAATACAATTGTTTCGTAGACATCACTCTACTCTTCAGTTGTCCGCAAGAAGAAAATGATAACTTTCATACTCAAACCGAGACATTACATAAGGTACAAAAAACCAACGGGAAGAGAATTTTTGTACTTTCGTATATGAACTGTCTGATTTGGTAAAACCAGTTATAAATCAACTCCTTTTTGAAAGCAACAATTACATAAAAGTACCCTTTGGGTACTATTTATATGTATGTCCGTTGTCAATACATTTTGTAAAAACAACTAATTTTAAACTCAAAACAAAATAAATATTTGAATGAGATTTTAGCCGTGGTGCGCCCATTTCCAACAATTATTTTAATTTTTGCATTAAAAAATACAAAAATTGTTTTTTCGGACTTTCTATATTTTCATATATCTAGTTAGAATATTCTTCCACCTCAAGTCCAAATTCTAATATGATATTGTCATATTAGATTTTTATTTGTTGTTTCAAAAAGGGTTGATCATTTTCATGATAGACAATACAATTGTTTCGTAGACATCACTCTACTCTTCAGTTGTCCGCAAGAAGAAAATGATAACTTTCATACTCAAACCGAGACATTACATAAGGTACAAAAAACCAACGGGATGAGAATTTTTGTACCAAAGGGTACTTTTATGTAATTGTTGCTTTCAAAAAGGAGTTGATTTATAACTGGTTTTACCAAATCAGACAGTTCATATACGAAAGTACAAAAATTCTCATACCGTTGGTTTTTTGTACCTTATGTAATGTCTCGGTTTGAGTATGAAAGTTATCATTTTCTTCTTGCGGACAACTGAAGAGTAGAGTGATGTCTACGAAACAATTGTATTGTCTTTCATGAAAATGATCAACCCTTTTTGAAACAACAAATAAAAATCTAATATGACAATATCATATTAGAATTTGGACTTGAGGTGGAAGAATATTCTAACTAGATATATGAAAATATAGAAAGTCCGAAAAAACAATTTTTGTATTTTTTAATGCAAAAATTAAAATAATTGTAGGTAATTTTTATTTAAAATTACGAAGTGTGATGTGTTCGCTAAAAACAATAATTTTGATGAAAATTAAAAAAAAAAAAAAGCACAAACAATTTAAAAACAGGTAAATAGAACTAAATTAAAACCAATTAAGTAGGAACATATCGGTAAATACGGGTGTAAGGCAAGGCTGTGTGTTGTCTCCACTGCTATTTAACATCGTATTGGATATAGTTATGAGGCATGCCACAAGATTAGGTCGAGGTATAATGTGGGGAATGAATCCACGGCTGGAAGATCTCGACTACGCGGATGACATTTGTCTGTTGTCACACAGTTTCTCAGACATGATGACGAAGCTTGAAACTATTGTCAACTCAGCAAAATCAGCAGGGCTGAGGATAAATATAAATAAAACGAAAGCGTTGCGCATAAATTCCGATGTATCGCGAGTATTTAGAATTCAGGATGATATTATTGAAGATGTGGATTCCTTTTGCTACTTAGGTAGTATTCTAACAACATCTGGTGGATCCAAAGCGGACATCGCAAACAGAATAAAAACAGCAAAACAGGCTTTTGGACGTCTCAGTAACGTGTGGAGATCAACAACATTATCCCGACATGTTAAGATAAGAATATTAAATTCCAACGTTAAGTCTATCATGCTTTATGGATGTGAGACCTGGAATGCAGCACCTCCTGACATAAACGCAATGCAGGTCTTTGTCAACAGATGTCTGCGGAGAATTCTGAGGATTTTCTGGCCCATTGCAATATCTAACTCAAGGTTATGGTCACTCGCACAACAAACACCAATTGACCTTGAAGTACGAAGGCGAAAGTGGAATTGGATTGGTCACCAGAGACACAAGCCAGCCGCCGTAAGCCGTTTAAGCCGCCGCCGCCGGTCATTTTTGTCTCAGCCGCCGCCGCCGATTTTTTTCAGCTCATTTCGGCTGGAAGTATCATTTTTCCAAAATAAAAAAATTAAAAGCAAAGTTTTATAGTCAGAGCTAAGAAGGATTTTTGTCATAAATATTTCTTAAGTTGGAAGTTTTGCTTGAAAACTTCTGACAGATTTCGCTGAAATTTGCATATGCAATAGAGGAGAGAATCCAAATGAACACGTCTTTAGCACCCATAGTTTTGGATACAAATTGCACAGTGTTACAAAATAAAATAAAAAATATACATATATACTTTTCAAATGACCAAGTGTAGATTGTAGGCAGAGCTTCGAAAGAATTAATTCAATTTTAGCTTAATTCGCACAAAACCGAATTCAGTTTTAGAAATTGAATATATATCATTCCATCAAAACATTCCTTTATAATTAATTCATAGGTTTCATTCCCAAATTTTAATATTAAATAGAATGCATTCTTATGTTGAATACATTCCTTATAGAATCAATCAATTTAAGTAATTAATTTTTTCATTAATTCTAATCTTTTACAAAATGGCTTATCAAAATTGTCATTTTACTCAATCAGTAAAAGATCTAAGGTATGAATATACTAATGACTCTGACAACACTTTAGTTTATAATTACAAATTAAATAAAAATGTGGCTTATTTTAGGGATTTAATATTGATATCATATACACAACCCTTAAAAATAATTAAAAACGCAACATTCAACAATCAG
The DNA here is from genome assembly GCA_949987735.1 of Leucophora obtusa. Classification (NCBI taxonomy): domain Eukaryota; kingdom Metazoa; phylum Arthropoda; class Insecta; order Diptera; family Anthomyiidae; genus Leucophora; species Leucophora obtusa. The sequence continues at coordinate 118,654,524 of OX465296.1, forward strand.
TAAAAGATCTACGGTATGAATATACTCATGATTCTGACAACACTTTAGTTTATAATTACAAATTAAATAAAAATGTGGCTTATTTTAGGGATTTAATATTGATATCATATACGCAACCCTTAAAAATAATTAAAAACGCAAAATTTGTTTTAAACTTTTACAAACCGAATGAAACGTGAAAGATCATTATAAAAAGAATGAATTCATTCACTATGCATGAAAATTAAAAGAATGAAGCCAGTGAATGAATTCATAAGGAATAGTATAAATGTAAGATATATTAGTAAATTTTAATTAAAAGTCCAAAAGTAAATTAAAGAATTAATTCATTCGAATTTATGGTCGTAAGTTTGGTTAAGTAGATCACATCACATTTTTCAGAAATTTCAGTACAAAAAAATGTTAAGTTATTTCTCGGTCGACTTATAAAATTGGGGAGATATTTACAATAATCGACGCTGTTCTGAGTTCCGAATTCACAAAAAAATTCTAAAGTGAAACATTCCGAATTTTTTAGCTGTTCCGTGATCCACATCCGAATTATTTTTTTCGTTTTATTTCGTGTAGAAAAATGATGATAGTGAAACGAATATATATTTTTTAACAACAATTATATAATAATTTATTAAATGAATGTTCTTTAGTTTGACTCTAGATCATAAATTAATATCACTTTCCGTTTAAATTATTTTCAAATTAAAGAAAGATGATACAATTTGTACAAGTAAATTACAAAGAATAAAATTTTTTGAAAGAATTCGATAAGACCAGCAAGACAGAATACGTATTTTCGGCTTTCGCTACAAAGTCATCATCAGTGTCATTCGCTTTTGAATGGGTTAATAATTAACAATTGTCTACTTATGTGACAGTGGAAAGCAAATCGAATTTGTTATCAACAACTCAACTTAGACTAATATCAACGAAATCTAACAATGGTATTTTTATCCTTTGTTATTATTACTCTTTTTTGCTTTGAACCTTAATTCTTAAGATATCTCAGCTGATTCTATTCAACTCTGTGTATGATAACCACAGATTTTTTTGAATTACAACGAACCGTTAAATTTAAATATATGTTATTTAAATTATATTTTGCACCGTGTCATTCATAATAATTTATTTTAAAATTAGTCTATGAATATTAAAATTTGGTAGAAACAACAAATTTTCGAAATTTTTAATTCCGTGTGATTTTACAAATCAACTCTAATTAAAAAGTTTCGGAAGTAAGAACAGGGGTGAATATCTGAATTTTTTAACTTTTCTTCTAAGTTTTTCAACTTTGACATCTTTTCGAGCATAATTTTTTTCGAACCATATTTTTTTCTAGTTTATTCTAAAAACACATTTAATTTTGAGTGAAAATAGAGTTTGTTTATTTCTAAGTTCCGAATCCACATAAAAAATTCTAAAGTGAAACATTCCGAATTTTTTTGCTGTTTGTGATCCACATCCGAATTATTTTCTTCGTTTTATTTCGTGTTGGAAAAGCTTGTTGAAAGTAAAAGGACTATTTTGTTGCAAAATTGAATATGTTAAAATTTATTTTAAAATTTGTTGAAACAGTCAATTTCCGACATTTTGAATTTTGTGTGATTTTACAAAACCACTATAATTAAAAAGTTTCTGAATTCAGAACAGGGGTAATAGTGTCAAAACTCTGTTTTTGAGCGACTTCAAACACTTAACAATTTGAAATTCAGCAATTTTTCAACCGATTTTGAATATTGTAACGTTTTTGGAAAGACGAAAAATTTAGCTTTCCAAATATACATATATAGAATTATTTATTTGAAACTGAAATATGTTGACAGTTCTTTTAATATTAAAATTAATTTTTTTTTAATTTGTATACTTTGATGGCTTTTTTACAGTATTAAACAATTCTTTACTATTGTAATTCATTCTGAAAGTGCGTTTAGTTCTTAGTAAAATCAGATTCTTTTGTTTAAATTAATTGAAAATTGAAAAAGTTATCGTAATTTTTCTAAACATTTAATTTCAGCAACTCGATGTTCTTGTTTGCACAATCATTAAGGTTAATATTTTCAATTTTCTTATAAATGCAGAGATTCCATGTTTATAAAAAAATGTATAAATTTGACAATTTTAAGGCGATTAAAGTAGAACTTCATTTTACCCTGAATAAAGAATAAATTACATAAAAATTATTTTTTTTTAACAAAATATTGCAATTAAAAGCCGATTTAAGAAAATCAGTTTTATTTGAAAATATTTCCACACAATTTTGTTGAATATATAAACATATGTATATATTTGGAAAGCCCAACTATCTCTCCTTCTAGCTCCGTTCAAAAACTAAAAATCCTAAATTTTTATGTGCTAATTCATAAATAAAATTTATTTGGTGTTTGAAGCTTGCTATAGTTAAAGTACGTATATCGCTTAATAAAGAGTTATTAGAAATTTTGATTCATAATCGTATTTTAACTATAAATTAATTTTTGATTTGATACTGGCAACACTATTGTTTATTTTCTCTCTTCTCCCAAATAAGTCGTAAGTGATGTACAAATTTAGTAAACGATTAACTCGGTAGTCGGAAGTGAAAATGTATTTTATTAAGTTAGAGAACTAACTAATGATGTGCTAAGATAAATTTAAAAGCCATTAAAAATATTTTTGTTTTTATTTACAAAGCAAATCAATGGAAATGTGTGTAAAAAAGTAATTTTTTATAATATATTATTCAAAGCATACAAAAGTAATCGAATTTCGAATAATGTTTTGACAGTATGTACATCACTATTGTTTTGTTTTTCTTTTTAATTTTATTTTTACATTTTTTGGAAATTTTTTCGAAAAAGGTCATTGGCTACGCAACTGTTGTAGCTTTTTTTAGTTTGATGGATGCAAGTTGTTGGAAACCACATATTCAAGGGATGGGATGGCTTTAATAAATCATTTCATGCCTGAAAATGAAATAATTAACAATTAAATGGTGGCTGCCTCAGTCCAAACTTTATAAAAGTTTTAAAGTTAGTGAGTACCAACTATAAACCTTTATTATTTTCTTCATTATTAAGCAAATATGAATACTGTTTTTCACAAATTAGCTTAAAATCCTGCAATAAGACTGTTGTAAAAGTTTATGAATTAGACCATTAATTTTTATCGATGAATTTAATTTAAAATTATTTTTTTTTTGATAATTCCAAATTTTTTGCACAATTTTCTACTGCTATATTTTGGAAAAAACCTTAAACATCTTCAAATTACGTGTATAATGTTCTATCAAGCCGATCAAGCCGCCGCCGCCGCCGATTATTTGGTTGCGCCGCCGCCGCCGAATTTTATCCGGCTCAACCTTAATCGCCGCCACCGCCGCCGATTTTTTGCTTGCGCCGCCGCCGCCGATTATTTTGATCGGCTTGTTTCCCTGTTGGTCACACCCTCAGAAAAGATCCTGATGATATAGCCCGTACTGCAATTGAATGGAACCCCCAAGGTAGCCGTAGAAGAGGGCGTCCAGCGCATACATGGAGTAGACAGGTCAAGAAGGAAGTCACAATGTCTAGAAGAAGTTGGGGTGAAATCAAGAACCTGGCACCGGATAAATCAGAATGGCGAAAATTTGTTAAGGCCCTATGCTCCTTATAGGAACCGAGGGAACATATATATATATATAAATAGAACTAAATGAGTCAGAGGAGTACCATAGTACTTTTCAAGTGCCAATAGTACCACAAAAAGTACTATAGTACCAACTTTATCATCCCTGCTCTCAAACCAATTCCCTTGTAGCAACTGAATTTTTTCCCGGTTGCCACAACTGAATTCGGTTGTCACAACGGAATTGTTTTGAGAGTGTACGAACGAAAAAACCAAGGAAAGAACGGTGTCGAAAAGTGGTGATTTTTCCAAGGGAGGAAGAAGTAAAAGTCGCCTGATGTTTTAATAAGTCGACTGTGCTGGGCTCAAATATGGCCATTTTAATTCTTTAAACCCATGGGAAATATCTAAAAATCGGTGAAATTACCTTAAATTTTTCATACGGCAACTTTTTTTTAAACAGCTGCATTTTTCAAACCGCTTTTTATATTTTCAAAATTCCTTCTGACTTAAGTTTTGAACAAATTAAGAATTTAAAAGTATATCTCCATTTAAAGCTGAGCCCAAACCTGGACCTAGAATTTACGAAAATGGGTCAAAAATTTTCGAAAACTCTAAAAAATATTAGTTTCGATTTTCATACACTCAACCAAAAAAGTCTGTAATAACTACTGAAAATTTTGCTGTTATTACGGGAAATTTAACGGTTTTGAGGCCAGCGGTATTTTTTGCTAATTTTAGCAACACATGTCTGCTGATCTGTAGTACAATAAAATTAGTAGAAAAAATTAGTAGCCGCTACTTAATTTTAGTAAAATTTATGTAAAATGCAATTCAAAATCGATTTGCTAAAATCAGTTAAAAAACTTACTAAATATCATAATTTTAGTACAATGAAATTAGTATAAATAATTAGTTGCAGCTACTAAATTTCAGTAAATTGCTGTAAACTGTAATTTAAAATTAATCTGCTGAAATTAGCAAAAAATTGTACTAAAAAATAAAAAAACTGTAAAATCTAAAAGAAAATTTTTTTTTCTTTCGATTGTAACAAGCGTATAATTACTTCATCGTACTTGAGATTTGGAGTCGAAATTGCAAACGGTTCTCCAGTTATTGCCGATTTATGCATTGGAGATGCAATAAAATTTTCTGGGTGTTATTTCTAAACTAAGAATATATCAATAGTAACAAATATAAACTAAACAAGAATTGTAAAAAATCCAAAAAAAAATTTTTTTAAATTAGTATATTTTTTTTTCTGCTAAATTTAGCACTCGGTTTTGAAAAATTAGTAAAATGTTTTTCTGAAATCAGCAGCGAAAATTAGTAAAAAAATCCGTAATTTCTAATAAGAGAATAGCAAAAATGATTACTAAAAATAAAAATTGTACTAATAATCAGTATAAAAATAGTATAGTGCGATTGGAAACTGTTTACAAATTTTTTTACAAACTTTTTTATTTGAGTCTATGTCGTTAGTTACTTAAGATAATATTAAAGAACTATTTTATTTAACAAATGTATAGGTGATTAAAAAAAATGCCATTTAACTTTTTTATATATATATTTTTTAACTGGGGAAGTATATCAAAACACGTCGCATAGTGTCGTGAGTTCCTATAACGACATTTGGTCAAATAACGACTCTAAGCCAAATTTTGAAAATTTTTTCCAAAGGATACGCCCACCTCCCATATGTCCTTGCAACTAAAAAATGTAAAAAATGGAAGCAGTAATCGTAAAACAATGGAATTTTGCACATATGTTTCTTTGGGTCAATAATGACTTCAAACTTAATTTTGGAAAATTTGGACAAAGGCCACGTCATTCTCCTATATGTTTTTTTAACCAAGTAATGTATAGAAATATAAAGAGTATTTGTACAACAATGACATTTGGCACATATTTTTTTTGGATCAATAATGATTTCCAAACAAATTTGGGCAAAGTTCACGCCCACTTCCCATATGTCTTTTTAATCAAAAATTTATAAAAATGGAAGGAGTAATCGTACAACAATGACATTTTACACATTAGTTTTTTTGGGTTCGTAATGACTCAAAACCAAATGGACAAAGGTCACGCCTATCTCCCATATGTCCTTGTAACCAAAATTATACAAAATCGGGAAACTTTAAACTCGATCCAAAAATAGTTCACAGAGATAAAGAACATATGAGTATTTTGAAGACGTATTTTTTAGTTCGTTTTAATTATTTTTAATATTAAAAAAACAACAATGTATATTCAACAAAAATTATGTGATTAATTCATGTGATTAAATTCCGATTTTACTTACACTCACCCGTGATCACGAGTGTTTCACATGAATCACGCAAATTCACGAAATAAAATCTTTATCGAAAAAAATTAAATTAAAGTAAATTATGAATATTTAACTCAAAATTGCTATAAATATGCAGTTTTGTAATTTATTTGATATAAAATCGGGAAAAAATTTATGGAAATATTTATTCAACGCCGAAAAACAAATTTGGTAAAATTCGATAAAAAAAAAGTCTTCTTGATATATCACGTTTTTCCTCATGCTTATTTTCAGAATAACGGTAAATAACACATGAGGCATCAATTGTATAAAAAAATAGATCTACCATATTTATTAATAAACAAATAAATATTTTTTTAGATTTTGTTTTATGACCAATTTTGTTTATTTCCAATTATACTGTTTTATTAAAAATTATACTGCATTATCGACATATTTTCTTCACAGTAGCACTTTAAAATTTGTCTATTTTTTCAAATTTTTTCAGTAATTTTATAATTTAGTATCATAACTCTTTAAAAAATAAATGTTTTTCAAAAATTTATTTCGATTTTTTTGACCCAAAAAGGCAAAAATGAATTTAAAGAAATTAAAAAAAAAGTACACAGCACAATAGGCAACTAAATTCTGCATTATGTTGCAAATTCTCAAGATTTTAAGTTGAGATTTGTAGTTTCGAGACACTGTTAAATCAGGAAAGTGAAGAAAATGTCATCCCCTTTTATTGATTTTTTTTCAGTTTTAAGAGGTTAATATTATATTTTTTTATGGCTGAACGAATAGAGGTTTTAAATTGATTTTTTTTAATAAAATACTTGATTAATAGCTATTTTCAACAATTTTTAAAAAAATTTATTTTAAATATTTATGTTGAAACTCTTCGTTCAAAAATTAAAAACAAGGTTTTTTTATACACTTTTTTTGCAAAAAAAAAAAAAAAAAGATTTTTAAAAGTGAGAGTAGTAAGTGTAGTAAAAATGTTATATAGGAAAAAAAATTTGAAATCTTTTTTTGTAAACAAAAGAAAAAAAGTTTGCGCAAGTTTGCGCCATGATTTTTGGCGATTTTTTGAAAATTTCATCTTTTTGCAATTTTTGCTCATCAGGCACTTTTTCTCGTATTTTTTGTCAGTCATAGACTTTTGGTTGGTGATTAACACTGCCTATTAACTTTACAATGGTTTTTTGCCTTGTAAAGGTAATTGAATGAAAAATTATTTTCATCAATGGATTTTATTTGGCGAATGATTGATTATAAAAAGTTGATGTACAAGTCCACCACGGTAGGTATCTCTCTCAGGTGCTGTGGATGTGTTGATCATGTTTTCTTGACGGGTTTCTAGGGAATATTTGAATATTGTCAAATTATTGGTGACGTCTATTCATTGGTTTTTTCGTGTGGTTTTGTGTAAGTTTATGAGGTGTAGGTTTCTGACATTTTAATTTTATATCTTATAGTATATTTAGACTGGGCAAAAACTAGTAGTTTTTGGGTAATTTTTAGGTTTTGAGCCGAAAACTATAAAATTAATTTAGTTTTTCCATACAATTTTCATACAAACTGAAAACCAGATTCTACCTGGTTTTTGCTAAAAACCAAGTAAAAATATCTGAAATTTGTATTTTTGATACACCCGATGTCTTTTATAACTAATTTTCGATACACCCTGTTACAACGAATATAGAATTAAAGCAAGAATTAATTTTTTTTAAATATTTCAGTTTTAGTTTAAAATTGTGTGTTGTTATACATTTTTAAATATGTTAATAATTTTTTTAATTTAATTTAACCATAAAAACATAAACAAAAGTGCTTAATAAAAAAGTGATGTGGCAAAGAAAAACTAAAAATTCAGTGTAAATGAATTGGCTTTTGTAATTTAGTTTTGTACAAAAACCATCTGGTTTTTGCTCAGTCTAAATTTAGTATTGTATATTATTGTGTTTGTGTGTTGAATCAACAAGTATAAAGGCTGACTTACCCAACCGTAAACGTATCTGTAACGAATCAGCTGTTTCGATACCACAAGAAGAAATGTATACGAATGGTTACTAACACGTAAATGTAAACGAACTTGCCGGATCATTCTGTTGAAATCAGAATTTTCTATCCGGCATCGAAACAGCTGACTGATTTTAGTCGGAAAAAATATGAAATGAATAAAGAAAAATGATTCAAACAACAAATAAGGAATAAAAATTAACAAATAAATAGAAAATTTTAGAATAAAATATAAAACCACATGAAATAGATGCTAAATAGTAATGTCGTTTACGATAATCTATAAGTGTACTTTTTAGCTACGGCACGGTACAGTTACATCACATATACGTTTACGGTCCCATAATCCGCCCTTAAACCTATAGAGAGACTACCGTCCTCACCAAATTTTGTTGTTGTGTGGCGAACTTGGCAAAGGCTAAGAAAACATGTTGATAATGTTGTTAAGAGAAGAAATGAGTCGGAAGAGCATTTTGAGAAACATTTTTTAGTTTTTTGTTTTTGAAAAAACTTTTTCGATCAGTGTTGTCAAGTTTCATTTTCCATTTAGGGGTTTTTTAATGAATGTAGTAAATTTTTTTCAACTACTGTTTTTAATAATTTTTGTTAATATGATTTTAAAATTTTTTAAATAATTTATTTTATCAAAATGTTGGGTTTTAATTTTTATTCAAAAAAAAAAAATAAAAATTGTTTTTTCGACCTTTTTATTAATTAATTAGAAATTTATTAATTCATTTCGAGGCCAATTTCCTTATTATGAATTAACATAATAAGTACTTTTTTCAAAAACTGCTATTTTTCTTCATCAGGATATTCTCCTAACAAATACTTCACAGAGTTTTTGCTTTCAAAAACCTCTAACACTTTCAGGAATGAAAAGACGATCGTTTCGGGGATTTTCCAAGTCCCCTTCTTCAGTTTTCTTTAGAAATTGGTGGCAATAGTGCAATGCAAATTGAAACATCAAAATTTCATATTAAACGTAGTCTACTACATCAACGAAATGAGAATGGAGTAAACAATAAAATATAAAATATAAATAGAGGAAGAGTGGTATAGAAACCCACTGATACCACACACTTGCGAGAAAAAACGATAACATTTATTCACAGTGGGTTTCTATACCACTCTTCCTCTGTTAACCTTTACTCTTTATTTTTGTTCGTGAAGTCGGGAAAGAAAAAAAAACATGTTGGTAAACATTGTGAAAAAATGAGAGATTGAGTGTTTTTTTTACACATTTCCCTATATAATAAGCATTGAAGTTGAGTGAGTTTTTTCAGATTTTTAAGAGTATTTAAGAGATTCCAATGTTGCTTCAACATGGAAAAAATTAACGTGCCAACAAACATTTGTCAATAGTGTCAATTTTGGGTTTTTTTAAACTAATATTGATAGTTAATATAGTTTTATTTTTTAAAATATAGTTTATTTTAACAAAAATAATATACATTTAAATTAACAAGAACGGTGAAAATGAATTATATATTATTTGTATAATAAAATAAATTATTTACAAAATTTTCAAATAATATTAACAAAAATTATTAAAAACATAAGTTGAATTATATATTATTTGTATAATAAAATAAATTATTTAAAAAATTTTAAAATCATATTAACAAAAATTATTAAAAACAGTAGTTGAAAAAAATTTACTACATTCATTAAAAAACCCCTAAATGGAAAATGAAACTTGACAACACTGATCGAAAAAGTTTTTTCAAAAACAAAAAACTAAAAAATGTTTCTCAAAATGCTCTTCCGACTCATTTCTTCTCTTAACAACATTATCAACATGTTTTCTTAGCCTTTGCCAAGTTCGCCACACAACAATAAAATTTGGTGAGGACGGTAGTCTCTCTATAGGTTTATACTTGTTGGTGGTATGGTGCGCGGATGTTATGGGCAGTAGTTATTGTATCTCGTGTGTGATACTGGAGTGGACTTGGTAAATTTGCAGGGTTTAAAAAAACTGCCGCCAGCATCCAAAAATATCCAATATTTGATAATTTTCATGAAAGATATCTAAAAATAGTAAACACGTTGTGATATTTAACAACATGCTAGCTAATATCAACAGAAATAAATATCTAGCATATATAAATTTTTTGATTTATAGCGGCTATCGAAAAATATCCAACGCTTGGATATTAAACAATATGCTACCCAAGTATAAAAAATTGATATGGAGCCATATGAAATTATATTTAATTATATATAATCTTTTATGTAATTAGATATAATTATATCCGAAAAATGAGAACGTCTTATTGTATCATATTGTATCGAATTGTATACAATTGTATACAATTTGGTACAATTTGATACAATTTAATGCAATTCGATACAATTGTATCCGAATTTTGTCCTCATCCAATTACATCAAATTATATCTTTTTGTATAAAATTATATAAAATGTTATAAAAGTGGACATAGTTTGAAACAATTATATCTAAATATTAACCTTATACTTTACATAGGACCATATCTAACAATATACATACAAAAATAATTTTTTTAAATAAAAAAAAATTTTCAATTGCTTGTAATTGTAATTGTTCTTTTTTGAATTGCAATTACAAATAATCGGTCTGATTACAAGTGTCGAATTTGTAGTCGAAATTTTCGACTCCATATAAAATGATTTTGTATATAATGGAAATTATAAAGAAATGAAACTCTGATGCTGGATTTTTTTAAATCTAAGTGCTAGGTAAATCCAATTGAAAAATTGTTCAAAAGTTGCGTTTTTAGTGAATTTTAAGCAAATTCGACTTAGTTTCGACTACGACTACGAACCTCGTAATAAGGCCGAATATGTAATTATAGATGAGTTTTTTTTTTCAATTACAATTACATGTAATTGTGTAATTGCATGTGTAATTAATTACAAAATGTAATGATTAACCTCAGGCCTGCTGGAGATCTTATAATTTCGATAAATCTTCCATTACTTTTATCCAGATTTATCATGACAGTGCAATAAACATGAAAAAAAATTTCTTTTAATTTAGTAATTTTAAAATAAAGTTAATAACACTGAAATTTTAAAGTTAATAGGATTATGATATACAACCAAGATATAAGAAATCAGTCAAGTGTACGTTATAGTATAGAGAATTTCGTATTAAAGGCAATTTTTACTCATGCTCAAAAAAAAAAACCAAAAAAAAAAAACAAATTACTCACGCACGAGCATTTCGTTTTTTACTCAGCACACATGATTATATTAACTTATTTATTAAACTTACAATCAGAAAATTCTCACGCAAAACAGTAAAAATTACTAAAAACATATGCAAAAAATAAACTCACACACGAATCAATCACGGGTTATTCTTACTCACGCTCACGCACGAATCACTTAAGTATAGTAATTATTACTCACGATCACGTGTGAATAACGTGACTCACGAACATTTCGTGTCACGCGCCAATCCCTAGTAATTACTAAATCTAAAACTAGTTCAAAATCATTGATAACATGGAACCAAATATAATACAATACGGTTTTATATGGACCTTATATATTTATACCCTACACCACTATGTGGTCAGGGTATTATAAGTTTGTGCTGATGTTTGTAACACCAAAAAATATTGGTCGTAGACCCACCTTATAGTATACCGATCCGTTCAGAATTTTTTTTTATTTCGATTTAACGATGTCCGTCTGTCCGTCTGTCTGTCTGTCCATGCAATCTTGTGCGCACTCTACAGGTCGCAGCTATTAAGATATTTTGATGAAATTTGGTACGCAGACCTATGTTGGCCCAAGGACGAACAAGTTTGATTTTTTTGAACATCGGTCCATGTTTAGACCTAGTGCCCATATAAGGGTCCTACCAAAATTATACTGTTTATACGCTGCAGGTCGTAAATATTAAGATATTTTGATGAAATTTGGTACACAGACCTATATTGGCCCAATAACGCAGCCTATTGATTTTGGTGAACATCGGTCCATGTTTAGACCTAGTGCCCATATAAGGGTCCTACCAAAATTATACTGTTTATACGCTGCAGGTCGTAAATATTAAGATATTTTGATGAAATTTGGTACACAGACCTACATTGGCCCAATAACGCAGCCTATTGATTTTGGTGAACATCGGTCTATGTTTAGACCTAGTGCCCATATAAGGGTCCTACCAAAATTATAATGTTTATACGCTGCAAGTCGCAAATATTAAGATATTTTGATGAAATTTGGTACACAGACCTATATTGGCCCAATAACGCAGCCTATTGATTTTGGTGAACATCGGTCTATGTTTAGACCTAGTGCCGATATAAGGGTCCTACCAAAATTATACTGTTTATACGCTGCAGGTATTAATATTAAGATATTTTGATGAAATTTGGTACATAGACCTATGTTGGCCCAAGGACGAAGCCTATTGATTTTGGCGAACATCGGTCCATGTTTAGAACTAGTGCCCATATAAGGGTCCCCCCAAAATTATATTGATTATACGCTGCAGGTCGCAAATATTAAGATATTTTGATGAAATTTGGTACATAGACCTATGTTGGCCCAAGGACGAAGCCTATTGATTTTGGTGAACATCGGTCCATGTTTAGAACTAGTGCCCATATAAGGGTCCCCCCAAAATTGGCTTGGTTACAAACTGCAGGTCGCAAATATAAAGATATTTTAATGAAATTTGGTGCGCTGACTCACATTATAGAAAATTTTGACACAAGCCCCATTTTAACCCATTCGAATTTCGGATCCAAACAATACACCAGAGTGGTGTAGGGTATTGTATAGTCGGCATGCCCGACTTTAACCTTTTTACTCGTTTTATATAAAATCACTTTGAAAAAATTGCCTATGTGGGATGATATATCATTATAGATGATTTTATAAAGAATGTTATAAGTTATATATGGGTTCATATTCGTCAATATATAATCATAACTAACACAAATTATAAAAGATTTCTTATATGGATCCACATAGTTTTATATTATTATGTATAGTGTCATACTAAATTATATATAAACGTACATGTAATTATGTCTTTTATATGTTACTTTATGTACTTATATATAGCACATACATATATATGTAGGCCAATATGTAATAATATAAAATCACATATGTCTCCATATTAAAACCTTTGAGGAAAAAATATCTAACATATGACTATATAAAAGTATATCTGCTTGAATTTAAAAGCATATGTGGCCATATGTAACTATAAGTTACTATATGCAATACATAAAATAATATATGATTATATCAAAACTTTTTTACTCGGGTAGATAAAAATAGCTGTCTGTGTACGATATATACGAAAATGATATTTTTGTTGTGTTGTATACTTTTAGCAGCTTTCTTGCTTGTGTGTACAACAAACGATATTTATTTTATATAAATATCTAAAAATATCTTGTTGATTTGGCTGCTAGTAGCAGCGAAAATATTCTTGCATTGCTAGATATATCTGTTTAAAAATATCTTGCATTGCCAGATATATCTATCTAAAAATATCTTGTTGATTTTGCTGCTATTAGCAGTGAAAATATTCTTGCATTGCTAGATATATCTGTTTAAAAATATCTTGCATTGCTAGATATAACTGTTTAAAAATATCTTGCATTGCCAGATATATCTATATAAAAATATCTTGTTGATTTTGCTGCTATTAGCAGTGAAAATATTCTTGCATTGTTAGATATATCTATCTTGTGAGTATTGGTTTTTGGTGGTTGGATATTTATTTTATACAAATATCTAAAAATATCTTGTTGATTTTGCTGCTATTAGCTACGAAAATAATCTTGCATATCTAGCTGGTGCGTATTGTTTTTCGGTGGTTGGATTTTTTTTAGGCATTTGTATAAAAGTATTAATTTTTAGTCTAAATAATGCTGCTATTGAAATGAATTTTAATTGTGCGTGAATATATCAATAAAAAAACAAGAGGACTTTAATCATTTTTATTAAGACAAACATACGTGATCAATATTATTGATCAATGTTTTTAAAATCAAGCAATTAGAACAAAGTATTTAAAAATAAAATGTTGTGGTTGGTTGATTTTTGAAAAATTTATCAATAATAGCTGTGTTTTCGACTTAACTATATCTGTTAACTCATAAAAAATTCAAAGTGCATAAAAAACATTGAAGACGAAAACTAATACATTACTTTTCGTATGCACGTTAACTTTCAACACGGATAATTATCAACGTTGAAAACTCAACGTTTATACAGTTTCACATCTAACGTAACTTATTCGCGTTACATCCTAAAAACTATTGGTGACGAACGTTCGATTATAACGGAACAATTATAAACATTACCTGTTATTTGCATTTAAAAATTTATAGAAATAATAAAAAAAAGTAATAAAAAATCCTTTATAATTATTATAATTATAATTATTTATTATAATTATTTATATACTTAATAAAAAAATAATTTTTTGGTAAATTTTATTTAAAATTAGTACGACTAAATTTTTGAACGTGGGAGCAGTAAGCAGTGGCGGTAAAATTAACTGCCATTTCATTTAATTTTGAATACCATTACAGTTCCGAGTAAAATAGCCCATAAATAAGATCGCTGCGCCTAAGCAATTAGCTATTTGTTAACAAAAACTATTTCTGGTGCACCTAAAGTAGGGCTATATTTTGTCTCTTGGCTAAGTTTTATGGAAGTAATTCTTTTATAAATAGAAAGTTTGGAGTTTTGTTTTCATATGTGTAAAAAAATAATTTATAAAAAGTTTCGCGAAAAGCTCAATAAAGGTGTTTTGTTGCTATCCTCTTTAAAAATTTTACCTGTTTTCTTAGGTTTAGCGACGATATAGTCTATTTGTTGTTATCTTATAATGTTGCCATGAATAGCCATATATAATTATATATGTATGCACAGCGCATATTTCGGGGATATAGCCAAACTATGCGGTATATTAGTCAAAAATGTCTTCAAACCAAGGTTGGTTACCGAAACGAATAACGGTAAGGGTAACGGTAACGGTATTGAATTTCATTTGTTTCGGTAACGGTAAAGGTAACGGTATTTAAGACTGTTTCGGTAACGGTATACCGTTATCGTAACAGCAATACCGGTACGTACCGGTATTATAAATTATGTTAAAAACATATAAAAACAATTAAAAACTTAACATATATTCAATTTTACGTATTAAAAATACAGATTAAAAGTTTTAAATTCACTTCTGGTAGTTTTTATAACTAAAATTATTATCCATTAATTTTTTGGTAGAAAAAAAACTGAAGATTTTCACAAAAAAGTCAAAAAATTTTCATTTTTATATAAATTAATAAATACCGGTAAAATACCGGTAACTACCTTTAAAAATAACGGTATCGGTAACGATAACGGTATTTTGAAAAAAATTTTAGAGGTATTGGTAACGGTAACGTTATTCAATTTGAAACGGTATTTTAGCGATAACGGTATTATAACGATAACGGTAACCAACCTTGCTTCAAACTATTCGCAATACCTAGGAAGAATTTGAGGACAGTCCCCAAACTAACCAAATGTCTCCGGACCGCAGAAAACTGTTCCCGTAGCATGCGCTGTGAATACACTCAACCAAAAAAGTCTGTAATGGCTACTGCTAATTTTAGCAACACATGTCTACTGATCAGTAGTACAACAAAATTAGTAGAAAAAATTAGTAGTCGCTACTAAATTTTAGCAAAATTGTTAATTGTTGTAAACTGCAATTCAAAGTCGATTTCCTAGAATCAGTTAAAAAACTTACTAATTATCAATAATTTTAGTACAATGAAATTGGTTGCAGCTACTAAATTTCAGTAAATTGTTGTAAACTGTAATTTAAAATCAATCTGTTGAAATTACCAAAAAAGTGTACATACTAAAAAATAAACAAACTCTAAACTCTAAAAAAAAAAATACTTTTTTTCTTTCGATTGTAACAAGCGTATAATTACTTCATCGTACTTGAAATTTGGAGTCAAAATTGCAAACGATTCTCCAGTTATTACGTTTTTATGCGTTATTTCCAGACTAAGAATATATCAATACCCAAGTAAATAAAAATGTTATGGAGCCATATGAAGTTATATTTAATTATATATAATCTTTTATGTAATTAGATATAATTATATCCGAAAAATGAGAACATCTTATTGTATCATATTGAATCGAATTGTATACAATTGTATACAATTTGGTACAATTTGATACAATTTTATGCAATTCGATACAATTGTATCCGAATTTTGTCCTCATCCAATTACATCAAATTATATCTTTTTGTATAAAATTATATAAAATGTTATAAAAGTGGACATAGTTTGATACAATTATATCTAAATATTAACCTTATACTTTTTATCATATTATATAGGACCATATCTAACAATATATGTACAAAAATTATTTTTTTAAATAAAAAAAAATTTTCAATTACTTGTAATTGTTCTTTTTTGAATTGAAATTACAAATAATATGTAATTGTAGATAAGTTTTTTTCAATTACAATTACATGTAATTGTGTAATTGCATGTGTAATTAATTACAAAATGTAATGATTAACCCCAGGTCTGCTGGAGATCTTATAATTTCGATAAATCTTCCATTACTTTTATCCAGATTTATCATGACAGTGCAATAAACATGAACAAATTTTTCTTTTAATTTAGTAATTATAAAACAAAGTTAACACTGAAATTTTAAAGTTAATAGGATTATGATATACCACCAAGATATAAGAAATCAGTCAAGTGTACGTTATAGTATAGAGAATTTCGTATTAAAGCTTCAGTGTTGTTAATGTTATGGGTGCGTAAGCCATTTTTGACTCATGCTCCTAAACAAAAACAAATTACTCACGCACGAGCATTTCGTTTCTTACTCAGCACTCGGTTTTGAAAAATTAGTAAAATGTTTTCCTGAAATCAGCAACGAAAATTAGTATTATTAGAGAATAGCAAAAATGATTACTAGAAAAAGTTGTACTAAAAATCAGTATAAAAATAGTAAAGTGTGATTGGAAACTATTTACAAATTTTTTTACTAACTTTTTTATCTGAGTATACACTATAATCATTAGGGCGGGTCAAATTGTATGGATAAAAATTTTTTGATATTGCGTACTCGATTTTTCGAAAGCTTTTAGCATGGGGAAAAAAAAGTTCCACTACGACATATCAAAAAAATAATTTTAGAGGCTCCCAAATTTAAATTTTTTGCAATTTTCTAATAAATCTAGATTAGCGCCATCTTGAGGTGGCTTTTTGAAACAACTAATAAAGTTGTAAACAATATAACATTACAACCTTTCCAGAAAGGTATTACTTATGAAAATCGGATAAAAAATGTGGCAACTAGAGGCAAAAGTATATAAGTAAAATTATTTTCGTGCCGCATCGGCCCTGAAATTTTAAATACGATTTATAATGATTTCTTTCAAAATACTCGCTCTTTAGTAACCGTATTTTTGGAAAAGGTAAATAGAATCATAATCTAGACTGAATTATCCCAGTAGCAAAAAATATAGTGTTTACAATTCGGTTAATCGATTAACCGATTCCTCGATTAATCGCCTCTATTTCGGTTAATGACGAAACAAATAATTCAAAACTCAAATAATTATTCGATCCGAATAATCGGTTAAAACAGGTCGATTAACCGGTTACAATTTTAATATGGAATTTATCCTTTATTTTTTCCCAAAACTTCACAATTTTCTTAACTTTGGCTAAAAAATTACAAGAAACATAAACACAAATATATTTGAATATATTTTATTTGTATTTAAGAAATAAAATAAAAATAGAAATTTCTGAAATTCATTTCGAAAAATTTGAAATGCAATTAGAATTTTATTAAATACATTTGGAAAATTTTGGAATACAAATATAGTCTTTTAAATACATTTGGAAATTTCTGAAATACATTAGATAATTTTGAAATACAAATGGAATTATTTGAAATGCATTTGGACAATTTTGAAATGCAGATTTAAAATGTTTAAATACAAATGAATAATTTTGAAATGTATTAGGACAATTTTCAAAGACAAATAGAATTTTCTTAAATACAAATAAAGTATTTTAAAATATATTTGTAATACATATTTTTTAAAATATATTTGTACAATTTTGAAATACATTTTGAAAATTTTAAAATGCATTTTGGACAATTTGGAAATGCAGTTGGACAAATATGAAACGTTTTTAGACAATTTTAAACAGTATTTGGACAATTTTGAAAAATATTTGAACAATTTTAAAACATTTTTGAACAATTTTGAATGATTTTTGAACAATTTTAAAACATTTTTGGATAATTTTGAAACATTTTATACAATTTTGAAACCTTTTTAGACAATTTTAAAATATATTTGGAGAATTTTAAAACATTTTTAGACAATTATGAAATATATTTGGAATTTTCTGAAATAAAACTGAAAAAGGTGTAGAATATAAGGGACCGTATCACTGAATTTAAATTTTTATTCGCATTTGTGACATTAACAATAACGAAATAACCTAAAGTTAACACAAAATTAAAGCTAAAAAATTCAAATTTAAATGGAATTTGACATTTGTAACTGTACACTGAGAGAAATGTCTACATTCTATTTATGAATTTTTACATTGATTCAATGAAGTTTGGCTGTGGTTCGTCCATTGAAACTTTTCATTAAATTGATAAATTTTATGAAAAAGATTCATAATTTTTATGAAAACTTCATTAGTTTAGTGGAAATTTTCATTAAAACTGGAATAATAAAGATCCCTGTGCGTATGTTAGCTCAAACTTTGGATAATTTTTTTTATTGTCAATGGCCCTTAAAAACGGAAAAAATACTGAGAAATTTAACAATTGTTTAAGCCTATATGACACTTGCTAGTTTCTAGATTCTAGTTTTTTGCACCATCAATGCAAATCATATGAAGGGTACTGCATTACTAACATCAATTTGACAGTTTGATAGTTTTTCGATATAGTTCTTCTCTTCACACACATTATTTCTCACATAAGGAAATTCGTGCTCTCCTCTGTCATATAGGCTTGACACTTGCTAGTTTCAGTATTAATAATCCAAAATAGAAGAGAGCACGAATTTCCTTATGTGAGAAATAATGTGTGTGAAGAGAACAACTGTATCGAAAAACTATCAAACTGTCAAATTGATGTTGGTAATGCAGTACCCTTCATATGATTTGCATTGATGGTGCAAAAAAATAGAATCTAGAAACTAGCAAGTATCATATGGGCTTCATATAGGCTTTATAATATTCTTTAAAGCCTATATGACACTTGCTAGTTTCAGTATTAATAATCCAAAATAGAAGAGAGCACGAATTTCCTTATGTGAGAAATAATGTGTGTGAAGAGAAGAACTATATCGAAAAACTATCAAAATATCAAATTGATGTTGGTAATGCAGTACCAGTATAGGCTTAAGCCTATATGACACTTGCTAGTTTCCAGATTCTAGTTTTTTGCACCATCAATGCAAATCATATGAAGGGTACTGCATTACCAACATCAATTTGACAGTTTGATAGTTTTTTAATATAGTTGTTCTTTTCACACACATTATTTCTCACATAAGGAAATTCGTGCTCTCTTCTATTTTGGATTATTAATACTGAAACTAGCAAGTGTCATATAGGCTTTAGTCTACTAACTCTACTATTCGGAAAATTGATATTTTCAATTAACTAATATTTTACTCAAATGGAACTATTTTTTTTTATTTCTTCAGAGAAGGAGGAAGAACTTTGGATAATAATTTTTTTAAATGCAATATTATATTTATTGTAGTATTGATTAAATTTGCATTCAAAGAAATTTTGTATCCAAAGTTTTACAGATTAAAAAAAAAAAATCGTAAAGAAATAGAAAATCTACCTTGAGTTATGCTGTTTTTAACTTACTAATTTTTAGAAAAAAATCTCTTAGTTTCAGCATTTTTTTTTTGCCATTTTTAACAAATTTTTAATAGCTTCAGCTATATTTTAAAATACATTTTTCTATTAGTATAAGAAATGTTTCAATTCAGATAATCTCAGATTCCGAAACTTTCAACCTTAAGGTACATTTATACGCGAGAGAAAACTGCTAGAGGTAGAGCAAAAAACACTACAAAATAGCTAAACTCATTCAAAATAGAGCTAATTAGAGGTGATTTTTGTTTTATCTCTAGCATTTTCTCTCTCGTGTAGATGTGCTTTTTTAATTTGAAAATTTTTTTAAAATACATCCTGTTCATATGTCATGTTGATATTTAACAAAAACAGGAAGCTGTTAGTGTCTTTGTTGATAAAAAGTTAAGGAAATACATTAATTTTGCTTTAAACGATTAATTGATTAATCGCCAATTTTCTCGAATAACCGACCCGAATAACCGGTTAATCAGTTTTAGTGATTTTTCGAATAATGCAATAACCGGTTAACCGCCTATGTCGAATAATTGGAAACAGTAAAAAAATACTAGTTCAGAACCAGTTATGTACTAGTTTATTTGAACCAGGCAACTAGTACGAGTTCTACCGCCTCTCCATACAATCAACTGTAGAATTTAACATGGAGATGTCATAGGAATGGGGGCAATTGTCGCCAAATTCCCACTTTGGTACTAGTTGTAGAACTAATTTGAAAATTACAATTTAAGGACTAAAAATAGGGAGCAATACTGGTGCTAATGTAACACTCGCGGAACCAGTTCTGAAGTGACTCTTTGGAAATAGTACTGTACTAGTTGGTTAAGACCTGAATAATATATATAGAAATCAAAGATTTTTCTTTGATGAAATGTAGATTAGACCGATAGTTTCCTCTTACTGAGATCATTAGATCCATTTACCTAATGGAATTTAAAATATTTTATGTTTACGATTTCTAATCACAATATTTTATTTATTGTTTATTTGAAAACTCAGACTATATTAGCAGTGTTTGTGCGGCAAGCTATCAACGTTAGCGTATGTCATTCCCATACAAATTTTACATTATTTAGTAACGTTAAGAGTTAACACTAAACGCTGGCTAATGTCAAATTTATAAGGGAATGACATAAGCAAACGTTGATAGCTTGCCACACAAACACAACTATTATTAAAAACAAATGTAAACAAAACTAGAATTTCAAAACTCTTATTAAATTCAATATTTTAAAAGAGTCTCTGCATACTTTCAATAAAAATAGTAAATACACACATGGTTCAAAATTATTATGTCTGTTCCCGTACTTTACCGAAGTTACCCAAACTAGCCCAAAGGCGTTCCCGTACTCAAAATTGCGTGTAAATTGTTGTTGTTTGGGCTGTTTTGGGTTCCCGCGGGTACGTACGGAAACACACATATTGTTTCAGCAAGAAAAACAGAAAGCTTTATTGGTACTTATGAGAAATTTATCAAACTATTTCTGGAGTGACTCTTTGGCACCAGTACTGTACCAGTTGATTTGCACCTAAATTAAATTCACAATTAAAAATTGAAGTATTTATTTCCAAATATTTATATATGTATATTAGAGTCGTCCAAAAAAAAAAAAGTTGGAATTTTCATGCTCCACAACCCTACAAATATGCCACTTTGAAAAAAAATGTAGTCTGATCAAAAAAATCACCAAAAAAGTTTTGTTTAGAGGTAGCACATCGCAATTGAAGTTTCGAGGTTGTACTTGTTCTATTATTTTTAATTCCCAGCTAACAAAGATGATCATTAATGACTCACAAATGAGCTCCAAAAACATAAACATTTTTCCACTTTTTCCTATGAAAGTGGTCCGTCCAAAAGAGCCCCGTGTGTACTCAGAAATGACTCAGAAAAAAGAACGTTTAAAATCGAAATTTTCCTCATAAATTTAAATAATTTTGTAATCTTTTTTGAGTCCGAAAAATGAACCCTCATTTTGAGACAGCTTTTTTGATTGTAGAGACAACTTTTTGGGTTGTTTTCTGAGGGTTCATATTTTTTACCAAAAAAAGAGTATTTTCAAAAAAAAAAACAATAATCATTTCTGTGAGCCATTTAAGAATCTTATTTATGAGCGCTTGCTGAAATTGCTGGCTGGGTTAATTAAAAATAATGGAAAAAATGAGAAAAATTAAATATAATTATTATGATCGCGACATATCAATTCTAATATATTTTTAGGTGTACATTACGAATATGAAATCAAAATTGAAATCGGAGTCGCGGATTTCGCGAAATTTTAAAATTTCATACAAAAAAGGATCAACTTCGATCAGGATATTTTCTTATATTTACCAATATGAAAATTTCGTTTTTGCATTAATATATATCTGCTAAATGTCCTATTATGTGGGATAGGGTTTTTGGTAGCAATAAAATTATAGCAATCTAAATAATAGCGAAATATTAAAAAATGTCAAATTTTAACTTAATTTGCAAGGATATCTGTTATCCTTTTTAAAATTAAATTCAGTGTTATATATAATGAAGATCCTTGCTAAGTAAATTGCAAAAGTATAAAAAATTGCATTTTTCGATAACACCGTTTACAGGTAATTGGGAAAATATCTCAAAAAACTTGAGTTTTTTTGAAAACGAATAATTCATAAACCACAAATTTTTTTAAGTTTCGATTGCTGATTCATAATCTGCGTTAAAATAAAGATCAGATTTGAGAAATTTGCGCATACAAGGCAAAAACAAGTTGAATTTTTAATTACATCTTTTCGGAAAATTTCGAAAATTTGACTAAAATATGTATTTTTTTGTATAAATTAAAAAAAAACCGCGAATTACTTAAAAGTTACTTAATTTTTTTAAGTTTTGATTTCAAATTCCTTATATTCACATTAATTAAGACCAGATTTAAAAAAAATTGTTAAATAATAGCGTACAGGTTAAGAAATAATTAAATTTAAAGTCAACCCTACTTTTTGTATAAATTACTCTAGAGATAAATTAGTAATTCTTAAAAGACAACTTTTTGTGCTACCTCTAAATAACAGCGGATTTAGCTGAAACTTGGCACAGAGAGTTTTTAGACATTAAGGAATAGGGGCAACATTGTGGAGATCGCGAATTCCAACTTTCATGTTTTTCTGGACCACTCTAATGTATATATTAAAAACAAATGTAAATAAAAAGGAATTTCAAATCTCGTATTTTAATTTATGTAATTTTTTAAACAGGTCCCACATAAATGGGATTTAACTAGTACACAACTGGTTCAAAATGATAATTTTGAGAACTAGTTTCGTAATACTAGTCAAAAAACTAGTACTTTTTCGAACTAGTTCGACCATTTTCTACTGGGATCTTTCTTGTAATGTATAAAATCCAAAATCGATTGGAAAATGTTTTAGTAATTGCAATTTCCTCAGACCATTGCAGGGTTAAAATTAGATAAATTATGATAATCGTAAAAATAAAATATTTCTTTAAAAAATTTACAATGTTATACTCCAGTTTCATTTCTAATATTCAGATATAAATTTTTGTCCCTCTTGGCTCATGATAACCTAGTCCCAGGTATGGCCAAAAATGGGATTTGTTTTTTTTTATAAATTTGCAAAACTTTAGTTTAGAGTTTTTTAGAATTTTGTTCAACAAAATATATCACATATTATTCCATATATGTTCATAAAAAATCCATATTTGTTCATACATATGTGTCCATACATAAACCATATATGAACATGTTTGAGCGTATATGAGCATTTTTCACCGGGTTTATAACATTTTATCCGAGAAATTGGCCCATATAAATACATAAGTGTGCGTCAATGATATCAAATATAAAATATAAAAAAAATGAGAAGCTTTAAACCAAAGTTATAGGCAAAAATTTGTGTTAAGATTTTTATGATCTCACTCCTTAATTGAAAACTCAAATTAAACACATAAAAAATATTCTTTCACTTTTTTATTAAAATACGTATGTATACAAAACAAATTATTAAAAATTAGGAGAATTAAGAGATCTAGAAATTTTTGTATTTTTTTAAACGAGCAAAATGTTTTCCCACATAAGACGTCCTAAAGAATTATAGTTTACAACAATTTACTGAAATTTAGTAGCTGCAACTAATTATTTATACCAATTTCATTGTACTAAAATTATTGATAATTAGTAAGTTTTTTAACTGATTTTAAGAAATCGATTTTAAATTGCAGTTTACAACAATTTTCCTAAAATTTAGTAGCGACTACTAATTTTTTCTACTAATTTTGTTGTAATACAGATCAGCAGACATGTGTTGCTAAAATTAGCAAAAAAAATACCGCTGGGCTCAAAACAGTTAAATTTCCCATAATAACAGCAAAATTTTCAGTAGCCATTACAGACTTTTTTGGTTAAGTGTATGCACAGCGCATACATTTGGTTAGTTTGGGGACTGTCCTCAAATACTTCCTAGGTCTTGCGAATAGTTTGAAGACATTTTTGACTAATATACCGCATAGTTTGGGCACTTTTTTGGCTATATCCCCGAACTATGCGCTGTGCATACATATATAATTATATATGGCTATTCATGGCAACATTTAAGATAACACACATATTATAAGATAACAACAAATAGACTATATCGTCGCTAAACCTAAGAAAACAGGTACATTTTTTAAGGAGGAGAGCAACAAAACACCTTTATTGAGCTTTTCGCGAAACTTTTTATAAATTATTTTTTTACACATATGAAAACAAAACTCCAAACTTTCTATTTATAAAAGAATTACTTCCATAAAACTTAGCCAAGAGACAAAATATAGCCCTACTTTAGGTGAACCAGAAATAGTTTTTGTTAACAATAGCTAATTTCTTAGGCGCAGCGATGATATTCATGGGCTATTTTACTCGGAACTGTAATGGCATTTAAAATTAAATGAAATTGCAGTTAATTTCACCGACATAATTCTCTTAGTGTAGAAATATACTGACTCTGAACTTAGCAAAAACTAATTTGCTCTTACGTTCAAAAATTGCGCTTCAAAGTTAAAAAAAAGTGATTTTTCACAACTCTCCTAGGCTTTAGTCGTACTAATTTTAAATAAAATTTACCAAAAAATTATTTTTTTAAGAAGTATAATTTATAATAATTATTAAGGAATTTTTATTATTTTTTTTATTATTTCTATAAATTATAAATTTTTAAATGGAAATCTAATTTCTAATAATAATTATTAAAGTCCTCTTGTTTTTTTATTGATATATTCACGCACACTTAAAATTCATTTCAATAGCAGCATTATTTAGACTAAAAATTAATACTTTTATACAAATGCCTAAAAAAAATCCAACCACCGCAAAACAATACGTACCAGCTAGATATGCAAGAATATTTTCGTAGCTAATAGCAGCAAAATCAACAAGATATTTTTAGATATTTGTATAAAATAAATATCCAACCACCAAAAACCAATACTCACAAGATAGATATATCTAGCAATGCAAGAATATTTTCACTGCTAATAGCAGCAAAATCAACAAAAAATTTTAGATAGATATATCTGGCAATGCAAGATATTTTTAAACAGATATATCTAGTAGAGATGAGCGATATTTTCATACCGGTGATTTAATCACAGTTATTGATAAATCACTGGTAACGGCAGTGATCAAATATTTCAAGTCGCAGTTACTCGGAATGTCGTTCTTTTAATATTGTTGTACTATTCTTTCTTGCAAACTTCATTTTGCACAGTAATACATGTTTTTTTCAATAACAGTGACTTGCTTTCACACTCTTCTGAATAAAATGTCTCCTTCTATCATGTCTTTGTTACCGGTCGCAACTATTCTTCTTTTAAGGCCCAGTTTTTAGGAAGTGGATTATCTTTAAACTTAAACGGAGTTTGTAACTGGAATACTGCTTTTAAAATGTGGTTTATTTTGTTTTATTTCAATAAAGAAATAAATTATACTCTAGAAAAAGTCTTTCCGGCAAATTTTTGTTAATAAACTTTGAAATGGCTGACAAAATTCGTTTTCGGTTTAACTAAACCAAGTTTAACTGACATCTTAAAAACTCGCCATAAATACTATTTCGTTTATTTATCAGAAAATCGCAGTCTTTTCCATAGAAAAACCGTGATCACGATCACAGTTTAAAAGAACAACGATTTGCAAATCACATTCACTGAGAACAATGTTACTGAAAAATCGCCGGATCGCCCATCTCTATTACAAACCCGTGATCACGGTCACTGTTTAAAAGAACGATGATTTGAAAATCACGATCACTGGTAGCAGCGTTATTCAAAAATCACCGGATCGCTCATCTCTACTATGAAGCAATTTTTCATTTATTATTATTTATTGTAGTTGGTTGTTGTCGCTGCTAAGCTAGCAACCCTAGCGTGCGTTACTGTAAAAGCATTTAGCAAATGCAAAAAGCCTAATAAAGTTGTAGCATGTATTACGGATATACAAAAAATATCTAATGAAATAATTTATTAAATAAAAATATTTGTAATACATTTTTTATACAAACTAATAAATATGTTGTCTAGAAATAGATTTTCCAAAATAAAATTTTAAAAAAAATCATAAGTATTTTCCTTCTTTTTTTTGTCTTGCCGTGATTTGAACCTAGTCCGTCAGATGAGCAGACGAGAGCTCTACCTGCTGAGCTAACGATATAGAATTTTTGGTGGCTAAAAACATAAATGAATGATTACTAGAGATGAGCGATATTTTCATACCGGTGATTTAATCACAGTTATTGATAAATCGCTGGTAACGGCAGTGATCAAATATTTCAAGTCGCAGTTACTCGGAATGTCGTTCTTTTAATATTTTTGTACTATTCTTTCTTGCAAACTTCATTGTGCACAGTAATACATTTTTTTTCAATAACAGTGACTTGCTTTCACACTCTTCAGAATAAAATGTCTCCTTCTATCATGTCTTTGTTACCGGTCGCAACTATTCTTCTTTTAAGGCCCAATTTTTAGGAAGTGGATTATCTTTAAACTTAGTTTAACGCAGTTTGTAACTGGAATACTGCTTTTAAAATGTGGTTTATTTTGTTTTATTTCAATAAAGAAATAAATTATACTCGAGAAAAAGTTTTTGTGGCAAATTTTTGTTAATAAACTTTGAAATGGCTGACAAAATTCATTTTCGGTTTAACTAAACCAAGTTTAACTGACATCTTAAAAACTCGCCATAAATATTATTTCGTTTATTTATCAGAAAATCGCAGTCTTTTCCATAGAAAAACCGTGATCACGATCACAGTTTAAAAGAACGATTTGCATCTCACATTCATTGAGAACAATGTTACTGAAAAATCGCCGGATCGCCCATCTCTATTACAAACCCGTGATCACTGTCACTGTTTAAAAGAACGGTGATTTGAAAATCACGATAACTGGTAGCAGCGTTATTCAAAAATCACCGGATCGCTCATCTCTAATATCTAGCAATGCAAGATATTTTTAGATATTTACATAAAATAAATATCGTTTGTTGTACACACAAGCAAGAAAGCTGCTAAAAATATACAACACAACAGAAATATCATTTTCGTATATATCGTACACAGACAGCTATTTTTATCTAGCATATTGTTTAATATCCAAGCGTTGGATATTTTTACGATAGCTGCTAGAAATTAATGAAGTGATATTTGCTAGATATTTATCAATGGCTAAAAATATACAACACAACAGAAATATCACTTTCGTATATATCGTATACAGACAGCTAGCTATTTTTATCTAGCGTGTTGTTTAATATCCGAGCTTTGGGTATTTTTTCCATAGCCGCTAGAAATCTAAAAACTGATATATGATAGATATTAAACTCTGTATAATACCCATTTCATATAACAAAGTTTGGTGCATAATTGCAAAAAAATCGCGAAAAAAAAAGTCGCGGAACAAAATTTGCAAAAAGGAAAATTCTTACATCAGTATATTTGTTTGCAGAATGAAAATCGCTGATAAGGTTTTTCAGTACAATTTTTGTACCATAAAGTCTTTTTTCGCGTTCCGCTATTATTTTCCTATTTTTTAAATGCGGTTTTTTTAAATTTATAATCTAGGGACTATAATACCCATTGCATACAACAAACTTCGGCGGCTAGTGTCAAAAAAAATAAAAAAAATCCCGGAAAAAAAATTTGCGAACAAAATTTGCAAAAAGGAAAATTTTTTCATCAATATATTTGTTTGCAGAATGTAAATCGCTGATTAAGTTTTTTAATTAATTTTTTGTACTATAAAGCTATTTTTCGCGTTCCGCGATTATTTTACAATTTTTTAAGTGTGGTTTTTTTAAATTCATAATCTAGGGACTATAACAATTTCATACACCAAAGTTTGATGCTTAGTTTGCAAATCAAAACCAAAAACAATCGGGAAAAAAATTTTGGAAAATGGAAATTTTTTGCATCATTAAATTGGTTTGTTAATCGCTGATTGAATTTTTGATAAATTTTTTCTACCATTTTTTTAAGATATTTTGCACATTTTTCTTTTTTGTTTAGATTTTTATTCTATTTTAAGGGATACCAATAACACAGTACAACAGCCAATCTGGGGGGTGAGAAATTCCAAGTCAGGGTGATGGTACTAGGTCAGTATAGTAAAACCCTCAAAGGGTTTGGCGTTCGTATGTGTCATTTTTTTTTATGACCTTTTAAATTTTTTCCTTATCTTGATGTTTTTTCGCTTAGTTGTAACATTTTGGCAAAAACGTAGTTTAACATAACTCGAGAACCACTTGTCCGATTTTGATGAAACAAATTTAGAAAAATTTAGAATTACAATTTCTTTAATCCGTTCATATAACGTTTTTCTTTATAATCAACAGTTTTGCCGGTAAAAATAAATTTGTGGAGAAAAAAAAATATTTTTTTGCCTAAAAATTTAAATTTTTTTTTTTTTAATTCATAAAAAATCCAAAACGGAAAAAAGGATCAAGTGTTATTAATTTCATGTAAAGTCACATAACCTATAAACAAAATTTAACGCGTTCTGCTTTTATTTACAATTAAGTGAAGGTATCCCATTTTGACAAGAATATTGATATTTGTTTTTATTCAAAAAAGTGTCATTTATCGCCTTTTTCATAAATTTTCCCCAATAACTCCAGACTTCTGGCCATAAACTACTAAAAAAATTAAGTAAACATTTTTATAATTTTTTATTTTTATTTTATTTATTTATTTTTATTTATTTTAATAAATATTGCCTAGACTTTTTCGATGGTGGTTGTTCGGGACTAGTGGCATCGCATTCATCGCTATCATCAGTTTCTGAACCACACATAATGTCAATGTGTGACTCCACTGTTGGCCCTTCTGCATCTCCTGAAAATTCTTTATCATCAAGATCATCCTTGTCTTGCCACACTAACTTACTCCACCAGCAAATTTCCGCAATTATTGCACTCGGCGACTTTTGCCTCTATATCTGTAAGTTTTTGTTTTATTAAAATGAGTTTGAAAAAATAAAAAATCAGTATTACCTCATTTCAAATGGCATAGCAACTTGATGATAGCGTTCACCTTGTTCATCAGATTCGGTAGCCAATTGTTTGCTGAAGTAGTCCAGATGATGATGTAAATAATGGATTTGCAAGGACATGTGGACACCAATTTCCGAGAATGCTCTTAACATCCTTGCGACAGAAACATCGTAGTTGTTAGAACGATGCTTTCCCAACAAGCCTTCTATTACTTCTTTGATTGCCTGCCATGCATTCAATTCAGCGTCAATCAAAATATTGTTGAATGCGTCACTTTTAATCAGCTTTCGTATATCTGGACCATTTAGTACGACTGATTGGAAAAAATTAATTTGTTAAGATGGAAAATCATGGGAAATGAATGTGATATTATAACTTACCTTCTTTAATTTTACTTTCGCTGAGTCTCGGGTAAATTAGTTTCAAACACAAGAAAACTTCATCTCTTTTGGCGACAGTTTTGATAAAATTCTTAACAATTCCAAGTTTAATATGCAGTGGAGGCAGCAATATCTTCTCCTTCGGCACTAGAGGCTCACGAATAATATTGGCCGTTTGTAACCTGCTGTGCTCTCTGAGTTTCCATCCGTGGCATGCATATTGGTCACCGGAAAATCGTGTGTCCCAATCGCACAAAAAGCACATATATTTTATATAGCCGCTTTGAAGACCGCAAAGCATTGCTACAACTTTTAAATCGCAGCATATGCGCCACATATGTTTGGCGTAGTTAACCATTTTTAAAATATTTTCCAGTGCATCATATGTTTCTTTCGTTTCTGTACTGTGGGCGATTGGAACTGAAGGTTTTTTATTGGTCTTATGCAGTAAAACCGCCTTCAAGCTGAGTTTTGAACTGTCAATAAATAATCTCCAGTCATCTGCTTCATATTTTATTTCCATTGCGTCCATCAATTTTCCTACATCCGGGCAATATGCAGAAGTTTTTTCATCATTCACAAGGAATAAACTTTGGAGTGTTGCCTGACGACTTCGATAAGCTGTGACTTTCACACCGGGTGCCAACAAATTGTTTGATTTCAAAATGGAAGCCAGCTCTTCCGATTTATGCTGTGTTAATTCCAACTTGGCAACAATTGAATCAAGCTTATTTTGATTTATTAAAATTGGCTCATTGGATACTGATGGCTCATATGGGGAATCATCACGTGCATGATATGTCGGAGCAGTCGTAGAAGAGAAAATATCTGGGCTAGAAGCTTTTGGCACTGGAATGTGGTCCGAATGAGGCAATGGTGTTGCGGCACTTGCAACACCAACGTAATTATACGATTTTCTTATCCTTTTTGCGGCTCCTTTATTCGCACATGCATAGCAATTCAATGGATTGTGACCTTCGCCAGGATTAGTCCAAGTCATTGGGATACCGAATGGCATACTTTCACGTCTTCTATTTTTCCAATCCATTAGACGGTTGTAGCAGCTTTTACACACTATATTTGGTACCAATTTTCGTTCACTATAACATTTTGGTTGAAGTACATCTCGTATGTTTGAACAAAATCAGTACTGAAATTTCCCCTTTTTTTATGTGTTGAGGCATATTGACCACAGCAGTAGCAAAAGCTATTTATATCTGGCTTGCACAGTTCCATATTCTGTTCTCTTTTGTTCACTTTTAAAAAACTGGAGAAAAATCACTTTTACTGTTCGCGTTCGTCGGCACTTGTTGAATGACAAAAATCACAGAACCAGTGTGAGAAAGAGAAGAAGTATAATGACAATGCATGTTTTATGTGAACATTACAGAACCAGTGTTGCCACATCAATATTTCTCTTTTAGTACAGTAGAAAAATATGAGAGAGTTCGGCTTCTGAGTGTCAATGTTTTCTCCAAATAATGTTGGAGCAAATTTTTTAAATTCATACATTTACCTAATTGTGAATAAATGAGAAACGCGTGCATCGATTTTCATGATCTATGCCTTTTTTTGCTCATGAGTTATGTGACTTTACGCGAAAGTTATTAGTTTTAGCACTTTTTTCCATTTTGGATTTTTTATGAATTTTTAAAAAAATATATTTAAATTTTTAGGCAAAAAATACTTTTTTCCCTTCATACATTCATTTTTAACTTCGAAAGTGTTGCACATATAGGAAAACGGTATAGAAACAGATTAGAGAAATTGTAATTCTAAATTTTTCTAAATTTGTTTCATCAAAATCGGACAAGTGGTTCTCGAGTTATGTTAAACTACGTTTTTGCCAAAGTGTTACAACTAAGCGAAAAAACATCAAGATAAGGAAAAAATTTAAAAGGTCATAAAAAAAAATGACACATACGAACGCCAAACCCTTTGAGGGTTTTACTAAACTGACCTAGTACCATCACCCTGACTTGGAATTTCTCACCCCCCAGACAATAATCCCAAAAATGTTCCATAGTGTAATAAATTATATGAATTCCAACAAAAAACAGTTAAAATTTGTCTATTTTTGCAGAAAGATGGCAACTCTTAAATGTATGTATTTGACAATTCAAGTGATAACGTAAAAATCAATCACGAATACGTAGTGATTTATAAAATAACATTTTTTGTTCCCCGCGTTAGGTGAGTGAAGTGTAGGTGATGTGATGAACGCAGGTGATTTACAAAATTAGGCCATGAATTTAATTTTACTACCTAATTTCGTAAAACACTTGGGTGAAGTGAAGGGAACTTTCAATGTAAATTGTTTTTGTAAACAGATTAATACCAGATGTGAAACTAATGACAGGTGTCAAAAAAGTATTCTCGAACCGTATGGTTTTGTTTACATGGAAGTAGGAATTCCCGGGAATCCCGCCCTTTTTCGGATCCCGCAATCCCGGGAATTTTGTGCGGGATTTCCCGGGATTTTTTTATTCTTTTACAGAAGTTTTAGCTAGTATTATTGCAATTTTGCAAACTTATGTAAATTTAAAGCATTGTTTTTTTAAATTAATTTGATCAAAAAATATTTAAAATTAAAAAGATTCGATTTAAACTTAAATAAACTGAATTAGGCCAAATTGTTTTTAGATGCCAGTTGAATTTGGTTTAGTTAAACCGAAAAAATTTTATCAGCCATTACCAAGTTTACTAACAAAAATTCATGTATGTACTTCGGAAAAATTTTTTTCTTTAAAATGATCTTTGTTCAAATAAAGCAATATTTGTATAGGCTGATTTACACCATATTTTCGGAAAAATTCTGCAACCTTGCCTATATGTTTTGCATTTGTAGTAAAGTAAAATCGTACCGAAAATCTTATAGTATAAACCAGCCTTATTCAACATTCCAATATCATTATTTCAGTTCCAAATACCTCCAAAAAGCTATACATTAAAATTAAAAAATTTGTAATGTTTTCATATTTTCAATTGACAAGTATTTTGAGTTTCTTTTATTTAAAATAATTTAATTTTAAGTTCAATTGTTATTCCTTTATTTCAATTGTATTTTTTAAATATTATTTGTTTTCAAAATAATCCATCAGATGCTTTTTAAAATTATTTTGGATTTTTTTATATGTTAATTTAAAATGCCACTAAATACGAAAATTATATAATTTATTTTTAAGTAGCTGTGGCATAAAAAATGTCTATTCAAGAAAACCAATTAAAGTTAAGAAACTATTTAATAATGTTGTAGTGTCTTTTTTTATAAAACGATTTAGGCGAATTTGCCTAAAAATTTGTGTGAAAAATACTCACTATTATACTACATTTATACTTGAGCAAAAACCAGTTAGTTTTTGTACGGAACTAGTTTTTGCTTGTTTTTTTGTATGCGTTTTGACAAGTTAAAAACTAAAAGAGCCAAAAATCAGGTAATTTTTGCTCAGGTATAAATGTAGTATTAAACTTTTTTATAAAAATAATTCTAGACGGATACTTTTGAAAATCTGAATAGAAAGATACAAAATATCCAAAAATAGAAATTTTTGGATTTCATGTTTAAGAAATATTTTAGCAACAAATCGATCTTATTTCTGACTATAAAACTGGTCCGACACAATTTTGCACCGTTGCAATAACCGTTTAAACCGTGAATTAATATTTAATTAATATATTTCTAAGAGCTTTTTAAAATTAAGACGGCCTTCCATATAAATATATTACCTAAATATTAATTCACGATTTAAATTGTTAAACGAGTTGATCCAGAAAAAGTGGAAGACATGGATATTTTATATTTAGCCATCCTTTCAGAATATATTAAATGCATTTTCTCATGTATACAATCAAAAGATGAACTTTGTTTAACAGTAATCGAGTTTTTCAAGTGCAACATATGTCGAATTTATATATTTTCTAACGAACGGGAATTCCAGGGATCCCGGGAAATTCTGAAAAAATCCCGCTGTCCCGGGAAATGAAAAAGTCCGGGAAAAGAAAACCCTACATGGAAGTCAAGTCAAGAGGGAGGTAACAATATAAAACCTCCATACATTTTGTATTGCGCATTTTTTGTATATATCTGTCTCTTTTTAGATAATTGTGCTTTATCTTTTGTTTTTCTTAAATTTTTGCGTTTTGTTTTGCTCATTTTCTGTCGGCCTATTGCCCAATCAGCTGATTAATATCTGTGATAATCTGTGATTACCCCCTTAGTTTTTTGTTATTAGGTCCATTCGATTACTGGATAATTTGTACAAATTTGTACAAATTTTTACTGGATGGCGTTCGTTTACATAAATCAGTGATGGTATTTGAGAATTTTCGTTTGGTGCCTCAATGATGCCAAAAAAGTGCCAAAAAAGCTTTAAAAGTGCCAAAAAAAAATAAAAATTAAGCAACATTTAATGTTTCAAAAAAAATATGTTCAGCTTTTATTTCAAATATTTATACATTAGTTACTTTAACCCTTAAATGCATGGTGTAGCCATTTGGCAACATACCAGTTTCTTAATAAAAAACGCCACTTGATGCATAAAACTCAATTTTTGGGCATTGGTGCCCTTTCTGCACAAAGTTCTTTTATAAACTATAACTCAGATTTTTTAAACAGTTAAAGTTAATATTTCATATATTTTTTTTTGTTTCTTTTTTTTCATACACGTTAAAATAATCACCATTTAGCTATTTGGCAAAAAACCATATTTTTCAATAAAAATCAACTTTTTTTTAAATAAATTTTTTTGGTATTTTTCTTGAAATGTACACGCCTTTAGAAATCATATATAAAAAAAATGGTTAAAATTGTAGAGATCATGAATTTAAGGGTTAAGTAAAAAGACAAAAAAAAAAAGGCGGGGAACTTATCTAAAAAGTAACCCGAGTTTAACATTACCTACCACAAATATTTTCATATAAAAATGCCATTCTTAACTATAGTAAAGCACTAAACTTACGTTATTTTAAGATAAGTTAGCAGGTCCAAGATTTTCAAAAAAGTTTACAATTAAATTTGACAATACAATAGAATCAATTAAAGTTTTTCTAATTTAATCCCCGTTGCTTTTATTTTTAAATATCAAAATAATGATTAAATTGTCCCCGAAGAACTGGAAGGTGGTCCAAAAAATTGTAGATATTTTTAGTGTAGCATTTGTTTTTTAATTTTGCTACCCCTTCTTAAGAGGCGTGGCTTTTAATGAAAAACCAGCGATATCGGACCTTTTATCAAATTATATAGAAAACAATTATTTTAATTTTTGCATTAAAAAATACAAAAATTGTTTTTTCGGACTTTCTATATTTTCATATATTTAGTTAGAATATTCTTCCACCTCAAGTGCAAAATCTAATATGATATTGTCATATTAGATTTTTATTTGTTGTTTCAAAAAGGGTTGATCATTTTCATGATAGACAATACAATTGTTTCGTAGACATCACTCTACTCTTCAGTTGTCCGCTAAGAAAATTATAACTTTCATACTCAAACCGAGACATTACATAAGGTACAAAAAACCAACGGGATGAGAATTTTGTACTTTCGTATATGAACTGTCTGATTTGGTAAAACCAGTTATAAATCAACTCCTTTTTGAAAGCAACAATTACATAAAAGTACCCTTTGGGTACTATTTATATGTATGTCTGTTGTCAATACATTTTGTAAAAGCAACTAATTTTAAACTCAAAACAAAATAAATATTTAAATGAGATTTTAGCCGTGGTGTGCTTATTTTCAACAATTATTTTAATTTTTGCATTAAAAAATACAAAAATTGTTTTTTCGGACTTTCTATATTTTCATATATTTAGTTAGAATATTCTTCCACCTCAAGTCCAAATTCTAATATGATATTGTCATATTAGATTTTTATTTGTTGTTTCAAAAAGGGTTGATCATTTTCATGATAGACAATACAATACAATTGTTTCGTAGTTTTTGAAACAGCAAATAAAAATCTAATATGACAATATCATATTAGAATTTGGACTTGAGGTGGAAGAATATTCTATTATATTATATAGAAATTTTCGTAAAAAGTGCCAAAATTCTATGGAGAGTGCCAAGGTGCCATTGAACATTCAATAGTGCCACAA
The DNA here is from genome assembly GCA_949987735.1 of Leucophora obtusa. Lineage (NCBI taxonomy): Eukaryota > Metazoa > Arthropoda > Insecta > Diptera > Anthomyiidae > Leucophora > Leucophora obtusa. Next base: position 118,690,299 of record OX465296.1, read on the forward strand.
ATGGCACTTTTGTGCCACTTTTACCAACAGTGACATAAATACTCAGTAAACAGAAAGAAAAAAGAGAGAATAAAGTGACAGTTCTATGTTGAGAGTTTCTAAGTCTTCTTCTTTTTCTTGCAAATTTTTACTGGATAAATTTTTGCCAGTAAGAATTCGCAAGCAGAAAAAAACATATGATTAGAAAACACATGTTCGTTTATTGAAAACAAAAAAAAAAATATTTTACAATTATGTTATTTTATGGAAATTCAAAGCAATGAAACTTTCAAAATAAATTATGGGAAATATAAGAAAACCTTCTAAGAAGTTTCTGCTTTAGATTTAACATCAAAAAATATCGTCTTCCATAGCGACCAAATAAAATTTATTTGTATATTTGGTGTTGTAATCAGCTGTGTCTACAAACTTGCAAATTTTCTGTTCGCGTACATGTTTGGGAAAATTTTATTTTGAGAGTAAATCTTGTCTTACTCTCTGAAAGTTTGTACTGAGTAATTCTTACTGGACTTGACTGAGAAAAGTAATCGAATGGACCTATTGTTTTACCCTAGGGTTATATAGTTGCAACAAAAAGTCGACTTTGACTCTTTTCAAATTTTGAAAAGTCGACTTTTCGACTTTCCGACTTTTTATAGGAAAAAGTCGATTAATCGACTTTTTATATGAAAATTTCTAAATAGCAAAAAATCATATTTTTTAGCTTATTTGGGGGTCAGTTAACTAGATTCGAAACGTAGAATTGCACCTTGTTGATAATGAGCATAAATTCGACTTTTATGCATATAAAATAAAATTTTTCCTTGTTTTTTATCATCGCACAGTGGTTTTAAACATAAAATGTAGCACAAAACTTATATACATTAAGGCTTATTTAACTACCAAATTTCGTAAAACACTTGGGTGAAGTGAAGGGAACTTTCAATGTAAATTGTTTTTGTAACAAAAACAATTTCTATAGAAATAACGCAACACTTCACCGAAGTGTTTTAGAAAATTACCCCCTTATTCTTATACATTTAAATGCATGGTGTATCCATATGGCAACATACCAGTTTTTTTTAATAAAAACCCCCACTTGATGCATAAAACTGCATTTTTGGGCTTTGGAGCCCCTTCTATAGACAGTGTTCTTTTAGTTTTTTGAGCATCACCTTGGTATTTTAAGCTGGCAGAGTTAAACTTTTAACTGTCCAGTTAATTTTTTAACTGACAAAAAAAGCATGTTTAAACGATGTAGGTTAAAAGGTTGGATTAATTGTAATCAAGTATTTACAATAATTTCTCTGTCTAAAAAAATTGGGGAGCTATATTTTACGCACCTATGAAAACTTAAAATTAAGTTCAAAAATTTTCTCGCTTTCAACAAATGATGAGCGTAGATTGCATACACCGTCGTTGGTAGACCATTTTTCTAGGGGGGCTATAGCCTTTTAAATTTTTGGTTCCTATGTTTTCATTATGATCATCAGTGCTATCGGCAGATACCTATTCTGACAAGTTCTACTTTAAGCTCTACCCAATAAGCGCTACAAAAATTTAAGTGAAATCAAAGTCAAGGCTTACATTTTGTTTAAATTTCACTTTGATTTTATGACTTACTCCAGTAATACTAATACACTGATAGAAATAAATCTGTGCGAATAGCAGATAATATGGATAAAAATGGCCCTGCAGAAAATAACTGCCGAATCTGTTTATTAAATTTTAGTTAGATAAAACTACCCTTCTCATATTAGCAAACCAATTATCTCAATAGTACACAAAACACAATGAAAAAACTGTTATTTCTATAAATTTTTTGTTAAAAGTTAAACTTAGTTAAATGCCAATAATAATCTATCCTGCTGAAATTAACGGAAAGTTTTGTTGAAGTTTTGTTGTTATTAAGACCTGCTAACTTATCCCAAAATAAACTGAGTTTAGTGCTTAACCATAGTTTTGAATCTCAAATTTATATGAAAATATCTGGGGTTAACGTTTAACCATGTTTACATTGGAAAAACGTTACTTGCCCTAAGTATAATTCAAAAAGTCTAAATTCATTGAAATCGACCGACAATTTAAGAAGCCAAGGGTTCCGAAAGCTTGTTATCACTCGAGGTGGTCTACTTTGCACGCTGGTGCTAAATAAATGCCCTATTAATAAAACAGGTTGACCAAAAGCCTTATTCCTACTCTACTATATTCTATAAACTTTGTCCAAATCGGACGATTAGTTTAGAAGTTGTGTATGTATTACCACTTCTCTCAGTTTAAAACCACTGTGTGTCGTAGACATTTTAGAGTTTTTTATGTCATATTTCACTGTTTTATTTTCCAATAGATTAGCAACACTTGCTTAATTTTTTCTATTGTGTTATATCAGCGAAAACAAAATTTACTTCTTAGCCATATGGTAATAAGTAAAAAAGTCGAAAGCAAAAGTCGACTTTTCGACTTTTGCATCACAACAAAGTCGACTTTCAAAAAGTCGAAAATTTTCGCAAAAAGTCGATTAATCGATTAGTCGAAAGTCGATTTATAGAACCCTATTTTACCCCTAAATTCATAAACGCTTTGTAAAATTATAGGTTTAATAAACAAATTTTGTATGAAAATGACGTTTTGTAAACCTGATATAACTTTATAAAGCATTTATGAATTAAGGTGTAAATGTTACAAATTACATTACCAATAATAACCAATATTTATGTATTTCATTGTCTTGAATTACGTTGTCCCAAACCTCTTATTGAAAACGTGTATGCTAGATTATCGAATATACGTTTTCGATATTTTTCCGCTATTAAAAATTGTTTTTTGGTACTTGATTTTCAATATAAAAACACTGTTCGAAAGCATTTCCGTTACGAATCTAATTATATAATATGTACGTTACGGCGGGTACCCGCGGGAACCCAAAGCAGCCCAAACAACAACAATTTTCAAGCAATTTTGTGTACGGGAACGCCTTTGGGCTAATTTGTGTAACTTCGGTAAAGTATGGGAACACATAATAACACCCCTTTTTTATAACGACGCCTTACTGCGCTAACCGCAATAAGCCCGAATGATAAGTTTCCTACACAAAAATTTAAAGCCAAATACCCAACAGCCAAAGTTATTATGGTCAAAAATTTCAAATTTTATTACTTAGCGAAGCCACTAAACTGCGTATCACATAGCAAAAAGTGCTAAGTACGGATTGACTATCCATTTTAGTTGAATTTTGAAAACTTTTGTCATGAAAAGAAAAATTTAAAACCTTGAACTTTTACAAAATGGGTTAATAAATGGGTTCATACTTGACCTCAACAAAAATATATTTCAGAAATCTTTCTTTTCTTAATTTTTTGCTGATCGGATAAGTACTTCCGAGCTTATTAAAATTTTCAACTTTAAAGCCCCGCCCACTCGAAAGCGGTAGTAGAAAACACAAAAATTATATTTTTGAAATCAGCTGAAACAGTTTTTAAAAAGTCGGAGCTATGCCCGTTGTTATTGTTGTTGTAACGACTTCAAACTGAGAATTTGTAGTTAATAATTCTCATCTAAAGCCGGAGTGGCAATCCTTGCTCGGATAAATTCGAATACATCCGAATCGTTCCGGCACATAGTCCGATTGCCGTGGGAACCGGGTTATACCGCCCACACTCGGTCGTCAGAGCCTCGTTAGCGTTAACAGGGGACACCATGTCCAAGGTGGACTGTGGGTGAGGTTGGCATTTGGAAATAATTTCCCTTGACCCCCAGCTATGCCCGTAACTGCATTTGCTCCTTTTGTTTAGTTTTTATTAAATACGCAAACAAAATATGACATTTATGCCCTGTGCGAGGTGGGTAAATAAATTCTAAACTAAATGCAAATTGACAAGTGTTTCAAATTTCTTTGAAAATTTTTTGAAAGTTTTTAAAATTTCATAGAAACTTGGAAACATGAATTTAGTTTAGATTTTATTTAGCCAATATATATAATATAAAATATGCTAAATAAAACTTTTTGACCTCCAATCCAAAAATTCCTTAAAATTTTGTTCTTCTTCTTCTTCTGATGAATCTGTATAAATATCTGCGCTTTGTAAATCATTTCTTTTGGTAATCTTATGAAGTTTTTCGACTTTTTCCTCCAAATCTAAAACTTTTGACCAATGATGAATTTGTTCGTTAATTTCTATAATTTCTCTTTCAACTGCAGAATTTTTTTGCTCTCCAGCTATTATTGTATTCGAGGCTACAGACTCTTCCTTAATTTCACGTTGAAATTTTTCCCACTCATCATCCTGAGCATCCTTATATTCAACATTACGAGCTTTTGCATCAATAACGGGATCATCAAAAAACATTTCTGGCAACACTTCCGGGGCGTCAGGGACGTTTGTATGTTTATCTTTCTGTTCACTTGTTTGTTCCTTATTTAAATGTTTTGGGTTTTCCACTTTATGCGTTTTATTAAGAGTTAATGAGTTTAATTTTTTCTTTTTGAGTAGATCTTGGCTCTGTTCTAATAACGTTTTATTAATGAGTTTTTCTTTTAATGCCTTCGCTTCTTCCACATTATGCTTGTGTAGTTTAGAATTTACGTGAACTTTCCAAAGAGCTGGTGACTTGATTACACTTCCACAGATAACACAATTAAGATTCCCTTTTGAATCATATTTGGCTAAAGGTGACACAATCTTATCTGGCTTTTGTTGGGAGAGCTTGCGTTCATCCATTAATCTTCTCAAGTCTTTTTGTGAAATTCTGCGATTAAACTTATCCATTTTAATGTTTGCTTTGCGGAATATTTGTCTATTTCAATGTTTATTATTTATTTTATTTCTGTTAAATAAAAAAAATCCTAATTCAGAGATGAAACATTTAGTACTTTTGTACTTTTTCACCTGTAAAAGTACAACAGTATAGAGTTCTGAAATTTCGATACTTTTTGAGTACTCAATAGAGTTGTAAAAGTATTGAGTATTCCGGTACTGAGTACTCAATACCGCCTGTTTTTTTGAGTACTCAATACTAAAACGGTACTACTCAATACTTTTAAAGATGCAATTTTCCGTAGAAATGAGTATTTTTCGTATGAAAATACAACTCTAAAAATACTACTTTAAAAATACAACTCTGGAAATACAACTCTATATGTGAAGCAATAAATTTTGTAATGAATTTTTGGGAAAAATTATTTAATTAATTTATTTAAAATGTTTTAAATTTAGTAAAATGTAAGTAACAATAGTTATTTAACACGTGTATGTGAATTGTTATTATTTTTCTTTATAAATACGAACTCTTAACATTTTTATTTTTAAATTTAAAAAAACCGTTAAAAGTATTGAGTAGTATCGAGTACTCAATTGAAAAGTATTGAGTAGTATTGAGTACTCAAAAAGTATCGAAATTTCACAACTCTAGTACTCAATACTACTCAATACTTTTTAATTGAGTACTCGATACTACTCAATACTTTTAACGGCTTTTTTGAATTTAAAAATCAAAATGTTACAAATTCGTATTTATTAGGAAAAATAATAACAATTCAAATACACGTGTTAAATAATTATTGTTACTTACATTTTAATTAATTTAAAACATTTTAAATAAATTAATTAAATAATTTTTCCCAAAAATTCTTTACAAATTTCTTTGCTTGAAAAATAGAGTTGTATTTTCAGAGTTGTAGTTTTAGATTACTATTTTTAGAGTTGTAGTTTTAGATTACTATTTTTAGAGTTGTATTTTCAAACGAAAAGTGCACATTTCTACGGAAAATTGCATCTTTAAAAGTATTGAGTACTACCGTTTTAGTATTGAGTACTCAAAAACACAGTCAGTATTGAGTACTCAGTACCGGAATACTCAATACTTTTACAACTCTACTCCCGCGACCGATTTAGTACTTTTTTAAGGTGCGTTTACAATGATGGAGTAGAGTTGTGAAATTTCGATACTTTTTGAGTACTCAATACTACTCAATACTTTTCAATTGAGTACTCGATACTACTCAATACTTTTAACGGTTTTTTTTTAATTTAAAAATAAAAATGTTATGAGTTCGTATTTATAAGAAAAAATAATAACAATTCACATACACGTGTTAAATAACTATTGTTACTTACATTTTAATAAATTTCAAACATTTTAAATACTTTAATAAAATAATTTTTCCCAAAAATTCATTACAAATTTCTTTGCTTCACAAATAGAGTTGTATTTCCAGAGTTGTATTTTTAGTACTATTTTTAGAGTTGTATTTTCATACGAAAAATACACATTTCTACGGAAAATTGCATCTTTAAAAGTATTGAGTAGTACCGTTTTAGTATTGAGTACTCAAAAAAACAGTCAGTATTGAGTACTCAGTACCGGAATACTCAATACTTTTACAACTCTATGATGGAGTACTCCAATCTGTAGCAAATTTAGTTGTTTTCTCTTTCAAGGTGCTTTCACAACACTGTTGGTAAAAGTGGAACAATAGTGCCATTTGTGGCACTATTGAATGTTCAGTGGCACCTTGGCACTATCCATAGAATTTTGGCACTTTTTAAGAAAATTTCTATATAATTTGATAGAAGGTCGATATCGCTGGTTTTTCATTAGAAGCCACGCCTACTTAGAAGGGGTAGCAAAATTAAAAAAACAAAATCTAAAATAAAATTATCTACAATTTTCTAGACCACCTCCCAGTTTTTCGGGGACAATTTAATCATTATTTTGGTCTTTAAAAATAAAAGCAACGGGATAAAATTAGAAAAACTTTCATTGATTATATCCTAATAAACCCAACGATATCGTCACAATATACAAAAATCCTTAAAATTTGAAGAAATATATATGGGTATTTCCATGGAAAAATTTTCGAATCTGTGAGATTTTCAATAGAAAATGGGACACAAAACCTTAAGATTTTCATTTTTAAAAACGTTGCGTGTTTTTGTAGAAAAACGTAGCCAAAATGTAAAGTTTTTCTATTTCAGAAATCATGCAGAAATTACGAAAGAGAAAAAATATTTGTTCTGACAGCTAAATTTGTAGCCAATCTATTGGTTAGTTTGTATCTACAAAAAATTAGTTTAGGCAATGCAATTTGCTCGTGACAACAAAAATTCGTTAGGCAGAATAGCAACTCGGAAGAAATAACGGTTATGCTGGAATGGTAACAGATCATTGAAATTTCTAAATAATGGGTCCGTTTTCTGTAAACTGGATTTTTCCATGCGAAAAATATTTTTGTCTTGGGGTGTGTATTAGAGGGCTGAATGAATGTCTTACAAAACATTCTCTTGCATGCGCTGATGAGAGATTTGACGATTTTTAATACTACATAAATATAACAAAAATTGACCATTTTACTTATTTGTAGTTATTTACAAGATGTTAAAATTCAGATCATTACAAAAAAATAAATAAATAAAACAGAAAACAAAAAAAAATATTTTGGTGTTGTATAAGAAAATGTTTTGTGAATGTCTTGCAAAACATTCATACTGGCCTCTAGTGTGTATAGGCAGAAATGTGTAAGGTTTTTTAGGATGGTATAATGGTTAACCGAAAAATGTTGTTGCCTCAACCAAACCATGCGGTTGACAACAAATTAGGTTGGCTGCATAAACATTTTTTTTTTTTTGGATGATATTTTTTAAAATTTGTACTGATTTGAAGTCCGTAAAAAATGGTCAACCTATATATGACAGCAAAACCGGAATTCTTTTAAAATGAGCTGAAATGAAGTCATATTGAAAAATTGAAAATGAAGTCATATTCAGAAGAAAAGTCAAACTCACCTAGATTTTGCATACACCAATAGAAAGGTGTATAAGTAGCCAAACGAAGTAAAAATTGCAAGTTTTTATAAATTTTATTTGTTTCTGAAAACTGAATTTTTATAAATAATGAATATTTTGAAGTATACTTTATCATAAAACCTTATCAAAAACGATATTATAATATTATTGGAATATGATATCGTTTTCGGATATTTAAGGTGATAGCGATTTCGCTATCGTACCGTTCTTTGGTTTATTGGGATTGTATTGTCCGTTACTGTATATATATATATACATTAGGGCGGGTGAATTTGTATGGAGGCAAAAAAAATTAAAAATCGCAGGGGAGGAAATGATTCTACGAAGAATTCTAAGCAACTTTGCCCTAGAAACCATAGGTCTAAAATGGATTTCGAGCTTGCGGAAATTCAAAAATATGTTGTGAGTAGTGCTTCACTGCAATGTTTGTGTAAAATTTGCGTTAACATGTAAGCATTGTTAACCAGGATAACAGTTCTGGACCAGAGAAACAAGCCAGCCGCCGTGAGCCGTTTATGCCGCCGCCGCCGGTCATTTTTGCTTCAGCCGCCGCCGCCGATTTTTTTCGGCTCATTTCGGCTGGAAGTATTAATTTTCAAATATAAAAAATTTAAAAATAACTATATTTTTTAAAAAGAATTTACTAATTCATTAAACTTGAACAACCAGAGCTAAAAACAATTTTTTATATGTAAAGAAAAAAGTTAAAATCTTCTAAATATTAAATTTTTATAAATATAATTTTTTTAAGCTATAAAAGCTTATGTAAATTTATACTGTGAAAAAAATTTAAAAAAAAAGTTCTTAATGGGTTAATATAATACTTCAGAATGCAACTCTTTGCAGATGTGTAAAAAATCAATTAATAAAAAAACATAGCTGCTTAACTTTGCATTTAAAACTCAATATATGTATTTGGTGTATGCATTTTTATCAAAAATTATGACGAAAAATCGTTACAGAGTTGAAGTCGCGTTAGCATATGTAGATATACGAAAAAGTTTGTAAAATGTATTAATTTTTGTTAAAAGCGTTACTTCTCCTCTTCATATAAATTCTTACAGTTAGTGTTTAGCTTCATTGGTTATTAAAATATAAGCTATTAAAGTTAAAAAACCTTATGAGTTACTGGTTACGGAGTTTACATTTGGCCTATAAAATTGGTTACAAATTTTATGTATTAACCAAAAATTGGTCAGATTGTTATAAATTTTGTAAAACAGGTGACAATGCGCTGATATATATCGAAATATATAACTCAAATGTAATCCATGCATTAGAAATTAGCTGGTTACATGGTTTTTATCACATTTTTTGATATCACCCATATATATTTTTTCAATTCTAAAATACATTTTTAAAAATGGTTGATTGGGCATCTAATTAAAATGGGTCCCTACAAGATATGTGCATCCTGGCCAAACTTTCTAACAAAGCCTCCATTCAAAAGTCTTCAAACAAGTTTAATTTCTAAAATCAATTTTTTAAAATTAAAAAGAATAAATAAAAAAAAATTGATTCCCAGTATGCTTTAATTGTCTGAAAATTCTATAAGAGGCAAAAATTGTTTTGAGTTCCAAGGGGGTTACATTTTCCCAATGTTGGGATTACTTTGGAGCCCTTTACATTGGCAAAAAAATGTGCTGGCAAAATTAATATTTTGCAAGTTATGTTTCAACGAAAAGGATTTGGTACTAAAAGGGTATGTTTTAGAGTTGTGAAATTTCGGTATTTTTTGAGTACTCAATACTACTCAATACTTTTCAATTGAGTACTCGATACTACTCAATACTTTTAACGGTTTTTTTAATTTAAAAATAAAAATGGTATGAATTCGTAATTATTAGGAAAAATAGTAACAATTCAAATACACGTGTTAAATAACTATTGTTACTTACATTTTAATTCATTTAAAACATTTTAAATAAATTAATTAAATAATTTTTCCCAAAAATTCGTTACAAATTTCTTTGCTTCACAAATAGAGTTGTATTTTCAGAGCTGTATTTTTAGAGTACTATTTTCTACGGAAAATTGCATCTTTAAAAGTATTGAGTAGTACCGTTTTAGTATTGACTACTCAAAAAAACAGTCAGTATTGAGTACTCAGTACCGGAATACTCAATACTTTTACAACTCCAGTATGTTTATAATTTATTAAATAAAACTTGTATGTTATATTAAATATTTAGGACCATTTGTTATAGTCTTGACTAGCCATGGATCTGTGCGAACATGAAACAAATCACACGTGAACCAACAACAAATCTTATATAAATTGATTTTATATATATTTTTTTGCGAGTGATTTTCTGACCGTGATAAAGTGCAGACGTTAATTGTGATCTCTTTCCTATAATTCTATTTAAAATTAAAAGCAATAACATTTGTTATTGTTTTAAGAAAAAACTTTTTTTTTAATACATTGTATCAGTGTTGCCATAACGGCGATTTTCTCGTCAGATCTAGCGATTTTATTTCGCCCCTAGCGGGAAAAATTGTCCTGTAGCTATTAGCCAAAAATCTAGCGATTTTTTTTACAGCCGTAATATAATTTTTAAAACTCGGTTTTATGTTGAAAAATATTATAAAACTGGCACATTGATATTCCTTTATTATAAACAGAGCTTTGAAGAATTAATTCCTTTTTGAATGAATTCACTACCAATCGAATTCAATTTTCTCTAGAATTGAATTAATTCCTTTTCTTAAGTAATTCACTGAATTCGTTCAAATGAACGCGTTCATCAAACAACAAATTCAAAGAATTAATTCAATTGCAATAGTTCTTTTTATTAAATCAAATGAATTAATTCACCGGTGAACGCGTTCAATTTTATAAATCGAACGGAAAAAAAGTGAATTAATTCCTTACTGAATTAATTCACTACTGAATTCGTTCAATTTCATTTTCGTTCAGTGAATTAAAAAAAAAAATAATAAGTTCACTGAATTGAAAAAAAAAATAAAATAAGTTCACTGAATTGAAAAAAAAAATAAAATAAGTTCACTGAATTCAAACTTGTTTTCTGCCGTTCAGTAGAAGAAAACAATAACGTACAAATAAAATTTTTAAATAAGCAATTTTGCAGCGTGTGCTAGTAAAAATAAACAAATTAGAAACCGGATGCTGTTTATCAACCTACATGATTCAAAAATAAAGCCTTTTACTATTAAAAGTAAAAACTTTACTTTTATAGATAAATTTGGAAAAAAATATAACTATTAATTTTTCAAACCAGTTATATAGTTATATTTTTTTTCAAATGTATCTATATCTGTAAAGTTTTTATTTTTAATAGTAAAAGGCTTTATTTTTGAATCATGTAGGTTGATAAACAGCATCCGGTTTCTAATTTGCTTATTATTAATGGCAAAAAACGTAAAGGCATATAGAGTGATAGTAAAATATCTATCTTTCGTAAAAAAACTTAAACGTTTTCAAATCACATTACAAAATGTTGTTTTCAGCCGATCAAGCCGCCGCCGCCGCCGATTATTTGGTTGCTCCGCCGCCGCCGATTTTTATCCGGCTCAACCTCAATCGCCGCCGCCGCCGATAATTTTGGTCGGCTTGTTTCTCTGCTCTGGAGTACAGATTTGCTACACTCTAGAGTTAACATTGGTCTAGAGTTGTAAAAGTATTGAGTATTCCGGTACTGAGTACTCAATACTGACTGTTTTTTTGAGTACTCAATACTAAAACGGTACTACTCAATACTTTTAAAGATGCAATTTTCCGTAGAAATGTGTATTTTTCGTATGAAAACACAACTCTAAAAATAATACTCTAAAAATACAACTCTGAAAATACAACTCTATTTGTGAAGCAAAGAAATTTGTAACGAGTTTTTAGGAAAAATTATGTAATTAATTTATTTAAAATGTTTTAAATTACTTAAAATGTAAGTAAAAATAATTATTTAACACGTGTATGTGAATTGTTATTATTCTTCCTATTAAATACGAATTAATAACATTTTTATTTTTAAATTCAAAAATACCGTTAAAAGTATTGAGTAGTATCGAGTACTGAATTGAAAAGTATTGAGTAGTATTGGGTACTCAAAAAGTATCGAAATTTCCCAACTCTACATTGGTCTGTTAACTGTTTAACATGACTAATATACCCAAAAAAACACATCACTAATTTGTTCACATATCTAAGTGTTAACAAATTAAAAAAAATTATATCAGAATATCCCAGCCAGCAATTTCGGAGCGCTCATAAATAATATTCTTAAATGGCTCATAGAAATGATCATTGCTTTTTTGAAAACACTCTTTTTTTGGTAGAAAATATAAACCCTCAGAAAACAATCCAAAAAGTTGTCTCTACAATCTAAAAAGCTGTCTCAAAATGAGGGTTAATTTTTCGGACTCAAAGAAGATTCCAAAATTATTTAAATTTATGAGGAAAATTTCGATTTTATACATTCTTTTTTCTGAGTCATTTCTGAGTACACTGGGAGCTCTTTTAGACGGACCACTTTCATAGGAAAAAGTTGAAAAATGTTTATGTTTTTGGAGCTCATTTCTGAGTCATTAATGATCATCTTTGTTTGCTGGGTATATTAAATAAATATAAAATTTATGGTGTTTTCGGTATAATTTAAAATAAAAAAAATATTTAAATTAAAATCGATAAAAATTATGGCAAAAGAGTTGGGAAAATATGTAGTAAGTACTAAAAAGTCAAATAAGTTTTCAAGTAACTCTACTCTGCATTTTGAACAGTTGTCATTTTAATCTGTGCTGTAGAGTAGAGTCACTCTGCCATTGTGAAACAGTGATGGTATTTGAGAATTTTCGTTTGGTGCCTAAATGATGCCAAAAAAGTGCCAAAAAAGCTTTAAAAGTGCCAAAAAAAATTAAGCAACATTAAATATTAAAAAAAAATATGTTCAGTTTTTATTTCAAATATTTATATATTTAGTTACTTTAAGAATAAAACGACAAAAAAAATAAAAAAGGTGGGCATTTTATCTAAAAAGTAACCCGAGTTTAACATTACCACAAATATTTTCATATAAATTTGCCATTCTTATCTATAGTAAAGCACTAAACTTACTTTATTTTAAGATAAGTTAGCAGGTCCAAGTCTTTCAAAAAATTTTACATACATGTTTTATATATATACATACATATATGTATATTAGGGCGGGTCAATTTCTGGGACAAAAAATCGTAGGGGGGAAATGATTCTACGAAGAATTCTAAGCAACTTTGCCCTAGAAACCATAGGTATAAAATGGATTTCGAGCTTGCGGAAATTCCAAAATATTTTGTAAGTGGTGCTTTATGAGTTTGAATAATAAGTTTTATTAATTATACCCTACACCAGTACATGGACAGGGTATAATAAGTTTGTGCTGATGTTTATAATTCCAAAAAAATATTGAAACTAACCACCTTTAAGTATACCGATTGACCCAGAATAACATTTTGTTTCGAAATAACGATATCCGTATGTCCGTCCGACTGTCTGTATATCCACATATTATTATTAAGATATTTCTACAAAATTTGGTATACCGACTAATTTCGGCCCAAGGACAAAGCCTATTGATTTTGGTTCAAATCGGTCCATGGTTTGACCTAGTGCCTATATAAAGGTTCCCCCAAAATTATATTGTTTGCACACTACAGGTCGCAAATACGAAGATATTTTAATGAAATTTTATACACGGATTCAAACGGTCCATGTTTAGACCTAGTGCCCGTATAAAGGTCCCCCAAAATGGGCATATTCGCCAGCTAATGGTCGCAAATATTAAGATAGTTTGATAAAATTTGGTACACAGACTTATATCGGCCCAAAGACGAAGCTGTTTGGCTCTCAACCAGACTAGTGTAGGGTATCGTATAGTCGGCATGCACTAAGCCTAAAAATTTACCAATTGTAAAAAAATCAATTGGCTTTGTTCTTATGCCCATGTGAATTAGCGTACCTAATTTCATTAAAATATATTCGTATTTGAGACCTGCAGTATGCAAAAAATATTTTTGGGATGAACCTTTATATGGGCACTAGGTATAAACATGGACAGATATTAACCATAATTAACAGACTTCGACCTTGGGCAGATATAAGTCGATGAACCGAATTTCATTAACTTCGTATTTTTAACATGTAGCGTGCGAAAAACCAATTTTGGGGGTACTTTATATGGGCACTAAGTCCAAACGTGGACCGATTTCAACCAAAATTAATATGCTTCGTCTCTGGGATGATATAAACCGGTATACCGAATTTTATTAAAATATCTTAACATACCAACCTGTAGCGTGCGCTCATTTTTAGGCTGATTTATGTCATCAGCTTAGCAGTTTAGTCAAAAATAAAAAAATTTTGAGATTTTTTTTCTTAGAATAAGGAAAGCCGATGAAGACTCTTATCTAAAAAGTCCAGAACAGAGAAACAAGCCGACCAAAATAATCGGCGGCGGCGGCGCAAGCAAAAAATTGGCGGCGGCGATTGACGTTGAGCCGGATAAAAATCGGCGGCGGCGGCGCAACCAAATAATCGGCGGCGGCATTTCGTCTAACGAAATCACTTTCTTCTCAAAGTGACAAAGCTTCATTATTTTTATGAAGCTCTTTTTAATAAAACTTTTTTTGGGTTTATGAAATTTTTAATAATATGAAATTTTTCATAAAATTTTATCTAAAACTGCACCAGTTCAATGAAAACTTTCAATGGACGAGGTATTTACAGTCGGATCTTAAAGTATGATACATCGATGTTTTTCTCTCCCAGTATTTTGCTCAAAGGGCCATTGACCTCAAGTAGCCCGTTCTAGTAGTTACCCACCAGATCTCAGTTGATACGCCCCTAATATAATGTCAGAAAATTAAAGCTCGCAAAAAATCATTAAACTTTTGCTAAGGAAGTTTTTCGACAAACCCAGTAGACATTTTTTTTATATATTGGTTGCCGAACGTAGGGGTCGCCTTTTAAAAATTTTTTCATTGGATTTTTCCTTTATAGCAAAACACTGGTCTCCTCGAGTCAAAAATATCGATATATCACACTTTAAAATCCGATTTTAAATGCCGAAGCTATAACGAAAAATTGGAAAAGGCGACCCCTACGTTCGGCAACCAATATATAAAAAAAATTGAAATTGCCTTGCCAAAATACTTTATATTGGAGGGTGTACGGCGAACTTTCTTTTTGAGGTACGGTCGAATGTACACAATTTTCTCAGTGTGCAGTTATAAATGCTTTTTCGTTATTTGTTTTAATTCGAATAAAAATGTTATTTCATCCATGGTATTCTAGAGGAACATGTCGTAGACTTAATGTGGTTTTGAACCGATTGTGCACACTTTATTGGGAGAAGTAAGAAAAGCTAGAGTTCTTACAGAATTAATATGTCAATTGTGTGACACAGTTTTAAACCAAATGCAACTTTCTCTTAAGGGACATGGAAATTTAATTTAGTTTTAATTTTTAAACGAATTAAAAGAGAAATGAAACATTGTCTATTGTATTTCCTAACAAAGTTTTAAAAACACCTTTATATTGGCCTTTCGAGAAGTTTTTTAAAGCTCTTTTTTACAAATAGAAAATTCGATATTTTGTTAAAATATTTGCAAACAAAATCGGTCTCTTAAAACGATGACGTGTCTCGATGGTGCAATGCCGACTTGCTTGGAGTTCCTCAAAAAAAGGTATTTAAAGGCTTAAGGACCTCTTTATCTCGATTTTTAAAGAATTTGTTGGTATTTTTAGTTAGTATTTGTTTTTCTAAGCTTTTCTTCCATGTAAGAAAATTATGAAGTTTTGGAAAAAAATAAAGGAAAAATTCCTTATTAAAAATGTAACCGGTTAATCGACCTATTTTAACCGATTATTCGGATCGAATAATTATTTGAGTTTAAAATTATTTCTTTCGACATTAACCGAAATAGAGGCGATTAATCGAGGAATCGGTTAATCGATTAACCGAATTGGAAACACTAGTTATTATGCACCAATATAAAAGAAAAATAATCATGTTTTTCAAAAATTCGTCAAAAAAAGCGGGAGAGATGTTGAGGTCTGAAATTTTCAGAAATAATTTCCACTACATTTTCCTAAATCTGGACATACAACTAGTGTTTCCAATTCGGTTAATCGATTAACCGATTCCTCCATTAATCGCTTCTCTTTCGGTTAATGTCAAAACAAGTGTTTTTTCCAATAATAATTATAATAATAATTATATTAATAATTATTATAATAATTATGATGATAGTTCTGATAACAACGACAATAATAAAAGTCTTATTTTGCTTATCTGTTTTGGTGGCGACGTTTTTGCTGCTATGCCGCTACCGTTGTGTTTTCTTGGCTGTTTCTGTTGTTAATTTTATAATTGCTGTTGTTGTTGATTTATGTAGTTTATGTTTTTTTCACACTTGTTAAGTCTTTGTTACCGTTAATTTTCACAAATGTTTGTATATTGTAAATTGTATGTTGTAAATTTTTTTTGTTCTTCAAGGAGAAGTCAATGTCAGCTATACTTTTTTTTCTCTCCCCTTCAAGGAGAAGACAATGTCAAACTGTTTTCTGTTTTCACAATCACATTGTTTTTTTTTTGTTGTTTTTTCAATAAGTTTTTTTTTTAAATTTTTTTGTAATAATTTTATTTTTTATTTATATTTCATCCTTTTTATATATGTATATATTTATTAAATATTTCAAAGTGTATAGTAAGTTGTAGCTATTTTATATAATAATATTTCAAAAACATTTAGTTTTTTATGTTTGTTGCTACAGTCTATCAATGTATGTAATTTTTTTTCAATATAATATGAGAGTTTTTTTTTTAACTTTCCCGTGCGCACGGCCGCACGGCCACGATCACTCTTAAATCTAGTGTTTCCAATTCGGTTAATCGATTAACCGATTCATCGATTAATCGCCTCTATTTCGGTTAATGTCGAAACAAATAATTTAAAACTCAAATAATTATTCGACCCGAATAATCGGTTAAAATAGGTCGATTAACCGGTTACATTTTTAATATGGAATTTTTAACAATTATTTTAATTTTTGCATTAAAAAATACAAAAATTGTTTTTTCGGACTTTCTATATTTTCATATATTTAGTTAGAATATTCTTCCACCTCAAGTCCAAATTCTAATATGATATTGTCATATTAGATTTTTATTTGTTGTTTCAAAAAGGGTTGATCATTTTCATGATAGACAATACAATTGTTTCGTAGACATCACTCTACTCTTCAGTTGTCCGCTAAGAAAATGATAACTTTCCTACTCAAACCGAGAATGGAATTTTTCCTTTATTTTTTCCCCAAAACTTCATAATTTTCTTAGCCTTGGCAAGAAAAGCTTAGAAAAACAAATACTAACTAAAAATACCACCAAACTCTTTAAAAATCGAGAGAAAGAGGACCTTAAGCCTTTAAATACCCTTTTTGGAGAAACTCCAAGCAAGTCGGCATTGCACCAGCGAGACACGTCATCTGTTTTAAGAGACTGATAAATTTTAATAAAATTTGTTTGCAAATATTTTAACAAAATATCGAAGTTTCTATTTGTAAAAAAGAGCTTTAAAAAACATCGCGAAGGCCCAAATAAAGGTGTTTTTTAAAACTTTTTCAAAACACACGACGTGTTTGGCAGGTTTTAGGAAATACAATAGACAATGCTTCATTTCTGTTTTAATTCTTTTAAAAATTAAAACTAAATTATATTTCCATGTCCCTTAAGACAAGGTTGCATTTGTTTTAAAACTGTGTCACACAATTGACATATTCAGTGTATTCATTTACTCGAAATTCTTACTACTTTTACTACAATTGGAAAGATTTGTTCACTTTTTGTATTTATTTTTTCCAGCTGTAGTAAAAGTAGTAACTTGTAGTAGGTAAACGAACACGCTTATTAATTCTGTAAGAACTCTAGCTTTCCTTACTTCTCTCAAGATAGTGTGTACAATCGGTTCAAAAACACATCAATTCTACGACATGTTCCACTAGAATGCCATGGAACCCGAACCCGTTTCAATGAAATTAAATTTTTATTCGAATTAAAACAAATAACCAAAAAGCAGAAAATAAAAGTTAAAAAATTTAAATTTATATGCAATTTGACATCTATAACCGCACACTGAGAAAATAGTGTACATGCTATTTATGAATTTTTACATTGATTCAATTAAGTTTCGCTGGAATTCGTCCATTGAAAGTTTTCATTGAACTGATGCAGTTTTTGATAAAAGTTTATGAAAAATTTCATATTATTTATTAAAAATTTTATACACCCAAAAAAAGTTTTATTAAAAAGAGCTTCACTTTGGGCAGAAAACTTCATTAGCTTACTGAAAATTTTCATTAAAACTCGTCTGACGAAATGAATCTGCGTAACTCGTCGCTCAAACTTTAGGTTATTATTTTACTATTAATTTCCCTTAGAAAACGGAGACTGAGAAAATCAGAAAAATGTTATTATGATTTTTGCAGCGTAAATTAGTATTTTCATTAACTGAAATTCAACTCAACTATTTTTTTTTATATCGAGGTCTCGATTTTTATTTCTTCAGCGGAGAAGGAAGAATCTTAATAAAATCTTCAAAACTTCAGATATAACATTTATTTAAATGCAATATTAAATTTTTTGCGGCAGTATTGACTATTGTTCTTAAATTACTAATATTTGCCAAACCAAAAATCTTTCAGAAGTTCTTTTTGCCATTTGCAATCAAATTTTAGTAGCTTTAGAAAAATTTTTGCGGAAATTTGTCTACTAAGAAAATTTTTAATTAAAAAAAACCTCAGATTCCAAAACTTTTCAACCTCAGAATATTGAAACTTATTCTAAATATAGCAAGTTGATATTTAACAAAAACAGGCAGATCTTTGTGTTTCTATTGATAAAAACTTAAGGAAATACATTAACTTTGTATTAAACGATTAATCGATTAATCGCCAATTTTCTCGATTAACCGACCCGAATAACCGGTTAATCAATTTTAGGCATTTTTCGAATAATGCATTAAATCCCAACTAAGAGTATAAGCACAATGCAAAGGTCCCCGTTTTTTTCATACAATTTGACAATTAAAATCGTGCAACGATTTCCGTGAGAGATAAAACTTATTTTATTTTCTCAACGGAATTTCTTATTCTCCTGTTTTCACTCTCAGAATATTTTACTAATGTTGCCAGAATTTCATACAATTTCAATCACAGTACAAGCATAGTACGACACATGGTTGATTTCGTCATGCACATGCATTAGTAATATCAAAGGATTTAACTTTATACATTTATAAAATATATAAAAAACAACAATAACACAATAAGATTTTCACAGCCTTTTATTCTAACTAATGTCAAATAACAACAATACGTTGGAATGTGGCAAGAAGAAATATATAAAATATAACCAACTTGACTGACTATGTGTTCTCTGTTATAAAAGTCAGATTCCGTTTCCATTGCTATTTTGTTTATTTTTTTTCCGTCACGATTTAAGATTCCTTTTCCATTTGTATTGTGCTTATTCTCTAACTATTTTTTCCATTTCGATTTAACACTGCACTCAATTTTTCTTTCTTTCCACACCAAAGATCAGTGCTGCCAGACGTTTTTGCCAAAAGCCATCGTTAACAATTTCCTCTAAATCGTCACAACATATAACGATTTTTCTCCGAAAATCGCCAACAGGAGGGATCGTCAAAATGACGAAAAAAAACCGTAACAGACCTGCTTCGTATCGAGATCTAAGATCGAAGAACGAACAGGAAGGATTTTCGAAAATTCATGAAACTCTCACGCAATGGTGCAATTTTATAAGGAACGAATCTTGGTAGAAAAATCTACCTTCAACGTGTGGCTCGACCCACGAAGCCGGGCAAAATTTATTTGTAATCAATGTGTGGCTTTACCACGAAAATCTATCACCATTTGGCATAGTAGAAAAATCTACATCCAGCGTGTGGCTCGACCCACGAAGCCGGGCAAAACATGCCTATAATGAACGTGCTGAAAGCAAAATAAGATTACGATTATTGAAAAAAAAATTCCCAAGCTCGAATGTCAGATTCATGGCATTTTACCACTAAACGGCCGTGTAGGTCCTCAATTTCATAAAGAGAATTCCCGATTTTTTTATTTAATATATGATGCCGTAGAAGCATTTGGGAAGAAAAAAAACGTTTGAAGAACAACTAGTTGTTTGTTGTAATGGAGTTGTCGCTGCAGGAGGCGATCTATTACCGCGCGATTGACTACACTCAGAAAAGTTCTGCAGTTACTACATGACAGTTATTTGTGTAGTAATGCGGTTGTAGTTATTTTAACTGCAATTGCAGTTAATTTACTTAGAGAAAAATTTTTCAATGTTTTTAACGGTTAATTTTTTAAACAAACTACAAAAACTACTACATTGTAGTAACGTTTATTTTATGCAGTTATTTTCTATTTTGTTACAAATACTTCAATTTTCAAGTATGTGTGTGTACGATAAAAACAAGAGCTCGTACACAACAAAGCGCTTGTTTAGAAATTTCTAGTGAAAGAATGTGAGAAGAACATGTTTTATCTTGTCTTAGTCATAAAACAACCCTAAAGAGTGAAGACGCGTAATACGGAATAGGTTATATATTTTATTAAATTATTAAAATAATAAGGTAAGTTTTATAATATAAAATGTAAATTTATTTACGGGAATATTAAAAAATATTGTATTTGTTTTCTTTCAGTTTTTTTTATATTTTCATCCAATTCTACCTGGAGAAAAAAACGAAGCCAAACAATATTTCATCCCTCACAGACGGGCATCTAGAACAATATCTTAATAGTGATAAAAGTGATATTAATTGTAAATTTTGCTTTCTCAATTCTAAATTTATTGAAGAATAAAATTAAGAGTATTTACATAAATTTGTTTTCATTAAATTAATAATTTTTAAAATAATTAATTGCATTTGTAGCTGGTTTTACTACATTTGTCAGTTAATTTTTAACAGTTAAAAATAACTTCACATTGCAGTTGATTTAAATGCAAATGTAGTCTACACCTTTTTAACTGCAAATGCAGTTATTTTAACTGTCATTTGCAGTTGATTTTACCTACATAATTCCCTGAGTGTAATAAATATGTTAGCGCGTTTAAACCTTTAGCCCTAATTGGGAGTAAATTCTGAGTTACCGTACGATTTGGAATGACTTTTCGAATTACATAAGTTTTTGCTGTACTAGCAGATCTTGCGGTACTAGAAGCTTTTGAAGTAGTGTTAGTTTTAGGTATTTCAGTGTCCAGCCGTGTGTGGGCATAATTCACCTAAACTTGATCAATGATAAAACCAATTGGCTTCTTAAAGAAACGAAAACGAAAAATCGTGAATGAAAGTCAGTGGCAACGAGAAAGAAAAATCAAATCGAAAGTTTTTTTTTGTCGGAGAAAATGTGAATAAAAGGAAAATCTAAATTTTATACTTGACAAAAAAAATCAATCAAAGAGCGACAGATTATTTTATAATAATTATTTGACTTAAAAAAACTTATTAATGATTATAATGAGGAATTAATCGAGTAAAAGAAAATGTTTTTAATTTAAAAAAATTACTTTATATAAAAATTTTGAGAAAAGTATTTTTCGAGTGTACAAAAAATATCATGTAAATCATTTTTCAAAAAAAAAATATGAAGTTAGAAAAAAAAATTAAAGCGTATTGTAATTGATCAAAAGAAAATCAACCAAAAGAAAGGAAAAGTGTTATATAATACTAGCGGGCGCAGCCCGCTACGTTGTTAGCGTGCCTTAAAGGTTAAGGGGGGGGGGGGGGGGGCTGCGCCCCCCACAATTTTTATTAAATTCGTTTTTTATTTAAAGTTTTTTTATTTAAAGCCTTCACCCAGCCACCACAAATAAATAATTCTGCACAACAATGGGTTTAAAATAAATAAATATTTGATCACTTTTTCTCATGAAAGTGGTTTGTTAGTAATGAATCCATAATAATTTGCAATATACGTGTGTATGTCAAGATAATTTGGTAAAGTGCGAACTTAGGTAGATAGACCCGTAAGTAGTTTTATTCATTTGTGTTTTAAATGAAAATAAAAAACGTAAAGCAGGGTTGGCAAGCGATTTATAATATTAAAGATAGCGGTCACAGCCCGCTACGTTGTTGGCGTGCCTTAAGGTTTAGGGGGGGGGGCGCCCCTCCCCCCGACAATTTTTTTTAAATTCGCTTTTTATTTAAAGTACAGTTTTTATAATAAAAGCCTTCACCCAGCCACCACAAATAAATAATTCTGCACAACAATGGGTTTAAAATAAATAAATATTTGATCACTTTTTCTCATGAAAGTGGATTATTAGTAATGAATCCATAATAAATTGCAATATACGTGTGTATGTTAAGATAATTTGGTAAAGTGCGAACTTAGGTAGATAGACCCGTAAGTAGTTTTGTTCATTTGTGTTTTGAATGAAAATAAATAACGTAAAGCAGGGTTGGAAAGCATTTTATAATATTAAAAATAGCGGGCAAAGCTACGTTGTTAGCGTGTCTTAAAGTTTTTTTTTAATTCCAGTTTATGTAAAGGTAGACCTGGCAATTCAAGTAAATTCACAAATTCAGTTGGAAAATTTACTGCGTCGGTTTCTTCCACCTGTGCTTCGTTACATGAAGTTTGAATATCGGAATATATAAGTTCCATTCTTTTTCTAAGGTTTTTTCTCTTTTAGAAAATGTGTTTAACTTTTTCGAGAGTATGTTTCAAGCTACATAAGTTTCATATTCCGTTGATAGTGTTTGAAGAGGTAATTCCCTCTTCCAATCCATTTGCAGTGTCTATAATTTCAATTCCACTCGTTCAACGTTTATATCCATTTCATTCCACTTGTGTAGTGTTTCAATTCCACTCGTTTCCTATTTAGTTTCTTAATTTTAGTGTTTCATATACACTTGTTCTTTAAGTTTTAGGTTTCTAGCTAAAGACGCAGACGTTAAGGGGGGGGGGCAATTTCCCCTTTTGAACCACCATTTTTACCACGTTCCTGTCCAAAGTCCTAGAAATGCCTTGTCGATAAGTTAGCCCATACTCCAAGGAAAACATATTATATATTACAGATTTCTAGCCGAAGGGTTCGGTTAGGCCATCAAGGGGGAGAATTATTCCGTTTTTACCCCTCCCGGTAGGAATTTCCAAAAATTCCGTCTTAGAGGACGTCTGCGTTGGAGGAGGAACCTACTACATACATAATTTTAGGTCTCTATATCCAGCAGTTTGGCCAGGCCGTCAAGGGGGAAGTTTTTTCCCTTTTTACCCCTCCCGGTATGAATTTCCAAAAATACCATCTTAGGGGACGTCAACGTTGGAGAAGGAACCCAAATACCGAATTTAAGATTCCTTGTTCCAGCAGTTTGGCCAGGCCGTTAAGGGGGAGACTTTTCCTGTTTTTGACCCTACCTGTAGAAATTTCCAAAAATCTCATCTTAGCGGATGTCTACAATAGAGGAGGAACTTTAATACCAAATTTCAACTTCCTACCTCCAGCGGTTTGGGCAGGCCTTTAAGCGGCACTTTTCTCTTCATTAATCCCCATTTTTGCAATGTCCCTGTCCAAAAAGCACCTTCTCGGTAATTGAGCACATACTCCAAGTAACATATGTTTTACATTTCAGGTTTCTAGCCAACTTTTACTATTTGTGCCCCTCTCGGTAGGAATTTCCGAAAATCCATCGACAGGGAATTCCAGCTTCCTAGTTCCAGCAGTTTGAGCAGGCTGAGAGGAACTTAAGTACCGAATTTCAGCTTCCTAGTTCCAGCAGTTTGGACAGGTCGTTAAGGGGCAACTTTCCCTTTTTGAGCCCCCATTTTATAACGACCCTCTCCAAAATTCAAAAAAGTATCTTTCTAATAAGTTTGCCCTCACTCCAGGGACCCACATTTTAAGCTTCAGGTTTCTAGCCGAAGGGGTTTTTACCGGCCCCCAAGGTGAGGCTTTTCTTCTTTTTGCCCCTCCCTTTAGGAATTTACAAAAATTCCATCTTCGCGGCTATCTGCGATGGATGAGGAACATTCATATCAAATTTCAACTGCATTGCCTAAGCGGTTTGGGCAGGCCGTTAGTGGGGACATTTTTCCCTTTCAACCACCATTTTTACTATGTTCCTGTTCCAAAATAGAAAAATTACGTTGCCGGTGAGTTAGTCCTACTCCAAGGAATACATATTTAAAATTTTAGGTTGGCCAAAAGGGATTGGGCAAGCCGTCAGGAGGAGACTTTTACCTTATTTCCCCTCCCGATAGGAATTTCAAAAATTCCGTCTAAGCGGACGCCTACACAGAAGGAGGAACTCACATACCGACTTTCCTTTTGGGATATCCTGTAGGGAATTCCAAATACAAACTTAGTCGATGTCCACTACAGTGGAGGAACCTTTATACCAAATTTCAACTTCTTACCTCCAGTGGTTTTGGCAGGCACTTTTCCAATTTGTGAGACTGTTTATGGGGAGACTTTTCCCCTTTTTACCCGTTCCGGTATGAATTTCCAAAAATCCCGTCTTAGCGCACGTCTATGCCGAATATCAAGAAACCTTGTTTAGTGGAGATATCCGTGTGGGGAGGAAAAAAAGTAGTTTTTTTGAAATTATATATTATTTTAAATGGTACTTTTTGGAAAAACGAAATTTTTTGGAAAAAGATACTTTGTTTTTACAAAGTACTATATTTGTACTTTTTTTGGAAAAGGTATTTTTTTTAAAAAGGTGTTTTTTTTTGGAAAAATGTATGTTTTCTGGAAAAAGGTATTTTTTTGGAAAAGGTACTTCTTTTGGAAAAGGAAAATTTTTTTAGAAAAAGGTACTTTTTTTTGGGAAAAGGTACTTTTTTTGGAAAAGGTACTTTTTTTGAAAATAGGTATTTTTTTGAAAAAATGTATGTTTTTTGGGAAAAGGAAAATTATTTTAGAAAAAGATACTTTTTTTGGGAAAAGGTACTTTTTTTTGGAAAAGGTACTTTTTTTGAAAAAGTTATTTTTTTGGAAAAATGTATGTTTTTTGGGAAAAGGTACTTTTTTTAAAAAAGGTACTTTTTTTGGAAAAAGGTACTTTTTTTGGAAAAAGGAATTTTTTTTGGAAAAAGGTACTTTTTTTGGAAAAAGGTACTTTTTCTGGAAAAAGGTACTTTTTTTGGAAAAAGGTACTTTTTTTGGAAAAAGGTACTTTTTTTGGAAAATGGTACTTTTCTTTGGAAAAAGGTACTTTTTTTTGAAAAAGGTACTTTTTTTGAAAAAAGGTACTTTTTTTTGGAAAAATGTACTTTTTTTTGGAAAAAGGTACTTTTTTTGGAAAAAGGTACTTTTTTTGGAAAAAGGTACTTTTTTTTGGAAAAAGGTACTTTTTTTGGAAAAGGGTACTTTTTTTGGAAAAGGGTACTTTTTTTGGAAAAAGGTACTTTTTTTGGAAAAAGGTACTTTTTTTGGAAAAAGGTACTTTTTTTGGAAAAAGGTACTTTTTTTGGAAAAAGGTACTTTTTTTGGAAAAAGGTACTTTTTTTGGAATAAGGTACTTTTTTTGGGAAAAAGGTACTTTTTTTTGGAAAAAGGTACTTTTTTCGGAAAAAGGTATTTTTTTTGGAAAAAGGTACTTTTTTTTGGAAAAAGGTACTTTTATTGGAAAAAGGTACTTTTTTTTGAAAAAGGTACTTTTTTTGGAAAAAGGTACTTTTTTGGGAAAAAGGTACTTTTTTTGGAAAAAGGTACTTTTTTGGGAAAAAGGTACTTTTTTTGGAAAAAGGTACTTTTTTTTGAAAAAGGTACTTTTTTTGGGAAAAGGTACTTTTTTTGGAAAAAGGTACTTTTTTTTGGAAAAGGGTACTTTTTTTGGAAAAAGGTACTTTTTTTGGAATAAGGTACTTTTTTTGGAAAAAGGTACTTTTTTTTTGCAAAAAGGTACTTTTTTCGGAAAAAGGTACTTTTTTTGGAAAAAGGTACTTTTTTTGGAAAAAGGTACTTTTTTTTTGAAAAAGGTACTTTTTTTGGAAAAAGGTACTTTTTTTGGGAAAAAGGTACTTTTTCTGGGAAAAGGTACTTTTTTTTGGAAAAAGGTACTTTTTTTGGGAAAAGGTACTTTTTTTGGGAAAAGGTACTTTTTTGGAAAAAGGTACTTTTTTTGTCCCCTTTTTGCCCCTCCCGATAAGAATTTCCAAAAATGCCGTCTCAACGGACGTCTACACCGGTCGAGGAACCTACATACCAAATTTCAACTTCATAGCTCCAGCAGTTTGAGCAGGCCGTCAAGGGGGAGACTTTTTCCCCTTTTTGCCCGTCCCTGTAAAAATTTCCAAAAATCCCGTCTTGGTGGATGTCTACGATAGTGGAGGAACCTTTATACCAAATTTCAACTTCCTACCTCCAGCGGTTTGGGCAGGCCGTCAAGGGGGGCCTTTTTCCCCCCATTTTTACAACGTCCCTGTCCAAAATTCTAGAAAGTACTTTCCAGAAAAGTTAGCCCCTACTCCAAGGAACACATATCTTAAATTTCAGCTTTCTAGCCAAAGGGGTTTTGGCAGGCCGTCAAGGGGGACACTTTCCCCCTTTTTGCCCGTTCCGGTAGGAATTTCCAAAAATCCCGTCTTAGTGGACGTCTACCCCGAAAGAGGAACCTACATAACAAATTTCAACTTCCTAGCTTCAGCGGTTTGGGCTGGGCGATGTTGAGTGAGTCAGTCAGTCAGTCAGTCACGTTATTCTTTTATATATAGAGATTAAAATTATTTAACCTTTAAATGACAAAAAAAACTTTAAGCAAAAAAAACCTTATATAAAAATTTCTTTATATAAAAATTAGCAAAATTTATTTAAACACTAAAATCATGTAAATTAGGAAGGAATGTCAGGTATTACAGATGTTCGTAGGAAAAATGATCATATTAATTCATGAGAATGCTTACACTCAGGGAATTATGTAGATAAAATCAACTGCAAATGACAGTTAAAATAACTGCATTTGCACTTAAAAAGGTGTAGACTACATTTGCAGTTAAATTAACTGCAATATGAAGTAATTTTTAACTGTTAAAAATCAACTGACAAATGTAGTAAAAACAACTACAAATGCAATTGAAACAACATACATGCAAATTATTGTAAAACTGTACAAACAACTTGCAAATGTAGTTAAAAAAACATACATAAATTTTTTTTTTTTAATTATTAATTTAATAAAAAAAACAAATTTATGTAAACACTATTAACTTAATTTTATTCTATAAAAAATTTAAAATTGAGAAATCAAAATTTACACTTAATGTCACTTTTTTTCACTATTAAGATATTGTTGTACATGTCCGTCTGCGAGGGATGAAATATGCTGTTGTTTGGCTTCCTTTTTTTCTCCAGGTAGAAAGGGATGAGAATATAAAAGAACTGAAAGAAAATAAATACAATATTTTTTTAACATTCCCCGTAAATAAATTTATATTATAAAACTTACCTTATTATTTTAGTAATTTAATAAAAAATATATAACCTTTTCCGTATTACGCGTGCTCACTCTTTGGCGTTGTTTTATGACTAAGACAAGAGAAAACATGTTATACTCATATTCTTTTACTAGAAATTTCTAAACAAGTGATTCATACACATACTTCTGTTTGCTTCGTGTGTGTGCATACACACTTGAAAATTTAAGTATTTGTAAATAAAATTCAAAATAACTGCATAAAATAAATGTTACTACAATGTAGTAATTTTTGTAGTTTGTTTAAAAAAATAACTGTCAAAAACATTGAAAAATTTTGTTCTAAGTAAATTAACTACAATTGTAGTTAAAATAACTACAACCACATTACTACATAAATAACTGTCATGTAGTAACTGCAGAACTTTTCTGAGTGTAGATACTGAAGTATTCTGTCTCTTCCCATATTTTACTTGGCCCATCAAATCTCAATAAATGAAGAAGATTTGATGCCTCAAGTAATAAAAAAAATGTTTTCTTTTTGTTCTCGGAGAACCCGTGTGATTAAAATGTACTGATACATAGCACTTGCGTGCTCAAATCTAATTGTTATGCAACATGACTACCCGCTTTAGAAAAGAGTCAGACATGGACTTTAACAATACAGATTTCGACCACATAATGTTAAAGAAAAATCGTAAGCCTTATAGCAACAGACAACTTAATGACTCGTTGTCGTCAGACCGGACTTATAAATTTTAAAATCACTAAAACAAAATTTGAGATGTTACTAAAACTGGTTCCGAGTATATTTTACTTTCATTTAAAAATTACGGTTTGCATCGCAAATGATATCAGGACTAATTATCACAAAAATCATGACTTATGACAAGACCATAAAATCAATAAAAGTAAAAAAATCGTTATGTGAACTAAAATTCACATTCCAATGCAGTAAAACAATGATGGTACAAAATTTTAAATATTTTGACATACATGTTTGAAATTTGAAAGAAAAAACCAAATTTAAATTTTCGAGCCACCCTAAAGCGACCGTTATCAAGAAGAAAAACATTCCAGTCACCCTACAGGCGGCTTTTATCATTGGGCGCCAGATATGTAATACGCCCGCTAATGCTTGAGTAGATTTTTCTACAATTTGTTAAAATTCTAATATAATAAATTGCGGTATGAGGGTATGTCAAGTCTGGCATGGTAAAATAAAAACGAAACCTTGGCTAGCTCTGTCAGGTTGGTAAGTTCCTTGACCCGTGCTCATGGCGTATTGACATATTCCTAAACTCTCCATGCCACAATAAAACCAAGAGTTTAAAAAAAAATTAATATAAAAAATAAAATCTATTTGTTCTTTCAAAAAAAATGTTTTCCCGAATGAAATGCATTGGCAGCTAACGGTGTGGTATGATTAGATGTTGGGTCATACCGGGGTACATTTGACCCACCCTTACGCCATTGACAGCATGGGTACCCTACTATTTTACTGTCCCTATATATGACAATTTTTCCTACTTACCTAGTTTTCCCTAACATCCTCCTAATTAAAAAGATTAGTGGCTCATTTTAATTTTAATTTAATGTTTTATTTTAAAAGAAACAACAAATTGAGTAACTGTTTTCATATACAACGGTTGAATTAATTATTTGCTACACTCAGAAAAGTTCTGCAGTTACTACATGACAGTTATTTATGTAGTAATGCGGTTGTAGTTACTTTAACTACAATTGTAGTTAATTTACTTAGAACAAAATTTTTCAATGTTTTTGACAGTTATTTTTTTAAACAAACTACAAAAATTACTACATTGTAGTAACATTTATTTTATGCAGTTATTTTGAATTTTATTTACAAATACTTAAATTTTCAAGTGTGTATGCACACACACGAAGCAAACAGAAGTATGTGTATAAATCACTTGTTTAGAAATTTCTAGTAAAAGAATATGAGTATAACATGTTTTCTCTTGTCTTAGTCATAAAACAACGCCAAAGAGTGAGCACGCGTAATACGGAAAAGGTTATATATTTTTTATTAAATTACTAAAATAATAAGGTAAGTTTTATAATATAAATTTATTTACGGGGAATGTTAAAAAAATATTGTATTTATTTTCTTTCAGTTCTTTTATATTCTCATCCCTTTCTACCTGGAGAAAAAAAAGGAAGCCAAACAACAGCATATTTCATCCCTCGCAGACGGACATGTACAACAATATCTTAATAGTGAAAAAAAAGTGACATTAAGTGTAAATTTTGATTTCTCAATTTTAAATTTTTTATAGAATAAAATTAAGTTAATAGTGTTTACATAAATTTGTTTTTTTTATTAAATTAATAATTAAAAAAAAATTTTTATGTATGTTTTTTTAACTACATTTGCAAGTTGTTTGTACAGTTTTACAATAATTTGCATGTATGTTGTTTCAATTGCATTTGTAGTTGTTTTTCCTACATTTGTCAGTTGATTTTTAACAGTTAAAAATTACTTCATATTGCAGTTAATTTAACTGCAAATGTAGTCTACACCTTTTTAAGTGCAAATGCAGTTATTTTAACTGTCATTTGCAGTTGATTTTACCTACATAATTCCCTGAGTGTATAATAATAATTGTATTATAAGTAGATTAATTGTAAGGTAAGTATTACGAAAAAAATATGTATAAAGTACGTTAAATGTAAGTATATAAGTAAGTAGCTATAAAATTTAAGTATATACCTAGTAATAATTGTAATGGGTAAGTATATAGGTACACTCAGAAAAGTTCTGCAGTTACTACATGACAGTTATTTATGTAGTAATGCGGTTGTAGTTATTTTAACTACAATTGTAGTTAATTTACTTAGAACAAAATTTTTCAATGTTTTTGACAGTTATTTTTTTAAACAAACTACAAAAATTACTACATTGTAGTAACATTTATTTTATGCAGTTATTTTGAATTTTATTTACAAATACTTAAATTTTCAAGTGTGTATGCACACACACGAAGCAAACAGAAGTATGTGTATGAATCACTTGTTTAGAAATTTCTAGTGAAAGAATATGAGTATAACATGTTTTCTCTTGTCTTAGTCATAAAACAACGCCAAAGAGTGAGCACGCGTAATACGGAAAAGGTTATATATTTTTTATTAATTTACTAAAATAATAAGGTAAGTTTTATAATATAAATTTATTTACGGGGAATGTTAAAAAAATATTGTATTTATTTTCTTTCAGTTTGTGGCAGTTAACCCTACATAAATGTAAATCCTAATTTGGTTGTAAATTGTTGAAATTTTGGCAACCCCTTTTCAGCAGAAAGGCTGGCAACATGGGGCGCCACTAACATTGTTAGATAGTATTTAGAAAGAACTAGAATATTCTTTTGTTAATGTCGACGCTAAATGTATTTCAAATAGTAAAGACGTAAAAATATTGAATAAAAAATATATGTAAAAATAAGAGAAGTCTTTTAGTTATTGTTGGTTATACGGATAAACAACAACCATATTGGTGACCCCTAACGAGCAAAATGCCAGACGAAGATGAAAAGAAAAAAATGGAAAGTGAAGCTACAACATCAGGTGCAAATAGTGCCCGTGAAGTTTTTAGAGTGGGCGTTAAACCACCAACTTTTTGCAAGGAACAGCCAGATATTTACTTTATACAAATGGAATCACAATTTGCCGTTGCCGGAATAAAAACCGACGAGACGATGTATCATCACGTAATTTCATCATTAGAACCACAGTATTTATTACAGGTTGCAGATATTATACGAAACCCACCAGCTGTTGGAAAATATGAAGCTGTAAAGAAAGCATTAATTGCCGAATACACTGATTCTGACCATTGTAAATTAAGAAAATTGATCAAAGAAATCGAACTAGGTGATCTTAAACCTTCACAGCTGTTAAAAAGAATGAAGGACTTAGCTGGTGATAAAATATCAGATGACGCATTGAAATCGTTGTGGATGGAACGTTCACCAGAGACTGTTCGCTCTGTGGTGACAATTTTCGATGGTAATTCTACTCAGATGGCTCTGCAAGCGGATAAATTAATGGAGGTGCAAAACTACCCCACCATATCTAGCATTCAACAAGAGTCAACTCTAATAGCGGAGATAGAAGAACTGCGTAATCAAATCAAAGAGATGCGTGCAAGTCGGTGAGATGGAGGCCATAAGAACGAGCATAACCATCGACGTCAACGTAGTAAGTCAAGACCAAAAGTCCGTTTCCCTTTTTGCAAGTTTCATTACAGATTTGGTGACAAGGCCCGTAAATGCGAAGAACCTTGCCAATTTAAAAAAACTGAAGCCGGAAAACTAACTGCTGCTCTGTCATCGGCGGCAAACAGAGTAAAGGCTGCAGAAAGCCGTCGCCTATTCGTCACAGACCAGAAAACGAAACTGCGGTATTTAATTGACACCGGCGCTGATTTCTCGGTTCTGCCTCCTACAAATCGTGACATACCACATTCATACGATTTGTACGCAGCAAATGGTACGCCAATAAAAACATACGGTACGAAAATTATTTCAGTCGACTTCGGCCTACGAAGAAAAATGGACTGGGAGTTTCTTATTGCCGACATTACAAAGCCTATTATAGGCGTGGATTTCCTACATGAATATGATCTTTCGGTGGATGTACGTAGAAAAGTTTTAATTGACAACAAAACCAAACTTATGGTGAATATAGTTTTCGACAAAAGCTGCTATGAGCAGATTCATACTGTTTCACCAGTGATAAATGGTTGGGTGAAACGGCTACTGGACGAATATAAGAATTTGACACAACCTTTTAAGTATTCATCAAATTCGGAAAGTTCTAAAGTTCACCACCATATCGTAACCGAGGGACCGCCGATATTTTCAAAGCCTAGACGACTTAATCCGGAAAAGCTGGCGCTCGCAAAGAAGGAATTTGAATACATGTTAAAACAAGGCATTTGCAGCCCGAACAGCAGCCAGTGGTCCAGCCCACTCCACATGGCACCGAAGAAAACAGCAGGTGAGTGGCGACCATGCGGCGACTATAGGCGCTTGAACACAGTGACCAAGCCTGACAGATATCCCGTCCCTCACATACACGACATATCGCATATACTTTACAACAAATCCATATTTACTACTCTCGACTTGGAGCGGGCGTATCATCAAGTACCCATTGCGGCGGAAGATCGTGAAAAATCAGCTATAATCACACCGTTTGGATTATACGAATTTAACGTCATGACATTTGGTCTCCGAAATGCCAGCCAGACTTTTCAACGTAACATGGATCAAATTTTCCGTGACTTAGATTTCGTAATCGTATACATTGACGATATATGCGTAGCATCATCGGATGAAGAAGAACACGTACGATATGTGAATGTCGTTTTTGAACGTCTGCGGCAGCATGGCCTAAAAATAAAAGTTTCGAAATGTGTCTTCGGGCAAAATGAAATAAATTTTTTGGGACATCGTATAACAAAAGATGGCGTATCACCTACAAAAGAAAAAGTTAAGGCTATTTTGGAGTTTAAGAAACCAACACTCACATGCGATTTGAGACGGTTCATAGCACTATTGAACTTCTACAGACGTTTTCTACCAAATGCGGCATTTAAACAAGGTAAGCCACAAAAACTGATAAAGACCAACAAGAAAAATGATAAAACGCCAGTTGAATGGGATGACGATGCAACAAAGGCTTTTGAGGAATGTAAAAACAGCCTTGCTGAGGCAACTCTACTTGTTCATCCCTCTTTCAATGCAAAATTAGTTCTCCATGTCGACGCTAGCAATTTCTGTGTTGGTGCAGCAATTCATGAGGTAGTAGAGGGTAATCTTCGACCCCTAGGTTTTTATTCAAAAAGGATGTCGGATACGCAAAAAAGATACAGTACGTTTGACAGGGAACTACTAGCGGTCTACCAATCGGTAAAATATTTTAAACACATCATTGATGGCCGTATTTGTGCTATACTAACGGATCACAAACCACTCACGTATGCTTTTCACCAAAATCCGGAAAAGGCTACACCAAAACAAATACGACAACTTAGCTTCATCAGTGAATATACAACCGACATTCAACATATTTCTGGCAGGGACAACATTGTTGCAGACACATTGTCACGTGTCGAGGCCATATTTAACGCCGACCAGATAGATTTTGAGCAACTTGCATTAAACCAACAAAATGATGATGAACTTAGAGAAACCGAACAAAATTCCTCACTACAACTTAAAGTTATACAGATACCGAACTCACAAGTGTCTATATGGTGCGATGTTTCGACAACGAGAGTTCGTCCTTATATTACCCCACCGTTTCGAAAACAAATATTTAATTCAATTCACAATATATCACATTCTGGAAAACGTTCAACAGTAAAGCTGATCACCGAACGGTTCGTCTGGAAAAATATGAAAAACGACATTAACAGAATGGTGAATTCCTGCTTTGAATGTCAAAAATCAAAAGTGAGTAAACATAATAAGAGTGCTTTACAACAATTCAGTGTTCCAAACCAACGGTTCCGACATGTAAACATTGACATAGTGGGACCATTGCCAATATCAGATGATTTTAGGTACTGTTTGACCTGTATAGCCCGATTCAGTCGTTGGCCAGTCGCCATTCCAATAAGGACATAACCGCGGAAACAGTTGCACGAGCATTCTTGAACGGATGGATATCGCATTATGGTATGCCAAGTGTCATAACTACCGACCAAGGCAGACAATTTGAATCGAAATTATTCAAGGAACTAACCAATTTGACTGGTTCCAAACATCTTCGCACAATTGCTTACCACCCACAGGCAAATGGCCTGGTAGAGCGTATGCATCGTACTCTTAAATGTGCCATTAAGTGCCATACATCTACAAATTGGACTGAAAGTTTACCAATAGTGTTATTAGGCCTCAGAACAACTTTTAAGCCAGATTTAAACGCATCAGCAGCCGAAATGGTATATGGATCCACGATCAAATTACCATGCGAATTTTTTGAGAGTGCAACAGAAGAGTATATTGAAAGTGATTTTGTAAAGAATCTTCGTAACGTAATTAGTAAACTGAAACCAGTTGCAACATCTAATCACTCATCACAAAATGTTTTTGTGCAAAAAGAGCTTAAAACCTGCACTCAGGTTTTCTTACGGGACGATACAGTTCGTGCACCACTAAAAGCACCCTACGACGGTCCCTATGAAGTCATAAATCGCAACGAGAAAATTTTTGACATCAAAATCGGCGAAAAAATAGTGAAAGTAAGCATTGACCGAGTTAAGGCAGCGTTTATACCCAACGAACAATTTTCGGAAAGCATTCCAGGTCAAGAACAATATTCGCCTGATACTAATGTTCAACTTACTCCTGTTAATCAAACACAAAAGGAAACATCAATAAGACAACTACCTTCGGAAAATGTATATGCACCTCCGGGAATATCACGGTCTGGTAGGTCAATTAACATACCGAGGAGATTCGTACAATTTGTTGCATAGCAACCATATTGAAGGGGGAGTGATGTGGCAGTTAACCCTACACAAATGTAAATCCTAATTTGGTTGTAAATTGTTGAAATTTTGGCAACCCCTTTTCAGCAGAAAGGCTGGCAACATGGGGCGCCACTAACATTGTTAGATAGTATTTAGAAAGAACTAGAATATTCTTTTGTTAATGTAGACGCTAAATGTATTTCAAATAGTAAAGACGTAAAAATATTGAATAAAAAATATATGTAAAAATAAGAGAAGTCTTTTAGTTATTATTGGTTATACGGATAAATAACAACCATAAGTTCTTTTATATTCTCATTCCTTTCTACCTGGAGAAAAAAAGGAAGCCAAACAACAGCATATTTCATCCCTCACAGACGGACATGTACAACAATATCTTAATAGTGTAAAAAAACGTGACATTAAGTGTAAATTTTGATTTCTCAATTTTAAATTTATTATAGAATAAAATTAAGTTAATAGTGTTTACATAAATTTGTTTTTTTTATTAAATTAATAATTTAAAAAATTTTTATTTATGTTTTTTTAACTACATTTGCAAGTTGTTTGTACAGTTTTACAATAATTTGCATGTATGTTGTTTCAATTGCATTTGTAGTTGTTTTTACTACATTTGTCAGTTGATTTTTAACAGTTAAAAATTACTTCATATTGCAGTTAATTTAACTGCAAATTTAGTCTACACCTTTTTAAGTGCAAATGCAGTTATTTTAACTGTCATTTGCAGTTGATTTTACCTACATAATTCCCTGAGTGTAGGTATTAAGGTTAATTTAAGGTAAGTATAAAAAAAATTAAGTTATAATGTAAATGGTAAGTATAAGTAAGCATATTTAATAATAATTCCAATAATAATTATAATAATAATTATAATAATAATTATATTAATAATTATTATAATAATTATGATGATAGTTCTGATAACAACGACAATAATAAAAGTCTTAAGGCTTCATTAGTCTTTGCGTTCCGTGACGGTTCTGTAATGTGCCGTGCCGGATGGCTCTTTTGTGTAGTTAGTCTTTTCCGTAACAACGTATCAGCTGTTTAATGTTGTTTTTCTTAGCAGAGATCTGCGGCAACCAGACTAATCGGTTGCGGTGGCTAAATAAAAAAATTGCAGCGGCGGCTTAAAGCTGGCTCTGAGCCAAAAGCTGATCGGCTAGCCAACTTTAAGTTGACACATACAAAACATCGGCTTAACGGTAAAAAAAAGAAAATATAAAAAAAATATATACTATTTTTAGATTTTTATCGCGTAAAAAAATTTTCGACGCGGCGGTACAGAAATTAGACGGCGTCTCGGCTTAGCCGGTTTAAGCCATTCGTCGCCGATCTCAAAATAGCAGCTGTCAACTCACTGTCACTTAACGGATAACAAAAATTCTGTTTTCAACAGGTTCATCCGGCACGGCACGTTACATTACAGACAAACTAACGACTCAAATCCTTTTTCATAGAACAAAAACAAATCAGCTAATTCGTCACGGCACGTTACGTACAAACTAATTATACCTTTATTTTTCTTATCTGTTTTGGTGACGACGTTTTTGCTGCTATGCCGCTACCGTTGTGTTTTCTTGGCTGTTTCTGTTGTTAATTTTATAATTGCTGTTGTTGTTGATTTATGTAGTTTATGTTTTTTTCACACTTGTTAAGTCTTTGTTACCGTTAATTTTCACAAATGTTTGTATAGTAAATTTTTTTTGTTCTTCAAGGAGAAGTCAATGTCAACTATACTTTTTTTCTCTCCCCTTCAAGGAGAAGACAATGTCAAACTGTTTTCTGTTTTCACAATCACATTGTTTTTTTTTTGTTTTTCAATAAGTTTTTTTTTTAAATTTTTTTGTAATAATTTTATTTTTTATTTATATTTCATGCTTTTTATATATGTATAAATTTATTGAATATTTCAAAGTGTATAGTAAGTTGTAGCTATTTTATATAATAATATTTCAAAAACATTTAGTTTTTTATGTTTGTAGCTACAGACTAACAATGTATGTAATTTTTTTTCAATATAATATGAGAGTTTTTTTTCAACTTTCCCGTGCGCACGGCCGCACGGCCACGACCGGCCACGATCACTCTTAAATCCCAACTAACTATTTTTTCCATTTCGATTTAACACTGCACTCAATTTTTCTTTCTTTCCACACCAGTGTTGCGATATAGCCCGTTTTAACTGTTTTTTAGAGTTTTTTGGTATGGCTAACAGTTTTCCAGTTTTTTCATGTAAAAAACAGTTTTTTTTAAATTCATGGATTTTTTTTACAGTTTTTTCATATTAAATCGGCACATTTGTTTCATTTTTAATTTTTTTTATTTTTTAAACTAAAATTTAAGAATTAAAATATAAAAGTGCTTATGCATAATAATTTGAAAGCTCTATAACATGTTTATAAAATGAATTTTGTATAAAATATTTGTTTTGTAAGCCATTTATGAATTTAGAAAGTGGTTATGCATATGACCCAAAAATTACAATAAATCTTTCATATTGTGAAAAATTAGGTACAAATCGAAAAATAAATGAATTTAAAAATACCAATATAATATTACAAACTATGCTTACTGGAAAACCGAAATATTTGTATAACAAATTTCATAAAAAATTAGCACGAAATAAAATTGGCTAAGCCTTATCTGACACGTCATAGACCCGATGGACATAGACCCGAACATTTCTTAATGAAGGATAATTTAGAAATTTATATTTTTTGAAAAAATTAATACAATGTCTCATCAAAAAACTCCAAAATTGATTTTTTATTTTTTTTAAATAAATATTTGCCAATTCTCGATAACAATTTACTACTATTTTTTCAATTATGATCAAGGACAATTCCAAAAAACGTAATTTTATCAAACACATAAGTAATTCCCGACATAACAATAATCAATCAAATGAAAGTCAATATTATGTGGAATGCATTCCACATCAATAAAGAATATTTTGAAGTACAACATTAACCAGTAAAGTATTCTATCCTAAGTCAGGGGTTAATTTCGGAAGGGTGATTCGATTAACTTTTTTTAACTTTAGATTTGGGCCTAGGAGACCAAAATTCTAAAAAAAATATTTTATTAGGAGGCTATGCAAAAAGTCGAGTACTATATCAATAGCAATTAAATTATTTAAATCTCGATATTTTGAAAAGTAATACCCTGGTATCTAGCAAATTCGGAGTTGATAGCATCGAGTCACTTTTAACTTATTAATTAAATTAATTTTCATTAAAAATGAGTTCTTATTCCATTGAACTAATTTTTATGTTATTTTGTCTTAAAATTTAGGATTAAACTATATTAAGTTTTAAATTAGCATTTGTCGTAAATTTGTCATTTTTCTATGGATTAAACTTAAAAAATCTGACTACACTGAGAGAATTATCTGCATGATATCAATGAATTATTGCATTAGATCTATGAATTGTCACTGAAATTCGTCCATTGAAATTTTTCATTAAATTAATGCAATTTTTCATAAAAGTTAATGAAAAATTTCTTATTATTTATTAAAAATTTAATACGACTAATGAAAAAGTTTCATTAAAAATATTTTCATTGAAACTATGAAGCTTTTTCATAGAGTTTAAAAAATTTTTCATTCCTATTGTGAAGAACACTTCATTAGTTTAGTGAAAAAATTTCATTAAAACGCGTCCAAGGAATTCTCTCTGTGTATTTTAAAACGATAGCACATTAACACTTAAACTTTGAATTCCTTTATTGTATTTTCATGTCTCTGCTATCAGGGTCACATATGGGTGGCGCTATTTCCCATATTTTTAATTTCATAATCAGAAAATACCTTATTTCTCGGAAGCTAAGCGAGATACAGCACAGTGGCCAAAAATTCGTCCCTCCGTACCTATAAATTTCACCTTAAACTACATTTACACACGAGAGAAAACTGCTGGAGATAGAGCAA
Source organism: Leucophora obtusa (assembly GCA_949987735.1). Lineage (NCBI taxonomy): Eukaryota > Metazoa > Arthropoda > Insecta > Diptera > Anthomyiidae > Leucophora > Leucophora obtusa. Next base: position 118,728,973 of record OX465296.1, read on the forward strand.
AAAACACCTATAATTTGCTTAAATCATTCACAATAGAGATATTTCGAAGTGTATTTTGCTATATCTCCAGTAGTTTTTCTCGCGTGCAAAAGTGTCTTTATAATCTACAACTAGGGATACCGATCCCGAAATCCCGATCCCGAAAATCTCGGGATTTCCGGGATTTGCAAATCCCGAAATCCCGGGATTGTTCTTGAAAAAATCCCGGGATTTCCGATTTCATTATTTGCCAAATTTTATCACTTTTTGTATTTGTTTTTATTGTTATATTCGACCTAAATCACTTAAAGCAAATATCTTATTAAATTTTATTAAAGAACTAATTTTTTCTATGTATACACTCATAAAAAAAAGTTAGTACAAAAGTCTGTTAACGCGTTCTGATTAAATAGAACTAATTTTTCTGTTATTTTCTCCAAAAAAGCCCGTACAAATAGGTAAAAATTCTGCTAAAATAACAGGAAATAGTACATGTATTAGCGCCAGCACAATTTTGACCTATTTGTATGGACTTTTTTTTATGAGTGTAGATAATAGATTAAAATAGATTAGTGATTAAATATATCTGAATAAAAACATTAATAATTTAAAAACGTTTATTTAGCTTTAAAACTTTTCAGATTTATTTGATCTTTTAACTTACATGTTTTCATTTATTTTATTAATGGTTTGCTAAATTCATCACTTCATGCAATATAATTTTGCCGAATATTAGTATACCAAAAACAGCAAATTTTTGTTATAGTATTTAGCAAAATATAACATCGACCTTTTTGAAATCAGCAAAGGTATGTGCTCAATATTTCACATTAGTAGACTTAAAAAATCTAATATAATCATTAATATTTCTGATGCTTTCAGCAGAGTAGTTTGTATTTGCATTTAATTAATTTTAGATAAATAGCTTTTTCTGCTATTTTTACATACTTATTTCTATGAGTGTAGTTTTCGTTTAAAGACAAATTCACAAGGCTGTAGTACTCCACTCTGAGTGGATTTTTTGTTCCTTGCTTATTGGCACATACATATTTTTCGTATCATGCCCTCTCTATTCTAGTAAACTCCACTCTGCAGCTTTGAACACTCTGCAGCATTGTGAATCCGGCTTAATTTATTTATTTTTTCGTACTACAGGAAATAAATAAGTAGATTTATAATGAACTATTTTAATTTTTAGTGTTTACTTTAGCTATTTATTTTTAAAATTAAAAATATAATGAAATCCCGAAACCCCGAAAAATCCCGAAATCCCGAAAAATCCCGGGATCCCGATAAATCCCGGGATCCCGAAAAATCCCGGGATCCCGGGATTTCAATTTTCAAAATCCCGAATCCCGGGATTTGTAAAAACCAGTCCCGTTCGGCATCCCTATCTACAACTCTCAATAATAAATATGGTGATATCTTGGGTTGGATCCGGAGTGTCCAAAAATCCAAATTTTAAGCGATATTTTACTAGAAATTTTTTACACCAAGTAAAATTTCTCTTGAATTTAGCCTTAATTTTTTACTTAAATTGTCCATATATTTAGCAGCTTGCAAAAATTTTGTCTACACGTGTGAAAAGGTTGACCTGATCTGATAGATCTAATTAAATAACATTCTATATAATTATTTTATTACTGACTTTACAAAAAAGGGGGAAAAAGTCGCACAAAGTTAGGAAAAGTGGCAAAATTAGGCTAGTTTGAAAAAGTCGCACATAAAGTCAAAGGCCGTCAAAAAGGTTGCAAATTGCAACTTTAGTCGCACAACGGTAACAGTGGTTGTTTGGCTTCCTTTTTTTCTCCAGGTAGAAAGGGATGAGAATATAAAACAACTGAAAGAAAATAAATAAAATATTTTTTAACATTCCCGTAAATAAATTTATATTATAAAACTTACCTTATTATTTTAATAATTTAATAAAAAAATATATAACCTTTTCCGTATTACCCGTCCTCACTCTTTGGCGTTGTTTTATGACTAAGACAAGAGAAAACATGTTCTTCTCATATTCTTTCACTAGAAATTTCTAAACAAGCACTTCATCAGTGGTGTTAGACGTTTTTGATCAAAAATCGTCAAAAATCTAAAAATAAATCGTCAAAATCGTCAACAATTTTATGAAAAATCGTCAAGAAATCGTCATCAGTAAATATCATAAAAACACTACACCATTTTCAGTTTTATTTCAAAAAATTCCAAATATATTTCAAAAATTGTCTAAAAATGTTTTAAAATTATCCAAAAATGTTTTAAAATTTTCCAAATATATTTTAAAATTGTCCAAATATATTTTAAATATGTCCAAATATATTTTAAAATTGTCTAAAATATTTCAAAATTATCTAAAAATGTTTTTAAATTGCCCAAAAATTGTATTTCAGAAATTTCCAAATGTATTTAAAAAGACTCTAACTGTATTTTGTCTCATGCATATCAACGTTAAGTATTTAAAGCAAATCTACGTTAAACCGATTGTAGTATAAAAAAATTTAAACAGGTTATGTTTATAATTGTTTCGTTATAATCGAATGTACTTCAGCAAAAGTTTTTAGGTACGTACACTCATAGAAAAAAGTTTGTAGAAAAGTTAGTAAAACTGTTAGTACTTGAACTTAACAAATTTTTAACTAATTTTTAGTTAAAATTTAATTTTTAGTTAATTTTTTTGCTACCTCCACATTACTAACTTACAAATTTTTTTTCTATTTTTTTGCTGAATTTAGTTACTAATTTTTAACAATAAATTTGCTAACTTTACAGTATTTTGCTGAATTTTAGTTACTAATTTTTAACAGAAGATTTGCTAATTTTAAAAATTTTTTGTAAACTAAACCACCAATTTTGGAGCGCTTATAAACAGAATGTTAAATGACTCATAAAAATTACTGCACATTTTTAACTCGCCAAAAATAATGCAAAAAGTTTTTAAATAAAGCTAAATTGAAATGGTTGAAAATTTGTCCTACTCATAAAATATCTAAATTATTAAAATTTATGAGAAAAGTTTCTATTTATCGTAATACATTAATTTTCAAAGATCAAGGTTTATTTTGGACGAACCATTTTAATATAAAAATTGTGATTAAAAGTATCTCTGGGGAGCAAGTGGAGTTCAGGGGGATCACCCTAATTTTCCCCCCCAATATTGTACTTTTTAAGCTTATTTAAAGCATACGATATTTTTAATCGGCCACACCTTCTTTCCTGTGGGTGGAGCTTTAGAGGTGAAAATGGAACCTCAAATAAATTCGGAAGTACATATCCGATCAGCAAACAATGAAAATCAAAAGAAGGGTCTCTATACAATACATTTTCCCAATCAGAAGAACACAAACGGGAAAGCGGTGGTAAAGCACTTTAACAGGTGGTACAAGTACTGGCAAAAAGTGCTTTCCCATTCCCGTTGGCAAAACACTGGCAAAACTAATAAATAGGTGGTCTGGAAATATATTTTCCAAAATAAAATTTAAAAAAAGTTCATATGTATTTTTTTGGTTGCAAACCCTGGCATATCACTCTAAGCCAATTCTATGTCAGTGTTTTTTTCTATAAACCCCCGAAATTTTTGTAAAACAAATACTGGCAAAACGCTTTTTGCAATCGCTGGTAAAGCGTCCCAAATGAGTGTTCTGACAGTAATTTATTTTTAACACCGTGGTACCCAGTGCTTGATTTTTGTACCACTGGCGATTTCTGACTGGGTTGTTATGGTTAACATATTATTGTCTATAAATATTACCACTTTTACAAAAAATCATTCTTGGGAAATTTTCATTGGCATTGAAATATAATTCGCATTACTTTATCTCAATGTCAATGCCAACAAATTTCATCACCATTCAATGCCAATGAAATTTTTTTCAATTCGCATTGATGAAAACAATGGTAATGAAATGTACACATAATTGAAGAAAAAGCATTGTAATATAAAAAAAATATAAGAAATACGCGAATTTTTAATTTTTTTTCTTAATTTATTCTTTTATTAAAACATGAAAAAAATACTTCTTTCATCAATTATAAATGGGCATTTAGGCATTGAACAATGCCAATTGAAAAAATTTCAATTAATTGACACATTCAATAAACTGGTCCCAAGTATGTTTTTAAATACACATTTATTTTTTATTTATTAATTTTCATTTCATTTGCTCCTTTTTTACCTTTTTCCAGTCCACTAGTAAGCTGCCAAAGTTTTGTTGATTTCAGAAAATTTTAGCAAAAATTTTGTAGATTTAACATTTTTTTTTGCTATTTTCATTCTATTATTATTTAGCAATTTTTTTACTGATTTCAGCAAGTTAAATTGTTATTTGCATTTAACAAAAATTTAGCTCAAATATTACTAAAATTCTGTAAATTTAACAGTTTTTTTTGCTATTTTTATTAAATTACTATTCAGCAATTTTTTTTGCTAATTTGAGCAGGTTAAATTGTTATTTGCAATTAACAACAATTTAGCTCAAATATTTACTGTTTCCAATTATTCGACATAGGCGGTTAACCGGTTATTGCATTATTCGAAAAATCACTAAAAATGATTAACCGGTTATTCGGGTCGGTTATTCGAGAAAATTGGCGATTAATCGATTAATCGTTTAAAACAAAATTAATGTATTTCCTTAACTTTTTATAAACATAAACACTAACAGCTTACTGTTTTTGTTAAATATCAACATGACACATGAACACGATGTGTTTAAAAAAAATTCAAATTAAACAAGCACATCTACTCTAGAGAGAAAATGCTAGAGATAAAACAAAAATTACCTCTAATTAGCTCTATTTTGAATTAGTTTAGCTATTTTGGAGTGTTTTTAGTCCATTTCTAGCAGTTTTTTCTCGCGTGTAATTGTACCTTAAGGTTGAAAAGTTTGTGAATCTGATATTATCTAAATTGAAACATTACTTATACTAATAGAAAAATTTATGTAAAATATAGCTGAAGCTATTAAAAATTAGTGAAAAATGGCAAAAGAAAAACTGCTGAAACTAGAAGATTTTTTTATATATATTAGTAAGTAAAACTTTGGATACAAAATTTCTTTGAATGCAAATTTAATCAATACTACAATAAATATAATATTGCATTTAAAAAAATTATTACCCAAAGTTCTTCCTCCTCCGTTGAAGAAGTTCCATTTGAGTAAAATATAAGTTAAATGAAAATACCAATTTACTCTACAAAAATTTACAAAAGAATTTTCTGAATAGTAGAGTTAGTAGACTAAAGAATATCATAAACAATTGTTAAAATTCTCATTATTTTTTCCGTTTTTAGGGGCCATTGACAATAAACAAAATTATCCAAAGTTTTAGTTAACATTCCCTTGTGTATTTATGTATTTAATAAAATTCTAATTGAACTTCAAATTTTTCCAAATGTATTTCAGAAATTTCTATTTTTATTTTAAGAGCATTTTTTCAACCATACATGCTTTCTCTTTCTCTTAAGTCTTATAATTCCTATAAAATTTTCATTATGAAAGAGAAGACATGTATGTTTGTAAAAATGCTTTTAAAATAAAAGTAGAAATTTCTAAAATACATTTGGAAAAATTTGAAATGCAATTGGAATTTTATCAAATACATTTGGAAAATTTTGGAATACAAATAGAGTCTTTTTAAATACATTTGGAAATTTCTGAAATACATTTGGAGAATTTTGAAATACAAATGGAATTATTTTGAATGCAATTTCACAATTCTAATACACAGATTTAAAAATTTTAAGTGTAAGTGAAAAATTTTGAAATGTATTTGAACAATTTTAAAATACAAATAGAATTTTCTTAAATACAAATAAAATATATTAAAATATATTTGTAATATTTTTAAATATATTTGTATAATTTTGAAATATATTTTGAAAATTTTAAAATACATTTGGGCAATTTTGAAATGTTTGACAAATATCAAAGTTTTTTAGACAATTTAAAACAATATTTGGACAATTTTGGAAGATTTTTGGATAACTCCAAAACATTTTTAAACAATTTTGAGTGATTTTTGGACAATTTTAAAACATTTTTGGAAGAATTTAAAAAATTTCTGGAAAATTTTGAAACATTTTAGACAATTTTGAAACTTTTTTAGACAATTTTAAAATATATTTGGATAATTTTAAAACATTTTTAAACAATTTTGAAATAAAACTGAAAATGGTGTAGTTGGACATGTTATAGAATTGATGTGGTTTTGAATCGATTATACACACTTTCTTTGGAGATGTGAGAAAAGGTAAAGTTTCCACAGAATTAAGATGCCAGTTGACAGTTGTGCGACACATATTTGAAAAAAAAAAATTAAACCTTGCCTTGAAGGACATGGAAATATAATTTACATTAGTTTTAATTTTTCAAAGAACAGAATCAAAAATCGCCTACTGTATTGATTAAAGCCTATAGAGCACTTCGACGCTGATCCAGCCAGATACTTCGTGTATTTTGGGTAGTTTTAGAAACACCTTTATTTTGATTAAAAAAGCTATCTAAAGGCTGAACGACCTTCTTCAGTCAATTTTAAAAGAATTTGATCGTATTTTAGTAATTTTATGTTTATTGTAAGCTTTTCTTGTAATTTTTTAGCCAAAGTTAAGAAAATTATTAAGTTTTGGGGAAAAAAATAAGGGAAAAAATGTATATTAAAATTGTATCCGGTTAATCGAACTGTTTTAACCGATTATTCGGATCGAATAATTATTTTAGTTTTAAATTATTTGTTTCGACATTAACCGAAATAGAGGCGATTAATCGAGGAATCGGTTAATCGATTAACCGAATTGGAAACACTACAAATATTACTAAAATTCTGTAAACTTAACAGTTTTTTTTTGCCGTTTTCATTTTATTAATATTTAGCAAACTGATTCTGCTAATATTAGCAGTTTTTCTGCAGCATCATTTTTAACTAATTTTTAGTAACTTTTTCTGCTATTTTTACGGACTTATTTGTATGAGTGTAGTAACTCGAATAAGTTATGTTAGATATGAAAATGTATAAATGTTGAGTCTTCAACGTTGATAATTATCCGGGTTGAAAATTAAAGTGCATACGAGAAGTAATATGTCAGTTTTCATCTCAAACGCGTTTCTATGCACTTTGTGTTTTTTTGAGGTTACGGATATAGTTAAGTCGAAAACACAGCTTCTATTTGTATTCCAAAATTTTCAAAATGTATTTAATAAAATTCTAATTGTATTTCAAATTTTTCCAAAAGTATTTCAGAAGCATTTTTACAAACATATATGTTTTCTCTTCCATAATGAAAATTTTATAGGAGTTATGAGACTTAAGAGAAACATGTATGTTTGTGAAAATGCTTTTAAAGTAACCTAGTGTCTTCAAATGCAATGAAATGTGCACAGAAATTTGAAAATAACACACAAAACAACAACGAAAATAATTTTGTTGTTGCTTTGCGTGTTATTTTCAAATTTCTTTGCACATTGCATTGCATTTGAAGACACTAGGTAAATATAGAAATTTCTGGATATTGCGAATTTCAAATAGACGATTCGAAAAGAACAACTTGCTGTTTTTTAAACGCTTTTTCTTTATAATTTTGCTTAACATGGGGGTTACACGATCAAGTTTTGCCTTTCAAGTTTCAATTTTTTTACTAACACACTCACACTTTTCCAAATACATATTTGGAAAAAAAAGTGTGTCACACTTTTCCAAATACATATTTGGAAAAGTGTGAGTGTGTTAGTAAAAAAGTGTGAGAGTATTGAAACTTGAAAGCCAAAAATTGAACGTGTAACCCCAGTATAAAATTCGTTAAAAGTTAGCAATTTTCCTAAATCGTCAAAACATGTGGAGTTTTTATTCAAAAATCGTCAATCGTCATTTGTAAAATTTTGACTAAAAAAATCGTCAAAATGACGTAAAATCGTCACATCTGACACCACTGCACTTCATACAAATGCTCCTGTTTGCTTCGTGTGTGTGCACACACACTGGAAAATTTATTTATAAAAAAAATCAAAATAACTGCATAAAATAAATGTACTACGATGTGGTAGTTTTTGTAGTTTAAAAAAAATAACTGTCAAAAACATTGAACAATTTTGCTCTAAGTAAATTAACTACAATTGTAGTTAAAATAACTACAACCGCATTACTACACAAATAACTCTCTTGAGGCAAGTAAGAAAAGGTAGAGTTCTTACAGAATTAATATGTCAATTGTGTGACAGTTTTAAAACAAATGCAACCTTGTCTTAAGCGACATGGAAATATAATTTAGTTTTAAAAGAATTAATACAGAAATGAAGCATTGTCTATTGTATTTCCTAAAACCTGCCAAACAAATCGTGTATTTTGGGAAAGTTTTAAAAAACACCTTTATTTGGACCTTTCGCGATTTTTTTTAAAGCTCTTTTTTACAAATAGAAACTTCGATATTTCGTTAAAATATTTGCAAACAAATTTTATTAAAATTTATCGCTGGTGCAATGCCGACTTGCTTGGAGTTACCCCAAAAAAGGTATTTAAAGGCTTAAGGACCTCTTTCTCTCGATTTTTAAAGAATTTGGTGGTATTTTTAGTTAGTATTTGTTTTTCTAAGCTTTTCTTGCAATTTTTTAGCCAAGGCTAAGAAATTTTTGAAGTTTTGGGAATAAAATCAACGACTATATAGACTAAAGACAAACCACCAGCCTCAACTGCTGTTAAAAAGTTTCTTTAATTTTATATGCAAACTGGTTTTAAGAGAAACAGTTTTTAGTGTTTTTTTTAACGCGTATTTTTTAATATTAATAAGCAAAATTTTGTGCTAATTATACAAAACTAATGCAGAGAACATATCAAACAACACAAGTGCACTTTACAATTTAATTAAAATTGCTTAAAAACAATAAAAATAATTAAAAATACCACTTTTTCACGTTTTTTGTTATTTTACATTGAAACTCTCTTAAAACCAGTTCAGTTTTTCAGATGAGAGCCGTGGATAGTGCCTGATAAAGTAAAGGAAAAATTCCATTTTAACGAATTTTTCGGTTCGAATAATTATTTGAGTTTTAAATAATTTGTTTCGACATTGACCGAAATAGAGGCGATTAATCGAGGAATCGATTAACCGAATTGGAAACACTAGTTTAATGTCAAACTTCATATATAAAAAATATGGTTTGTATTTATACAAGGTTTACAAGGCATTTACGATTTTATATGAAAACCCCTAATATTTTTCTTATTAAAATATATTTACATATTTAAAACAATTATCGGGGCTGTTCTGAAAAACGAAACCACATAAAATTATTCGGTTTCACATAAAATTATATGTTGTTGTTGTAAAAATGCGAATAATATTATGTGGTTTCTTTTTTCAGAACACCAACGTATGTATATTATTACATTATTATTATACCAGAAAATATTTGTATTTCCCAGTACATAGACATTATCTTTATTTAAAGCAATATTTTTTATCCAATGATTTAAGAAAAAAAGTCATCCAGCGGCCCATACATTAAGTAGGGAACAAAAAATATCAAAAATTTTATAAACACGAATTGCACGATGTCAAACACCATATACAAAAAATGGGAATTTTTTCACGAATGTTCCTTAATGTATGGGCCGCTTTAAAGGCAGCAGACAAAAAATGCGTTTATCACACCGTCAAGGGGACATCGGCAGCAACATCAGCAACATTACGTTTAATAGCAATTTTAGCAACACCCGATGAACATTCTGCTGCGCCACCCATCAAAACTAAAAGTAAACCGTTATGAGCCATACTTTTCCATATTTTTGATATCCATTTATTAACATTCTCGACTGTGTTTCCAAAAGAAGAGGCATGCAATTCATCTGATGGTATATGAAGATTACAAAGAGTTAAAGAATTTTCTAAAGAAATTTCTCTACACTTACGAACTACTTCTTTGTTAGAAGAAAGTTCATGGAGAAGAACACATTTTTGGGAATTATCTAAATGAGCTTGTTCAGCTTTTTTCAATAGTTCTTGTGTGGTGGATGGAAGTGGTAAGGCTGTTATTATAGCTGTACGTTTGTCGCGTTGTGAAGCATGAGCAAATATATTATTTTTAATAGAATCACCACTAGCCGCCCGTATTATATCATGTAAACGTTTCTTTTGTGTTAAAATTTCATCACCAAATTCCAAACTATTGGATAATTTTAGTTTCACTAATTTTAAACTGGATATAGAGTCTTCAACAGAATCGTGACCACCCTCATGTTCCTGAATAGCTTCCTTAAGAAAAGCCATAGCTAGTTTTTGTAATTTTGATTTGCGCCGACGTTCTCCACTTAAATTAAAACAAATACTGGTATCTATGCAATAGGGATGCATCATACGCATAGCATTTAAATCACAATTTAAGGATTGTCCCACCAATATAGCATCGGGTGGTAAAAGCTTGCGAACTTCTTTATGAACATCTGAAAGAGTTTTTGTAACTTTCATCATGATTTCCTCAGTTATGCCAGAATATTGTGTTAAATAATCAACAATCTTGTTAGTGGGTCTTACTAGAGTCTCATAAACAGTTTCCAAATTTTCATTAACAATTGAAATACGAGTCAATTCATTGAAACCCTTTGAAGTACGACACATTTCACAATCGAGACCAAAAAGAGGACTACAGTTTGTAACAGGAGCATATTTATCATTGGTTAGAACAAAAGTAGAAAATTGTTTACTTAATTCTCCTCTTAAAGGCATGGGATAACCTTCATCTACCATTTGTAGTGCAGATAATAGCAATTTAGTTCTTGGGAATTTATCAGTAGGATGTATATCATTAGCAATTGGCTCAATGGGCGATTTCTCTACTGGAAAAATACCTTTAATAAGCAAAGTGGGGTCTTTATTTAATTCGATAGCTGCTTCTAAAGAACCATGTTTTTCGATAAGTTCACTGGCTTGAGCATTAGTCAAGGGTACCTGCGTCAATTCTTCAATCATCATCATAATTTCGCCATCTTTGTTGCTAGTGGGCATTTGTACTTCCAAACGCGTTTCAAAGATTTTATTGACTTTATCAAATTTATCTTCATTTGAAAGATAATGATACAAAGATAAGCCTTCTAAGCAAACTACAACGGTGTGGGACAACTGATGGGATTTATCAAAGAAACACCATCTATCGGGAGCACACGGTGACTTCTTACCCAACAAAGCTGACATTACTAAATGTTGTACATCGGTCAAAAATATGGGTGTTCTCTCATCATCTTTGACTGTAAGTAAAGCCCGTTGTCCAAATTCACGTAATCTTAGGGAAGGAATATTTTCCAGTTGTCTTTTACGTTCCCGCAACTCTTTTTTCAATTGTTTATACTGTCCTTCGCTTAAGTTCAACTGTTTTAAATTTTCTTCTTGACCAGAAGATAAATCACCCTCTGTTGCTACTCGGTTTTCCGTCATAAGTTTTTGTTTTTTATTTAAAGGTTCTTCCAAAGTACTGGCAAAAGGTTTTTTCTTTCCCTGCTTCTTTTTGAGAGTTACCTATTGGAAAAATACCGTTATTTTAACATAAAAATTGTGATACCATATCTTACCATTGTAAAACCATCATCGTCACTATTTCCCATCTCATTAGTTGCTGTTTGCTTGTCCTGTAATGAATTGTTTTCCTCCATGGATTTTCTTTCGGCCATAATTTCTTCTTGCCTTTCCTTATCGTTCAATTTTACCAAATTGGCTAAAGCAGCCAATTTTCGTTTCTTTTTTTCTGTACGTTCTTGTTTTTTTGTTTTCAATGTTTTCATTACTCTTCGAGTTGAATATATTCAATTTTAAAATCTATGATAAATTTAAATGGATCTTTAACACATATTTTTTGCAATAAAATATTTTTCTGTACCCATGTGTTTTCCAAATTGTTTTTATTTTTTGTTCTTGTAAAAAGTCAACATGTGCTGCTGATAGAAACTCTGGAAATTCAGAGTTGTTATATTGTGAATCGAACAATATTGCCATATTTATGAAGCCGTCTATCGAAGACCAAGCATTCCGCACGGAACAAATTCTACCAGATATGAATCAGCAGATTTGGGCAATATGGCCGACAGAAAATGAGCAAAACAAAACGCAAAAATTTAAGAAAAACACAAAAGATAAAGCACAATAATCTAAAAAGAGACAGATATATACAAAAAATGAGCAATACAAAATGTATGGAGATTTTTTATTGTTATCTCCCTCTTGACTTCCATGTAAACAAAACCATACGGTTCGAGAATACTTTTTTGACACCTGTCATTGGTTTAACATCTGGTATTAATCTGAGCCGCACGGCATAAGCAGAGGGCGAAGTCGAGCGGCTTCGAGTCGGCTAACAGCCGCCGCCGACCAATTCTTAGTTGTAAGAGCCGCCGCCGAAGTATGCGGCTTATATCGGCTAAAATTCTTAGCCGAATTTGTCGAATTAAACGGCGCGAAAATGTAATAGTTTTGATGCTGTTTTCATATATACTTAGTAAACATCGAAGGACTTTAAGGCTCAATTAGACGTGCCATAACCATATAAAACAGCTGTTCAAACCAATCTTATGGGTTTACAATGTATTCGATTATAGGTGACATGCCATAACGCCATAACCGTAGATACCAATTGAATTTTGGTTGTCTTCTATGGCGTTATGGTTACGGCTATGGCGTTATGGCACGTCTAATTGAACCTTGAACCCCTCATTCTATGGACAATTCTGATTGAATATGGAATGATTAAATTCTCAAGCTGCAATTTTACACGCCGAATGAAGACTTAATTGGTCTCATTCGATTTAAACTTCAATAATTTTTTCTTCGTTCAATTTCAGTGATTGAATTCAATCGTTACGGCAGTTCTAGCAGTTTTCTCTCGCGTGTAAATGTGCCTTTAGAAATTCAATCAATTGAAAAGTTTGGGAGTTTAATGGATTTATAGTTTATTCTATTGAATAATTTGGATTATTAGTTTTTATTAAAGGAATTTAATACTTTTTACAAATACAAAAACAAAGAAAACAAAATAATATTGGAATTATCAGTTATACAATTCTCATAGAAGTAGTTAAAGCACGAATAATGAAGAGCACTTCAACAATTTCAATTTCAATATAGGGTATGATTTTAGACAATAATTTTTTGATGACATTCAAAGTTGAAACTGTTTCCAGTAATTACTATTTTACATAACTTATGAATTTAAGCTTTTTCTGCAGGTTTGGAATTGTTTAAACTCGAAAATCATACAAATTTATGACTTAACTGTGAGTTCAATGTTTTCTTTTTTTCCTCTTGTACTTGAAAGTAATCTTCAATTTTACTGTTCAAATAATAAAATCGAATGTTATTTCCAAACAGCTAAATCAAATGATACAAAATCGAATGGTAAGAAGTTGAATAAATTCTTAACGATTTAATTCAATGATTGACAAAATCGGATAGGGTAAACTGATTAAATTCCTTAAAAGTAAATTCGATCGAATGAATTCCAAAGCCCCTGCGAATGGTTAAAAATTAATTCAATCGATTTAGGAGGAAATCCAATGGTATTTTTAGTGACTTCATTCAAAATATAAAAGTGGTAGAACCAATTTTATCAAAATAGACAAAATCTTACTAATTTAATTAAAATGTATCAATAAATTAGTTTTTGTCAATTTTTTTAGTGCATTTAAATTATTTTTAATTTCTTAAAAATAGTCGGCTCTAAGCCGACTTTTAGCCGCCGCCGAGTTATTTTTGCTGAGCCGCCGCCGACAGAAATTTTACATCGGCTTCGACCTCTGGGCATAAGTATTTTACATTTTAACCAGTGTTGCCACTTTTTGAATAATTATTCAAAAACGGGACTGTTTACACATTCCTTGGATAATTTTTGAATAATGACATTTTTGTGTAATTTCACTTTTTAGAGAAATTTTCGAAAATTTCATAAAAATCAGTCGATATCATAGATTACATAGATCTCTTACTCTTTGACATTTGCTGTCAGTGCACGTATCTCATGAGAATGTGTTGGACATACGTCCTATACCTATACGAAAAATATTTGACTGTATGTGAAAAAATTGTGTTTGTTGACAAAAGAAGAAGAAGAGTAAGATATCTATGTAATCTATGGTCGATATTTAAAGTAGACTAAATGAGTTTGTCTGTGAAACATTTACAATATCATTTGAAAATTTAGCGTAAGATTGAAATTTGGGTTTGTTATGATTGTGACTTTTTAATGACTGAATAGAAACTAGTACTTAATAGATTTTGTAAAAATAAAACAGTGTGGCAGAATGAAAATATATTTCGATAATTCAGCAACTCACGCATTATATTGTAGTTAATTTTAATATGTCTTGTCTTATTATTAATTTATTAATTTATAATTTCAAAAAAAACTTTTACATATGATTAAAAAATACCTTAATTCCTAATTACAAAAATTTTATATTTTTGAAATCGGTTAATAAAGTTTTTAAAATTTCCACATACCAGAGTCCTGCTTTAGAGTCGAACGCCACAGTTCCCAGCGAATCTGTGGACTCGACCGTTAGAAATTATGTTCGAAATTACTTTAGCTCCGATAAAGTGAAATGTCTTAGTAATCCAACTAGGTGGTAAGAAATGACCAAAGGACCTAATATTTTTATATACCTGTTAAATAACCATTAATGCCCAAATATATTTAAAAAGTTGAATTAAGGGAAAGACCGATAACATGAAAATACACTATAGCACCCATATCTATATTAGAACAGTTCCATCTCCATTGATTTGGTTAATTTTCAATAGAAACTCATCGTACCCAACTTAATAGATTTAAAAACATTTGAAACAAATAAAATAAATGAAAAAATAAAATACACAAAAAACCATAAAATGACTTCGCAACTAGTAAAAATTTAAAAATTTCGGTAGGCCAAATACCGGCGCTCTTTTATTTGATTAAAAATTTTGGGCAAACTTAATTGTGATTTCAGCTTAAGTCAATTATAGTTTCTTCTTTATTTTGAAGTAATATGTGCGTTCCCGTACGTTACCACGGGTACCCGCGGGAACCCAAAACAGCCCAAACAACAACAATTTACACGCAATTTTGAGTACGGGAACGCCTATGGGCTAGTTTATGTAACTTCGGTAAAGTACGGGAACAGACATAATATTAAAAAATTATAATTTTTTTGTGTAATTTCATACGGTTTTGGATAATTTTTTACCTTCAGCTGTGTAATTTTTTATTTTACTGGCGGCAACACTGATTTTAACCCTAGATGCACTTATTTATTTTTATACCTCAAAGCGCTTTCTTCGTCGAATCGACGCATTGCATTTTTGATCTTGCCCCAATCGCTCCTAATCAGAGCTTTGAAGAATTAATTCTTTTTTGAATGAATTCACTACCAATCGAATTCAATTCAATTCAATTTCAATTTATTTCTTATAATATTTATATTATTTTCATTTGACTTAGAAGCAAAGAGTTTAGGAACTTCGTTCCTTTTCTACTTAGATATATAAATATATTTTTTTAATTTATGTACATTATTATTAAACGGAAGGAAAAAAATTTACAAAAAACCTTTATGAAGCAGAGGTATAAGATAAAAATGAGAAAAAAAAAATAAAGTAGATAAAATTATGATGAGATCAGTTCATTGATATGTACATGTTGTGAGAGTTGACATCTTCCATTAAAATTTAGAGTCAATCTTTCGATTTTATCCAGAACGAGTTCGAAGCCAGCGAGACTATGTAGGCGTCGGGTGGAATACACTCAGAAAAGTTCTGCAGTTACTACATGACAGTTATTTGTATAGTAATGCGGTTGTAGTTATTTTAACTACAATTGTAGTTAATTTACTTAGAGCAAAATATTTCAATGTTTTTGACAGTTATTTTTCAAACTAACTACAAAAACTACCACATTGTAGTAACATTTATTTTATGCAGTTATTATGAATTTTTTTTACAAATACTTATATTTTCAAGTGTGTGTGCACACACACGAAGCAATCATGAGTATGTGTATGACGCGCTTGTTTAGAAATTTCTAGTGAAAGAATATGAGTAGAACATGTTTTCTCTTGTCTTAGTCATAAAACAACGCAAAAGAGTGAGCACGCGTAATACGGAAAAGGTTATATATTTTTTATTAAATTATTAAAATAATAAGGTAAGTTTTATAATATAAATTTATTTACGGGGAATGTTAAAAAAATATTGTATTTATTTTCTTTCAGTTCTTTTATATTCTCATCCCTCTTTCTACCTGGAGAAAAAAAGGAAGCCAAACAACAGCATATTTCATCCCTCACAGACGGACATGTACAACAATATCTTAATAGTGAAAAAAAGTAACATTAAGTGTAAATTTTGATTTCTCAATTTTAAATTTTTTATAGAATAAAATTAAGTTAATAGTGTTTACATAAATTTGTTTTTTTTATTAAATTAATAATTAAAAAAAAAAAATTTTATTTATGTTTTTTTAACTACATTTGCAAGTTGTTTGTACAGTTTTACAATAATTTGCATGTATGTTGTTTCAATTGCATTTGTAGTTGTTTTTACTACATTTGTCAGTTGATTTTTAACAGTTAAAATTTACTTCATATTGCAGTTAATTTAACTGCAAATGTAGTCTACACCTTTTTAAGTGCAAATGCAGTTATTCTAACTGTCATTTGCAGTTGATTTTACCTACATAATTCCCTGAGTGTAATACGGAAAAGTTTATATATTTTTTATTAAGTTATTAAAATAATAAGGTAAGTTTTATAATATAAATTTATTTACGGGATTATTAAAAATTATTGTATTTATTTTCTTTCAGTTCTTTTATATTCTCATCTCTTTCTACCTGGAGAAAAAAAGGAAGCCAAACAACGCCATATTTCATCCCTCACAGACGGACATCTACAAAATATCTTACTAGTGAAAAATAAAAGTGACATTAGTGTAAATTTTGATTTCTCAATTTTAAATAGAATAAAATTAAGTTAGGAGTGTTTACATAAATTTGTTTTTTATTAAATTAATAATTTTTAAAATAATTTTTATTTATGTTTTTTAACTACATTTACAGTTGTTTGTACAGTTTTACAATAATTTGCATGTATGTTGTTTCAATTGCATTTGTAGTTGTTTTTACTACATTTGTCAGTTGATTTTTAACAGTTAAAAATAACTTCATATTGCAGTTAATTTAACTGCAAATGTAGTCTACACCTTTTTAAGTGCAAATGCAGTTATTTTAACTGTCAGTTGCAGTTGATTTTACCTACATAATTCTCTGAGTGTAGTGCCATGGTAGTTTAAATATCATTTTAAGTAGCTTATTTTGAGCTACTTGGAGTTTTTTTATATGACATTTTGCAGACGTGTACCAAACTGGAGCACAGTAAAACATTATGGGGTGGAATATAGATTTGATGATGAGTTTTTTATTGTCTATGTTCATTTCCGACTTTCTGTTTATAATTGGGTACATTATTCTAATAATTTTATTAATTTTGTCCACTACATAGGGAATATGATTATTAAAATTAAGCTTTGTATCAAGCATAACGCCCAAGTATTTGACGTTGTTTTCCCATGGAATATCATGGTTCATGAAACGAGGTAAACTCTGGGGTATAAAACAAGACTTACGTTTTCTTGTAAAATAAATAGCCTGCGTTTTTTCAGGGTTAACCAAAATCTTCCATTTATCAAAATAATTACTCAACCCAGTAAGAGCAGACTGCAAGTTTGTAATAATATCAGCTGAATAAACATCAGAACTAAGAATTGATGTATCATCTGCAAATATAGACGTAATGCAATTGGAAAATGTTGGAATGTCAGCAGTAAAGATGTTATAAAGAACTGGCGACAGGCAAGAACCTTGTGGACATCCTGCAAAAATATCACTGCAGGATGTCCACAAGGTTCTTGCCTGTCGCCAGTTCTTTACAACATCTTTACTGCTGACATTCCAACATTTTCCAATTGCATTACGTCTATTTTTGCAGATGATACATCAATTCTTAGTTCTGATGTTTATTCAGCTGATATTAAGTGCGTTCCCGTAGGTTCCCAATGTTACCGAAATTTACCCAAAGTTACCGAAATTTACCCAAAAGCGTTCCCGTACTCGAAAATTGGGTAAATGAGAGCGCTAATGAGAGTGTATTAGTGTTTCTCTTTTTACCAAAATTTGCCCAGACTTTTTCTTCGGGTAAACTTTGGTAAAACAGCTGATGTAAATATAAACAAAAAACAATTGTGAAAATAGATTTAACATTTTAATTAAATAAAGAAATAAGCAAAAGAAGCCTGTTTTTTATAAGAATTAATTGAATAACATCAAAAACAACTTTCAAATGCGAATAAATATGGGTATTTGTGCCAATTTGCAAACTGAAATTATACGCATTTTCACATTAGTGATAGGATTTGTGGCACAATCTAAGATTGATTGGTACAATGGCACAACCGATACAATTTTGACACATTTTGGTTATATACAGAATTTAATAGCAAATGGATTTAAAAAATAACAATTCTCTAAAAATTCCTTAATTTTTAGTTTCTAAGCATTTATTGGTATTAAAATACCTTTTTAAACAAAGCAAAACTAAAAAATGTCATCGAAGATATTACCGAATAACCCATAGAATTTTAAAAATTCAAATGATTTAAATTTAGCTCAGAGCTTCGAAAGAATTAATTTAAGTTTAATTCATGAAAATTTTAATTCAGTTTTAGAAAATATTATATGTACACCATTGCGTGAAACCATTCCTAAAGAATTCATTCATTGGCTGCATTCCCAAATCTTTAATAAGAATAGAATGAATTTCATTTATCATTCACCTTTTAATTGAATGTTGGTACCTCTTTCAATTATATGCTCGTTGGTTCTATAGCGGCCTATATACGAGCAAGCATGCTGTCCAGCTTGTTTGACAAACAAAAAATGGTTTTTCGAATACACGCCAAGCATGCTGTAAAATTTGACTTCGAAACCACAAAATCAACACAGCGGATGATGATGATAAAATTATTTTTATTAATTTTTTTCTTGGAAATTAATTTTTTAATTTATGTTTTTCCATTTTTTAGTTTATTTATTAACGTCATCCCTTTCTTGTCACAAAATAGCTTATTAAAAATGTAAAATTCTCGAATGTTTGATGATTTTTTTCATTAAACGGTAAAGCGTGTTTGACAAACTTGCCGAAAAATCAAAAAATTTTGTCTTCTAATTTTATTTTATCGGGATATACATTAATTGCATCAAAGGAATTAAATATGCTAAAAATCCCAAACGTATTTAACAAATTGTGAAAAATACTCCGCTGCAGGCATGTCCCTATCCGGATTTCATTCTTGCCTAAGGAAATCGTCAGGGGACGACGTTTTTAGAATTTCTGGAAATATTTGTTAAGATAAATTACAAACTCAATGAGAATTTTTTGTTCTCGTCTAGGAGCGTTATTAAACATTTAAAATATCAAAGAAAAAACAAAAACAACAACAGAAAATTTTCCACAATTTGCTTTGTCATCTTCCAATGTACTACTCTGTTGTTTTGACAGATCTAGCAATGTAGTGACATCCATTCATGTAGAAACAACAATAGAGAACAATGTTTTCTAAAGTGTCAGTAAAGCTGCCTACACACTAGGGAACATGGTTGAGGGAACAAAAAATATCAAAAAATTTTGTAAACACGAAATGCACGCTCTCAACACTCACACACACACAAACGCACTCACACATTCACAAAAAATGCTCTCTTTTTTTAAGTATGTTCCCTAGTGTGTAGGCAGCTTAACATTTAAATTTGCACAAGCACCTGCATATTAGTTTTCTAATTTTATTTTATCGGGATATACATTAATTGCATCAAAGGAATTAAATATGCTAAAAATCCCAAACGTATTTAACAAATTGTGAAAAATAATCCGCTGCAGGCATGTCCCTATCCGGATTTCATTCTTGCCTAAGGAAATCGTCAGGGGACGACGTTTTTAGAATTTCTGGAAATATTTGTTAAGTTAAATTACAAACTCAATGAGAATTTTTTGTTCTCGTCTAGGAGCGTTATTAAACATTTAAAATATCAAAGAAAAAACAAAAACGACAACAGAAAATTTTCCACAATTTGCTTTGTCATCTTCCAATGTACTACTCTGTTGTTTTGACAGATCTAGCAATGTAGTGACATCCATTCATGTAGAAACAACAATAGAGAACAATGTTTTCTAAAGTGTCAGTAACATTTAAATTTGCACAAGCACCTGCATATTAGTTTTCTAATTTTATTTTATCGGGATATACATTAATTGCATCAAAGGAATTAAATATGCTAAAAATCCCAAACGTATTTTCGTCCAACATGCTTGACAAACCGTCAAATTAGACATTACATCGTTAAATTCATACAGCCATCCAGCCTGCTGTACAGCATGCTTGGCCGTATATAGGCCACTTATGTAATTTTTCAGTTCTAGACGTAAAGCGGAGAATACACGAAGGAACATTGAGTTGGCGAAAAAAATATCAAAAAATTTTGATAACACGAATTGCACGAATGTCAACACGACACATTAACATACACAAATGAACATTCGTAAAAAACTGGGAATTTTTTCACGAATGTTCCTTAGGTTACGTTTACACTTGCATCGAAATCCCGAGATTTCGCTATTCACCACTCTGAAAAAACAATGAAGAAAAGCATATAAATGTGCAATTTTTAATAAAACACACATAGTTAGCTATAATAAATACATTTTCTAAAAATTTAAAGTTTATATGCTTTCCTTCATTGTTTTTTGAGAGTGGTGAATAGCGAAATCTCGGAATTTCGATGCAAGGGTAAACGCAACCTTAGTGTATTCTCCGCTTAATAATTTAAGCTGCCTGCAGCTTTGCAGTAGTTTCCCTTAACATGGGGGTTACACGATTAATTTTTGCCTTTCAAGTTTCAATATTTTTACTACCACACTTACATTTTTCCAATTACAAATTTGGAAAAGTGTGAGTGTGTTAGTAAAAAAGTGTGAGTGTATTGAAACTTGAAAGGCAAAAATTGAACGTGTAACCCCGTTGTAATATAAAAAATATGGTTTTGCTGCTGGCAGCAGCTTACTTGGATGTGTTCAGGCGCTCTCGCTGTTGTTGCTGTCTGCTGCTTTCATTGTGATCAGTCTTTAAAACACTTAAATCCACCTCCTGTTAGTAAATGCCTTGAATTCACCATAGCTTAGTTAATGGTTAGTTAGTGTCAAAATAACAATCAACCGGTCGGGGCTGATTTTATTAGTGTTGTGTTGTAAAGTGTTTTTAGTAAAAAAAGTTTTAAAATTAGTATTTTCCATTCCCATAGTAATACTAAATTCATATTTAATGTTAGGTTCAACTATAAAGGATAAATAAATCTTAAAAATTACAGCTGCAAATCTATGTGTTTTACATTTTGTTCATAAATTCTTCTATAACTTTATTTTTCAAAGGTAAGAATAAAACATAAAAGTATATAGATAATTTTATAACTACTACCTATTCTTTATTATCAGATTCCACTTAGTTTTTTTACATACAAAAAGTTTAGCAAGATATGACAAATTATGAATAAATCTTCAGAGAATATTTCTTTTTCGTATATACGTTCAGCAGTAGACTCACAAATTACGCTAAAAACTAGAATATTTTCCATATTTATTTAAGTAGAGATATTGTGCAAACGTATAAATGTTTATTTAATATTTTTTCTTTTTTAATTTGGCAAATTATTTTTATCATACTTTGTTATCATTAAGACAATAGGGGTTTTCATATAAACTCGTCAGTTCCTTGTAAACCTTGTATAAATACAAACCATTACCCCGTTTCTGTATCTAATGCGAGAAGTTTTCGCATCGAGAAATGCATGGTCACCCTGCATTATACAGGCTGATTAAAGACGTGATAAAATGGACTGCCGTTTTTGTTGTAATTCGTTCAGATAATGTAACTTTAAGAACTGTTGACACATGTTGTTTTGTAAAACACCTAATTTAATTAGAAATAACTTACTATGCAACGTATTACTAGCTGATTTGGTTTCATATATATTTTATTGTCTGCGACTCACCATATATAAAGCAGAGCAGGGTTGCATTTCACATGTTTTTTCCGCAAACTTTTTCGATGCGAGAAATACAGAAACGGGGTGCATATTTTGTATGGATGGAGTTTGACATTAAACTCGTAAACATACCAGGTTTACAGCGTTTACCAGTTTATATGAAAACCGCTAATATGTATGTTTTATACTATAAATGTTCTTTTGTCGTGCCATTGCATTTGTGCTAGAGGATTTAACACTTGTACTATTAACTTCACCCAGTGTCTTAAAATGCAATAAATGATAATATGACAATTGTCAATTCGATTGCAGAGAAAATATAAAATTATGTCAGTTACACTCAGGGCTGCCATATAATTTTTATGAAAAATCGGCACTTTTTATCCAAAAAAATCGGCACTTTGATTTAAAAAAATCGGCAAAAATCAAAAATGCTTTTTAAAATATATATCGATACCATAGATTCAATACTCTAGCTGTGTTTGTGCGGCAAGCTATCAAAGTTGACTCATGTCATTCCCATACAAATTTGGCAGTAGCAACGTTGAGAGTTAACATTAAACGTTGGCTAATGTCAAATTTATATGAGAATGACATATGCTTACGTTGATAGCTTGCCGCACAAACACAGCTTATATCTGCTAAAATACAATTGTTCAGGAGAGCAATGAAACTAATTCACTTGCGTATACGATTTTTTTGAATCAATCTGTCTTCTAGAATATTATTTAAAAATGGCAACTTATTCCTATATATACTTATTTTGAAATTATTTGCGTTACTTACGTCGCACAGTGTCGTGTTTTCATATAAACGGTGGCCAAAAATAGAAGGAGTTTTCATAAAAGAATGAAAATTAGTACACATTGCTTTTATAAGTAGGAAAGAAAAAAAACGAAGTTTAGAGAAAATCGACCCAAGGACACGCCCACCTCCCATATATCCTGAAATGAAAAAACCTTATATTTTCCAAAGTTGTTTCTAGAATTGAACCAAACTTAGCTCGATTGGTCTCTGATATATTCCTGATAACTTTGTTAAATTTTATGAAATTATCTCAAAGGACACGCCCACCTCCCATACAACCTAAATTTAAAAATTGTAATAATTTGGAAATTAGCAATCCGATAAGATTGAAATTTTGCATGTGAATATATTTAGTAATATTGTAACATATTTACAATTTTCAAGAAAATCGGACAAGCGCCACGCCCACCTCCCATACAACCTAAATTCAAAAATTGTCATAATTTCGAAATTATCGATCATATAAGAGCAAAATTTTACAAAAATTAATTTAGTACGTAAGTCCTTGCCGCTCAGTAAAAAATAAATTTAGAAACATAAATTTTATTTATTTAACATAACATATTTAACATGCATACATAATATATATATAAGTATTACAGGCAATCAAAGTATATTAACAATTATCACTGTAATCACTTTCAGATTCTACCAATGATTCATTAGCTGTTTTTATGTCGTTAAGTCTTTTTTTCAACTAAATACTCTTTCAGATCATTTAAATCACTTTTTCTTAAAGGTATTTTCTGACTACGCATCGAAATTGATGGCTCTGACTGCAGAATAAGATAATTTATGAGGTCTCTCATGGAGGCAATCCTACTTATTTTTCTCGTATGTCTTAATCTTGCATTTCTTATAATTTTATGACTTGATTCTATTGCTTCTTCTGATAACATTCCAATGGGAATTGTAGAATATTTAATAAAATCTATACCATGAACTAAAATTTTGTGCACAGTTGAAGGCATATAGTACCAAGAATATAATTCGAAATATAAAAGTGCAGTATCTTTTAAAAGTTTTTCAAAACTTGATATATTAATATAATGACCACTTGAAAGTGTTCTTAAAATAATGGAAAAATTTTTTATTAACCTTACATCAACATTAGTAATCTGAGCTGAAAGTTCCACATCAGAAAAGAAGCGCCTTGCAGTATTACCAGTCTTAACTTTATCAACTATAAGACCCATTTCAGACTTAAATTTTGCTTGAATATTTTTTTTTGCTCAGCAACATGATCTTTATTTTCTTTTCCTACCACTTTCCATTTCTTTATATGCTGTTTGTAAGAAATATGCAAAATGCATTCAAAACATTTGATCCATGCATGTAATGTCGACAATCCGTACTGATAGCACTGCTCATTCACAGGCCTTTCGAAAATCAATAAGCTGTTCATTTCAGATGGCTTAGCTCGACATAAAGCACAAGTTGAACTACTACTGTTTCCACTTAATACATTTAAAACTGCACCATCTATCATCGTCAATTGCATTTTATAATGAACATTAAGATTTTTGTTTTTTGAAATGTAATTATATGTATGTAGACCTTCAATTTCTGAATTTATGATATCCCTTACTGATTGTATTACATTTGGATTCTCCTTTGTAAAAATAATTTTAAGTGGTCTACATAACCTCCAAGACGAATGTTTATCATTTTCCCAAACTACTTGATCATCTGCCCAATCCAACAAGCGTAAAGGAACAAAAGAAGTAACAAACATAAATTCATAACTACCTTCCTCATTTTCAAATTTTTGTTTGTACACACTATGACCACTACTGCCGTCAAATCCCCACTTGCATTCGGTATCAATATCATGAACATCTAAAATGCTTCTTACAGTTTTGTCTAAAATCTTTTGTAAGGGGACCTCTGCAGAAGTTTCTGTTACTTGTATGTCATCAGGCAAAATCTTTTTTTTAGCATCTGCAATCATATAGTATGACGGAAAGCAATTTTCGTGAACAGAATTTACTACTTTTCTCATCATATTGTACTGCATCATAGATAAATCCATATCAATGTATAATGCTAGAGCACTTTCAACACACATTTTCTTATCAGTATTTGAATCTGTTACCCTTTCTGCGGCTTTTTTAAGAGCTTCAGATGAAGTAGAAGCGACAAGTTCTTCCACTCGCCTCCTTTTTGTTCTCATTGAACCCTCCTCATAAGAAACATTCGGTCGGCCTCTACCACTTGTATTTGCTTCCTAATATAGTATAACACAATTTAGTTTTATTGCAAAACTAAAACTTTATACGGAAACTTACATTACAAATGAATTCACCAAATAAATCGCTATCTAGCCAGTCACTCAACTCAGTTTCAAATCTATCTCTCATGCGATGATATTTAGACCAATTGTTAGAAAATTTTAAAAGAGTAAGCCTTATTTTCTGTTGTTCCCTTTCTAATAATACTCGTTCAAAATGATTTTCTACAAAATCTTTAACATGACGCATAACATCGCAGGGTCTGTTTTCCTTTATCTCTAGCCACAGTTGAAAAATACTACGAATCCGCAACGAGGTCGGCACTAAAAAACAATCACAAAAAGAATTCGTGCAATATCGGGGCTGAACTTTAAATATATTAAAATACATACTTGTAGCTACAAAATACAAAAAAAACAGGAAAAGTGTTATTTCTACTTTTTTTAAATTCTCTACGAAAGTTCACGGTTGCTGAAAAGTCTTGACAATGCCTCACTACTATTTTTTTTTTTTGAACGGTATCTGACATATGATCAATATTTGTAAACAAAAACAGTGTTGTAATTATAACTAGAAGCATCACTTACAACCCTGTTACAAATTTTGGTAGCCGTTACATTCAAATACTTAAATTCTTAGTAATATTTCTTAACATGAAATTTGGGATTTTCCCATAAATTTCGTATGCTGAACACAAACCTTGACTTTGAACCACTATAACTTTAAAATTTGTAAACATTTTAAGAAGATATTTTAGATATCATCTAACCAGAGTGTTAAAAAAAAAATAAAAATAAAAAACGTTCAAATTCTAACATTGACTTTAACCATTTTTGGCCAGCCTCGTGACACAGTGCATCGCTAATGCAGATATAGAGTTCTGAAATTAAATTTTTATATAATTTTATGATAATACTAGCAGATATGTAGTTTTGATAAATATATTGCAGAATGTCAATAGTTGATTAGCTCTTCTAAGTCATTTTCTACGCTTTTTCGCACTCCGCCGTTATATGCAATTTCTTAAAATTTATAATCTAGGGATTGCAAAAAAAAATCAGGAAAAAAATTACAAAAGGAAATTTTTTTTAATATATTTCTTTACAGAATGTAAATCGCTAACTAAGATTTTTAATACAATTTTTGTACCATAGACTTTTTTTCGCGTTCCGCTATTATTTTGCAAATTTTCGAGTGCGGTTTTTTTAAATCAATAATCAAGGGACTATAATACATAAAACAAATTTTGGTGGTTAGTTGCAAAAAGAAAAAATCGCGAAAAATAAAATTGCAAAAAGCAACATTTTTGCATCAATATATTTGTTTGCAGAATGTAAATCGCTGATTAATTTTTTTATTAATTTTTTGTACCATAAAGCATTTTCGCCCTTCTCCGCGATTATTTTGCAATTTTTTAAGAGTGTTTTTTTAAATCTTTAATCCTGGGAATATAATACCTATTTCCACATCAAAGTGTGGTTCTTAGTTTGCAAAAAAGAAATCGCGAAAGTATTTTGCAAAAACGAAAATTGCATCATTATATTCGATTGCAGAATGTTTATCGCCGATTGAGCTTTTAAATTATTTTTTTCTACCATAAAAGCTTTTTTAGCGTTCCGATATTATTTTGCAATTTTTTAAGTGCGGTTTTGTTAAATTTATAATCTAGGGGCTATAATGCACATTTCCTAAAATAAAGTTTGGTGGTAGTTGCAAAAAAAAAAAAATCCGAAAAAAGATATTCTCAAAAAACTTTTATGTATACCTTATAGAATTCAAATAATTTAAATTTACACTTGTGCTCACGAAATTAAGTCAATTCAAGTTCTTTTTAATTTTATTGTTTTTGCCTTTATTTTTAAATTTCAAAATAGTGGCTAAATTCGTCACGAAAGGCAAGGAGATAGTTCAGAAAATTATACAGAATTTTAACGTAATGTTTGTTTTTTCATCTTGTCACTTGTTTTAAGTGGGCGTGGCTTTTAACGAAAAATTAGCGATATCAACCTTTTATCAAATTACATAGTAAAATTTAGGCAGTACTGATCGGTTCTGTACAAACTGTATAATTTTGAATTCTGTATAATTTTGAATTCCTTAAGTCTTGCATTATTTTTATCTACAAATAGTCGCCAGACTTAAAATTGCATCGCGATTAACGGTTAATCGCACTCATAATAAAACATTTGTTAACTTACTTGATTAACATAATATTATTTAATTATTAAAATTAATAACGGCAAAATTATTAAAATCCAAAGTAAAAACTTAAAAAATTAAACAAGTTAAAGCCGGGCATGCCTATTTTGTGATAACCTACACCACTCTGGTTGAAAGCCAACTAATGTTTTGATCCGAAATGGAAATATATTGAAGTGGATTTGAGTAAAACTCGTCTGTAAAAAAATTCATTTTTGTTATACTGGCACTAAGTCTAAACATGGACCGATACTAAACAAAAT
Organism: Leucophora obtusa; assembly: GCA_949987735.1. Classification (NCBI taxonomy): domain Eukaryota; kingdom Metazoa; phylum Arthropoda; class Insecta; order Diptera; family Anthomyiidae; genus Leucophora; species Leucophora obtusa. The sequence continues at coordinate 118,756,546 of OX465296.1, forward strand.
CAACAGGCTTTGTCCATGGGCACATGTGAATCATTGCACCGAATTCCATTAAAATATTTTCGTATCTGCGACATGTATTGTGCGAATAATCCCATTTTGGAGAGACCTTTATATAAGCACTAGGTCTAAACATACACCGATTTTAACCAATCGTCCTTGGGTCGATATAAGCCGGTGTAATTTATCAAAATATCTTAATATTTGCGACCTGTAGCGCACAGACAAACGTACGGACAGACGGACATCGTAACATCGAGCCAAAAAGGGATTCTAAGTCGACTTGTACATTGAAAGATGGGCCCAATATATTTTGGTGTAACAAACATCAGATCCCGTTGCTAAAATATTATTAAATAAATAATTACGAATAAATAAGAAGTTTGTTTTTAATATTAAAATTCATATTTTTTCTACAAAACAAATTAAAAAATTTAATTTAATGTGAAATCAGTAGAATCTTTTCGCATCATTCCAAAACTATTCAAATATCGCACGACAAGTTATTAAAGTTTTGATCATCGCTTGAAGAAAAATAACATTTCGGTTCCAGATTAAACACAAAACAAAAAAAAAAAAAAATATTAATTTTTTAGGTAGGTTTTATAAAACTGGATCTTTGTAGAAATTTTTATTTTTTCTAAAAATTCCAAAATTTTGATACTAAAGCCCTGTGCGGGGTAGCTTAATAAATTCTAAACTAAATACAAATTGACAAAAGGGTTTAAAATTTATTTGAACATTTTTTGAAAACTTTTTCAAATTTCATAGAATTTTGGAAAACTGGATTTAGTTTAGATTTGATCTAGCCAGTTCGCACTAGTGTTTCCAATTCGGTTAATCGATTAACCGATTCCTCGATTAATCGCCTCTCTTTCGGTTAATTATTCGACCCGAATAATCGGTTAAAATAGATCGATTAACCGGTTAAATTTTTAATATAGAATTTTTCCTTTCTTTTTTCCCAAAACTTCATAATTTTCTTAATTTTGGCTAAAAAATTGCAAGAAAAGCTTTAAAAAAATAAATACTAACTAAAACACCATCAAATTCTTTTCAACTCGAGTGAAAGAGGTTTTTAAGTCTTTAGATATCTCTTTTTCAGCAACTCCAAGTAAGTCGACATTGCACCAGCGAAACACGTCATGTGTTTTAAGAAACTCTTAAAAACGGCTTTGTTTTACCTTTCTGCAATTAATTTTTAATACAAAATTTCGATAAAAAAAGCTTCAAAAAACATCGCGAAAGGCTAAATTAAAGGTGTTTTTTAAACTTCTCAAAACACACGACATGTCTGGCTAGAGCAGCGTCAAAGCGCTATATAGGCCTTTAGGAAATATAATAGAGAGTTTTCCATTTCTTTTAATAAGTAAAACTAATGCAAATTATATTTCAATGTCCTTCAAGACAAAGTTTCATTTGTTTTAAATTTGTGTCAAACAACTCTCAAATGACATGTTACTTCCATAGGAAATCTAAATTTTCTTACATCTCCCAAGAAAGTGTGTATAGTCGGTTTAAAACCACATAAATTCTACAACATGTTCCAATCCATGGAGCCCGAACCCATTTCACTGAATTTAAATCAGGGTTGGCAACCGAATCGAATTAGGGTCGATTTTATAGTTCATAGTTTAATGCAGTTATCGCCATACTATCAAAATTGAAGCCGATTTGAATGGATGAAGAGTATTTAAGTGCTGTATATTCTTAAATATATAGAAACTCTGCCACTAAAAAGTTAATGTATACTGAAAAATCGTCCATTAATTGTTTTGGTTGCCATCCATGATTTAAAATTTTATTCGCATTGGTTTCATTAACAATAAACAAATAACCTTAAGTTAACACAAAATAAAAGTTAAAAAATTCAAATACTCTGAGAGAATTGTCTACATGCTATTTATGACTTTTTTCATTGATTCAATGAAGATTCGATGGAAGTCGTCCATTGAAAACTTTCATTATATTAATGCAGTTTTACATAAAACTTTATGAAAATTTTTATGAAACCATACATACCCCTCATTCAATTTTTATTTTATTTATTAAAAATTTCATACACCCAAAAAAATGATTAGAAAGAGCTTCATAGCAAAAATTAAAAAGCTTTTTCATAAAATTTAAGAAATTTTTCATTAATTTAGTAACACTTTTCATCAAACCTCGACCAATAAAATTCAAACTTTAAGTTATTTTGTTTATTTTTAATGTCCCTTCAAAAACCGAAAAAGACTGAGAATTTAACAATTCTTTACGATATTCTTCAGCAAAAATTTTTGCTGATTTTTGCAGAGTAAATTGGTATTTTCAATTGACTAATCTTAATAAAATTCTAACTTTATTTTATATTTTATTGTTGGCAGTATTGTTTAAAAATTGCATTAAAAAAATTGTATCTAAAGTTTTTCAAATTTTTAAAATTTTATTCCAAAGAAATAAAAAATCTACATTAAGTTATCGATATGTAACAGTTTTAGATTTGCTGTTCTTAACTTACTCAGTTTTTGAGTATCCCCCCCCCCCCCAATTTTTATTTAATTTTTAGTAGCTTTAGCAACATTTTTAGAGATCTTTTCTATTAAATAGTGCAAGAAATGTTTATTTCTTGTATTGGTTAAAAAATTTCAGATTCCGAAATTTTTCAACCAATATGAAATCTTTTTTAAATACATCGAATTTATATGCCAGGTTGTTATTTAACAAAAACAGGCATCTCTTTGTGTTTTTATTGATAAAAAATTTAGGAAATACATTAATTTTGCATTATACGATTAATCGATTAATCGCCAATTTTCTCGATTAACCGATCCGAACAACCGGTTAATCAATTTTAGCAATTTTTCGAATAATGCATTAACCGGTTAACCGCCTATGTCGAATAATTTGAAACAGTAGTTCGCACCCATCATAAATTTTGACACAAAAATCTGGTTTTCAATGAGTGCGTTTACCAGACGCTCAACTGTTGCTAATCCGCTAATCAACAATTTGGTGAACGATTTGATTAGCTACCGCTAAGTCAACATGTTGTGGTAGCGCTACCTAGTTTTGTTAGCGTAAAAATTTTACGCTACTTGTGAGCAGTTGATAGCTGTGTTCGGGTACTCAACTTTGGGATCCCGCGGGATCCCAATTTTAACAAAAAGCGTTTTCTTACTACACAATTGGGTAAATGAGAGCTGTCATGAGAGAGTAATATTCTTGTTCTTCTTGCACGAGAAAGCCCAGACTTTTTTTCCTTGTAAATTTGGGTAAATTGTTTTAATCAGCTGTTCAGTTGGGTGCAACTAGTTCAATTGAACTCTTCACTGATTTGAACCAAAGTCCTAGTTCACAACTAATAGCTCTTTTAGTTCAATCGATCATTTCATTCATTCAGAAAGAATGTTTATCATTTACAAAAAATAGTTTAATAGTTGCAAAAGCCTATCGGTGATTTTACAACTCCATAAAATTACCGACAATTTTGTGAAGACGCTTGTTTAAATGTGTTAAAGAGGTAAATATGTAAATAAATCGAAGCTTTTATTTAATATTTAAATCTTTTCCAAATTTAATAAACTATGTATTCCTTTTTGTAAATAGAAATGCCTAAAAAGGAAATTTTTATTAAATTTTTGATTTAAAAAGGCGTTTAACTAGAAAAGCTATCTAGATTTTTACAACAAATTGAACAAGAACTAGAAAGAGCGCTCACTAAAACGAACTATAATGCACAAATCTATTGACATTTGTTTTTCGGGCTTCAAATGTGGTTTTTCGCGTTCGTTTACTTTTGTGCATTTTTGTTATTTCGGGAGAGTATTTCTTGTTAACTCTCATTTTACCGAACTTTACCCAAAAAGTAAAGAAACAGAGCTAATGATACATCAGCTGTCGTTTGTTTTTTTGTATATTTTTTTTAAAGAATAATAAACATATGCAAATATGATTATAAAGGAATAAAAAATTTCGAAAAAATCAATGAAACATCTACAGATATTTTTATTTTAAAACAAAAACAAAAGTAGCATCGTTCACCAGATTAAGGTAATCATAAAGCGCTACATATCATTTGTAGCGGTAGCGGGTTTCTCTGGTAAACTTGCCCAATGTCTAATAATTTAACCGTAACCGCACGGTTTTTACATGCGGTTAAGGTTACGGTTAATTAGTGCGGTTAACCGCGGTTTCGGTTACGAATAAAACCGAAATAATTAACAATCAAATTAAAATAGAGGTTTTTGAGATAAATTAAATACACAAGAACAAAAAAACGTTAGTTTAGATATTAGGCCTATTTTTTAATCACCGAATTTATTTTCGGATTTATTTTATTTAGTTAAAAAATCCAAATTTTCTTTTCAAATTTAAAAAATTTTATATTTTTATTCAAATCTTACACTTATTTGCTAATATATCGTGAAAGAAAAAATTTAAATTAAAATTAAATTAAGCTAAATCTAAAACGGATTTATTTATTTTATAAATCCATTTTGGATTTAGCTTAATTCAATTCCTGTATTAACATTTCTACAAAATTTAATGCTTTTCTTTCACATTATATTAACGAATAAGTGTTAGATTTTGATAAAAATATTAAATTTTGAAAACTAAAAATCAAAATGTGGATTTTTTAACAAAATAACATAAATCTGAAAATAAATCCAGTGATTAAAAAAAACGGCCATTAACTTATGCCAACACTACATAAATTAGTCCCACAATTTTTAGATATATTTTTTCTCTGAAAAAGATAATTCATTTTCAACCAATTCGCATAAAAAAGTTTTGTTTTTATGAATCAGTGAATAATTTATGTTATAATAACTTTAAATCAATGATTTTGTTGGAATAATTAAATAAATGGGGGCTCCTTTAGATCAATTAAATTTGCGTGCTTTATTCGACAGAGTTCAACTTAACACTCAAAAAAAGAAATCAGTTACAAAGTCAATTCAAAAGGTGTAACATTAAAGCATAAAAGAAAACTAGCAATAAAAGATAAACGTCAAAAGAGATACCCGAAATAATAGGGTTGCCGTCAATTCGAACAACTTCGTTTATCCCAACACCTCCCCTCGAAGTAGAGAAAATGATGAATTCAATGACCACTGGCCTTGGTCATACCCAAGGCACCAATACATTTAATGTGTTTGTTTATGCACAAACCCTTCGTTAGGACATCTGCTGGCATGTCCTCCGTTGGCATATATTCAAGGCTGATATCCCCGTTCTGATGCTTTTGTTTTATAAAATGATGTCTCACGTCAATATGTTTCGTACGTGAGTGAAATCCGAAATTGGCCGCCAGTTTCTGAGCACTTTGGCTGTCGTTATATATTTTTACAGTTTCGCATTCTAAACCAATATCATGTAGAAGTTCCTTCAGATATAGAGCCTCTTTCGTAGCTTCCAATATGGCCAAATATTCGGATTCAGTACTGGACAAGGAAACCGTTACTTTCTTACGTGCTTCCCAACAAATAGCTGCACCAGACAATATAAATGCGTAACCAGAATATGATCGTCTATCTGTCATATTCGCTCCCCAATCTGCGTCAACTACACCATAAAGTTGATTGTTGTCTTGTTGGTATAAAAGGCCATAATCGAATGTGCCTTTCAAATATCTCAATATACGTTTAGCAGCTTTCCAATGTTCATCGTGGAAGTTCGTATTAAACTGACTCAAAAAATTTACAGCATATGCTATATCAGGCCGATTGTTTACAGCTAAATACATTAGAGCACCAATTAGATTCTGATACGCATACTTCTTCATTACGTTTTCATCTGGCTCTGGACCGGCTTACAGTCACTCATATTAAATCTTTCTAAAATTGTTTTTATATACTCACGTTGATTTAAGAATATTCTATGTTCTCCAATATTCTGTTCGAATTCAATACCCAAACATAACTCTACGGGTCCAAGATAGGGTTATATAGTTGCAACAAAAAGTGAACTTTTCGACTTTTTTCAAATTTTGAAAAGTCGACTTTTCGACTTTCCGACTTTTTATAGGTAAAAGTCGATTAATCGACTATTTATATGAAAATTTGTAAATAGCAAAAAATCATATTTTTTTAGCTTATTTGGGGGTCAGTTAACTTAATGCATGGTGTAGCCATATGGCAACATACCAGTTTTTTTTTATAAAAACCCCCACTTGATGCACAAAACTGCATTTTTCGGCATTGGAGCCCCTTCTATAGACAGTGTTCTTTTAGTTTTTTGAACGTCACCTTGGTATTTTAAACTGGCAGAATTAAACTTTTAACTGTCCAGTTAATCTTTTAACTGACAAAAAAAGCATGTTTAAACGATGAATGTTAAAAGGTTGGATTAATTGTAAACAAGTACAATAATTTCTCTGTCTTAAAAAATTGGGGAGCTATATTTTCCGAACCTGTGAAAACTTAAAATTAGGTTCAAAAAGTTTCTCGTTTTCAACAAATGCTGAGCGTAGATTGCATACACCGGCGTAGCCAGACCATTTTTCTAGGGGGGCTATAGCCTTTTAAATTTTTGGTTCCTCTGTTTTGATTACGATCATCAGTGCTATCGGCAGATACCTATTCTGACAAGTTATGCTTTAAGCTTTACCCAATAAGCGCTACAAAAATTTAAGTGAAATCAAAGTCAAGGCTTACATTTTGTTTAAATTTCACTTTGATTTTATGACTTACTCCAGCAATATTAATACACTGATAGAAAGGTGATAAAAATTAGATAAAAATGGCCCTGCAGAAAAAACTGCCGAATCTGTTTAGTAAATTTTAGTTAGATAAAACAGAAAAAATAAAACTCTAAACTCTACAAAATTTCAGCTGTATTTGGGTTATATTTTAGTTTGTTTTAAATAGTGTTTCCAATTCGGTTAATCGATTAACCGATTCCTCGATTAATCGCCTCTCTTTCGGTTAATGTCGAAACAAATAATTTAAAACGCAAATAATTATTCGACCCGAATAATCGGTTAAAATAGATCGATTAACCGGTTAAATTTTTAATATAGAATTTTTCCTTTCTTTTTCACAAAACTTCATAATTTTCTTAATTTTGGCTAAAAAATTGCAAGAAAAGCTTAAAAAAATAAATACTAACTAAAACACAAATCAAATTATTTTCAACTCGAGTGAAAGAGGTTCTTAAGTCTTTAGATACCTCTTTTTCAGCAACTCCAAGCAAGTCGACATTACACCAGCGAGACACGTCATGTGTTTTAAGAAACTCTTAAAAACGGCTTTGTTTTACCTTTCTGCAATTAATTTTTAATACATTTTTTTTGCAGATATAACAAAAAATCAAAATTTCTATAAAAAAAACTTCAAAAACATCGCGAAAGGCTAAATTAAAGGTGTTTTTTAAACTTCTCAAAACACACGACATGTCTGGCTAGAGCAGTGTTAAAGCGCTATATAGGCCTTTAGGAAATATAATAGAGTTTTCCATTTCTTTTAATAAGTAAAACTAATGCAAATTATATTTCAATGTCCTTCAAGACAAAGTTTCATTTGTTTTAAATTTGTGTCAAACAACTCTCAAATGACATGTTACTTCCATAGGAAATCTAAATTTTCTTACATCTCCCAAGAAAGTGTGTATAGTCGGTTTAAAACCACATAAATTCTACAACATGTTCCAATCCATGGAGCCCGAACCCATTTCACTGAATTTAAATCAGGGTTGGCAACCGAAACGAATTAGTGTCGATTTTATAGTTCATAGTTTAATGCAGTTATCGCCATACTATCAAAATTGAAGCCGATTTGAATGGATGAAGAGTATTTATGTGCTGTATATTCTTAAATATATAGAAACTCTGCCACTAAAAAGTTAATGTGGACTGAAAAATCGTCCATTAATTGTTTTGGTTGCCATCCATGATTTAAATTTTTATTCGCATTTGTTTCATTAACAATAAACAAATAACCTTAAGTTAACACAAAATAAAAGTTAAAAAATTCAAATTTATATGGAATTTGACATCTGTAGCTGTACTCTGAGAGAATTGTCTACATGCTACATGACTTTTTTCATTGATTCAATGAAGATCCCAGCAAAAAAAAACCGAATGCATTCTACAAGAATGCCTTTTTCACTGCATATAAAGTAGCTATATATGCTGATTTCTTACTTCCAATAAACGTATTATAAATGACTTCCAAAATGCTATTAATTAAAAACTTTTCTTTACTTCCCAGCAAAAAAATGCCTGACCAAGATCCGTAAAAGCACCAATACTGTTCGGCAGAAATGCGTTCAAATTGATGTGAAAAACGCATTTTTTTAACGTTGGCTTGTCATAGGAGAGAAGTTGTTTATGATACTTTAAGTCTTCTTTGCACGTCATAAAAATGAGTGCTTGGGTGTTCTTTTTTATATAGGAAAGAAATTAATTTTTTTTTACTATCTAAGGAGAGATGAAAAGTAACTTCTTGGGAATGCATTCAAATATATATTTAAGAAGTGATATTTATGACTTTTGAATGCATTTCTAAGAAGTTACTTTTCATCTCTCCTTAGATAGTAAAAAAAAATTAATTTCTTTCCTATATAAAAAAGAACATCCAGGCACTCATTTTTATGACGTGCAAAGCAGACTTAAAGTGGCAAAAACACCTTCTCTCCTATGACAAGCCAATTCTAAAAAAAATGCGTTTTTCACCTCAATTTGAACGCATTCGTGCCGAACAGTATAGGTGCTTTTATAATGGCGTCCCAACATGGCGTCCCGAATGCATTCTACAAGAATGCATTTTTCACTGCATATAAAGTAGCTATATATGCTGATTTCTTACTTCCAATAAACGTATTTTAAATGACTTCCAAAATGCCATTAATTAAAAACTTTTTTTTACTTCCCAGAAAAAAAAATACCTGACCAAGATCCGTAAAAGCACCTATACTATTCGGCACAAATGCGTTCAAATTGAGGTGAAAAACGCATTCTTTTAACATTGGCTTGTCATAGGAGAGAAGGTGTTTATGCTACTTTAAGTCTGCTTTGCATTTCATAAAAATGAATGCTTGGATGTTCTTTTTTATATAGGAAAGCAATTCAGTTTTTTACTATCTAAGAAGCGATGAAAAGTAACTTCTTGGGAATGCATTCAAAAGTCATAAATATCACTTCTTAAATATATATTTGAATGCATTCCCAAGAAGTTACTTTTCATCTCTCCTTAGATAGTAACAAAAATGAATTGCTTTCCTATATAAAAAAGAACACCCAATCACTCATTTTTATGACATGCAAAGCAGACTTAAAGTAGCATAAACACCTTCTCTCCTATGACAAGCCAATGTTAAAAAAATGCCTTTTTCACCTCAATTTGAACGCATTCGTGCCGAACAATATAGGTGATTTTACGGATCTTGGTCAGGTATTTTTTTGCTGGGATTCGCTGGAAGTCGTCCATTGAAAACTTTCATTATATTAATGCAGTTTTACATAAAACTTTATGAAAATTTTTATGAAACCATACATACCCCTCATTCAATTTTTATTTTATTTATTAAAAATTTCATACACCCAAAAAAATGATTAGAAAGAGCTTCATAGTAAAAATTAAAAAGCTCATTAATTTAGTAACAATTTTCATCAAACCTCGACCAATAAAATTCAAACTTTAAGTTATTTTGTTTATTTTTAATGTCCCTATAAAAACCGAAAAAGGCTGAGAATTTAACAATTCTTTACGATATTCTTCAGAAAAAATTTTTGCTGATTTTTGCAGAATAAATTGGTATTTTCAATTGACTAATCTTAATAAAATTCTAACTTTATTTTATATTTTATTGTTGGCAGTAGGTACATATTGTTTAAAAATTGCATTAAAAAAATTGTATCTAAAGTTTTTAAAATTTTATTCTAAAGAAATAAAAAATCTACATTAAGTTATCGATATGTAACAGTTTTAGATTTGCTGTTCTTAACTTACTCAGTTTTTGAGTATCCCCCACCCCCCCAAATTTTTATTTAATTTTTAGTAGCTTTAGCAACATTTTTAGAGATCTTTGCTATTAAATAGTACAAGAAATGTTTATTTCTTTTTTAAATACATCGAGTTTATATGCCAGGTTGATATTTAACAAAAACAGGCATCTCTTTGTGTTTTTATTGATAAAAAATTTAGGAAATACATTAATTTTGCATTATACGATTAATCGATTAATCGCCAATTTTCTCGATTAACCGACCCGAACAACCGGTTAATCAATTTTAGCGATTTTTCGAATAATGCATTAACCGGTTAACCGCCTATGTCGAATAATTGGAAACAGTAGTTTTAAATGACAACTACCCTTCTCATATCAGCAAAACAATTATCTCAATATTAGTAGACAAAACACAATGAAAAAACTGTTATTTCTATAAACTTTTTGTTTAAAGTTAAACTTAGTTTAATGCCAATAATATTCTATCCTGCTGAAATTAACGAAAAGTTTTGTTGAAAAATTGTTAATTAAGACCTGCTAACTTATCCCAAAAAAAACTGAGTTTAGTACCTAACCATAGTTTTGAATCTCAAATTTATATGAAAATATTTGGGGTTAACGTTTAACCATGGTTACATTGGAAAAAAGTTACTCGCCCTAAGTATAATTCAAAAAGTCTAAAGTCATTGAAATCGTCCGACAATTTAAGAAGCTAAAGGTTCCGAAAGCTTGTTTACACTCGAGGTGGTCTACTTTGCACGCTGGTGCTAAATAAATGCCCTATTAATGAAACAGGGTGACTACAAAAAAGTCTTATTCTTACACTACAATATTCTATAAACTTTGTCCAAATCGGACGATTAGTTTAGAAGTTGTGTATGTATTAGCACTTCTCTCAGTGTAAAACCACTGTGTGTCGTAGACATTTCAGAGTTTTTTATGTCATATTTCACTGTTTTGTTTTCCAATATATTAGCAACACTTGCTTAATTTTTTCTATTGTGTTATATATCAGTAAAAACAAAATTTACTTAGCCATATGGTAATAAGTAAAAAAGTCGAAAGCAAAAGTCGACTTTGCGTCGAAAATTTTCGCAAAAAGTCGATTAATCGATTAGTCGAAAGTCGACTTATAGAATCCTAGTCCAAGATCCTTCATCTCAAAATATTCTGACAAGGATTTCTTAATTTTATCCAACCAAGATTGGTTGTTTGAAGCGATTAATAAATCGTCGACATATACGGTAACAAGAATGATATTTTTATCCTCTTTCAATACAAATAAACACGGATCTTCTTTAGACGGTTTTAGATTAAGTTGTTTTAATTTAGACGTTAGCTTTTGTTACCATTTTAGGCCAAATTGGCGTAAACCATATAAAGCTTTTCCTATTTTACATACTGGGTACTTACAGGATTTTAATGCGCCTAGCCATTTCGCTGCCACTTCTTTTACTTGTAGAGATTTCGATTTGGACGACCCAATAATTTCACCAGAAATAATTTTATCTAATACTTCACTTAAATTTTCAGGGACCTCCATAAAAACATCTTCATCAAGTTCACCATTTAGATAGGCAGCTACCACGACTATTTGATGGATTTCAAGATCCATCCTTGCAGATAATGCAGTCAGCAATCGCACTGAGGTTGATCGTCGGACGCTGTGAGCATCCTTTTGCCACCAGTCGAACCTTTTTCTTACCATCTTTTGTACAAAACACAAAACGATTTTCAATTATTTTTCTATTACTTGGGCGTTCGACAATTTTCCAGGTGTTGTTTAATAACTGAGCCACATATTCATTTTCGATAGCTACTACCCATGATTTATCACCATTTTGCAACACTTCAGCAATTGTCGTTGGATTTTCAGAAAACGCCAGATTACACTCTTCAAAACCCTCTAAATCTGAATCCTCATCACTTACGTCATCATCTAAAGGCGGTGGTGTACTATTCAGTGACACTTCTAAATCACCATTTTCAATTTCATTATCAAAATCGTCCTCAAAAATATTTTCGTATTCATCCTTAAAATACATAGTTTCTAGTATTTTTACGTCACGGCTTATCATTATATAACGTTTACGTGGGTAAGCGGTAAGCCTTGGCCTCATTCGAATAACCCACCAATACACAAGCTTCTGATTTTGAATCGAATTTACCATTAGAGTAATCCTTATTAAAAACATATGCTTTAGAACCAAATACATTTATATGTCTGATTGACGGTGTTTTGCCGGTCCACATTTTATACGGTATCTCCCCATTCAGCGATTTAGTAGGACATCGGTTTCTAATATATCAGGCAGTATTGATTGCCTCTGCCCAAAACTTAGGTGGTGCACCTGCATGCTTTAGCATGCATCTTGCCATTTCAAGAAGCGTTCTGTTTTTGCGTTCAGATACGCAATTTTGTTGCGGTATATAAGGAGCACTCAATCGTCTACGTATGCCACAGTCCTCCAAATATTTATCGAAATCGCGGTTACAATACTCACGACCATTATCTGATTGTAGCTTTTTGATTTGTTTACCAGTGAACGTCTCCGCTTCGTTCTTAAACTTCTCGAATACGCTTAAAACATCTGATTTTTGTCTTATTGCAAACATTTTACAATAGCGAGAGTAGTCATCCGTAAATGTTACAAATTATTTTGCACCCGAATGTAATGCAACTCTCATTGGTCCGCAAACGTCACTACCCAGGTAGAAATTGCCAACGTTGCAACAAAAATTGTACTGGGAGAGCACTGTTCTTTACGAAATACCGGTACTACTTAAAACGTGCTTTGCTAGTACTGTTTTCTGAAAATTAATGAGCTTTTTTTAATTTATTAAAATTAACAATTTTATAAATTTTATGCACCTATTACACAATTATTTATATAAGAGAGACATAGCCATTATTTTCTTGTGAAGTTTCGAAAGAATACACTAAAAATCTGATGTTTACTAAAAGGACAGTAAAGTACTAGCAAACTTCTAAATTTGTTATTAAATGTACTGGGATAATACCAAAAAAATAAAGTCCTAAGCCTGCGCCAACGTAGGGAAATAACTACGGCCAAGCGTTTATTGGTGTTATCATTTCGACAACTTGCCAGAACAGTGAAAGTTGAAAATCCGACGCATTGCCAGTGCATGTACTACCGTCTCCAATACCGGGCCGACATTGTGCCGTTTGTATTTTTCTACCTGGGTATGGACAATCTCCAACACTTCTTTCGTGCGTTGACCACTACTTTTAGGAAAAGATTGACGGACTTGCTTTTTATTTAAGCAAACTTCGCAAGGTGACATCTTTTCATTTTCTTTTATCTTCATTCCGTGAACCAAATTAACATTCACCATATTTTTCAAATCGCGTTCGTTTAGATGTCCCATCAATGTTGTTATTACCAAAGAGTATACATAATAAATAGATTGGTTGACTCTCTATCACTGAGAAAGCATTTGTTCTATTATGTGCCTTGGAACAGGAACATACTCAAACCAATATCACCTAGCAAACATGGTAATACGAAGAAGATTCTCCGATCATATCGCCAGGAAAAAAACATTTATTGCCGGCAATATCAATTTCGTATTCCGGAAGTTTCCTCTTTCGGAAACAACTGTTACCCTAAAACAATACTTCTAGGCAATACGAAAGCAATAACTCATATGGAAGAAAAAAGGGTAAGGGCTAAGTAAACTCCCGGGTACAAAAAAAAAAAACGATTTAATTTTTTCATTATTAAATTTAAGTCTGAAAAAGGATATCTGCATACATAATCCATTGACCAACTTATAAGTTATTTTGATTTCATCTTATTGTTAGCCGATTTTTCCCGCGCAATTAATCTTGACTTTTCACGAGTTTATTTCCTAAATATATATCTTTTGATTGTTTTTGTACAAATTTAGTTTTAATTTTTTCCAAATTGACAAAAGATTTCAAACAAATTTGCTTTATCTTCCAAATAATACAAAGGTGATATTGCCGCAATATTGTCATAAAAAGTTATGACAAAAGATAAAATTTTTGAATTATTTTTTTTTCCAAGTATCGCCGAACTATTTTCCAAATGATAAAAGGAAGACAATTTCAAAGTAAATACTACTTGATTATTTTCATTCAAATGAAAAATAGAAGATATCGATTTAATATCTTCTTGAAAGATATCTTCCAAATGTTTGCAGGGTTATTAGGTCCATTCGATTACTTTTTTCAGTCAAGTCCAGTAAGAAATACTCAGTACAAACTTCCAAGAGAGTAAGACAAGATTTGCTCTCAAAATAAAATTTTCCCAAACATGTACACCAGGTATGATAAATGGGATTTTTAAAATAGTACCAACCATCTTAAAAAATAGTACTTTTTTGACCTCCATAGTACCAAAATTTTTTTTCATTTAATTTTTTTATCATTATAATTTAACAAATAAAAACTCATAAAAATAAAGGCCCTTACTATAAAAGAGTATTTTAAATTTAAAGTCGACTTTATTTTTAATCATACGGTTTTGTTCATTTTGTATATGAAAACCCTACAAAAATATTTCTATTTTCAAACATTTTGATTGGTTGAAAATAAATTAACCAATCAGAATGCTCCAAAAATAAACCTGCCACCCAATATTTTAACTAAAGTCGACTTTAACTAAAATATACGTTTGGAAAATATTGATAGTAAGGCTGAAAGAGTTCTGTTATATCTAACTCATTTTTTGCTAAAACTACTAAAAATTAGTTAAAAAATATCTTGCATAAAAAATGCTATCAGATCATTTTTTAAAATCAGGGGGTATCCATTAAGGTGTTTTAAGAGCGCGTAGTTTCCTAAAAAAAGCTTCACACACAAATGAGAAGAAAAACACAAGGAATTTAAAAAAAATTGAACAGCGAACGAGATAAAATGAAAGAAGTTGGAAAAATAAAAAATTACTAAAAACGGTTTTACAAGCAAAGAGCAATAGTGAAAACAATTAAAAAATAAATAAAATTAATTATTTCCATATACCCAGTTAGAATATTCTTCTACCTCAAGTCCAAATTCTAATATGATATTGTCATATTAGATTTTCATTTGTTGTTTCAAAAAGGGTTGATCATTTTCATGATAGACAATACAATTGTTTCGTAGACATCACTCTACTCTTCAGTTGTCCGCTAAGAAAATGATAACTTTCCTACTCAAAACGAGACATTACATAAGGTACAAAAAACCAACGGGATGAGAATTTTGTACTTTCGTATGTGAACTGTCTGATTTGGTAAAACCAGTTATAAATCAACTCCTTTTTGATTTTTAACAATCATCCTAATTTTTGCATTAAAAAATACAAAAATTGTTCTTTCGGACTTTCCATATCCCCATATACCCAGTTAGAATATTCTTCTACAAAAAGGAGTTGATTTATAACTGGTTTTACCAAATCAGACAGTTCATATACGAAAGTACAAAATTCTCATCCCGTTGGTTTTTTGTACCTTATGTAATGTCTCGTTTTGAGTAGGAAAGTTATCATTTTCTTAGCGGACAACTGAAGAGTAGAGTGATGTCTACGAAACAATTGTATTGTCTATCATGAAAATGATCAACCCTTTTTGAAACAACAAATGAAAATCTAATATGACAATATCATATTAGAATTTGGACTTGAGGTAGAAGAATATTCTAACTGGGTATATGGGGATATGGAAAGCCCGAAAGAACAATTTTTGTATTTTTTAATGCAAAAATTAGGATGATTGTTGAAAATTAATTATTTATTATTTCATTCTTAAGCGGCCTATATACGGTCAAGCATGCTGTACAACATTTACAGCATTTGATCGTGCAATGTCTTCTTTGATGAAAAAACAAATACACGGAACCATCAAGCCAAGCTGTACGCATGCTTGATCGTCTCTAGGGCCTATTTAAGTTGTTTTTGCTACCGCTTTAATCAATAGTCATAAGAAACAATAAAAAAAGTCCACTGTTAAATTTTTCATTTTCCTTTTGTTTCTCTTTTTTCGCGGAAATTAACAGGAATACTATCCATATAAAATTTAAGGGAGCCAAAGACTGTACTTTTTTGGTTTGGGAACTTTTTGGCCTTTACCCTCTTTGTTAAAATATTAGTTAGATATTAACAGCAAAAACCAAACTGTTAATTACATATACAAAATTTTAGTTATATTTGAATAAATTTTAGTTAACAGAAAAAAACAACTTAACCAGCTAAAATCAGCAATAAATAATAATTAGTAGACTAAAAAAGCACAAAAAATTTTAAATCTTGAAAACTTTTTTTCGATTTTTTTAATACGAATAAAAATCTAGTCTTCTGAAATCACCAGTTTCCTATTTTTAGCAACCATTTCCGTTGATTTTAGAAGAATATACTGGTCTTTTCATTCAACTGAATTTAACTTAAAAATTTTGTAGATATAACAATTTATTTTTGCTATTTTTAGTCTACTAATATTAATATTTTTTGCAGATTTTACAGTATAATTTGATATTTTCAATGAACTAAAAGTTAACGTAAATCTTACTAGTATTTAGCAAAAAAAAAATAAGCTGCTATTCTCAGCAGTTTCTTTTGTATGGCCATTTTTACCTAATTCTTGGTAGATTTTCTTGCTATTTTTACAGGTTTATTTCTGTTAGAATAGAGTTAAGAATTTCGAGTCCCTGAAAACCGTATTCAACTTGGTTTTAAAGCGAAATTATTTTAAAGGTACTCACGGATCTATTCCACCTTATGAATGTCATAAGAATATTTTCCAATGAACAAATGGATTGACAATCGAATCAAATGAATTAGGTGGATTAAGATTTCATTCGATTCTTGGATAGAGGGTTGAGGTATTTAATCACTCAGAAATTAAAATCGAATGAGTGAATTCTTTAGGAGCTCTGATTGGAAAAAACATTTTGCGCGTTTCAAAAAACACAAAAATTTCTAGATTTCTTAATTCTCCTAATTTTTAATATATTTTTTTATTTACGTGTTTTATTAAAAATGCGAAAGAACATTTTTTAATGAAGTTTAATTTTTTTAAATTTGGAATTTTGAAAGTAGGCTATGCTCCAAATCATTAAAACTAAAATGATAAAATTTATAGGAAAAAATTCAATACCTTCATAAAATTGTGTCAACATAGCATTTTGATTCTTTTGAGTGATACTTTTTGAGCAATAATGAATCAATTGGAACGATGAAATTTAATTATCGACAAATGGAATTAAAATCCATACCGAGCAGTACATTTTATTTCAAAAGATTTGAAACTTTTGTCATAGCATTTTGATTCTTTTGAGTGATACTTTTTGAGCAATAATGAATCAATTGGAACGAAGAAAATTAATTATCGACAAATGGAATTAAAATCCATACCGATCAGTACATTTTATTTCAAAAGTTTTGTCAATATCCAGCAAACAAAAAACCATAACCATAAAATTTGTACAAATTATCGAGTAATCGAATGGACCTATTATGTGCGCTCTTTGTATGGCTCAAAACACCGATTGTAACCAGGGATGGAAAATAATAATTTAGGTATTATAAAAATCAAGAATGGAACCTTAAATATACTATTCCCACAGTATTATAGCCCTAGATTATGACTTTTAAAAAACCATACGTAAAAAATTGCAAAATAATATCGGAATGCGAAAAAAAGTTTTGGGGCTCAAAAAATTAATTAAAAGACTTAATAAGCGATTTTTTGCAACTAACCACCAAACTTTGTTTTATGAAATGGGCATTATACTCCGTAGATTATAAATTAAAAAAACCGCACTTAAAAAATTGTAAAATAATCGCGGAAAGCGAAAAAAATTAATTAAAAGACTTAATCAGCGATTTACATTCTGCAAACAAATATATTGATGAACAAAATTTTCCTTTTTGCAAATTTTATTTTTCGCGATTTTTTTGCAACTAACCACCAAACTTTTTTGTAGGAAATGTGTATTATAGTCCCTAGATTATAAATTAAAAAAAAAAAACGCACGTAAAGAATTGCAAAATAATAGCGGAATGGGAAAAAAGACTTTATGGTACAAAATTTTAATTAAAAAACTTAATCAGCGATTTACATTAGGTAAATAAGTACATGGATGCTAAAAATTTCCTTTTGGAATTTTTTTCGCGTTTTTTTTTTGCAATCAACCAGCAAAATTTATTGTATAAATGGGTATTACAGTCCCTAGGTTATATATTTAAATAAACCGCACTTAAAAAGTTGCAAAATAACGGCGGAATTCGAAAAAGGCTTTATGGTACCGAAAATTAATTAAAAGAGCTAATCAGCGATCGACATTCTGCAAACGAATATATTGTTGGAAAAATTTCCCTTTTTGAAAATATTTTTTTTTCGCAATTTTTGCTAATATTTGCTAATATCAAAATATTTAGTTTTAATTTTTTTAACGAGCCAAAGAGGAAGCTATTTTTTAGTTACTTACATTTTTACATATGTAAGATCGATCTAACATTTTTTGGTATAAGAGCCCGATTGAGTGAGCCTTTTCCATCCCTGATTAACCAGTCGGAGTTCGTTCCTGTTCGAAGCCGCATAATATTTTTTCCTATAAAAAATATTGAGAGAGTTGCAAGGCCATTGCTAAAATGTTACTCAGTTAGTCGTCAATTTGGTATGAAACACGACAAAATGCATGTAATGGTCGCTCATTTTGTCCTCAATAAAATCTTATATCAGACAAGTTTGTGAATTTGTCGCTCATCTAGTCGTCAATAAGGCTGAAAACACGACAAAATATACGATCTTGTCGACGAACTTGTCCTCAACAGTGTAATATACACGACAAATTCTAAAATGTCTTGAACACATCCTTGACGACAATTTCATGTCAGACTATTTGGCCAACGGGGTTAGCTAAGCTGTTGTACGCTGTTGTGTTCAATACCATGCCTTTAATGTTTTTTCTGCAGCATGTTTTTAATATTGTTTAATCCTGCCTTGTATGAAAACATTTATTATTCTTTATTATTTTTTAAATAAAGATATATATTATGTATGTTCCCGTACGTTACCGCGGGTACCCGCGGGAACCCAAAACAGCCCAAACAACAACAATTTACACGCAATTTTGAGTACGGGAACGCCTTTGGGCTAGTTTGGGTAACTTCGGTAAAGTACGGGAACAGACATTTTATGTACATATGTCATATTGCATAAATAAATTAAATGCACTTCTCGAACCTTTTGTAATTAAATTTATACTTCCAAAAAAAAAAATAGCTTACTGTTTTAAAAATTACTGTAGGTTCTACACTAAAAAAAAAAAAGTCAGTAAAGTCAGCAAAAAATGTTGCTGTGTCAGCAAATTTTTAGTCAGGAACGTGCTTGCAAAAAAGTTGGTAATTTCAGCAAAAGATTTGCTGAAAATCAGCGAGCTGATTTTTACCAAAAAAATAGTAATCTTCAGCAAAAGTTTTGCTAACACTAAGTCGACTGCAAATAAAAAAAAATCCTTGCTAAAATTACTAAACTTTTTGCTGAATATTAGTAGACTGAAAAAAACCCAAAAAACTTGTAGCGAAATTTTACTTAAGTTAATTTATTTGCTGAAAATTTAAATATAGAATATGTGTAGAGTTGTTTTTCTTTTTTTGTCATTTCCGTTTCCAGAAAAGCTGCGACATCTACATCTTGTCTATCTGGTTGTCGTCCACGCTATGAATGCGGTTATCAGCACAATTTTTGTAGCAAAATAAATTAGTAAAACATTAGTTCAAAATTATTTTAGTGCTAAAAAAATATAACTAAAATTTTTGCTGAAAACGGAATTTCAACAAAAAATTGCTAAAAACTAGTATACTTGATATACAAGACGTTTTACTAATTTTTCTACTAACTTATTATTTTGAGTGTACTCGTATTACTGAATTCTTTTTTTTTTTAACACCAGATTTCATTCACTTTTGATATTGTTGCGAAATTATTGTTAGTTTCAAAGTTTATACAATATGACATACATATATGTGACCTTCTCCGAGAAAAGGGATCTAGTGTGTGAAAATGAAGTTTTGAGAAGAACGCATTTAAAGTTTCATAACGCACTATCACTTCGAACACACCTTCAGTTGGAGATGTGATTTGGTATGGTTAATCTAAATCATTTCATCTTAACTCATTTCATCTTATTCTACACCCTTTTAGGTACCAGAATCCACTCTTAAGTCCAAACCCGTTTTTTGACACACTAGGTCCCTTTTATCGGAGAAGGTCACATATACAAATTTTGAATTTTTTTTTCCAAATTGGCTTTGATATTTACCATCGGACATTGTGTTATATTAAAATTTTTTTTTAAAACCTAAAAGAGTGTTGGAATTTTGATTTTGAGCGACTAGAGTTACAAAAGTTATTGAGATATTGATACACACTTAAGTTTGAAAAATAGTGCATGGAATCAAGCTTACACTTTATAATGAGTTTTTTTTCTTGAGCTATAGTTACACTCATAGAAATAAATCTGTAAAAACAGCAGAAGAAGTTACTAAAAGCTTGTAAAAATTATGCTGCAGAAAAAACTGCTGAAATCAGCAGATTGTTTTGCTAAATACTAGTATTATATGAACAGCAAAATTAAAACTGTTAAATTTACAGAATTTTAATATTTAACTTTTACAATAGTTAATTGAAAATAACAAATTGTACTGTAGAATCTGCACAACATTTTACTAAATATTAGTAGACCAAAAATAGCAAAAATAAACTGTTATATCTACAAATTTTTTGCTATTTTTAAGCAAAATTTAGTTAAATGCAAATAGCAGTATATCCTGCTTAAATCAACAGAAATATTTGCTAAAGAAAAATTGTAAACTGCTGTTTTCGAAAGGCTCGATTTTTATTTGCATTTAAAAAAAAAACAAAAAAAACTTCGAAAATTTGAAATTTTTCTGTGATTTTTTAGGCTACAAATTATTTATAAAAAATTTTTCCTGATTTTAGCAGGCTAATTTGCTATTTTCATTAAGAAAATTTAACTGAAACATAACTAAAATTCTGTATATTTAACAGTTTTATTTTTGCTCTTCCTATATTACTAATATATAGCAAAAATTATCTTCTAATTTTAGCAGTTTTTTCTGCAGCATAATTTTTAACTAATTTTTAGTAGTTTAAACTAAATTTTTTAGAGGCATTTTTCTATTAGTGTACTAAATTATAAATTTTTTATTGAAAAAATCTGTGAAAATTGGAAAAAAAGTAAAATCGCGAATCGCGCAAAATCTAGAGCAAATTTGAACAATCTGACTTCACCGTTATTTTTTATTTCTTCAAATATATTAAATAACTCCCTTTTTGAACTTTTTTCCCTGTAGAATATATGCCACTTTCAATTTTTAATTTTATTTCGCTTGCACAGCTCATTTTCACGGAATTGATACAATTTATTAAAAACTCAAAAACTAATTAAGACAATTGTTTAATTGATTTTATTATAATTGGAGCTTGCGAAATCTATTCACGTATATACAAGGTGATTACTAACACTGCGATAGACTGAAAATTCACTCGTCAAATGACCTAATAATATAGGTTGCAGGTCTAGCTGAATGTATTACAAAACCGGTTTGAGAAGTTGCAATATACCTGTAGCGAGTTGTTTAATTTAAATTTATTTTATTGGCTTAAAAAAGTTATTCTATATTACAAAAAACTTTAACTACTAATTTCAATTATCACGAACACAAGCGTCTGTTCGAGAACAATCTAGCACGACAATTCGGTGACCCCGACGAGATTCTGGCCGGACCACGTCATTCCGGCCGGAACACGCTACAAATTGGTGACCCCGACGAGATTCTGGCCGGACCACGCCATTCGGGCCGGAACACGCTACAAATTGGTGACCCCGACGAGAGTCTGGCCGGACCACATCATTTTGGCCGGACCACGCTACAAATTGGTGACCCCGACGAGATTCTGGCCGGACCACGCCATTCCGGCCGGAACACGCTACTTACCCATTTATTTATTAATAACACCGTTACTTTTTTAGATACTTGCAAAAATATTGTTTGTCGTACAGCTTAAAAAAACATAGTTTTAGTTGAATTAAAGAAAATCGGTTTTTCATTGTTTAGAAAAAGTACCATAACTTTGTAAATTTTTAACCAATTTTAACAATCGAAGGCTCATTATACTGAGGAAAACACTAACTTTAAGAATATTATTGTCTTAAAAGTAGATTCGAAAAAAGCCCTCGTAGAAGTTGAAAAAGTTTTAAAAAACTGAAAATTTTAATTATTAATAAAAAAATCTCTACATATTTATTAGAGTTCGTCACAAAAATTTGATTTTCGGATATCATCACTTTTTTTAAAGTTTTTGCATAGAAAAAAAGAATGGCGTTTTTTTTTCTTTTTTATTTCAACTCCTTCCACTGGCGCAAGTCGGCCAAAAACGCTAATTTTAAGACCCTTTTCCTCCAGATCAAAAACAGCTGCATTTATAGGAAATCTGATTGTACCATTCGATTCTACAACAAAATTTAATACACAAAACTTTTTTTTGCATTTTCAAAATACACCAGATAGCCATTAGAGTGGTTCGAAAATCCGCTTTTTTGAAAAACTTCTAAAAAGTAAATTTTTTATTACACACAATGAAAATGTATTTCCGGCGGAGTACATGGGTACAAAAATTTTGGATATACCACGAACAGTTCGAAAGTTATTAGCTAATCAAATTTGGATTTTTTTTTAATTCAATGAAAAAGTATTTGGGCTAATTAAAATGCAGCTTCCAATACACGTTGCCGCATTATAAATTTATTTTTTAGTAATGACAAAATAATTTGTAAGTTTTGTAATGTTTATTACAAAGTTTTTTTTACTAACATATTTGATTACTAAATAACTTTTTAACGGGTCGCGGTATATCAAAAATTTTTGTACCAATATTCTCAGCAGGTAATATATTTTCATTGTGTTTGATTAAAAAGTAACTTTTTTGAAAATTTTGGAAAAAGTGGATTTTTGGACCACTCTAATGACTATCTGCTGTATTCAGAAAACGAAAAAAATGTTTTTTATATTAATTTTTGCTGTCGAATCGAATGGTAAAGTCAGATTTCCCAGAAATGCAGCAGTTTTTGCTCTGCAGAAAATGGGTCTCCAAATCAGCGTTTTTGGCCGACTTGAGCGAGTGGAAGGAGTTGAAATAAAAAAGAAAAAAAAAAACGCCATTCTTTTTTTCTATGCAAAAACTTTAAAAAAAGTTATGATATCCGAAAATCAAAGAAATTTTTTTTTTAGACGAACCCTAATATTTATATTTATATTAATAATACAAAGAAGGTATACATCTACAGCTATGGACATAGAAATATGACACTTCATACAAAATTATCTGCATGCATTTCTCTTAATAATTATAAAGAAGCAATAATTATATTTCTTTTCTATTATAGTAAACTGTAATCAAGTAGTCTCAGATTAAATATAAAACTTTGCAATATTTAAAACATGCAAATGTTTACAACAAAATTACTTTACTTTGTTCATATTTGACTTGGACATATAAATAGGACACTTGCAATAATTGTCAAAATTTTACTCGATGCACTTAGTTATAATTTTCTTTTCATAATTTGCGTTTGAAATAAGTAAATTCTTTTCTAATTGTACCAATATGGGACGTGGAAAACATTGTAATCCAGAAAAACGAAGACTTATATCTCAATTCCACAACGAGATGAAATCTTCAACTGAAATTGCTAAAATACTAAAGTGTTCGCGAAATATGGTATACAATGCTATTCGTCTATGTGCTGCCAACAAGAAATACCATACGCAAAATAAAGAACGTAAGCCAATCCTTCGTAAAACTACAACTTAAATGGACAGGACTGTAGTTCGCAAAAGCAAACTCAAATCTTTTATGTCCTCCCATCAAATAAATAATGAAATCAGGGAAAAATTCAACGTTCAAATGTCAGACAGGTTAGTAAGAAGAAGACTGAATGAAGCAAACTTATTTGGACGAATAAGTAGAAAAAAGCCTCTTCTTTCAAGAAAAAATATTAAGAAACGTATTGACTTTGCCAAAACCCACAAAGGAAATGAGTTGTCCTTTTGGAAAAATGTCCTTTGGAGCGATGAAACGAAGGTAAATCGTGTCGGACCAGATGGGAAAATTTTTTCCTGGCGTGGTGTTGGGCCTATCATAAAAGTAGAGGACAAAATGGGCAGGTTTCAATATTTAAGCATTCTTAATAATGTTATGGAGCCATTTGCCTATGAAAATATGCCAGTTAAGTGAATATTTATGCAAGACAATGATCCGAAGCATTCGTCGAACATAGTGAAGGATTGGTCCAAAGTCCGGATCTTAATCCAATAGAAAATCTCTGGAATGATGTAAAAACAAAAGTTTCGCAAAACAATTACAAAAATTCCACCAAACTTTGGGCTGGTATTCAAGAAGCCTGGTATTCTATACCAAAAGAAAGATGCCAGAGATTAGTTGAGAGTATGCAAAGAAGATGCGAAGCGGTTATTGATAATAATGGATACAGCACAAAATATTAGTGTAATATTAACGCTAAAAAATAATAATTGTTTTTTGTAAAAATATAAAATGTGTCCTATTTAGAAGTCCAGGTATTTTTATTAGTTTATATGTACATATTTAGCAATATACAGCTATGGACATATAAATGGCAAATTTTACCATGAATTCTTTCTTATGCTACTATATTGCAAATACTATAAACAACCAACAAGTTTTTGTTTTCATGCACATTTAATATTGCTATAAACTTTAATTGAAATTCATTAATGTAAATAAAAATTTATCATTATGAAAAAAAACCCATTGAAATGAGCAATAAATAAATGGCACAATCTTAAAAAAGAGAAGAAATGGTTTTAATATTGCATTTGTTAAATTTTTTGGTATGTACAAATATTTTACCGTTAATAATTAGTGCTGTGGCCTTTGTTTCTGATGACAGCTTCGCACCTGCGACCCATACTTTCCACTAGTTTTTGGCATTTTGTTTTGGGGATGGCGTACCAAGCTTCCTGTGCGGCCGACCACAGATCGTCCATATTTTTGTAATTTTTCTTGGCGATTTCAACCTTGAATTCATTCCACAGGTTCTCTATTGGATTTAAGTCAGGGCTCTGGGCCAGGGATACAAGCCAGCCTACTTTAGCCGGTTAGCCGCCGACAATAATCGGCTAAGCCAATTTTCGGCTAAAGCCGATAAAAAAATGCAAAAATATTAGTTTTTTTAAAAATTTATAAAATTTGTTTAAATATACATACTTATTTGAAAAGTAAAACTTTTTGTTTTGAGATATCGTTGATTTTTAAAATGTTTCGCATCAAACTGGCGGTAGCACAACCAGGCGGTTTTGTTGATACTACTATTCTACAGGTTCCTCATTATTAGGACTGCGTTTAAAAAAAATGTCCATTAATAAAAAAAAAACTGATGAAACAGTCATTCAATTTTAAAAATAAAAACTATTTTATAACCGTATTTTTTAAGATTAAGATTATTATAAAATTAAATACAAATTTTTATTATTTTTATTTTACAAAATTTCCTAATTTTTCTGATTTCCATCAACGTTTTTATGGTATTATTAAATACCTTTCGAGCTGCTTAATACCACTTTCCGCGGAAATCTTTGTCGTCGGCGACTTTTTTTTTGTTACCTTAGTTTCTCTTTTACCGAATTAACTCTTCAAAGCTTAAAAATTAATTCGTAACAAAAGAAATCGAACGAAAACAAATATGAATTAATTCCATTCAATAAATTGTCTTTTGTGAATTAATTCATTGAATTTTTAATTCAGAATTCAAAAACTGAATTAAAGAATTAATTCTTCAAAGCTCTGGGTGAGGTAAAGCTAGGAATAGTCGAATTTTATTTCCATTTTGGTCTACTTCTCTTAGTTTAGTAGATATGTACCATTTTAAAAAACCGGGAGGGAAAGAAATAGGGCTATCTTTAAAACATCGGATATACCGGGGGGCAGTGTTGCCATAACGGCGATTTTCTCGTCAGATCTAGCGATTTTATTTTGCCCCTAGCGGTAAAAATTGTCCTATAGCTATTAGCCAAAAATCTAGCGATTTTTTATCAGCCGTAATATAATTTATAAAATTTAGTTTTATATTGAAAAATATTGTAAAATTCGCATATTGGTATTCTTTTATTATAAAAAACGACTTCTTAAACGGTTTTAGCAAAAAAACTTTCTAAAAAATACACATTTCGATAAAATATCGGTATGTAGTTTTTTGCCGAAGAATGTACACTTTTGAATATTTTCAATACTAATATTAATTCAATGAAAATCGGGATTCATTATTTGCAGCTTAATCGTAAAATTTTTTATTATTTACAAGTTTATAACACTTCTTCTGAACATATTAAAGAAATTTTTGAGTAAAAAACTCATTTAAGTACCACTTTTCAACAATCTAGCGATAAAATCGCTAAATTCTTGCACTGTTTATAAATCTAGTGATTTTCTAGCGATTTTTGGGTCTGATCTAGCCATTTATTTTGAAAGTTTGTTGGCAACACTGCCGGGGGGTCATCTAATAGGTGATGGCAGAGAGATGAAAATCTTATATTTTAACAATGAATTGTGTAAAATTTAACAAAATGTGTGTATAATTTTATCGACATTGTGAAATATAAACTCAATTTTTATAAATTCGGAAAACTACACTCAAAATAATAAGTCTGTTGGCTGAACAGAAAAATTTGTTACTTTAACAAAATTTATTCCTGTTTTTGGCTTAAAATAAAATTTGTTGATTTTAACACTTTTTTTTGTTAAATTTAACAAATCAATTTAAGTAAAAAATTTGTAAAACTTCAGTTTTATCTGTAATTATACTGAGTCGTAGAATTTATTAAAATTTAGGGTCTCGCGGCCGTCCACGGGCCTAATCCATATCATGTGAGGGCATATAAGGGCACTCCAATGGAGCAAACATTTTGTCCGCTTTGCTTTATCTCGCTTAGTTTTCGAGATATGGGCCATTTTATGAAGAGAAAAATTTTTATTAAAAGTTTCCGAGGGTCCAAGGCCCCGTCAAGTTCCATTTTTGGATAGAGATAGCCCCTTTCTCTGGGGTATTACACGGTTAGAGGTAGTCGAAATTTTAATCAATTTTGCTTTATCTCTCTTAGTTTTCAAGATATGGGCCATTTTAAAAAATCGGGAGGGAAAGAAATGGCGCCATCTTTAAAACTTCGGATACATTGGTGGCGCCATCTACCGGGTAATAATAGTAACATGAAAAAATTTTATTTCAACAATATCTTTTGTAAAATTTACCGAATTAGTTAGTTTTAAATAATTTTGAAAATTAACACTCAAAATTAGTTAGTATTGCGGATTTTTAGTATAGCGTTAAATGAAGATAACTAAAATCTTTGCTTAAATCAGTGTTTCAACTAAAAATTTGTTAAAAATTAGTCAAATCGATTTGAAACCGGTTTGACAGATTTTTCTACTGGCGTATTATTTTAAATATATCTAAAAAAAAATACAAAGTTGACTTCGATATTTTTGCAGTTGCTTTTTTTGCGTGTATGTATCTGTTGAAATTCTTAGAAAATGTACTTTTTAGCCGACGTTAGCCGGTTAGCCGCCGCCAGTCGACACTATTTTTTTAAGCCAGTCGCCGCCGATGCGTTTGCGGCTCAACTCTAAAAATCAATCGCCACCGACCATTTTAGCCATTAGCCGCCGCCAGCCGACAGAATGGACCGGCTTGTATCTCTGCTCTGGGCTGGCCAATCCAAAACATCAATCTTCTCCGCACAAAACCATTTTTTTACTAGTTTGATGGAGTGTGTGGGGTCATTATCTTGCATGAATTTCCATTTTATTAGCATGGAGTTGAAGGCATATGGCTCCATATGGTTTTTTAAAATATCTAAATACCGAAACTTGTCCATTTTTCCATTGATTTTTATAAGCGGACCTACGCCATGCCAAGAAAATGCACCCCAAACCATAATACTGCCACCTCCATGTTCTACCGTCTTCTGAGTGAACCGAGGATTATACTCTTGGCCTTTAGGACGACGAACAAAGATTCTGCCATCTGATCCTATCCTGTTAATTTTTGTTTCGTCACTCCATAACACGTTTTTCCAAAAACTAATGGGATTTTCCTTATGGGTTCTGGCGAAGGTTCGTCGTTTTAAATATTTTTTTTGAGAGAAGGGGCTTTTTTCTGGAAATGCACCCAAACAAATTTGCCTCGTTTAGTCTTCTTCTGACAAGTCTGCTTGATATTTCCATGTTAAAATTTTCATTAATATCCGATGCTATCTGCCTTGATGACTTGAATGGATCAATTTTCACCATTCGTACTATAGCTACATCCGTACGCTCATCTGTTTTTCGTGGCCTTGGTTTCCGAATTTTACCCTTAGTCAATATATCGGGATCCTAGACACAAGAATTAATTGCATTGTAGACTTTTTTGCGAGATATTTGCATTATCTCAGCAATTTCCGCTTCTTTTTTCCATCTTCATACATTTTCCATATGATCCGCCTTTCCTCACCTGTGGTATGTTTTCCTGATCCCATTTAAAATTTTTTTTTAA
Organism: Leucophora obtusa; assembly: GCA_949987735.1. Taxonomy (NCBI): domain Eukaryota; kingdom Metazoa; phylum Arthropoda; class Insecta; order Diptera; family Anthomyiidae; genus Leucophora; species Leucophora obtusa. The sequence goes on from OX465296.1 coordinate 118,785,092, forward strand.
CTTTTTATATTTATTTTTGAACTACGAAAAATATTTATTGCTTTGAATTAAATCTACACGACTACTGCCTATTTTAAGTAAATTGTGCCATTTATATGTCCACTTTAAATCAGCATTGTTAACGCAAAAATGATAACGGTAAATAATAAGCAAAACATAATGGAACATTTGAGCACTATTAATACAAACATCTTTTTCAACAACAATCAGAAGAGATAAAACTTGCATTTTAAAATATATTTAGTTGGAAAATACTTAAATTTATGCGCAATATAGATATTAGGGATACCGAACGGGATTGATTTTTACAAATCCCGGGATTCGGGATTTTTAAAATTGGGATCCCGGGATTCCGGGATTTTTCGGGATCCCGGGATTTTTCGGGATCCCGGGATTTTTCGGGATTTCGGGATTTTTCGGGATTCCGTGATTTTTTAAAATATATTTTTAAACTTGAAAATAAATTTTTTTTAGTTCTAATAAAACATACAAGTAGGAGCAATTCATTAGAAATTTTATTATTAAGTCTTATAAAAACAAAAAAATAAAAATATTAAAAGTAAATAAAAATTGTATCATTCTGTATAAGTCTTATAATTCAAAAGTTTGTTAATTAAGTCATTTCGGATGGTTACAAAATTAATAAATCTTTCTTTTAAAGGGGATGAATTGCAAATAAAATATTTCATACCCTTGCAAAGATGTTTAAAAACTTGTGAAATTTTATTCTATTTCAAATTCAATTACGACCTCAATTATGTAAGACTAAAGCTATTAAAATTTAATTTAAAAAAAAAGTAGTTCAAATTAATTAAAACAGATTAAGCAATTTCTCATATAATATTATATACAGCTGAATTACAAATTTGAAAGCTGGATAAAAGTTTTATGTGTAAAATTATAAATGCTTTATAAAGTTATATAATTATTGTATGAAAAAAATTTTTTAAGCCTCCTATAACTTTATGAATTTACACATTAAAGTTTTTATTCATATTAATTTATATTAAAAAGAGAAATGTTTCATCTATTTAAATATATTTTAATAAATTGCAAAAAAAAGTTTTTAAAAGAAATTTAATTTTTTCACTGATTTTAATTCATTGCTTTTAAAAAATATTATTATGGATTTACATTTCATTGCTCTTTTAAAAAAGATCTTAAGATCCAATGTTTCATCCGATAATCTCGATCTTATTTTATTGCCAACGTAGGAGGCTGATGAGAAACATCTCTCACAGTCAACGCTTGTCGGCAAAATTGTTAAAAGATAGTTATACGCTGCCTGAAGATATATTCCTCTGGTGCCTCCAGAAACAAATAAATCAATTTCTTTATCGATATTAGATTTAATGTTATCAGTTGCGGAGTTTACAGACTTGACAGGGCTTTTAACATTCTGTATAGCATCATTTAATTTTTTTTCTATGGAAATTGTTTCCACAATCACAACATTATCATCGCTATAGCTGTCATTGATCTCTTCAATAGACAAATCATGTGTGGTGCTTATTTTAAAACGAGATATCAACTTTTTTATCTCACTTTTTATGAAAAACATTTGGAAATCTTCGTCTAAATTTGATTTTAAATAAGGATTTTTTAAAAAATTTAAAAGTGTTGAGTATTTAGTTCTGCGTTCTTTAATTCTTTTTTGCAACGATTCATTTAACTCATCGCTCAACGTGCATCCCATAGCGGCTAATTCATTTGTCATAAAAGATAACGCAGCATCCGCTTTGTATAGATTCATATCTTTACGACATAGAGCTTCAACGGTAGCCTTAATTGGGTTTAATACTTTTATAATTAAATTAAGCACCTCGAATTCCTTTTCGGTAACCGGTGGATGCTTTAAGTCAATCAGTGACTTTTTTATTGGTATCTCCAATTCTGCAAACCTTTTGCACATGTCAAATAAGGTGTTCCATCTAGTTTTGCAATCAAGTGTTAATTTTAATTCCTTTCCTAGGTCTTCCTTTACATATTTATGTAACACATCATTTTTAGTTGGTGATTTCCGAAACATTTTACAAATTTTTCTGATTTTTTCTATTATTGGTTTTATATAAAATCTATCCGTTATTTCATTTTCGGTCTTTTCAGGTTGTATTTCGAAATACCCAAAATCATCCTCTTCTTCATCTGAAGAAGAATCATCATTTTGTAAAGATTGAACAACTGGAGGAGGTTTGTACAAAATATCTAATAATGCCAAGTGTACTCCATGCGCAAAGCACATTTGCTGTTTGGGTTCAATGAGTTTTCCTATTTTTTGCATTGTGGAGGCCCCGTCAGTTGTGAATGCTACTATATCTTTTGACAATGACAATTCGTACTCCTTCAACCTTTCCTCCAAATACTGAACACAGTTAATTGCTGTTCCGGCTTTTTTTAATCGTATTAGTCCAAGATTGAAAAACTTTAAAATATTAACGGCGGGTCTCTTACTGTAGGTTTAACTTTAACTTAACTGCTGAAAAAAACTTTACTACTCGTATTAGATAAATCTGAAACCTTCAATATGAGACCCACCGTAACTGTTTCAGACTCAATAAAAAGGTTTCAAAATTATAAACTTTTACAAGAATTATGAAATTTTAAGTTTTAAATGTAACAGTAAACTTTAAGGCTGAGTTTTTGTACCATTAATTAAATTTATATAAAATTAAATTAAATTAAATTAATTAAATTTATTAATTAAATTTATATCTTTAAAAATGCGAATAATTTTGCTTTATTTTAAATAAAAATCAAATTCTAATGTATGAATGAATGAGTGGTTTTGCCATTGCCACAGTAGTTTTTTTTTGCAGTTATCTAAAGTTTAACTAAATTCCCAAAAACTGGGCCTAACAAAAAGTTTAAAGATTTGACCACAGAAATTTTTTTGTCAGGAACCCATTAACTTTTACTGCATGAAACTCCAGATATCTATGTGAATTTGGAAACAAAGGCTGAAATTCAAGTCTTCATTTTTTTGATTTCGAACACTATGCATATCGCATTCCGGTACTTACAGCCAGGTGTGTTAAAAGTCCTTTTGTTGATCCACCATTTGTTTTTAACACTTTTTTGCATAGTTTACATTTGGCATGGGGTTCGCCCGTTGCTTCCACTAAATAGTGGTACCAAACCGAACTTTTGTCATCATATTTGGTTTTATGTGATACAAATTCCATTTTACATTGAAAATTGTTTAAAAAAATATTTCAAACTTTTATTAACGGTTTTAGTTGTACTTTTCACTTTTTTACTTTGCTTCTGTTGTTTTCCTTTTTTATAACTTGATCGTAACAAAGTTGGTATTTTTATTCTTCTTTGTTTTCGTTGTTTAACAGGGCGTATCATATACACAAAAAATAGTAGTATATACTAATTAAAAAAAAGTTGTAATCCCGGGATTTTTTTGACAAAAATCCCGGGATTTCGGGATTTGTAAATCCCGAAAATCCCGGGATTTTCGGGATCGGGATTTCGGGATCGGCATCCCTAATAGATATACATAGCTGTATATAAAATATATATGTATATATATACACTAGGGCGGGTCAATTTGTATGGTGGCAAAAAAACTGAAAAATCGTAGGGGTGGAAATGATTCTACGAAGAATTCTAAGCAACTTTGCCCTAGAAACCATAGGTCTAAAATGGATTTCGAGCTTGCGGAAATTCAAAAATATGTTGTGAGTAGTGCTTCACTGCAATGTTTGTGTAAAATTTGCGTTAACATGTAAGCATTGTTAACCAGGATAATAGTTCTGGACTTTTTAGATAGGAGTCTTCATCGGCTTTCCTTATTCTAAAAAAAAAATCAGAAAATTTTTTTATTTTTGACTAAACTGCTAAGCTGATGACATAATTCAGCCTAAAAATGAGCGCACGCTACAGGTTGGTATGTTAAGATATTGTAATAAAATTCGGTATACCAATTTATTAAGCATATTAATTTTGGTTGAAATCGGTCCACGTTTGGACTTAGTATATTTTTACTGCTTTTTTAGAAGTTATTCTGAACAACTTCAAAAAATCACTTCTTTCATTGCTTCCACAGTATCCGTTAGTATATTTTTACGGCTTTTTTAGAATTACTTCTGAACAACATCCAAAAAATCACTTAAGTATTGCTTCTAAAGAGTAATTGATCTAAAAGTGATCCTAAAAAGTGATTTTGCTATCATTTGGCATTTCCAAACAGAGAAAAATTGGTTTTTCGCACGCTACAGATTACAAATATGAAGTTAATGAAATTCGGTTCATCGACTTATATCTGCCCAAGGTCGAAGTCTGTTGATTATGGTTAATATCTGTCCATGTTTAGACCTGGTGCCCATATAAAGGTTCCTCCCAAAAATGTTTTTTGCATACTACAGGTCTCAAATACGAATATATTTTAATGAAATTAGGTACGCTAATTCACATGGGCATAAGGACAAAGCCTATTGATTTTTTTACAATTGGTAAATGTTTAGGCTTAATGCATGCCGACTATACGATACCCTACAATAGTCTGGTTGAGAGCCAAACAGCTTCGTCCTTGGGCCGATATAAGTCTATGTACCAAATTTTATCAAATTATCTTAATATTTGCGACTTTTAGGGAGCGAATATGCCCATTTTTGGGGGACCTTTATACGGGCACTATGTAGGTCTAAACATGGACCCATTCCATATAAAATCAGTAGCCTTTATTCATGAGCCCATTTGGATCCGTATATAAAATTTCATAAAAATATCTTCGTATTTGCGACCTGTAGTGTGCAAACAATATAATTTTGGGGGAACCTTTATATAGGCACTAGGTATAGCCATGGACCGATTTGAACCAAAATCAATAGGCTTTGTCCTTGGGCCGAAATTAGTTGGTATACCAAATTTTGTAGAAATATCTTAATATTTGCGACCTCTACCATGCGCACAAAAATATGTGGATATACAGACGGACGGACAGACGGATATCGTTATATCGAAACAAAATGTTATTCTGGGTCAATCGGTATACTTAAAGGTGGTTAGTTTCAATATTTTTTGGAATTATAAACATCAGTACAAACTTATTATACCCTGTCCATGTACTGGTGTAGGGTATAATTAATAAAACTCATTATTCAAACTCATAAAGCACCACTTACAACATATTTTTGAATTTCCGAAAATCGAAATCCATTTTAGACCTATGGTTTCTAGGGCAAAGTTGGTTAGAATTCTTCGTAGAATCATTTCCCCCCGTATATGAAATAAAGAATTTTATTTTTGTTTTATTTTTCAAAATAAATATGTTTCTTAACATATAAAAGTGTCCTATTTCCATGTCCTGTATATTAGGAAAGACCAGGCAAGTTTATTTTAAATACAGTTTAAAAATTCAAAATCGGTTTAAAAGTTACTGAGTTACAAATGTTTAAATGAGCCAGTCCCAAAAATTACAACACACAAATTATGTTGAAGGTAAAATTAACTAAAAATACAATTTAAAACGAATAAAATTCAGTTAAAAACCGGTATACTCACATTTTCATTTAATTTAACAATTTTTTATTTGTTTTTGACCATCAATAATTGACTATCAGAAACTGTTAAATCAACTTAAAGTTAATTTATTTTTTCTATAAAAATAACAAGCAAAATAGTGCGAAGAACGAAACTTATATTTGAGTTTTCTAAAAAAATAAAAAAAAAAACAAATTGGATAATTGTATTGTTTTTTATTTCAAACAACTTTTACTACAAAATACCTTTTTTTTTGTAGTATGTTTCTTAACATATAAAAGTGTCCTATTTCCATGTCCATACCCAGTGTAGAAACGGTAATGACATATCATTATTTTTTGGACTACCAGTAATGACACCCACTTACCTTCCGCATTATTTTAAAACATATAATAATGAGTTACTGATAATGACTTATTTTTATCATTATTTCAAATAGAAAATAATTTTCTAGATTTTTTTGAAAATTTTCTGAAATCTATTTTTAGACTCAATATTTTCTAAACACTGGTAAGAATATATGTAACCACATATTTTTTGTATGTTGGCGAGTAAGCGTACTTGCACACAGGTCAATTATGTTTTTATCTATTAAATATTACATGTCGATATAGCTCAGATGGTAGAGCTATTGACTGGCAATCTGTAGACCCAGGTTCGAATCCCGCACCAGCAAATTTTATTTAAAAACAAAAAATACAATAAAAAATATTTTTATATAATTAATTTTTTTGAAAATCTATTTTTAGACTCATTATTTTTGTCACTACTGGTAAGCACATAGGTAACGATATATTTTTTGATTTTTCGTATGCTGGTGTGTAACCATAACTCATTATTTTTCGCAACATCGCCATATAAAGGTAATAAGAAATATAATAACAAAAGTAACTAGTTACCATTACCAAGTATGTAGTTACATAACCACATATCTGGTAATGATTTTCTACACTGGGTAGCTGTATATTATGAAAGACAAGGCAAGTTTCTTTTAAATACAGTTTAAAAATTCAAAATCGGTTTAAAAGTTACTGAGTTACAAATGTTTAAATGCGCCAGTCCCAAAAATTACAACTTTTGTACACACAAATTATTTTGAAGGTAAAATTAACTAAAAATACAATTTAAAACGAATAAAATTCAGTTAAAAACCGGTCTACTCACATTTTCATTTAATTTAACAATTTTTTATTTGTTTTTGACCATCAATAATTGACTAAAATCAACTTATAGTTAATTAATTTTTCTATAAAAATAACAAGCAAAATGGTGCGAAGAACGAAACTTATATTTGATTTTACTAAAAAATTAAAAAAAAAACAAATTAGATAATTGTATTGTTGTTTTTTTATTTCAAACAACTTTTACTACAAAATACCTTTTTTTGGTTTATTAAACTAAAAACTCTAACTAAAAATTTTTATTTTGAAACAATAAAAATTGACTAGAAAATTTGACTGTTACAAAACATCCGTATTTTTATTTAGTTAAATTTTTAAATAACTTGTGAAAAAGGTTAAAAATTATTTTTCTTCTACGAACAACTGTTATTATTTTTAAAAACAACTCAACGGAAAAACTTCAAAAACAACTAACAAAAAGTGACTGTATTTATTTCTCAGCTATACCTACATCCTTTTTTTTGTAGCACCGTGTTAAAAGAAGTTTTCATATTTTATGATAAATTTTCTTGCTTTATTTGCAGTTTTATTGCATATAATGAGACATACAAATGATTATAATGAATCAATAACAACATATGCTGCATATGTCGCATGTGTCGCACTTGTTGACATGTTCATTTTCTATGTCCATTAGACCGTACCTCAAAAAAAAGTTCGCCGTACACCCCCCAATATGAAGTATTTTTGCAAGGCAATTTCAAAAAAAAAAAATTTTTTTGGCCGAACGTAGGGGTCGTCTTTTTCAATTTTTCGTTATAGCTTCGGCATTTAAAATCGGATTTTAAAGTGTGATATATCGATTTTTTTGCCTCGAGGAGACCAGTGTGTTGCTATAAAGGAAAAATCCAATGAAAAAAAATTTAAAAAGGCGACCCCTACGTTCGGCAACCAATATATAAAAAAAAATTCTACTGGGTTTATCGAAAAACTTCATTAGCAAAAGTTTAATGATTTTTTGCGAGCTTTAATTTTCTGATATTAGGGTCGTACATTCGGGTGGTAGCAACTGAGATCTGGTGGCTAACTACTAGAACGGGATACTTGAGGTCAATGGCCCTCGAGAGAAAAACACTGGTCTCCTCGAGAGAAAAACATCGATGTATCATACTTTAAGATCCGACGGTAAATGCCAAAGATATAATGAAAAGTGTAAAATGGCGACCCCTACGTTCGGCAAAAAAAAAAATAAAATTTTTTTTGTAACCTCCTTGCAAAAATACTTCATATTGGAGGGTGTACGGCGAACTTTTTTTTTTTTTGCCTGTAAGGTGGTACGCTCTAATGTCCATATATGCAAAATCACTGTTAAAAGTATGCATAGATTTGATTTGAATTTCGACAGTGTCTTCATATGACATTTCTAGCTGAAATTACTGCTTGCTTGGAAGAAGTTTTGTCAGGGAAAGTTGAGCAGTGAAGCGATTGCATTATTGATGATATTATGCCTGATTTTTGTTCCAGATAGCTCGCGTGAAAGCACTTGTTTCGAGATCCGAAAAGGCGCGAATTCACCGCTTTTAATTAGTGCTCCTGTTTTTCTTTTAAAATGTCGATGATTCATGCCTTCTCGAAAGTGCATATTATAAAGCATTTCAACTATTTAAAATCATGCCTTCTCAAAAGCACAATATTCCTGCATATTTTTCCGTGAAGAAAAAATACCTCTTATTTTTAGTAAAACCTCTTATTTTCATTAAAATAACTTTTTTACACATTTTAAAAAATTTTGATAAAAGAGCCGCAAAAATATTTAAGCAATAAAAAGCTCTGTTTCTTTACTTTTTGGGTAAAGTTCGGTAAAATGAGAGTTAACAAAAAATACTCTCCCGAAATAACAAAAATGCACAAAAGTAAACGAACGCGAAAACCCACATTTGAAGCCCGAAAAACAAATGTCAATAGATTTGTGCATTATAGTTCGTTTTGGTGAGCGCTCTTTCTAGTTCTTGTTCAATTTGTTGTAAAAATCTAGATAGCTTTTCTAGTTAAACCTCTTTTTAAATCAAAAATTTAATAAAAATTTCCTTTTTAGGCATTTCTATTTACAAAAAGGAATACATAGTTTATTAAATTTGGAAAAGATTTTAATATTAAACAAAAGCTTAGATTTATTTACATATTTAACTCTTTCACACATTTAAACAAGCGTCTTCACAAAATTGTCGGTAATTTTATGGAGTTGTAAAATCACCGATAGGCTTTTGCAACTATTATACTAATTTTTGTAAATGATAAACATATTTTCTGAATGAATGAAATGATCGATTGAACTAAAAGAGCTATTAGTTGTGAACTAGGTCTTTGGTTCAAATCAGTGAAGAGTTCAATTGAACTAGTTGCACCCAACTGATGATATAACAGCTGATTAAAACAATTCACCCAAATTTACACGAAAAAAAAGTCTGGGCTTTCTCGTGCAAGAAGAACAAGGATATTACTCTCTCATGACAGCTGTCATTTACCCAATTGTGTAGTAAGAAAACGCTTTTTGGTAAAATTGGGATGCCGCGGGATCCCAATGTTGAGTACCCGAACACACCTAAAATGTATTGCGCATTTCATGCACAGCAAAAAGCGATGTAAACAATTAATCAACTTAGGCCTTTCATTAGTGCTGTTTACGAAGCTATACATTTTTAGAAGCGGTAAAAGTAGCAGTAAGCAAGCAGTCAACGTTTTTACTGCTTCCACATTTTTGCTGGGTTTTCAAACATGTGTGAGCGCATAGCAAGACATAACACTTGCATGATGCGACACATGTCGCTGTGTTGTATAGTTAAACATTTGCAGGTCTTTAATGAATATCTGGAATATCTTGAAGTGTAGTGGTAGTTGGTTGCAAAATTCTTGACTCAATAGTTTTGAAATTGATTCAAGTTTATTATTTGTAGGTAATGCGTTCTTGGTGCAATGTAATATTGTACAAAACAAATTGTTGAAAATCTGTACGGACATTTAAGTCGACTTAGAAATTCAAACTTCAGAAATTTTAGTTACGTTGCAAAATTGTGTTTTTGTATATAACGTTTTAACTTAGATTGTTGTAGATGAAGCCGGTTGAGGAAATTCACAGTACTCACAATCAGTGTTGCCAACTTTTGGATTATAAAAAGCGCAAATGTTTTGCAAAAAAGCGTAAAAAATCGTAAAAACGCATTATGCCTTTTTAATAGAAAAATCAAATAAATTTATATAAAAATTTATAAACTATATTTTCTTTAATTATAAATACCATCCAATTCACAAAACTATAAAAAAGCGTTTAAAAAACCGCAAATTTTTCTTTCCGAATCTTTTTGTGATTCGCAATACTTCTCAGGTCTGAGTGGAAAAATATGTTCATGGTTGAAAACAATTAACAAACAAAATTCGGAACTACTTAAGTTAATTTTTAATTTACACAGCTTTACAAAACGATTTTTTGCAGGGATTTAAACTTTGTTGCAACATTTTTATAGATTTAGAAATGCTGATTCTAAACATGTTTTTAAAATGTCTCAGCCACGTCACATTTTTTAGAAAATCGCGGTTAAAAATGTTGAAATACTTTGTGTTTGGCTTATTTGTAAATTATGGAACAATTATGACGTGACTAAGAGTTTTAAAAACAGAGTTCGGAATCACAAACTTAAAGTCTATGTAAATTATTTATGAGAACTTAAACCGCATAATCGTAGCATAAATACCACCTTTTTACATGTGAAGTTATATATACATAATTCGAATTTAAAAAAGCTGTGAATTATCTTAAGAGCAGCGCTATAGTCAAGCAGTTAAAATGAATTAAATTTCGAATAAAAAAAATAGATAAAACTAGTGTTTTTAAGATATTTAATTGATGACGATTTCCTGACGATTTCTCATAAAATGGCTGACGATTTTTACGATTTATTTTTACATTTGGCCTGGTACTACTGCCTACAGTGACCTTAAAACCTAATAAAAGTTGCCATTCAATTGTTCCACTTAAAAAAATTAGTGACCTTTTTTAGAACAATTTAATTGCAAAAACACGAATATAAAAAATTGTTAAAAAAGCACTAAAAGCACTACCCGAGTAAAAAAGTTTTGATATAATCATATATTATTTTATGTAATTGCATATAGTAACTTATAGTTACATATGGCCACATATGCTTTTAAATTTAAGCAGATATACTTTTATATAGTCATATGTTAGATACTTTTTCCTCAAAGGTTTTAATATGGAGACATATGTGATTTTATATTATTACATATTTGCCTACATATATATGTATGTGCTATATATAAGTACATAAAGTAACATATAAAAGATATAATTACATGTACGTTTATATATAATTTAGTATGACACTATACAAAATAATATAAAACTATGTGGATCCAAATAAGAAATATTTTATAATTTGTGTTAGTTATGATTATATATTGACGAATATGAACCCATATATAACTTAGGCATATATCATCCCACATAGGCAATTTTTTCAAAGTGATTTTATATAAAAATATATAAGGTCCATATAAAACCGTATTGTATTATATTTGGTTCCATGTTATCAATGATTTTGAACTAGTTTTAGATTTAGTAATTACTAGGGATTGGCGCGTGACACGAAATGTTCGTGAGTCACGTTATTCATACGTGATCGTGAGTAATAATTACTATACTTAAGTGATTCGTGCGTGAGCGTGAGTAAGAATAACCCGTGCATGATTCGTGTGTGAGTTTATTTTTTGCATCATATGTTTTTAGTAATTTTTACTGTTTTGCGTGAGAATTTTCTGATTGTAAATTTTTAATATACTCATGTGTGCTGAGTAAGAAACGAAATGCTCGTGCGTGAGTAATTTGTTTTTTTTTTCTTTTTTTTTTTTGAGCATGAGTCAAAAATGGCTTACGCACCGCACCCATAACATTAACAACACTGAAGCTTTAATACGAAATTCTTATATCTTGGTTGTATATCATATTCCTATTAACTTTAAAATTTCAGTGTTGTTAACTTTATTTTAAAATTACTAAATTAAAAGAAATTTTTTTTCATGTTTATTGCACTGTCATGATAAATCTGGATAAAAGTAATGGAAGATTTATCGAAATTATAAGATCTCCAGCAGGCCTGGGGTTAATCATTACATTTTGTAACTAATTACACATGCAATTACACAATTACATGTAATTGTAAAAAAAAACTCATCTATAATTACATATTATTTGTAATTGCAATTCAAAAAAGAACATTACAATTACAAGTAATTGAAAATTTTTTTTATTTAAAAAAATAATTTTTGTATGTATATTGTTAGATATGGTCCTATATAATATGATAAAAAGTATAAGGTTAATATTTAGATATAATTGTATCAAACTATGTCCACTTTTATAACATTTTATATAATTTTATACAAAAAGATATAATTTGATGTAATTGGATGAGGACAAAATTCGGATACAATTTTATCGAATTGCATAAAATTGTATCAAATTGTACCAAATTGTATACAATTCGATACAATATGATACAATAAGACGTTCTCATTTTTCGGATATAATTATATCTAATTACATAAAAGATTATATATAATTATCCATATAATTTTTTTACTTGGTTAACCAAAAAATTAAAAAGCACTATTTTAGTGCTTTTTTTTGTTTTGGCACCATGAGCAAAATTTTGGCGTTTTGGGTCATCAGAAATCACCATAAATAGTGCTTAAAGCACCAAGTTGGCATCACTGCTCACAATCATATTCGATAAGTAGGTATGGAGTAGGTGCCTTGAATAATATAAAATTTGAGTATTCAGGAGGAATAGTTGGATAAAGTTAATTTGATGTTAAACAGTTAAAACGACAAGATATGTATGTTGATTAGATTACATAGGGAATGAATCCCTACAAGCACAAACTTATTATACCCTGTCTACGTAGTAGTGTAGGGTATGAAAACAAAACTTTAAAAAGGCACCACAATGGGATTTGTAAATCCAAAAAAATTTGTTATTTTTTTGTAACTTTGAATTCTGATTTTTAAACAAATTTATACATATGTGACAGCGCATAGAGAAAGGGACCTAAGGGTAAAAAAATCAATTTTTTTTTTGATGTGGACAACATCTGAGCATCGAATGAGACCGATCCCATGCCCTCCTGAACAAAACCGGTTTTTACCCTTAGGTCCCTTTCTATTTTGCGCGTCACATATATGAAAAATATTTTAATTTACAAATATTTCAAACAAAAAATTGTTGGAAATAAAATTTCAATTAAAAAAGAATGTGTTTGTTTTTACAAATTACATTGTTGGTGCCTAATTTTTCTTCTGCGTATGGGCTTAAGCAAATTAAAAATTATTAAATATAAATCTGCTGAACGGCAAAAACACTTTTGAATTCAGTCCACGTATTTTTTTGTTGTTTTCAATTCACGGAACAAAAAAAAAATGTTTTTTAGTTCACTGAACGAATTCAGTGGGGAGTTAATTAAATTTTTATCCCTTCGATTTATTAAACTGGTCTCGTTCACCAGTGAGTTTATTCATTTAAATTAATAAAAAGAATTATAGAAATTAATGAATTACTTTAAACTCAATAGACCTCATATATGGGAATTTTTCATTACCATTGAAATTTCATTACCATTAGTTGCCACTAATGACAATGAAAAAAATTGCATTATCATTTAATGATAATAAAATATTTTGCATTAGAAAAAACCTTACTAATGGTAATGAAATCATACTAATGTAAAAAAAAATAATTACAATTGATTAAAAAAACCATTTATTTACAAAAATCCTGATATATAAAATAAGTTACAATCAGGGATGGAAAAAGCTCTCAAGCGAGCCAAAAATATAAGCATTTTTCTAAAAAGCGAAATGCGAAACAAAAAATTTGTGGTATAAAAAATTAATTAAAAAACTTAGCGATTTACTTTCTGTAAACAAATTTTTTTTTCGCGATTTTTTTGCATTTAACCACCAAACTTTGGCATCATATATAGAAGGTATAATAGAGTCTCTAGATTATGAATTAAAAACAAAAACGACTCGCAAAAATTGCAAAATAATGGCGGAATGCGAAATAGGTCTTTGTGGTACAAAAACTTAATTATAAAATTTACTTAATAATAAACGCACTTAAATAATTGCAAAATAATAGCGGAACGCGAAAAAAACTTTGTGGTACAAAAAATTAATTAAAAAACATAACCAGCGATTTACATTCTGTAAACGAATATAATGATGCAAAAATATTACTTTTTACAAAGATCCAACCACCAAACTTTGATATAAGATATAAGTATTATAGTCCCTAGATTATGAATTGACAAGAACGTGTCGTAAGAAATTGCAAAATAATGGCGGAATGCGAAAAAAGTCTGGCACAAAAAAAAAAAATAGTTGAAAAACTTAATCAGCGATTCTGCAAACGAATATATTGATTGATGAAAGATTTTCGTTTTAAGTAAAATTTTTTTGCAAACTAACCACCAAACTTTGGTTCAATGAATTTTGGATTATGAATTTTAAAAAACAACACTTAATAATAATTTAATGAATAAAAATTTTTCTGGTTACATACAATTTTTAAATGAGCATCAGCCTGAGCTAGCAATTTCCAACCCTGATTTCAGCGAATTTTCTGCATTTTTACGTTTTTCGAAAAGCTTATCTGTCAATGGTAATTATTTTTTTTAATTGATGCATTATCAATGGTAATGAAATTAAAAACCATTGTCATTATTCAATGAAATCAAACTCCGAAATCATTAACATTAATTTGAAACAATGGTAACGAAAATAATTTCATTACCATTGATATCAATCAATGTTAATGAAATTGTCAATTTATTAGTCCACCTAATTCATTAGTCCAAAGTATGATAAACCTTTTATAGATTTTATTATTATTATTTTCTTAGAATTTTTCTAAGTCGGGCTTTCAAGGTCATGTGTAACTCAATGTAATAAACGATTTATTTATTCATTGGTTTATATCCTAAGAAAATAAAATAATTAATTAATTAGTTTAAAGAGAAATCGAACGGTACCAAATTCATTTCATTTAATATATTGTGTTTTTAAATTAATTCATTAAATTTTTAATTCAGAACTCACAAATTGATTTAAGCAATTAATTCTTCGAAGCTATGCTCATGTTGTTGCAATAACAATTAAAAATCAGGTGTCTTCACTTGAGCATTTATAAAATTGCTTGATATGTGAAGACAATAGGTAAGAAAAATGCAAAGCCAAATCAATTTTTTTTAGAATTATTCTAAAAAAGCTTACGTTTCATCTGTTCTTAAACATTTTGCTTAGCATTTAGTTTATCTTCTTAAGTTTTTGTTGTAAATTCATTGTTTAACCTACTTCTTAACATTTTTTATTCAGTCTTTCTTTTGTTCTTATTTTTTTTTTTTGATTAAATTAAGGGAGTACTTACTTTGGAAAAAAGTTTTAAATGTTATATTTTTTTTTTAAATGAAAGTTCCTGCATTTATGTTCGTATTTTATTTTATGTACCTTAAATATGTGTTAACTCTTTCACTACCCTTGTACACTACAGTGTACACATCTTTAAAATAATATATAAAATTCAATAATGCAAAAAAATTTTATACTTTTTGTAAATAAGTGTATTAGGCTCTTGCCCTTTAAATAAAAATCATTATATGGGTGAAATCAAAAAATGTGATAAGTTTTTGGGCCAAATTTGTGAGAAACAAAAAGTGTTAATAGCCACTTTTTCTAAGCACTTGTATTCTCCCTATTTTAAAAAGACTTTTCTGTCCGACACTTCTTTCACCCTAATTTTTAATACCGAATTCGATGATGAAGGATTTTACTTTAACTTTTAAGTTTTAATTATTTTTTATATAAAACAGCGATAAACAGTCTGCCTTTTCAGTTTTATCACTTCAATTTATATTTTTACACAATTGAAAAATTCCATTGCAATATTTAATATTCACTAATTGTATTTAATTAAATTACTTACAGTAGAGTGAAAAATTTCCATTTATATTTCAGCTATTTCTCCATGGCCAAGATGGAAAATTTGTATTTGGTGAGGTGTAGATTTTTTTTTCTAAATATATTTCATAAAAAAAATTTAATAAAAACCTTTTATTTGTTAGTTTTTCAATTTTTTTGTTTCTCTTTTAATTTTTATTCGTATTTTTTCTGACATTAAATTAATAGGCTGTTTCATATATTTGTGCTTTTATTGTGGATTTATTAAATCCAGCTTTTTTTATTTAATAAATCCCCTTTTTGTATGAAAAATTCTAAATCCAGGTGACCAAAAAAACGCTAAATATTTCGGTTTTTTCTTAATGGAATCAGTAAGTTTAGTCATTATAAACCTAATTGCAAAAATTCTCTTCTACTAGTTGTCGCAATATTTTTTTTCACACTTTTTATTTTTTTTTTTGTGGTAACGGAGTTCACATTTCCACAAGCAAAAGATATAACAAAAAAATTGCGTACGAATTTTCTTAAATTTATTAGTTTTTCGTATTTAAGTTTTCAAAATGCTTTTCAATAATATACAATTTGTGATTATCAAATTGGCGGTTTCGCGAATAAATTTTTAATTTTTGGTCCTTTTAAAAGCTTTTCAAAAATATAAATAATATAAATATAAAATATATGATTTGACGCAAAATTATTATTAGTTGAGTCATCTTTTGACGCATAAATATTAGTTGAATCACCTCTGTTTATGTTTATTTTAAAATATATTAAACATTTACCTACATTTTTTGAGTTTACATTTGGTTATTTTTTTCGTTTTCTTTCAGAAACGCTTTGTCAGAATTTTTTTTCCGAAACAAAATCGTATAATGCCTACAAGGTGAATCCAGATATGCCATTGTTTTTCTTACTCGTTAAATAGTTTGGTGTAAAAATTAGGAACGGAGTTTACAACATTTTTTCAAATCTTATTAAAGACATCCTTTTTCGTCTCGAGAATGTTACATGCTGCAGAAAAACTTCAAGTCTGTTATACTAGATGATTATTTACAGTCCAACGATCATTTGAGTATAAAGAACATTATACTCTACGCAATATAATTAACCCATGTTCTCCTGAATTAAGAAATAATTTTGCCTCGTGTTTGAAACTTGCGCGAAACTGAAGTTGAAATTATTTTGTCATAGACAGATACTGAGTTATTGTCTGTCGTCATATGACGACGCTAGGATAATATGTGTACAATTGTTACAAAACAAAATCCAAAAATTCTTAAGAATAAAAATAGTATTTGTTAAAAACAACATTATTTCCTGCAAACATTACAATACGAAAATGTTTCGCAATCGTATCGCCTGGAAGAATAACTTTATTGCGGCAATAATTATATTCTTATTGCGGAAGATCCCCCCTTCGGGAGTAAATGTCATCTCTATAGCGATACTCCCAAGCAATACGAAAGCGATACTTCTGAATGATAAATCGGCGATATCGCTAATTTATCACCTGGAAGATAAAAAGGTGATATCGCTAAATTAACTCCTCGAAATAAACTAAACAATTTTTAATTTTCATTATTAAGTTTAACTCTGAAAAAGAATATCTGCATACATAATCCATTGACAAGAACATTAATTATCTTGTTGTCATCATACCCGGTTTTTTAAGCGCACTAAATTTTCATTTTTCAACGAATTTGTTTCCCATATTTCTTATAATTGTGTTTTGTACAAATTTTTTAGCAAATTGTATTTAACAAATTGTATTTAACAAATTGTGAAAAATTATCCGTTGTAGGTATGTCGCTATCCGGATTTCATTCTTGCCTAAGGAAATCGTCAGGGGACGACGTTTTTAGAATTTCTGTAAATATTTGTTAAGTTAAATTACAAACAAAACATTTAAAATATCAAAGAAAAAACAACAAAAATTTGTTCACAATTTGCTTTGTCATCTGCCAATGTACTGTTGTTTGACAGATTTGACTGTTGTTTTGACAGATCTAGCAATGTAGTGACATCCATTCATGTATACACAACAATAGAAAACAATGCTTTCTAAAGTGTCAGTAAGATATAAACTTGCACAAGCACTTGCATATTAGTTTTTTTAATTTTATTTTATCGGGATATACATTAATTGCAGTAAGGGAATTAAATATGCTAAAATCCCAAACGTATTTAACAAATTGTGAAAAATAATCCGCTGCAGGCATGTCCCTATCCGGATTTCATTCTTGCCTAAGGAAATCGTCAGGGGACGACGTTTTTAGAATTTCTGGAAATATTTGTTAAGTTAAATTACAAACTCCATGAGAATTTTTTGTTCTCGTCTAGGAGCGTTATTAAACATTTAAAATATCAAAGAAAAAACAAAAACAACAACAGAAAATTTTCCACAATTTGCTTTGTCATCTTCCAATGTACTACTCTGTTGTTTTGACAGATCTAGCAATGTAGTGACATCCATTCATGTAGAAACAACAATAGAAAACAATGCTTTCTAAAGTGTCAGTAAGATATAAACTTGCACAAGCACTTGCATATTAGTTTTTTTAATTTTATTTTATCGGGATATACATTAATTGCAGTAAGGGAATTAAATATGCTAAAATCCCAAACGTATTTAAGAAATTGTGAAAAATAATCCGTTGTAGGCATGTCCTTATCCGGATTTCATTCTTGCCTAAGTAAATCGTCAGGGGACGACGTTTTTAGAATTTCTGGAAATATTTGTTAAGTTAAATAACAAACTCAATGACAATTTCTTGTTCTCGTCTAGGAGCGTTATTAAACATTTAAAATATCAAAGAAAAAACAAAAACAACAAAATTTTTTTTATAATTTGCTTTGTCATCTGCCAATGTACTACTCTGTTGTTTTGACAGATCTAGCAATGTAGTGACATCCATTCATGTATAAACAACAATAGAAAACAATGTTTTCTAAAGTGTCAGTAACATTTAAACTTGCACAAGCACTTGCATATTAGTTTTTTTAATTTTATTTTATCGGGATATACATTAATTGCATTAAAGGAATTAAATATGCTAAAATCCCAAACGTATTTAACAAATTTATGTTTTTTACACTTGATGTTAATCTTCCAGAAGATAAAAACGTGAGATTGCCGCAATATTACAGTAATTTTTACTTAACTGCCCAACCAACTTTTGCAAGAATTTTTGTACAGGTAAGCCAAAAACGCAGCTAAGTCAAATTGTTTACCTGCCTTAATGTGCAGGTATACCAATACAGACTGAAAACAAACAAAACAAATTAAGCTAATGATGACAACTTCGTTATGGTTAAAAAACGACTAAAGTAGGATATTTTTGTCACAAAAAAGTTGACAACACATTAATTTTATGTGTGTTTTTTTCTAAGAATTGAAAAACAAAGAAAAACACAAGAGGCAGCTAACGGTGATCTTTTTTATGAAAATAATGTAAAACTGCCAAAAATATGAGGCAGTTATCTTAAACGCGCAGGTACAAAAAGTGCACTTAAAGAAGACAATTGCGTACATAATTTTGTAAAATAGAAACGAAACGAAAATTTTGTGCAGTTAAAGCAAATGTGCACTTAAGAAAAAGACAGTTTAATCAAAACTACTGTATCATAAAAAAATTATGACAAAAAACACAATTTTTGATTTGATTTTTTCAAATATCTTCCAAATGATAAAAGGAAGACAATTTCAAAATACTACTGGATTATTTTCATTCAAATGAAAAATAGAAGATATCGCTTTATTATCTTCTTGGAAGATGTCTTCCAAATGTTTGCAGGGTTCCATTAAAGGTACCCGATCAAAAAAACATTATATCTAGCATATGTACTCATATCTCATTTGATATAGATCGACATTTGATCTTATCCAAATTCATCTAAAAATTGGGGTATCCAGTAATATCCAATCAGATCCCTCAAATATATTACAGTATTAAATTAGATCCAAATAGATCTCAAAATTGTGAGATCCAATAATATCGAATTGAGATCCTGATAGATCCCAAAATATCCCATGGGATTAATTAAGATCCAATTAGATACAAACGGATAAGCTAATTTTGGCAGATCGAATTAGATAAATTGAGATCAAAATTTGTCCTATGATATGTTTGGAATAAAATTTAAAACACAAAAAATTAAAAAAAATATTTTTTATTTAAAAAATGTTTCATTAAAAAATAAAAAACGCCGTCGGCAGGATTCGAACCCAGATTGTTGGCGTTCTAGTCGGTCACTTACTCATTCACTGCTATACAAAATGACTGACTATATGAGACAATATTGTTCGTTTTACTGAGTTATATATAATTATATAAATTTATATATAATGAATTAACAACATTCTTTCAAAAAAACAAAAATTAAAAATCTTAAATGTTTTCCACTGACGGAACCTATTTTGGTAAAGAAGATAACAAAATTTTTCTTGAAGGATCAATGCACTGATTTACCCAGCAAAACTTTCTATTACCAGGTAAAGGGAAAAGTAACAAGAAACCCAAAAATTGTAACTACTTACACTTTGGTCGCATAACACATTATTTTAACATAGGGGTGTCATTGGGGATAAATGGTTGCCTAAGTCGTACCGGTATAGTGATTACGAAGGAAGTACTGAAATAAGTTGTTACTTGTAATATTAAATTCACTAGTTAGCTAAAATAAGTACATACTTTTATAGAGTGAAGTAAGTCATTACACATTAGTACATATTTCATTGGTTACATATATGGAATAAAATAAGACGTTACCAGTAATGACTTTGTTTAAAAATACACCGAACTGAGCAATGTAATTAGATTCTAAATTTTTATTAAATCGTACTTTCGCATAATAAGTAGTTATATTATGCAATACCAATAACTTATTATTTTTAAACTTATTAATAAGTTATTGTAAAACTTTCTAAGTTTATTTTGGGTCTCGTACATTAAATTTTTTATCATTTTCCTATAATGTAACTAAATATTGAAAATTTTATAAATAGATAATAAAAGAAAATGATTTAACATAATGTACAAAGAATTTATAATGTACCAATAAAAAATATATTTTTAGGTAATTTATATAAAAATTGAAGGGTTTGATTTAAACTAAGCTAATGAAAACTATTTTTTTCTGTAGGAATTCGTTTTTACCAAGCATGTTTGGATAATATAACATCCCGGTGAAAAATGCTCATATACGCTCAAACATGTTCATATATGTTTTATGTATGGACACATATGAACAAATATGGATTTTTTATGAACATATATGGATTTTATATGAACAGACATATATGGAAGCATCTGTTATTTCATATATGGAAATGGCACTCATATATGGACAAATATGAAAGTATATGTTATTCAATTTATGCAAAAGGGACTTGTATATGAACATATTTCGAAGAATACATTTTTCCATATATGTAAAAGGAACTCATATTTGGATAAATATGGAATTATATTTAATGCCATGAATAAAAAAAGGAACATATGTAGCGCCTAATTTGAATGTCATACATAAATTTATATCTATCGTACAACCTTATAATAAAGGTCAGCAACGTTCGCATGTATTCGCATATATTTAATAAATGTATATGTTCATATATGAACATATACTTAGGTGTTACCTCATTTTTCGGATCCATACATATATGGTTGAACCATAAATGTTCATATATGGACATTTTTCACCGGGATACTCTAGTTTTTTGCGTGTATGAACAAATATGGATTTTTTATGAACATATATGGATTTGATATGAACATATATGGAAGTATACACACAAAAAAAACTATAGGTAATATTGCCAAAATTATAGGGTGATAACACCTATTTTCAAAGGCAACATAGAGTTTACTATGTCTTACGGTAATATTACCATAAAAATAGGTATTTCCTATTTGACTTTTATGTTCGAAAAATCACCTATAAGTTTTGTTAAATTAACTAAAAAAAATTGGTGTATTACCAATTTCAATGTAGGCAATTTATTGATAGATTTTATTTGTTTTTATTGCAAAAAGCCTATGAGGTAACAGATAATTATTATTTTATTTAATATAAGTTTATTTATTAAGAAATATATAAAAAGATACAACACTTAATTCCACAAATGATTAAAAATACAAATTAAAGATATTATTTTTACATTATATGTTACACGCTATTAGCTGTTAGCGCTTTTCTATACAAATCCTCAGATTTGTTCTATAAGAAAAGACTCCAGGAGGTTATGTAATAGAAAAGTACCCAGAGTCTGAAGGTTTTTGATTGTGAAGACTTTTTCCGATAGAAAAACCCATAGATTCCGGGGACTTTTTCTTACAAAAATTTTCTATAGAACGTTCAGATTCTGAGGCTTTTTTCTTAATTTTGGGAACCGATTTCCACAAAAGAGCACTTAAATTCTAGGCACTTTTTTGTATTGAAAATAAACACATTCTGGGGACTTTGTAGAAAGAAAATCCCTTTTGTTCTAAAGGCACATCTACACGGGATAGAAAACTCGCGAAATTTTATGAAAATGCAGCTCTGTATAAGTCTACGAAATATAATCTCTAAACCATTGACAATTGCTGTCATACACAATTTTTTTAATTAGTAACAATTTTGAAAATATTTTGTAACATTATTGAACATTTCAGTTTATTAAATACACTTTTTGGTATTTGGAGAAAAAATTATTCTTTGAACTACAAAAATTTTAATAAAAATAAATTCTTGCCAACTAGAGATGGTACTTTTACGATAAAAATTAGTGCCAACAATATTAGAGATGACAAATTTAACGCAAACTACGAGATTTCTATCCCTTGTAGATGTGTCTTAAGGATTTTTCCTATAGAAAAACCTAACATTCTAACGACTTTTTCTAAAAAAAAACCTCCTAAATTTATGTAAAAAGTGTAAGTAATCTAAGTACTTTTTATTTTACAAAAACCCTCACATTCAAGGAAATTTTCTATAGAAAAATCCCCAAATTCTGGGGACATTTTTCCACAGAAAATAACTCAGAACTTAACTAGATTGTTTTCATATAGAAATTCACTTCATTCTGATGATTTTTTCTACAGATTCGTAGAAAAATTTTTTTATAGGAAAATGCTAAGATTTTTCTTTAAAAAAAGATGATAAAGAGTTTTTTGATAAAGTTTTCCCTTAGATTCTGAAAAATTTTCATAATCTAAGGGAAAGCTGTTAAGAAATTTTTTCTATTGAAAAATTTTTTCCTACTAAAAAAATTTCGGATCATTTTTTCTATCGGAAATTCATATGAAAAATCCTCAAGTTTTGCGGATTTAAAAAAAAAAAAACATTTCCTTTTGTGGGTTTTTCTCTACAGAATAAAGGTTCCATTCAGAAAGACTTTTTTTTATAAAATAAAACACCAAATTCTGAGGATGATTTGCTAAAGAAAAATAGCCAGATTTGCGGACTTTTTCCTGCAAGAAAACCCTTAAACTCTGAGTACTTTTTCTAATATAAATCCCCAGATTCAGAAAAATTTTTAGTATACATCGCTGTCCTTTCATATCTACTATTTCCCGGTATTAGAGATACAAAATGTCATTTTCAAAAGACAATTTACAGTACTGGATAATAGTAAATAGAGTCGACGTGTGACTTGCCCTTGAATAAATTGCCTTATTATTAAAGTCTGCAGCATATGCAGTGTCATTAGAACTGGCCACACTATGAAAAATGGATTAAAACTTCCAAAAGGACTTTATTTTTCCACAGGGTAATTTTGAATTTGGATTTATATCTTATCTGTGGGAGAAATAGATAGACACTTTATTGAAAAGAATCAGGAATTTGGGCACACCACCAGCTAAATAAAAAATGTCCAATACATTATATTCAAGAGTTACAGCATATCCTTATTCACCGTACCTGAAGGTTAAAAATCAAATAAATATTAATTCATTTATTTCTCTAAAGCGTCTGGCCAATAACTTTCTTGTGTTTCTAAATTAAGAATAAGATATAATTGTCAAATGACCACCAGGTTTTAAATAACTCTAAAAAACTTACCTTTTATAATAATCGAAAACCGTATAAATTTTAAGAAAATTTCTCTTCATTCTTGAAACAATTTCTTTAATGACATTTAAATAAAAATATAAATTATTCAAAATTTTCGAAGTGTAACCTATTTTCGATAGTTCAATTTACAATGGTAGCATTCGGCAGAGAAACTTTAAACTGATACTGGTGACTTGTAGCGCTTTGTGATTACTTACTCTGCTTAACGATGTTTTCTTTGTTTTATTTTTAAATACATTTTTTCTATATTTTCCTTTGATTTTTTAAATTTTTTGTTTTTGAATTATATTTGTATGTTTTTATTTGTCAATCATACAAAACAAAAATTTTTTTAAAATCAACAACAACAAAAGTATCACTATTTGATCAAAAGTAGCAACCATATTTTACGCTACCAAAATATGACAGCGTTCAGAATGAGCGGTTAGTGATCAGGTCGTTCAGCAGATAGTTGCACAACTGTTGTAGAACTGTTGACTGTCAAATTGTATCTGCCGAACGCACCCATTGCCAATAAGCAAAATTGTATAGTATAAATACCTATGGCCATATGAATTAAAACTATTTTTTAAATTTAAATAGAAAATTGGGGTACCTATGCCAACCAAGGCAATATACCCTCTTATATTTTTTTGTGTGTATGTGATTCCATATATGGAAAAAGATTTCATATGCAGGCATATATGGAGGCATCTGTTATTTCATATATGGAAAAGGCACTCATATATGGACAAATATGGAAGTACTAGCTAAGCTACGTTGTTAGCGTGCCTTAAAGGTTAAGGGGGGGGGGGCTGAGCCCTCCCCCCCGGGGGGCTGCGCCCCCCACAATTTTTATTAAATTCGTTTTTTTATTTAAAGTTTTTTTATTTAAAGCCTTCACCCAGCCACCACAAATAAATAATTCTGCACAACAATGGGTTTAAAATAAATAAATATTTGATCACTTTTTCTCATGAAAGTGGATTGTTAGTAATGAATCCATAATAAATTGCAATATACGTGTGTATGTTAATATAATTTGGTAAAGTGCGAACTTAGGTAGATAGACCCGTAAGTAGTTTTGTTCATTTGTGTTTTGAATGAAAATAAATAACGTAAAGCAGGGTTGGAAAGCATTTTATAATATTAAAAATAGCGGGCAAAGCTACGTTGTTAGCGTGTCTTAAAGTTTTTTTTAAATTCCAGTTTATGTAAAGGTAGACCTGGCAATTCAAGTAAATTCACAAATTCAGTTGGAAAATTTACTGCGTCGGTTTCTTCCACCGGTGCTTCGTTACATGAAGTTTAAATATCGGAATATATAAGTTCCATTCCTTTTCTAAGGTTTTTTCTCTTTCAGAAAATTTGTTTAACTTTTTGGGGAGTATGTTTCAATGCTACATAAGTTTCATATTCCGTTGATAGTGTTTGAACAGGTAATTCCCTCTTCCAATCCATTTGCATTGTCTATAATTTCAATTCCACTCGTTCAACGTTTATATCCATTTCATTCCACTTATGTAGTGTTTCAATCCCACTCGTTTCCTATTTAGTTTCTTAATTTTAGTGTTTCATATACACTTGTTCTTTAAGTTTTAGGTTTCTAGCTAAAGACGCAGACGTTAAGGGGGGGGGGGGGGGCAATTTTCCCCTTTTGAACCACCATTTTTACCATGTTCCTGTCCAAAGTCCTAGAAATGCCTTGTCGATAAGTTAGCCCCTACTCAAAGGAAAACATATTATATATTACAGGTTTCTAGCCGAAGGGTTCGGTTAGGCCATCAAGGTGGAGAATTATTCCGTTTTTACCCCTCCCGGTAGGAATTTCCAAAAATTCCGTCTTAGAGGACGTCTGCGTTGGAGGAGGAACCTACTCCATACATAATTTTAGGTCTCTATATCCAGCAGTTTGGCCAGGCCATCAAGGGGGAAGTTTTTTCACTTTTTTCCAAAAATACCATCTTAGGGGACGTCAACGTTGGAGAAGGAACCCAATTTAAGATCCCTTGTTCCAGCAGTTTGGCCAGGCCGTTAAGGGGGAGACTTTTCCTGTTTTTGACCCTACCTGTAGAAATTTCCAAAAATCTCATCTTAGCGGATGTCTACAATAGAGGAGGAACTTTAATACCAAATTTTAACTTCCTACCTCCAGCGGTTTGGGCAGGCCTTTAAGCGGCATTTTTCGCTTCATTAATCCCCATTTTTGCAATGTCCCTGTCCAAAAAGCACCGTCTCGGTAAGTGAGCAGATACTCCAAGTAACATATGTTTTACATTTCAGGTTTCTAGCCAACTTTTACTATTTGTGCCCCTCTCGGTAGGGATTTCCGAAAATCCATCGACAGGGAATTCCAGCTTCCTAGTTCCAGCAGTTTGAGCAGGCTGAGAGGAACTTAAGTACCGAATTTCAGCTTCCTAGTTCCAGAAGTTTGGACAGGTTGTTAAGGGGCAACTTTCCCTTTTTGAGCTCCCATTTTATAACGACCCTGTCCAAAATTCAAAAAGTATCTTTCTAATACGTTAGCCCTCACTCCAGGGACCCACATTTTAAGCTTCAGGTTTCTAGCCGAAGGGGTTTTTACCGGCCCCCAAGGTGAGGCTTTTCTTCTTTTTGCCCCTCCCTTTAGGAATTTACAAAAATTCCATCTTCGCGGCTATCTGCGATGGATGAGGAACATTCATACCAAATTTCAACTGCATTGCCTAAGCGGTTTGGGCAGGCCGTTAGTGGGGACATTTTTCCCTTTCAACCACCATTTTTACTATGTTCCTGTTCCAAAATAGAAAAATTACGTTGCCGGTGAGTTAGTCCTACTCCAAGGAATACATATTTAGAATTTTAGGTTGGCCAAAAGGGATTGGGCAAGCCGTCAGGAGGAGACTTTTACCTTATTTCCCCTCCTGATAGGAATTTCAAAAATTCCGTCTAAGCGGACGCCTACACATACCGAGTTTCCTTTTGGGATATCCTGTAGGGAATTCCAAAAATACAAACTTAGTCGATGTCTACTACAGTGGAGGAACCTTTATACCAAATTTCAACTTCTTACCTCCAGTGCTTTGGGCAGGCACTTTTCCAATTTGTGAGACTGTTTATGGGGAGACTTTTCCCCTTTTTGCCCGTTCCGGTAGGAATTTCCAAAAATCCCGTCTTAGCGCACGTCTATGCCGAATATCAAGAAACCTTGTTTTAGTGGAGATATCCGTGGGTGGAGGAAAAAAAGTAGTTTTTTTGAAATTATATATTATTTTAAATGGTACTTTTTGGAAAAACGAAATTTTTTGGAAAAAGATACTTTGTTTTTACAAAGTACTTTATTTGTACTTTTTTTGCAAAAGGTATTTTTTTTTAAAAAGTTGTTTTTTTTTGGAAAAATGTATGTTTTTTGGAAAAAGGTACTTTTTTTGGAAAAGGTACTTCTTTTGGAAAAGGAAAATTTTTTTAGAAAAAGGTACTTTTTTTTGGGAAAAGGTACTTTTTTTTGGAAAAGGTACTTTTTTTGAAAAAGGTATTTTTTTGAAAAAATGTATGTTTTTTGGGAAAAGGAAAATTTTTTTAGAAAAAGGTACTTTTTTTGGGAAAAGGTACTTTTTTTGAATAAGTTATTTTTTTTGGAAAAATGTATGTTTTTTTGGGAAAAGGTACTTTTTTTTTGGAAAAGGTACATTTTTTTAGAAAAAGGTACTTTTTTTTAAAAAAGGTACTTTTTTTGGAAAAAGGTACTTTTTTTGGAAAAAGGTACTTTTTTGGAAAAAGGTACTTTTTTGGAAAAAGGTACTTTTTTCGGGAAAAGGTACTTTTTTTGAAAAAAGGTACTTCTTTTGAAAAAAGGTACTTCTTTTGAAAAAAGGTACTTCTTTTGAAAAAAGGTACTTTTTTTGGAAAAAGGTACTTTTTTTGGAAAAAGGTACTTTTTTTGGAAATAGGTACTTTTTTTGGAAAAAGGTACTTTTTTTGGAAAAAGGTACTTTTTTTTGGAAAAAGGTACTTTTTTTGGAAAAAGGTACTTTTTTTTGGAAAAGGGTACTTTTTTTGGAAAAAGGTACTTTTTTTGGAAAAAGGTACTTTTTTTTGGAAAAAGGTACTTATTTTTGGAAAAAGGTACTTTTTTTGGAAAAAGGAATTTTTTTGGAAAAAGGTACTTTTTTTGGAAAAAGGTACTTTTTTTGGAAAAAGGTACTTTTTTTGGAAAAAGGTACTTTTTTTGGAAAAAGGTACTTTTTTGGAAAAAGGTACTTATTTTTGGAAAAAGGTACTTTTTTTGGGAAAAGGTGCTTTTTTGGAAAAAGGTACCTTTTTTTGTCCCCTTTTTGCCCCTCCCGATAAGAATTTCCAAAAATGCCGTCTCAACGGACGTCTACACCGGTCGAGGAACCTACATACCAAATTTCAACTTCATAGCTCCAGCAGTTTGAGCAGGCCGTCAAGGGGGAGACTTTTTCCCCGTTTTGCCCGTCCCTGTAAAAATTTCCAAAACTCCCGTCTTGGTGGATGTCTACGATAGTGGAGGAACCTTTATACCAAATTTCAACTTCCTACCTCCAGCGGTTTGGGCAGGCCGTCAAGGGGGGCCTTTTTCCCCTTTTTAACCCCCATTTTTACAACGTCCCTGTCCAAAATTCTAGAAAGTACTTTCCAGAAAAGTTAGCCCCTATTCCAAGGAACACATATCTTAAATTTCAGCTTTCTAGCCAAAGGGGTTTTGGCGGGTCGTCAAGGGGGACACTTTCCCCCTTTTTGCCCGTTCCGGTAGGAATTTCCAAAAATCCCGTCTTAGTGGACGTCTACCCCGAAAGAGGAACCTACATACCAAATTTCAACTTCCTAGCTTCAGCGGTTTGGGCTGGGCGATGTTGAGTCAGTCAGTCAGTTAGTCAGTCAGTCACGTTATTCTTTTATATATAGAGATATGTTATTCAATTTATGCAAAAGGGACTTGTATATGAACATATTTGGAAGAATACATTTTTCCATTTGTGTAAAAGGAACTCATATTTGGATAAACATGGAATTATATTTAATGCCATGAATAAAAAAGGAACATATGTAGCGCATAATTTGAATGTCATACATAAATTTATATCTATAAGGTTTGTTTTTTTCGAGTTTTATAGCTATAACTATAACTAATTGGAATAAAACGATATAACTTCTTAATATTTGTAACTAGGCAGCATTCAAAATTTATGACTAAATTTGGCATTACTTGTTTTTTTTTGTCAAAAACAAAAAATTATTTGAATTCTTTCATAAACAAAAAAATATTGCATGTTAAAAATAATTGCAATGTATAAAAGTTTAACTATTTAAACCAAATTTAAGAAAATCATGGACCAAATAAACTTTTGTTTAATATTTACTATGAAAAAAAAACTATTCTTAGAATTAATTGATGAGAATCAATTAAGTATTAAAATGGAACAATTCCTTCTTCCGTCTTCTTTCCTAAAGAATAAAATATTTTTTTCCTTAGGTGGAATCAGAAAAATAATAAAAACATCCCAATTTAGACAAACACCTCTGATTTAAAAACATTTTATGTAGGGAGAAATCCCAAAATCAAAAGGTTTTTATAACATAAAACAAACTGAAATAACAGTGAAGGTTTTTCCATAATAAAAGGTCAGCAATTTGAACGAACTAAAACAAAATCCAATTCCATAAAAGGACGCTTATATTCTTTATTGTTCGTCTTTAGATAAATTTAGAAAGAACTCGTTTAAATGTTGGCTATAGTATCGTCTTGAGGCTTTAAAACTTTGAACAAAGTATCTAGAAGTGAGACGATACACCTGAATATATAACGTGTATGTTAGTGGTTTTTCGTTTGTGAACCATGCGGCTGTTCTGTAATAATTAAACAAATTACATTACAATTTATTTAATAAATAAAAATTGCAAAATCTTACTTTTTTCTTTGTTTTTCAGTTAATTTTTTTTAAAATGTCTATCAATTATAAGCCCGGTGATATATAATTTAATTATTTAAATAATTTTTTTGAAATTAATAAGTGTTGGTAAATGACCATAATATAAATTTTCAATACTTGGCAGCATTTTTATAACTGCCCGGTGAAAAATGTTCATATACGCTCAAACATGTTCATATATGGTTTATGTATGGACACATATGAAAAAATATGGATTTTTTATGAACATATATGGATTTTATATGAACAGACATATATGGAAGCATCTGTTATTTCATATATGGAAATGGCACTCATATATGGACAAATATGAAAGTATATGTTATTCAATTTATGCAAAAGGGACTTGTATATGAACATATTTCGAAGAATACATTTTTCCATATATGTAAAAGGAACTCATATTTGGATAAATATGGACCCGGTGAAAAATGTTCGTATATGTTCATATATGGTTTGCACATATATGAAGAAATTCAAAAAATGAGGTAACACCTAAGTATATGTTCATATATGGACATATATGAACAAATACATTTATTAAATATATGCGAATACATGCGAACGTTGCTGTCCTTTATTATAAGGTTGTACGATAGATATAAATTTATGTATGACATTCAAATTAGGCGCTACATATGTTCCTTTTTTTATTCATTGCATTAAATATAATTCCATATTTATCCAAATATGAGTTCCTTTTACATATATGGAAAAATTTATTCTTCGAAATATGTTCATATACAAGTCCCTTTTGCATAAATTGAATAACATATACTTCCATATTTGTCCATATATGAGTGCCATTTCCATATATGAAATAACATATGCCTCCATATATGTCTGTATATGAAATTTTTTCCATATATGCAATCACATATACTTCCATATATGTTCATATAAAATCCATATATGTTCATAAAAAATCCATATTTGTTCATATGTGTCCATACATAAACCATATATGAACATGTTTGAGCGTATATGAACATTTTTCACCGGGGAATTATATTTAATGCCATGAATAAAAAAAGGATCATATGTAGCGCCTAATTTAATATCATACATAAATTTATATCTATCGTACAACCTTATAATAAAGGACAGCAACGTTCGCATGTATTCGCATATATTTAATAAATGTATTTGTTCATATATGTCCATATATGAACATATACTTAGGTGTCACCTCATTTTTTGAATTTCTTCATATATGTGTAAACCATATATGAACATATACGAACATTTTTCACCGGGTGCTTAATTTTTAAGTAGCTATATTTATACCTACTTAACAAATTTATATCTACTTAAATTTGTATGGAATATTTATACAAAATTCGAAAAAAAAACCTATAGTACAACCTTATAATAAAGGACAACAACGTTCGCATGTATTTGCATATATTTAATAAATGTATATGTTCATATATGTCCACATATGAACATATACTTAGGTGTTACCTCATTTTTCGGATCCATACATACATGGTTGAACCATAAATGTTCATATATGGTCATTTTTCACCGGGTACATATGTTCCTTTTTTTATTTATGGCATTAAATATAATTCCATATTTATTCATATGAGCTCCTTTTACACATATGGAAAAATGTATTCTTTCAAATATGTTCATATACGAGTCCCTTTTGCATAAATGGAATAACATATACTTCAATATTTGTCCATACACACAAAAAAATAAAAACTAAATTCAATCATGAAAAACGCCTTTTCAATCAATTTTATCGTTAAAATTCCTCCAATCACAAAAATTGTCCATTCAATTACAAATTTGTAGCTCTTTAATTGAATAAATTTTCAATAAAATAGTGATACATTTGATTAGGATTTTTATTAGTTTTTTTTTATATATATTTGATTAAAAATTAATTCGTTGG
Source organism: Leucophora obtusa (assembly GCA_949987735.1). Taxonomy (NCBI): domain Eukaryota; kingdom Metazoa; phylum Arthropoda; class Insecta; order Diptera; family Anthomyiidae; genus Leucophora; species Leucophora obtusa. The sequence continues at coordinate 118,816,604 of OX465296.1, forward strand.
ATTAAAAATTTTATCAATATCGTATACCTTCTAAATAGCATATTATATGCATTTGATTAAAAATTAATCCATTGGATTAAGAATTGATCAATATTGTATAGATTCTAAATAAGACTCTAATCAGCTGGATAAAGTGGTAGTTGTCATGCCAACTATAAAAAAATATATTTCTTTATTTTTGGCTTGAATTTCATAACATTGAATTTTATTAAAATAAAAGCCGCATGCAATTTTCATTCATTTGATAGATTTATTTATACTTATATGAAAAATTCTCTCGCAGAAATTAGTTTTCGTTTTTCTTCTGAGGCACAAGGACTCTGTCAAAATTTTTTTGAAAATTAAAAAAATAGTTTTTGTTGAAAACTAAATAAAATATTATTTAAAATAATTTTTAATTTATTTTTTGCGATTTTTTTGTTTAACTAAAATATTGATTTTATTAAACAAAATTTCCAAAGGTACATTATTTGTTTACAATAATGTTTTAGAATAAATGAATATTCAGATTTAAAATGCAAATTGAAAATATATAACTAAATAAAATAATAAACTTAACGAGAATTTTTAAAATTTTATAAAAATTAATTTAAAATATCTGTTACTAATACATAAACATTTATAAAAGCAACCACATAAATAAAACAAACAAAAACAACAACAATATGCTGATGTTTTTTTGAGCAATTATTTAATCTATTGGATTAATTTTTAATTGACACCGTTTGAAATAATTTAATAAATCGTTTTAATTGAAAAAAGTTTAACAATATTTTTTTGTGTGTATGTGAGTGCCTTTTCCATATATGAAATAACAGATGCCTCCATATATTTCTGTATATGAAATCTTTTTCCATATATTCTTCTACAAAATTTTTTTTCGTTGCCTACTTTAGGCGATATGGGCTAAAATAGTTTAATACTGAATTTAGACTGAGCAAAAACCAGATGGTTTTTGCACAAAACTAAATTGCAAAAGCCCATTCATTTACACTGAATTTTTAGTTTTTCTTTGTCACATCACTTTTTTATTAAGCACTTTTCTTTATGTTTTTATGGTTAAATTAAATTAAAAAAATTATTAACAAATTTAAAAATATATAACAACACACAATTTTAAACTAAAACTTAAATATTTAAAAAAAAAATAAAAAATATATTTTTGACACTTGCTTTAATTTTATATTCGTTGTAACAGGGTGTATCGAAAATTAGTTTTAAAAGAAATCGGGTGTATCAAAAATAACAATTTCAGATATTTTTACTTGGTTTTTGGCAAAAACTAGGTAGAATCTGGTTTTCAGTTTGTATGAAAATTGTATGGAAAAACTAAATTAATTTTATAGTTTTCGGCTCAAAACCTAAAAATTACCAAAAACTACTAGTTTTTGCCCAGTCTAAATATACTATAAGGGTGAATCTCGAAAACTAGCGCATAAAAATTACTAGGTTTAGGCACAAATTATTTCTCTTACCAAGATGTAATTGCAATAAAAAAATTACATTTTTTGTACTGTTACGTAAAAGGATGTAGCGATTTTCGTTTTTCGAAAAATGTGAAATTGAGCGAAACCGCACCAAAACTTCAATATATATTATTCAAACTTATAAGCTTTGCTGCCTATACCAAATATATTCTTTTTACCAAATTTCAGAAAAATTCGTCCATTCATTTTGAAGTTAAGGCGATGTCCTTCATAGTAAGGAACTTTTTGAATATCTTAAGCTCCAATCTTACTTCATGGTCACAATCAATTGTTTTAGTCAATTTAAATATGTTTTCAAGATTTTTGAAAATTTTGGTTGTTTCAAAATATTTAATTTCTGAAATTTTACGAAATTTTATCTTTGACACTTTCTCGCTTCCAAACCGTGCATTGTATACAAAAAAAATTCTTCACAAAAAATTTTATAAATTTTGTTTTCTGTTGAAAAAGCATAAGTTCTTATTATAAAATACTCCTTTGGCGTATTTCTGGTCAATTTAATATACCCCGCCTGGAGGCGGGCTTGCCGGTTAGAGGTTTAAACATTTGGGGCTGCCTTTGGACGAAATCTGTTTTCGTATATGGGCTTGCCCGAAACGCGAAATAGAGCAATTACCTTAAGTGGCATGCTCTGCCTTTACTAACAACCACATAATTCATTTGTTAGCATTTGTTGTTTTTAATATTTTATCAATTTTAAAATACTAAAATTCCCAAAAATTCTGTGACAAATATTTTTGTTTACATTTGAAAGAGAAAAGCCAAGAATTTTCAAGGCTTGGCAGCATTTTTATAACTACTTAATTTTTAAGAAGCTAACCCCTAAATTCATAAACGCTTTGTAAAATTATAGGAGGTTTATTGGACAAATTTTTTATGAAAATGACGTTTTGTAAACCTGCTATAACTTTACAAAGCGTTTATGAATTTAGGGGTAAAAAAATTTATACCTACTTAAAATTTTTATAAATGCTTAAATACACGCAAAAAATAAAAAGTGTAAAATCAACTAAAAACGGCGTATAAGTTACCTAAGTTTTTTGTATATTATACAACTTCAAAAGTTCTTCGATAAGTTATACAAACAACTTAGGTAAACTCTTAATAAAAAAAATATTGACATTTATACTTAAAAACTTTGTAAACTTTTCATGTGTTTCACTTTTTTAAAGTATAAAAGTATTTTATTAACTAAAACAATTTAGTTTTGTGATTTTATCCATTTTTATATATTAAATGGCCAAAACTAGTTGTATAGTTTCTTATTCCTGTCCATAAAAAAATCTTTTTTTTAATTAAATATGTTTATTATTGTAATAATCTTTAGAAAATTTTTAAATAAATACAAGGTCAAAATATATATACATATATATATAAAGGCATTTTTCAAATTTAAATGATTCCACAGAAAAAAAAAATCATAGATTTATAGGCTGGATTTAGAGGTTTCTCCTATGCGATATACAGTTTAGTAGCTTCGCTGCGTAAAGTTCTTCTGTGTGGCCGGCCTCCGGTCGTACTTAGAGATTTTCTCCTATGTGCACATATCATATGATAGGCAGTTTAGTGGCTTCGGCACCAAATAAAAATATCTACCTATGATACAAAATTTAGAGAGATCGGGTAAGCCTGGACTTAAACCAAAAATAAATAAAAAATCGGGGCTACGTAAGTAAACTGAACTTGCCCTAAGATATTTTAATTACCTTTCTAATGGTAGTCATACATATTAATTTCTGGTTAGCCGATGCTGTAGATGCTGTTGTTGGAAAACAAATCCTTTGGGTTTTATATCTCTGGATAGGTAACGCCGTATACAACCACCTCATCTAAATCATTCATATTTTAACTGGTATCTCTATTGGATACCAGCTTGCCACCAACGCAACAGGAATATAATATACCGCCAGTAGGACCTATGAACTTAAATTTTTTATTTAATGTTTGTTCAATTTTTATAATAATTCTTACCTTTCGTTTTCATTTGGTAATATGGCGAATAAATTACAATTTCACAAACACTCGCACACTTTTTTCAATTGTACATTCATAATATTTGACAAATTAATTAATTAACAAAGATATGGCAACGAAGTAATTGACTTGTAAATTTTATGTGTTTACATTAGCCCCTTTATACCATTTATTTTTGACAGTTACAAAACAAACTTAGGCAAGATACAAAATTTTACAAATTTGAAAAATTACGAAGTGGTTTATTTTAAAATACAAATTCACTTACCATCAACTAAGTGAACTTTGTTTTTTTGCAAAATAAATAACATATGTATTTTATACTTGGCCTGTTGAAATTTATACTTCACTTATATAATTTCCATCAATTCAATATAAAAAAAAAATTACAAAGTTGACTTCGATGCCTTTACACTAGTTTTTTTTTTGCGTGTATGTATGGAATATTTATATAAAATTCGAAAAAACAAACCTAATATAACAAATTAGTCAAGATTTTTTTTACGTTATAGTAAAAAGCATTTCATGTTAAAATTTCAGTGTTGTTAACTTTCTTTTAAAATCGCTAAAAACAAAGAAAAATTTGGTCGTGTTTAAAGTGCTACAATTTTAAATCTGGCGACTATTTGTAGATAAAAATAATGCAAGACTTAAGGAAATTTTATAGGATTTCCAAAAATATACAGTTTGTACAGAACCGATCAGTACAGCCTAAATTTTACTACACACAAAAAATAAAAAGTGGATAATTGCCGAAGTACTTCAGTAAAAAACAACTTCAAAAGTTTTCTGCTAAGTTACACAATTCTTTAATTAAAATATAATATTTTCTAAGACAATTTATAAAAGAAAAAACTTAGGTAACTTAACATATTTTGAAGTGCGTGGAAATGGAATAGGTCAAAAACTAAGGCAAGTTGACAAAAACCAAAAGTTGAAGTTGTATTTTACCTAAGCACTTCGATAATTATACACTTTTTATTTTTTCCGTGTATGTAATTTGATAAAAGGTTGATATCGCTAATTAATGACAAAATGAAAAAAAACAAACATTACGTTAAAATTCTGTACAATTTTCTGAACCATTTTGATCTTTAAAAATAAAGGTAACAAAAATAAAATTAGAAAAAACTTGATTTGACTTAAATTCTTGGCCACAACTGTATATTGATATATGGTGTTATTTAAGCAATATATTAGCATATATGGTGCCATTTAAACAATATATGGCCATATATGGTACCTCATGATCAACATTTTTAATACAGTTCCAGATATGATAATATATGATACTACTCGTATATACTGTGCCATATATATTTATGTATGGTGTTATTTAAGCAATATATTAACATATATGGTGCCATTTAAACCATATATTATTATATATGGTGCCATTTAAACAATATATGGCCATATATGGTACCTCATGATCAAAATTTTTAATACAGTTCCAGATACAGTACTATATACTGTGCCATATATATTTATGTATGGTGTTATTTAAGCAATATATTAACATATATGGTGCCATTTAAACCATATATTATGATATATGGTGCCATTTCAATAATATATGCTTATATATGGGACCTTATGAACAACATTTTTAATACCCCGAGTAAAAAAATTTATCTCGCGCAATATCTAATCATATCCAATTTTATATTGTCTAAGATCTGCTGTAATATCTGGCTGATCCAATTAGATCTCAAAATTGGGTGTATCCAATGATATCGTATTAGATCCTATTGTATATATGGGGATAAACTAAGATCAAGTTATATCTCAAAATTGGGAGGTCCAATGATATCTTTGGGGATAAACCTAGATATAATTTGATCCGAAAAATGGCGGATCGAATTAGATCCAGCTATATATTTGTGGATAAACTTAGATCTAATTTGATCCGAAAAATGGCGGATCGAATTAGATCCAGCTATATATTTGTGGATAAACTTAGATCTAATTTGATCTCAATTTTGGCAGATCGAATTAGATCCAGCAATATATTTGTGGATAAAATTAGATCTAATTTGATCCGAAAAATGGCAGATCGAATTAGATCCAGTAATATATTTGGGGATAAACTTAGATCTAATTTGATCCGAAAAAATGGCAGATCGAATTAGATCCAGCAATATATTTGGGGATAAACTTAGATCTAAATTGATCCGAAAAATGGCAGATGGAATTAGATCCAGCAATATATTTGTGGATAAACTTAGATCTAATTTGATCCGAAAAATGGCAGATGGAATTAGATCCAGCAATATATTTGGGGATTAAGTAAGATCTAAATATATCCAAAAAATGACAGATCAAAAATTAGATCCAGTAATATATTTCGGGATTGCGTAAGATCTTAACTTTTCCGATAAATTGCAGATGGAATTAAATCCAGTTATATATTTGAGGATTTGGTAAGATCTTAATTTATCCCATAAATTGCAGATCAATTTAGATCCAGCAATTTATTTCGGTATTAAAATAGCAGATCCAATTAGAAACAGTAATATATTTGGGGATTGACATCTAAAACTATCCAGAAAAATGACAGAAAAATTAGATCCCGCATTATATTTGGGTACTACGTAAGATCTCCATTTATTTGGGATTAAATAATATCCCAGACAGATATTGACAACAGTTCAAAAAATAATACACTGACAGAGCACTGATTTTATAAAAATTACAATTAGGTTGTTCATAAGGGGTGTGCTATCTGTTGTATCGTTGTATCGTCCTAAGAAAAAACAGAGTTGTTAAAATTTTTATTTGTGTTTAACAACGATTGTTAGCACACTCAAACATAGGACACTAAACATACGTTAAAATTTTGTATCGTGCTATTCTCTAATGTTGAATTTTTCAATTTAATTTTTAACGACTCTGTTTTTTTGTTAGAACGATACAACAAATAGCACACCCCTTGTGAAAACCCTTAATATTTTGTTAAAATAAGGTTACCGTTCACGGCTATGCATTTTTTCATAAAATGAATTTCTTTTTATAAAATTATAATTTTATTTTCTATAAATGTTGTTATAAAATTATATTTTTTTTTATTAAATTGAATTTTTTTAAAAAAATAATTTTATTTACATCTTTTAACGCTCTACACCATTTCCAATTGTATCAATTGTTTTTAAGATTTAGCAATTGTATTTCAGAAATAATCGATTGAATTTCAGTTTTATCAATTGTATTTCAGAACTTATCAATTATTTTTCAGATTTATGAATTGTATTTCAGAACTAGTTAATTGAATTTCAGTTTTATCAATTGTATTTCAGAAATTATTAATTGTATTTCCGAAATTCACAACTGTGTTTCAGAAATTATCAAAGTGTATTTCAGAAATTATCAATTGTATTTCAGAAATTATGAAATATATTTCAGAAATTTTTCTCTATTAATTATGAAATACAATCAACAAGTTTTGAAATAGATTTGATTATTTCTGAAATACAATTAATATTTTCTGTAATACATTTGATAAATTTCTGAAATACATTTAAAATTTCTGAAATACACTTAATAGCTTCTGAAATACCGTTAATATTGTAGTTGCTGATGAGTTACCATATAGGACCATATATTGTTTAAATGGCACCATATATGACAATATATTGTATAAATGGCACCATATATTGTGTATTTTCCCTATTAAAAAAAATAATATGGAGCTTTATATGGTAATATATAACTTACAGTGATCCATGTACCATTTGATCCGGAAAACGGCCCGGTAAAATTGTATCAGTTGTTTATCAGTTTTTATCTAATTGCATCAGTTTATATCTGACCTGATTAAATTATGTGTTAATCAGATGAAATTTGTATACAAATGTTATCAGATATATTTGTATACAAAATTATATACATAGTTATATCCCAATTTTGACCTGATATATTGTATCAGTTTAAAACTTTGATACAATTGTATAAGGTAAATGTCGGATATAATTATATTTTATTTATATAAAATTTAACCAATTACGATCAAACCTGACACCATTACATATAAACCGATAAAATTGTATCAGGACAAAAATCGGATACAATTTCATCTGATCAATACATAATTTAATCAGGTCAGATCTAAAGTGATACAATTAGATAAAAATTGATAAAAATATATCGGCCCTAGTAAAAAAGGTTTTAATAAAATATTGTATAATTTGATACAATTACATCTAATCAGGTGTTGTTAATGTAATATCTAATATTATTGTATGTAATTGAATCAACATAAATAAATTTAGACAACTTAGATCTAATAACATTGGGTCAATTTCCCTATTAAATAGTATATAAGTATATCTAAATTGTTAGTCCATATAAAATTTTATATAATTTGATAGGGAAAATGACCCAATGTTATTAGATCTAAGTTGTATAATTTTGTTTAAATTGATAGAATTACATACAATTTTATATGATATCACATTAACCACACTTGATTAGATATGATTGTATCAAATTATATACTATTATATTATAACCATTTTCAATAGGGGGGCCATTCTTCGGATGAAACTGTATTTTTTTACACTCAACCAAAAAAGTCTGTAATGGCTACTGAAAATTTTGCTGTTATTACGGGAAATTTAACTGTTTTGAGGCCAGCGGTATTTTTTTCTAATTTTAGCAACACATGTCTGCTGATCTGTAGTACAATAAAAATAGTAGAAAAAATTAGTAGCCGCTACTAAATTTTAGTAAAATTTATGTAAAATTTAACAACATAATCCGATACGTGTATGGACTTAATAGGCGTTCTAGTGTATCATTGTTTTCATCTCAGCTATATGGGCTTTCTTTGGATAATCTACTAAACAACGCAACTTTTAAGTAACGCACGAAATTTCAAAGAAAATATTTTTAAACTGTTTTCGGCATAACTATTTGAAAAAATAATTATTTGATATGATATGACTTAATTATTTAAATTGATTTTTTTTTATATTTATATTTATTGTTTAATTGTAATTGTTTAATTGTTTTTTGTATTTTATATAAAAATTTTTAATTAGTTATTAACTTATTAATTGATTAATGATTTTCATAAATTTACCTATCCTCAGTTCCATACTGCAAAATAAGACTTTTAGTCTTGTGTATGGAGCAATTCTACAAAATAAATAAAAATAAATAAAATAAATAAAATAAAATGCAATTCAAAATCGATTTGCTAAAATCAGTTAAAAAACTTACTAAATACCATAATTTTAGTACAATAAAATCAGTATAAATAATTAGTTGCAGCTACTAAATTTCAGTAAATTGCTGTAAACTGTAATTTAAAATCAATCTGCTGAAATTAGCAAAAAATTCTACTAAAAAATAAAAAAACTGTAAAATCTAAAAAAAAAAAATTTCTTTCGATTGTAACAAGCGTATAATTACTTCATCGTACTTGAAATTTGGAGTCAAAATTGCAAACGGTTCTCCAGTTATTGCCGTTTTATGCATTGGAGATGCAATAAAATTTTCTGGGTGTTATTTCTAAGCTAAGAATATATCAGTAGTAACAAATATAAACTAAACAAGAATTGTAAAAAATAAAAAAAATTAAATATTTTTAAATTAGTATATTTTTCTGCTAAATTTAGCACTCGGTTTTGAAAAATTAGTAAAATATTTTTCTGAAATCAGCAGCGAAAATTAGTAAAAAATCCGTAATTTGTAATAAGAGAATAGCAAAAATGATTACTAAAAATAAAAATTCTACTAATAACACAGTGAGACAAATGGTTGGGGTCAGTGATCGGGAAGGGTTCAAACTACCGGGGAAAGTTATATCGGTAAAAAAGAAGTTATACGTGTCCCGGCGTTTCGCTGGGTCACCCCTAGGAATCGAGATATATCGATTTGATCTTTGGTGGTCTTTTTTTTGATATAACTCGAGAACCACTAGTCGGATTTTGCTCAAATAATTTAAAAAAAATTAAAAATTACAATTTTTTCTTTAATCTGTTCATATAACGTTTTTCTATATACTCAACAGTTTTGCCGGTAAAAATAAATGTATGAAGAAAAAAATATTTTTTGCCTAAAATATTAAAAAAAAGTAATAAACAAAAGGTTATTGATTTTTATGGTAGCGGTAACAAACATTTATTTTTACCGGCAAAACTGTTGAGTATATAGAAAAACGTTATATGAACAGATTAAAGGAATTGTAATTTTTAATTTTTTTAAAATTGTTTGAGCAAAATCGGACTAGTGGTTCTCGAGTTATGTCAAAAAAAGATATATCTCGATTCCTAGGGGTGACCCAGCGAAATGCCGGGACACGTATAACTTGTTTATGACCGATATAACATTTCCCGTTGGTTTCATACCATCCCGATTTTGACTGTCGCATAGCGTAATCAGTATAAAAATAGTATAGTGCGATTGGAAACTGTTTACAAATTTTTTTACAAACTTTTTTATCTGAGTGTACAGATATAACTTAATCACATATATGACTATATGTAACTATTTTTACTCGGGTTGTTTAAATGATACGATATATTAAAGTATATGGTACTATATATGGTAGCATATATTATCATATCTGGAACTGTATTAAAAATGTTGTTCATAAGGTACCATATATGACCATATATTGTTGAAATGGCACCATATATCATAATGTATAGTTTAAATGTCACCACATATGGTAACATATTGTTTAAATGATACCATATATCAATATATATTGCACTATATATAGTAGCATATATTATTACTTCTGGAACTGTCCCGAGTAAAAAAAATTATATATAATCATATGTGGCATATATTACAATATATAATTAGACATGTCGTTATGTATATCCATATAATTTTATCGGTTTATATGGAATATAATAAAAATAAAATATAATTGTATCCGGCATTTACCTTATACAATTGTATTAAAGTTTTAAACTGATATCAGGTCAAAATTGGGATATAACTATATAATTTTGTATACAAATATATCTATTTGGACCTAAACTGATACCATGTGATATAAACCAATAAAATTGTATCAGGTCAAAAATCAGATACAATTTCATCTGATTAACACATAATTTAATCAGGTCAGATCTAAACTGATACAATTAGATAAATATTGATAAACAATTGATAAAAGTATATCGGGCCATTCTTCGGATGAAACTGTATATTTATACAGATATAACTTAATCACATATATGACTATATGTAACTATTTTTATTCGGGTTGTTTAAATGATACAATTAGATAAAAACTGATAAACAACTGATACAATTTTATCGGGCCATTTTTCGGATCATATGGTACATGGATCACTCTAAGTTATATATTACTAGGGCAAGGAATTTCATGCATTTAAAAATGGAAAATATGCGCCTAAAATATGCGGCTAAAAAAGAAAAATATGCATTAAAAATATAAGAAATATGCACTAAAGACTATTATTTTTGCAAAAATAATGTGATTTAAAACTTAAAAATATAATTAAGTTAGTTATTTTGCAAACAGACACAGAACTCGAATATTTTCCATAGGTCAATAAGGTTTTTAAGAATGTTTATTTTGATTGAATCAAAATATAAAAATTTGAATTTTTATATTTTTTTTTACAAAATAAAAAATTCTCCTAAAAATGCTCCTAAAAATTAAAAATATCCACAAATATGCATTAAAAAGCACAAAATATGCATTAAAAAGGCACCAAATATGCATTTAAAGTCAAAATATGCAAAAACATGCATTTATGACAAAATATGCAAAAGTATGCAACTACAAATCGATGCCATTTTGTTCTAAATTTGATGATTCGGATAAATATTTAGTCCATATTAGCTTTGGACTATCGACAAAAACATGCATTTGCATGAAATTCCTTGCCCTATATATTACCATATAAAGCTCCATATTATTTTTTTTAATAGGGAACATACCATATATGGTGCCATTTAAACAGTATATTGTCATATATGGCGCCATTTAAACAATATATGGTCATATATGGTAACTCAACTATAATATTAACTGTATTTCAGAAGCCATTAATTGTATTTCAGAAATTTTAAATGTATTTAAGAAATTATGGAATGTATTTTAGAAATTATTAATTGTATTTCAGAAATAATCAAATCTATTTCAAAACTTGTTGATTGTTTATCATAGTTAATAGAGAAAAATTTCTAAATTACATTTCATAATTTCTGAAATACAATTGATAATTTCTGAAATACAGTTTGATAATTTCTGAAATACAGTTGTGAATTTCGGAAATACTATTAATAATTTCTGAAATACAATTGATAAAACTGAAATTCAATTGACTAGTTCTGAAATACAATTCGTAAATCTGAAAAATAATTGATAAGTTCTGAAATACAATTGATAAAACTGAAATTCAATTGATTATTTCTGAAATACAATTGATAAATCTTAAAAATAAATGATACAATTGGAAATGGTGTAGAGCGTTAAAAAGATGTAAATAAAATTATTTTGTACAAAAATTCAATTAATAAAAAAAATATAATTTTATAAAAACATTTATAGAAAATAAAATTATAATTTTATAAAAAGAAATTCATTTTATAAAAAAAAAATAAAGCATAGCCGTGAACGGTATCGAACTCGCGACCTTCTGAGTTTAAACCTTATTTTAACAAAATATTGTAATTTTTATAAAATCAGTGCTCTGCCAGTGTATTATTTTTTAACTGTTGTCAATATCTGTCTGGGATCTTATTTAATCCCAAATAAATGGAGATCTTACGTAGTACCCAAATATAATGCGGGATCTAATTTTATCTGTCATTTTTCTGGATAGTTTTAGATGTCAATCGCCAAATATATTGCTGTTTCTAATTCGATCTGCCATTTTAATACCGAAATAAATTGCTGGATCTAATTCGAGCTGCAATTTATGGGATAAATGAAGATCTTACCAAATCCCCTAATATATCACTGGATTTAATTCCATCTGCAATTTATCGTAAAAGTTAAGATCTTACGCAATCCCGAAATATATTACTGGATCGTATTTGATCCGTCATTTTTTGGATAAATTTAGATCTTACTTAATCCCCAAATATATTGCTGGATCTAATTTGATCTGTCATTTTTCTGATGAAATTAGATCTAAGTTTATCTACAAATATATTGCTGGATCTAATTCGATGTGGCATTTTTCGGATAAATTTAGATCTAAGTTTATCCCCAAATATAAAAAAAAATTAATTTTGTATGGAAAATTTGTTTTATAAGTCACTTAAAAATTTTCAAAGTGATTATGCATATGACCCTTAGGTCCGATTACTGAATATTCAGTTAAAATTTAGCCAACAGTTAAATTCAAATTTTGTATGGGAAACAACAACAAATGTGTCAGTTAAAGTCCCAGTTAGTAGCTAACTGGACATTCAGTAATCGGGCTTTATGTTTGATTTCCTCCTTTAGTTAGGGTTTATTCACTTACATTATTGGACTATAATCAAAAAATTTATTTTTTCGAAACAAAAATGTTGAAATTCTTTCAAGAGACTGTTTTTTTTTTGCAGAATTCTACATTTTCTCTCTATCTTAAAAAAGTCTTCTAAAATGCGTATAAGCTCATGTTTTCCATTTCCCCAATAAATAAAAGGAGTTTTTTCTTATTTTTTAGCTTTTCTCTCCTCATGATAAAACATTTTGCGATTTGGAACCGTAAAATTGTAATACAAATTTTAAAAGTCACAAATTGTTTCACATTAATTGGAATACTACAATCTCCATAAGACCATTTTTGCGACATTTTAAAATCGTCCTGTCTATTAAATTATGGAGGCTATACCTCCAAAAATTACGAACAAAATACTGGGCTTTTAGATCTGTCCGAAAGTGTTTTTTTTTTTAGAAAGAAAGAGCAAACAGCGCTTTTAGAAATAATAACTTTTAGTTTTAAAGGTGGATTCGTACTAATGGAATAATTTACGCTGTGAATTAATAAAAATAGAAAATTTCAAGATTTTTAGCAATTCTTTGCAAGTTTTATAACAAAATTTGCATATATAGCAATACAAAATGATTATTTGCAAAAAAACCGGAAAAACCGGTTATTCGAACCGGTTTTGAATTAAAAAAACCGAAAACCGGTTTTTTAAAAAGGCAGTTTTTAGAAGTATTCGAAAACCGGGTTTTCGAATAGGTCGAATACTTGAGAACTCTTATTGGCATTGTTTAATGCCTAAACGCCCAATTATAAATGACAAAAAAGCTTCATTTTGATGTTTTGATAAAAATAAAAAATTAAGAAAAAAACGAAAAATTCAAGTACACTCATAGAAAAAAGTTTGTAGAAAATTTAGTAAAACTGTTAGTACTTCAACTTAACAAACTTTTAACTAATTTTTAGTTAAAATTTAAATTTTAGTTCATTTTTTTGCTACCTCCACATTACTAACTTACAAATTTTTTTGCTATTTTTTTTTGCTGAATTTAGTTACTAATTTTTAACAATAAATTTGCTAACTTTACAGTATTTTGCTGAATTTTAGTTACTAATTTTTAACAGAAGATTTGCTAAATTTACAAATTTTTTGTAAACTAAACCACCAATTTTGGAGCGCTTATAAACAAAATGTTAAATGACTTATAAAAATTACTGCATATTTTTAACTCGCAAAAAATAATGCAAAAAGTTTTTAAATAAAGCTAAATTGAAATGGTTGAAAATTTGTCCTACTCATAAAATATCTAAATTATTAAAATTTATGAGAAAAGTTTCTATTTATCGTAATTCATTAATTAATCAAGGTTTATTTTGGACGAACCCTTTTAATATGAAAATTGTGATTAAAAGTATATCTGGGGAGCAAGTCGAGTTTACGGGGATGACCCTAATTTTTCCCCCCAATATTGTACTTTTTAAGCTTATTTAAAGAATACGATATTTTTAATCGGCCACACCTTCTTTGGAGCTTTAGAGGTGAAAATGGAAACTCAAATAAATTCGGAAGTACATATCCGATCAGTAAACAATGAAAATCAAAAGAAGGGTTTCTGAAATACATTTTCCCAATCAGAAAAATACAAACGGGAAAGTGGTGGTAAAGTAGTTTAACAGGTACAAGTACTGGCAAAAAGTGCTTTCCCATTCCCAAAATGATAACATCATTAGACAAAAGGACCGGCTGTTCAAAAAGCGCCGGAAAAGCACTGGAGGAACAAAATTTTTGAACGTTGGCAAAACACTGGCAAAACTAATAAACAGGTGGTCTGGAAATATATGTTCCAAAATAAAATTTAAAAAAAGTTCATATGTATTTTTTTGGTCTGGCGTGATTTGAACCCAGGGCGTCAGATTGGCAGACTATTGCTCTACCCACTAAGCTAACGAGACATATAATATTTGATGGCTAAACACATAAATGAGTGATAATAGCTGGACAACTACTGGCTGTGCCAAAAGGCTAGTACTGGCAAACAATTTTTTGTAACTAATATGCCAGCGTTGGGGGGGCAAAAGAAAAGTTGGTCTTGAACAAGCTTTCCAACAAACAAAAAATTGATTTTATAAAACAAAAAAAATTTAAATTAAAAAAAATCAAAAAATTTTTTTTTTCCTTGCACCCGGATTTGAACTCGGAACCTTCTGACTACAAACCTTTTTTAACGAAGCGTCAGCATTTTTATAAAATCATTGGTCTACCAGTGAATTGATTTTTATACCACTGGTAGCATTGGCTAGGTAGCACTGTATAACCACTGGTTGCAAACCCTGGCATATCACTCTAAGCCAATTCTATGCCAGTGGTTTTTTTATAAACCCCCGAAATTTTTGGAAAACAAATACTGGAAAAACGCTTTTTTGCAAACGCTGGCAAAGCGTCCCAAATGAGTGTTCTGCCAGTCATTTATTTTTAACACCGTGGTTACCCAGTGGTATGCCAGTGCTTGATTTTTTGTACCACTGGCGATTTCTGACTGGGTTGTTATGGTTAACATATTATTGTCTATAGATATTACCACTTTTACAAAAAATCACTCTTGGGAAATTTTCATTGGCATTGAAATATAATTGCATTACTTTATCTCAATGTCAATGCCAACAAATTTCATCACCATTCAATGCCAATGAAATTTTTTTTAATTAGCATTGGTGAAAACAATGGTTATGAAATGTACACATAATTGAAGAAAAAGCATTGTAATTAGGGTTTATATAAAATCCCGGGAAATCCCGTCCCGGGAATTCCCGGGAATCCCGCCCTTTTTTCAATCCCGCAATCCCTGGAATTTAGTGCGGGATTTCCCGGGATTTTTTTTATTCTTCTACAGAAGTTTTAGCTAGGATATTAAAATTTTGGAAGCTTTATTTCAATTAAAAACATTGATTGTTTTAAAAATAATTTAAATAAAAAATATTTAAAATTAAAAAATGCGATTTAAAATTTAATAATATAATATATAATATAAAAAAATATTATCTATTCAGAATTTTTTGGGTTTAGTTACACCGAAAACAAATTTTATTAGACATTATCAAGTTTAAATACCAACAAAATACTCATACCTCGGAAATTTTATATTTTTTAATGATAGTCTTTGTTCAAATAAATCAATATACATACACAACATTTCAACATCAGTATTTCAGCTCCAAATACCTCCAAAAAAACTCGGCATTAAAATTAAAAAAAAAAAAAATGATAATATTTTCGTATTTTCAATTGGTATGTTTTGAGTTTTTATTACCTACTTCAAATAATTTCATTTAAATTTCAATTGCTATTACCTTATTTCAGTTGTATTTTTCAAATTTTATGTTTTTGTTAAATTAAATATTGTTGACCTTTGGTGTTGTTATATTTTTAGTATTGTTTGGCTTTAGGTCATAAAATTTTAAAAAATAAAATATTTTGTATTTTATTTTTTAATTTTCTCCCGATATTTCGATTTGCATCGCAAATCATCCTCTTGGATATTAAAAAAAAACAATATATTAAAAATTATATTTTTGAATGGGACTGAGTTGAAAACTTCTCGTTGCACTTAAAACTTACTATTATTTTTAAAATAATGCATCAGATGCTTTTTCAAACTATTTTGGATTTTATATATGTTAATTTAAAAAAAATGCAACAATGAAAATTAAATAATATTTTTTTAAGTAGTTGTGCCATAAAAAATTTCTATTCAAAAAATACCAATTAAAGTTATAAAACTAGTTAATAATATTTTAACGTCTATTTTTATAAAAAGATTTAGACGATTTGCCTAAAAATTTGTGTGAAAAATACTCACTTTTAAACTTTTTAATGAAAATAGACGAATACTTCTGAAAATCTGCATAGAAAAAAAATATCTAGAAATAGAAATTTTTGGATTTCATATTTAATCAAAAAATCGATCTTAGTTCTGATTCTAAAGCTGGTCCGATTCAAATTTGCACCCATTAACAATTCCTTTATATCCTGAAAGAATTTATGATTCAATTTGTTTAACCGTTTAAACCGCGAATTAATATTTAATTAACGTATTTCTAAGAGTTGTTTTAAAATTAAGATGGCCTTCCATACAAATATATTACCTGCATATTATTTCGCTATTAAACTGTTAAACGAATTGATGTCGAAAAAGTGGAAGATATGGATATTTTATATTAAGCCCTTATTTCAGAATATATTAAGTAGATTTTCTCATGACTGCAACCAAAAGATGAACTTTGTCGTAAGTTTTTTTTGATAGATATCGAGTTTTTCAAGTAAACATACGTCGGATATATTCATTTTCTAACGAGCGGGAATTCCCGGGATCCCGGGAATTTCAGAAAAAAATCCCGCTGTCCCGGGAAATGAAAAAGTCCGGGAAAAGAAAAACCCTAATTGTAATATAAAAAAAATATAAGAAATATGCGAATTTTTAATTTTTTTTTCTTAATTTATTCTTTTATTAAAACATGAAAACAAATACTTCTTTCATCAATTATAAATGGGCATTTAGGCATTGAACAATGCCAATTGAAAAAATTTCAATTAATTGACATATTCAATAAACTGGTCCCAAGTATGTTTTTAAACACACATTTATTTTTTATTTCTTAATTTTCATTTCATTTGCTCCTTTTTACCTTTTTCCAGTCCACTAGTAATCTGCAAAAGTTTTGTTGATTTCAGAATATTTTACCAAAAATTTTGTAGATTTAACAGTTTTTTTTTTTGCTATTTTCATTCTATTTAAATTGTTATTTGCAATTAACAAAAATTTAGCTCAAATATTACTAAAATTCTGTAAATTTAACAGTTTTTTTGCTGTTTTAATTTTATTAATATTTAGCAAACTGATTCTGCTAATATTAGCAGTTTTTTCTGCAGCATCATTTTTAACTAATTTTTAGTAACTTTTTCTGCTATTTTTACGGACTTATTTGTGTCAAGTTTACATTACTAGAGGCTGATCCATCTAGACTAATCAGTGTTAAAAGAAGAGTGAACAGTATACCGTACCTCAAAAAAAAGTTCGCCGTACACTGTCCAATCTAAATTAAACGTAGGGTCGCCATTTTACATTTTTCGTTATATGTTTGGCATATATATCAAAGTATGATACATCGATGTTTTTCTCGCGAGGGGACCAATTTTTTTTTGGAATTGCCTTGCAAAAATACTTTATATTTGAAGGTGTACGGCTCAGTTTTTCTTTTGTTGCCTGTAAGGTGGTACGGTCTAGTGAACAGCGTATACTTGATAAAACTTGATAAAATAACGAATATTTATGTTTTGTAGCACATAAAAGTTAAATAGGATGATCACGTAAATGAAATTAGCATCACACTCACTCACGGTCACGAGAGAAAAATTCCAATAACGCACAATTACTCACGAACATTTTTTTGCTCACTCAAGTGATGAAAGTTTTCACTCACACTCATCCGTGACCACGCTTTATTCACATAAATAAAAAAATCTTCAAACGTACTGATCTGTAATGTTAATATAAGCATTAAACTCAGCTTTTATAAGTTATATTCTTACAAGAAACTATCAGATTTTCCACACAAGTTATCAGATCTTGGGGGAGAAAAATTATTTTTGCTCCCAGAGGCGGGCTTTGGCGCAGCCACAATAGAGTACAGAATAAAATCACAATATCCAGGTTTTGTAACCAGATAAGGATTTGGAACTTAACAAAAAAAAAAATTGAGTGATATAAAAATTCGGGTTTTAAATTAAAATTAAATTTTACAATTCAACAAAGTTTACCACATTTTAATCTGTTTGAGAACAAATAAAATCTGCAATTTCACCAAAAACAAAAGAAATTTATTTCGAATCGCCGTGTTCGCAGTGAAATATTTCATTCAGCGATTAAGTACTCTTAAATACTCGTATCCTCTTTCATATGCGCTACATAGTATCTAAATCAGACCTACTGAAAAAATTAAATTTGGCCGCCTTCTATAAATATGTGCCAGAATGCGACGTGCTTGCAAAAAGTCCTATGCGTACTTTTAACAAATCTTGAAGCGGCTTGTTGGAAATGGTTATAGCCAGGGCAGCAACTTTCACGCAAATGCATGTTTGTAGTTATATAGTAGCCCAAAAACGATCTTGATCAAATATTTTTCTGCATCAAAGAATTTGCAATAAAGTGGCATCAATTTATTTTAATTCATATTTTGTTATAAGTTGATATTTTTGCATATTTTGCTTTTAAGTGCATATTTCTACATATTTTATGATTTTTATTTTATATTTTTGCATCTTTTGAATTTAGTTTCATATTTTTTAAAAACTAAAATAATTAGGAGTACTCATTATAAATCGTAAATTCCTTGTAAACCTTGTATAAATACAAGCCATATTTTTTATGTATGGAGTTTGACAATAAGCTCATAAACATACCAGGTTTACACAGTTTACGGGTAGAATACGTGTTTATATGAAAACCCCTATTAAAAATAAACGAAAGAAATTACATGTTTGTTAACCTTAGTTCAGAACAACACTTAAAGGAGAATGATGTTTCTCCATGATGCCTTACAATTACACATTTATATTGGTTTGATATTTAAGCAAACGCTCTCGAGTTATTATTTTTGGATTTTATGTTCATATTTTATTTTAGTGCACATTTTCACATAAGTGCATATTTTAACGCATATTCTGTAGTTTTACAGCATATTTTAAGCGCATTTTTTCGATTTTTAAGTGCATGAAAGTCGCTGGTTATATTTATCTACTAGAGCTTCTCTTTCTCGCAAGAAATTTGATGGTACGTTCTCAATAATTTGTTTGGTTTCCCATTTGATAAGAAAACAAGAAGCACCCATGGTTTTTTAATTGTATATCGATGGTCATAAGCTGAGAACTCATAATTGCCTTTTTTTACAACTTGAGTTAATTATGCCAAATGTATTTTTCATTATAGAGAAGTCACTTGGCATTCTTATCTCAAGTTTTAAAACAAGTTGTCAGTTACGAACCTTCAACTTACGACCATTGGTATACTGTTTTATCAGCGCACAAGTTTGTTTATTTTTTGAAATAAATTCAGCAAGTTTTGATTTTCTTTTTCAGTATTTTCGTTTCTTTTTCTTATTTTAGTTGGTGCGTTTATATAACGAAGAAATCTTATACTAGCAACAACTCACATTAAAGCACAAATTTTATCATATTTGTTTAACTTATCGACAAAACAACATTTGAAACAGAATCCTAATGAAGCGACAAAGTTGAATTAGACTAATATTATTTCAAATTTCAATTATGAGACGACCAAATGTTAAATGGCTTTTTAAAACGGCCTGTCTATTGCTAGTAGCTGGAACATTATTTATACTTATAACTGGATATTTATCTGCCAGTCCCTACACAAATAGATTACCAAATCAAAGACCAAATGCAGTGCCATATCAGCAAGAACAGCCTGAATATCATCCGCAACGGAGACAGGACTTTCAACATAAAGAATCACTATTAGAAGAACAACCTGTGGTTCAGGCACCGGCAAAACAAGAGCGACGAAGAGATCATGTGAAATCACCACCAGCATTTGTGCCACCTGTTGATCAGCCAGACATACAAATTAATGATGTCATTGAAGAGGTAAATAATGCTATTGATGAGGAGGAACCACACCAAGAGGAAGAAGAAGAGAAACAACAGCAGCAGCAACAACAAATACTGCCGCCAAGCCAAAGCAAAAAAGATTGGCATGATTATACAGCCATGGAACGTGATGCTAAACGTATTGGTTTCGGTGAACAGGGTAAACGTGCTTATAACAATGATGAATCAACACGTGAATTAGAGCGCAAAATGTCTTTAGAAAATGGTTTTAACGCATACTTGTCAGATATAATTTCTGTTAATCGTTCGGTGCCAGATTTACGTAATAAAGGGTAAGTGTTTAAATAGTTATCTAAAAAAAACAAATCAAAAATAAAGAGTGCTAAGTTCGGCTGCATCCTACCCATTGGTTTCTTCATACGAGGGTAACTATTTAGGTTTTGAGTTTAACAATGAAAAAACAGAAATTTGTTATTGCAAATATCTTTATTGTTTTTAAAAATGTTCTCCTTTATGATGTACACACTTTTGCATGCGTTCGAATTACTTGTCACTTGTCGTTTTTTTCATTCCGAGTGACACACATCCAAAACATGGTTATTTAATGCATATATGGCTTTTTCTGCTAAAGAAAATCGTCGTCCATGTAGTTTATCTTTGATGTGCGGGAAGAAGAAAGTGATTGGGGCCAAGTCAGGGCTGTACGGCGGATGATCCAATAATTCGATCTTTTGAGTACTCTAAATGTCACTTGTTTGAGCCGATGTGTAAGAGCTCGCGTTGTCATGGTGAAGAATTATTTCTCCGAACACTTACGACAAACAAATTGTGGTGTACCATTCAGAATTTACTGTCCGACGTTATTCTAAAGGCACTGTTGTCACATGACCAGTTTTTTACAAAAAACAGGCGACCATTTGTTTCGAAGTGCTTCGAGGACGAACAAATTTTGTTGGATTTCGTTCATCATGAAAGACCCATATTTAGTTTCAGGCTTATATGCATAGATCCATGATTCGTCACACTCAAAAAAAGTTTGACTGTTACTACATGACAGTTATTTATGTAGGAATCAGTAGTTGTTGTTTTAATTAATTAATTACCGTAATTACAGTTGTTTTTCTATTGAAAAATACAAAACAACTTTTTGACAGTTATTTAAGAAAACAACTAACGAAAAGTACTGTAACTTCGTAACAGTTTAAATCAGGTATTTTTAATATCTTAATAAAAAACTACCAAAACAGAATTTTTATAGTAAACAGTTGTCTTTGTTAGTTACCCAGCAAAATATTGGTAAAGACACCTCATTGCTGTCTGCATTACCAATAATGATATATCATTCCCTTTTGCATTATTTTGTAATATAAAATAATGACTTCCTAATAACGGCCTATTGTAGTCATTGCTTTTAAATACAAAATAATGACTTACCCGAAATAGTTTAAATAAGTACTTTTTACAAAGTTAAATTTTATACATTTTTATTTATTATATGATATTATAATTATAAAACATATTTATTTTATGTTTAAATTTTTATGACTAGTCCTAAAATTACACACTAGAAACTACTTAAATTTTTCTGAATGTATTTTCTTAAGCTAATAGTATTTGCTTAACTCCTTATTTTTAAGAATCAAGTAAGCAATCGGATAACCACTTATAATTAAAGTTTTTGTAAGCATGTGTGTAACCACTAATTATTTAAAATCTCATAACTACTTATTTCTCATTTTTTCGTAAGCGGGCGGGTAAGCGTGACTACTTATAAAAATGACCACGCCAAACAAAAATAATGAGTTTAGACGCCAAAAAATAAGTTGTGCGGAGCTATGAATTTCTATTATATAACCACTTATTTGGTAATGAAAGATTTTGCTGGGTAGTTCTAAAATTACACTCTAGCAAAAACTTTAATTTCTCTGAATGTATTTCCTGAAGCTAATAGTATTTGTGTAACTCTTTATTTTTAAGAATCAAGTAAGCAGTCAGATAACCACTTATAATTCAACTTTTTGTAAGCATGTTTGTAACCACTTATTATTCAGAATCTCATAACTACTTACTTCTCATTTTTTCGTAAGCGAGCGGGTAAGCGTGACTACTTATAAAAACGACCACGCCAAACAAAAATAATAAGTTTAGACGCCAAAAAATAAGTTGTGCGGAGCTATGAATTTCTATTATATAACCACTTATTTGGTAATGAAAGATTTTGCTGGGTATTTAAAAAATAAACATTTCTTTCCATTGGTTCTAGGAAAGTTTTTTTCATAAGTTTTTCTCTATTGGTTGTAAAATGAAAATTGTAAATTCTATTTAGAATTTGTAATATTTGATCTTAAACCGAACGAAGATAACACTCATTGTAAAAACATCTTCAGATCAACTAAGAATCTACAATAAAATTTCGTTGAATTTCAAAAATTCTTGTTTAGTTTATATTTGCTATTATTGATATATTCCTAGTTTGCAAATAAAAATAAGAAACTTGTATTGCATCTACAAAGCATAAAAACATAATAGGCCTTTTTTAATCATTGGATTTATTTTTGGATTTATTTTATTTTGTTAAAAGATCCATACTTTGTTTTTTAGTTTTCAAAATTTATAATTTTTATCAAAATCTCCCAAGAAACATTTTTACGGACTCACCGGCATGTACGGAATCATGAATCCGGCTTTTACGGAACATTAACGGTCCGTAATAAACGTATCCGTCAAAGCTTGTACGTAAACGGAACATTAACGGACCGTGTAATCGGATTTTCGAACACAATACGTTTTAAATCCGTTTCCGTACCGTAAAATACGGACTTAGTTGATTCTAATTTGTGTTCAAAATAAAAGCAATTAAATTATTTTAAAAACTAAAGCTCAACCCTTTATTTTGGAAAAAATACTTTTGTGGCGAGAAATTAGTGGCGATAGCTAGAATAGGTCCAACACATCATCGACTAAATAACTTCAAGTCGCATACATATATTAGATGGTAAGATTAATAAAATTTAGTGCGTGTTTTACAATGTTTTGTGTAAGATGGTTTGTTTTTGTAACAAAAGCTATGTTCCACGTACGTTAACGCGGCTACCCAATTTTTCCAAAATTCTGTGCAAATTGTTGTTGTTTCGAGTAAATTGGGAACCCGCGGTAACGATGTGGAACAGACCTAAAGTTTGCGAATTTGAATCGTATGCAAAACACCATCGTATTAAACCATAACTAATTTATTTTTTCTTTTGCATGTAGATGAACGATTTATTATGGGTGACCATAGTGAATTGATAAGCTACAGTAATTTTGACTTAGCTGAAAAACCAACTTTTGCAAGAATTTTTGTGCATGTAATCCAAAAACGCAGCTAAGTCAAATTGTTTATCTGCCTTAATGTGCAGGTATACCAATACAGAATGAAAACAAACAAAACAAATGAAGGTAATGATGACAACTTTGTGCTTTGCACCAGATTTTGCAATTTTTATGGTTAAAAAACGGCTAAAGTAGGATATTTTTGACACAAAAAATTGACGACACATTTATTTTATATGTGTTTTTTTTCCTAGAATTGAAAAACAAAGCAATACACAAGAGGCAGCTAACGGTGATCTTTTTCATGAAAATAATGTAAAACGCAGTTGCAAAAAGTACACTTAAAGAAGACAATTGCGTACATAATTTTGTAAAATAGAAACGAAACCAAAATTTTGTGCATTTATAGCAAATGTGCACTTAAGAAAAAGGCAGTTAAATCAAAACTACTGTATATAAAGTGGTAAACTAAGAGGTAAACTGATGTACGAAATATAATGTAAATGTAAATAATAGCCGGTTTTTCTAATCACTTGGATTTAATAAATCCAAAAAGTAGTTCTAAAAGTGCTCAACAGATGGGGTTAGATTCTCCATATTTTAAAAAGAATTTTCTGTCCGACACTTCTTTCACCCTAATTTTTAATACCGAATTCGATGATGAAGGATTTTACTTTAAAATGTTGGTTTTTTAATTTTTACTTAAAAAATAAATAAAAATTGTTTTTTCGACCTTTTTAATTGATTAATTAGAAATTTATTAATTCAGTTCGAGGCCAATTTCTTTATTATGAATTAACATAATAAGCACTTTTTTCAAAAACTGCTATTTTTCTTCATCAGGATACTCTTCTAACAAATACTTCACAGAGTTTTTGCTTTCAAAAACCTCTACACTTTCAGGAATGAAAAGACGATCGTTTCGGGGATTACATTTAATATGAGATATTGGTGCTTCAAATTGCATTGCACTATTGCTACCACTTTCTAAAGAAAACTAAAGAAGGGGACCTGGAAATCCCCGAAACGATCGTCTTTTCATTCCTGAAAGTGTAGAGGTTTTTGGAAGCAAAAACTCTGTGAAGTATTTGTTAGGAAAGTATCCTGATGAAGAAAAATAGCAGTTTTTGAAAAAGTACTTATGTTAATTTATAATAAGGAAGTTGGCCTTGAACTGAATTAATAAATTTCTAATTGATTTCACTTTAACTTTGAATTTTTAATTATATTTTATATAAAACAGCGATAAACAGTCTGCCTTTTCCGTTTTATCACTTCAATTCATATTTTTACACAATTGAAAAATTCTATTGCAATATTTAATATTCACTAATTGGAGTTCATTAAATTACTTACAGTATACTGTAGAGTGAAAAATTGCTATTTCTATTTCAATTATTTCTCCATGTCCAAGATGGAAAATATGTATTTGGTGAGGTTGTAGTTTTTTTTTTCTAAACATATTTCATAAAAAAAAAATTTAATAAAAACTTTTTATTTCCCAATATGCACTGAAAAATTAAAAATTAAAATGCTTTAAATTTGGCTTGAAATCAGCTTTATTTTAATCCATTTGTAAAGCACAATTCCAGCTAATACAAAAAAGTTTGAAATTGTAAAATTTGAAACAACTGCCAAAAAAATTAAAAAATAAAAATAGAAGCAGATTACAGAAATTGTATACCGAAAACGAATAGGAAGGAAAATATGTGTGACCTTCTCCGAGAAAAGGGACCTAGTGTGTGAAAATGAAGTTTTAAATTAAACACACTAGGTCCCTTTTCTCGGAGAAGGTCACATACACACAGAGAATAAATCAGTTGGAAATCGAATACACTAACCATGATTTTACTACTATAATATAAATTTGATACCAATTTAATAATATCAGTTGCGTTAATAAAAAGTTTTCGTTAATATGAGAAAATTAGAAAATACAACTGATTATTTATTATTTTTTCTACAAAATTCGGGCCTTCCAACCAATTAAGGCCAAAGTAAAATGTTTAACATCTATTCGATTGTGCCAATTACTTGAAGAATTAATTTAGTTCACTCTTTGCCATTAGTTAGCTTTTGCAATTAAAACTTGGTTGTAATAACCAAATTGCAACATATTTATTTTTATTAGTTCTTTACTAGCAATTTTATATTGAATGATGGCCACATTAACCAATGTTTATAATACATCGGAAGTATCTTACTAGATTTTCAGTTATAATACCCAAAATAAAATTGCTGAAACAACATTGGTGACCACAACCGAAAACAAATTGCAAATTTAAACAATTTTGGAAATTGTAACCAACATGTTGGTTATTAACAAAAAGAGAAATTTTTAAACGTCAATAATAAAAAAAAAAAATAAATAAATAATTCGAAATTTTGAAAATGTTTCAAAAAAAATCAATACAAAAAATATTAAAATTTAAATAAATCAGTATAATGGCTCAATATTTAATTTGTGTACAAAAAATTAGAAATGGTAAGTTAACCCTTTTTATAAGAAATTACGGGATTGATTACAGATTGGGATATTGAATATGTGGCTTAAAATTATAAGAACTTCCATCAACTGCATTTTCTGAAGATATGTTGTATGTATTTTTATTCATGTTAATATGTTTAAAGTTATTGAAAATAAAAATAAACGAATAAAAAAAATTTTGTTGTATTTAATTCGGTAGGAATTCATAAATAAATTCGGTTGTATCTACCGAAAATGTTAATTCGGTCGGATTTACCAATATAATGTTTTCAAATTCAGTTGGTATAACTGAAAATTTGGTATTCGTAATAAAATAAAATTGGAAATGCAACTGAATAATGTGATAGTACGTGCAACTACCAAAATTCGGTTGGCAACAAATTCGGTTACCACAACGAATCTGTTCTCTGTGTGTATGTTTATATATTCAACAAAATTGTGTGGAAATATTTTCAAATAAAACTGATTTTTTTAATTTTTTCTTATTTCGTTTAATTTTGACGGCTTTTAATTGCAATATTTTGTTTAAAAAAAAAAACTAATTTTTATCTAATTTATTCTTTATTCAGGGCAAAATGAAGTTCTATTTTAATCGCTTTAAAATTGTCAAAGTTATACATTTTTTTATAAACATGGAATCTCTGCATTTATAAGAAAATTGAAAATATTAACCTTAATGATTGTGCAAACAAGAATCTCGAGTTGCTGAAATTAAATGTTTAGAAAAATTACGATAACTTTTTCAATTTTCAATTAATTTAAACAAAAGAATCTGATTTTACTAAGAACTAAACCCACTTTCAGAATGAATTACAATAGTAAAGAATTGTTTAATACTGTAAAAAAGCCGTCAAAGTATACAAATTAAAAAAAAAAATTATTTTAGTATTTAAAAAAAAAACTGTCAACATATTTCAGTTACAAATAAATAAATCTATATATATTTGGAAAGCTAAATTTTTTGTCTTTCCAAGAACGTTACAATATTCAAAATCGGTTGAAAAATTGCTGAATTTCAAATTGTTAAGTGCTTGAAGTTGCTCAAAAACAGAGTTTTGACACTATCACACAAAATTCAAAATGTCGGAAATTGACTGTTTCAACAAATTTTAAAATAAATTTTAACATATTAATTTTTGCAACAAAATATTCCTTTTACTTTCACCAAGCTTTTCCAACACGAAATAAAACGAAGAAAATAATTCGGATGTGGATCACAGAACAGCAAAAAAATTCGGAATGTTTCACTTTAGAATTTTTTATGTGGATTCGGAACTTAGAAATAAACAAACTCTATTTTCACTCAAAATTAAATGTGTTTTTAGAATAAACTAGAAAAAAATATGGTTCGAAAAAAATTATGCTCGAAAAGATGTCAAAGTTGATAAACTTAGAAGAAAAGTTAAAAAATTCAGATATTCACCCCTGTTCTTAGTTCCGAAACTTTTTAATTAGAGTTGAATTGTAAAATCACACGGAATTAAAAATTTCGAAAATTTGTTGTTTCTACCAAATTTTAATATTCATAGACTAATTTTAAAATAAATTATTATATTATAATTGTTGTTAATAAATATATATTCGTTTCACTATCATCAAGCTTTTTCTACACGAAATAAAACGAAAAAAAAAATTCGGATGTGGATCACGGACCAGCAAAAAAATTCGGAATGTTTCACTTTAGAATTTTTTTGTGGATGCGGAACTCAGAACAGCGTCGATTATTGTAAATATCTTCGTCCGCAATGTCTTAAAAATGTGTCTTTCGATAATAATTTCAGGTGTACTGAAAGTTCTGAAAAATGTGATGTGATCTACTTAACCAAACCTACGACCATAAATTCGAATGAATTAATTCTTTAATTCACTTTTGGACTTTTAATTAAAATTTACTAATAATCTTACGATTAAACCATTCCTTATGAATTCATTCACTGGCTTCATTCTTTTAATTTTCATGCATAGTGAATGAATTCTTTCATGAATTCATTCTTTTTATAATGATCTTTCACGTTTCATTCGGTTTGTAAAAGTTTAAAATAAATGTTGCGTTTTTAATTATTTTTATGGGTTGTGTATATGATATCAATATTAAATCCCTAAAATAAGCCACATTTTTATTTAATTTGTAATTATAAACTAAAGTGTTTTGAGAATCATTAGTATATTCATACCTTAGATCTTTTACTGATTTAATAAAATGACAATTTTGATAAGCCATTTTGTAAAAGATTAGAATAAATGAAAAAATTAATTATTTAAATTGATTGTAATTCTATAAGGAATGTATTCAACATAAGAATGCATTCTATTTAATATTAAAATTTGGGAATGAAACCTATGAATTAATTATAAAGGAATGTTTTGATGGAATAATATATATTCAATTTCTAAAGCTGAATTCGGTTTTGTGCGAATTAACCTAAAATTGAATTAATTCTTTCGAAGCTCTGCCTACAATCTACACTTGGTCATTTGAAAAGTATATATGTATATTGTTCATTTGGATTCTCTTCTCTATTGCATATCCAAATTTCAGCGAAATCTGTCAGAAGTTTTCAAGCAAAACTTCCAACTTAAGAAATATTTATGACAAAAATCCTTCTTAGCTCTGACTATAAAACTGGTTCTTTTATTTTTTTTAACTAAAAAAAAATACTCTTGATGATTCAGGAAATGATGAAGTAGAAAATTTGTTTTAAAAATGACATTTGCTTTTAATTTTTTTATTTTGGAAAATTGATACTTCCAGCCGAAATGTGCCGAGAAAAATCGGCGGCGGCGGCTGAGGCAAAAATGACCGGCGGCGGCGGCTTACGGCGGCTGGCTTGTTTCCAGAGTTTCGAACGACTGCTAATAGCAGTCGTAATTTAGTTAAATTTTCATATTTTGTAAGCAACGTGCTTAAAAAAAAGCACTCGCTTTCATTTTATATTATGAACTTGCTTTTTTCAGTCTAACTGTGTAAGTAAATTTCAAAACACACACAGTCATCATTTACATTTTTTAAGTTTTCAAACTAAGCGCAGCGTAACTGTGTGAGTTCAGCAACAAAACAAGTTGTGTTTCTTCTGCTTGCTGCGTTTTGAGTTACTGGTTAATGTGTTTTTACTTGACTGAGTAACGAAAAAAAAACTGCATAGTAGACTTCGAATAGCAGACTGGATAGTAGACTGGGGTCAGCAAACTATGTAGTTGGAACTTAAAGAGTTTTGTATATGCAAACAAAAGAAAAAAGAAACACTAGCAGCTTTAAAAAGAAAATACAATTAAACTTATCATATTTCCTATTTTATTTATTATTTTGTTAATTATATAATTTATATATTAATTAATTTCACACTTTATCGTAAATATATATGTACGTATAATACTTTATTCTGATCAATTGTGGTACATAGTACATATGATTTGATTTTTTTAAATTGTCATTAATATGACATTAACTTACAACAATTGATTTTTTGGACAAATTACTACACCCAAAAAATACATGGTAGTTGATCATTATTTTTTCAATTGTGTCATATGTTGGCTGAACAGAAAAATTTGTTATTTTAACAAAATTTATTCCTGTTTTTCAGCTTAAAATAAAATCTGTTAATTTTAAAACATTTTTTGTTAAATTTAAAAAATCTAAATTTAAGTAAACTTTATTTTTTTATTACTATTCTTTTGTTTTTGTTAATTAATTCATATATTAATTAAATTAACACTTTATCGTAAATATATACATTTCTGCATTGATTCAATTGGTACATATAATTTGCAGGTTTTTTTTAATTAATCCACTCTGATATATGTATGTAGGTATATGTAAAAAATATGTCGTTTAGGTAACACTACCTTACAACAATTAATTTTTTGGAGAAATTACTACACCTAAAAAAATACATAGTTGTTGATCACTATTCAGTTATGTCATATGTACTACATATTTTTTTTTTCAAGGTCGGTTACCGTTATCGTTATAACACCTTTATCGATAAAATACCGTTTTAAATTGAATACCGTTATCAATACCTCTAAAAAAAATTGGAAATACCGTTATCGTTACCGATATCGTTATTTTTATAGGTAGTTCCCGGTATTTATTAATTTATGTAAAAAATGCCAGTTTTTGAAATTTTTTATTTTATAATCTTGAGTTTTTTATAAAAAAATTTATAGATAACAATTTTACTTATTAAAAGTAACAGCATTGAATTCATAGCTCATAATCTGTATTTTTAACAACTAAAATTAAAAATATGCTATATTGAATGAGGGGTATGTATTGTTGATCTTTTATTTGGTAAAGCACCGTAAGTTGTTTGAGTTTCACGTGAAAAAACTGTTATACTCCATATAAAAAAAATGATTTTTCACGACAATTAGTTTACGTGAAAATTGTGTAGAGTTTGTTTTCACGCAAATTTAATGTACAAGATTATTATTTATCTTGGGAAAATGTGACATTTTATGTTTATTTTGATTGTGTCTTTGTTATAAAATTAAAAAATTGTTCATTTGTTTAAATTAAATTGCAATTTGAGGCATTTAAATTTCGAGTGAAATTTTTCCACGTGAAAAACAACTTACGGTGCTTAAATGAATTTTTTTTTTAGTTTGACTCTAGATCATAAATTAATAGCACTTTCTGTTTAAATTATTTTTCAAATTAAAGAAAGATGATACAATTTTCACAAGTAAATTACAAAGAATAAATTTTTTTAATACCGGTACGTTACCGAAACAGTCTTAAATGCCATTACCTTTACCGTTGCCGAAACAAACAAAATTTGATACCGTTACACTTAACGTTATTCGATTCGGTAAGCAAACTTGCTTTTTTGTTTGTCATCATGCTAACTCATGCATTTTCCCGATAAAATTTTATGGAATTTAATACCAGAGATGGGCCAAAATAAATTTTCATTTGCATTGCGACAAGAAATGATCATACGTGGGCTTTTTTAATTTGCATTGTATTTTAATTTGCATTCTCCATTTATTACAATTATTAGAAATACAAAAATTTTGAATTAATAAATAAATTGGCAACATAATTAATTTTTTTAAATGGTTGTTGAATTTGTGGCAATTGCAATAAATTCAATTTTGATTCTGAGTTTAAAATATAATTTGTAACTTTTTATATTAAGGGTTTTTATATAAACTCGTAAATTCATTGTAAACCTTGTATAAATAAAAACCATATTTTTTATGTATGGAGTTTGACATTAAACTCATAAACATACCAGTTTTAAAATGTTTACGAGTAGAATACGAGTTTATATGAAAACCCCTATTTTGTTTGATTTTGGCAATTTTTTAAATCTATTTTCACAATAGTTTTTTTGTTTATATTTACATCAGCTGTTTTACCAAAGTTTACCCGAAGAAAAAGTCTGGTTAAATTTTGGTAAAAAGAGACACACTAATACACTCTCATTAGCGCTCTCATTTACCCAATTTTCGAGTACGGGAACGCTTTTGGGTAAATTTCGATAACATTGGGAACGTACGGGAACGCACTTATTGTCATATGCTTTATGTGTCATCATTCTATAAGTGCCACCCTCCAAAAACGCCGGAAAATTGAATCCAAAATTTTAATTATTTTTTTGTTAATCTTTACAAAAATCTAAGGTCAAATACAGCTACTCCGAAATTTTAGAAGTACCCATATATTTAATGTGTTTTTTTTTTTTTTTTTTAATTGCCTGTAGGTGATATTTATAGAATATTCGATGTATATATTGTATAGGTTCTTCAACCAATATATCGATAAGCGTGTTCGTTTACTTACTACAACTTACTACTTTTACTACAACAGGAAAAGTTCAATTCAAAAAATAAACAAAACTTTCCAATTGTAGTAAAATTAGTAAGAATTTCGAGTAAACGAACACACTGGATATCAATTGAAATGTCAACGTAAAATAAAAAATTGCCAAAATCAAACAAAATATAAAAAGTTACAAATTAAGTGGGTTATTTTGTAAAACGCAACGCCTTGTGTTGCGTTGATTTGTGTATAAATTGTTATTGTTACAAAAACAATTTGTATGGAAAACAACGCAACTCAAGGCTTTGCGTTTTACAAAATTACACCCTAAATTTTAAACACAAAATCAAAATCGAATTTATTGCAATTGCCAGAAATTCAACAACCATTTAAAAAAAATTAATTATGTTGCCAATCTATTTATTAATTAAAAATTTTGCATTTCTAATACTTAATTGGAATAAATGGGGAATGCAAATTAAAATAAAATGCAAATTAAAAAAGCCCACGTACATATGATCACTTCTTGTCGCAATGCAAATGAAAATTTATTTTGGCCCATCTCTGGTACTAAATTTCATAAAATTTTATCGAGAAAATGCATTAATTCAAATTATATATGTATATACTCTACGGGTTAGTATTATGCCAAACAAAAAAAGATATGTAGTACATATGACATAATTGAATAGTGATCAACAACTATGTATTTTTTTAGGTGTAGTAATTTCTCCAAAAAATTAAATGTTGTAAGGTAGTGTTTTCTAAACGACATATTTTTAACATATGTGACAGCGCATAGAGAAAGGGACCTAAGGGTATAAAAATCAATTTTTTTTTTGTGGACAACATCTGAGCCATAGTATACTATAGTAGCTCTACTCATTAAAAAATTGAGAGCTTGTCCCTATCTCATGTAGTTGTAGTGGTATTAAGAACCATATGTACAAGTAAAATTACAAACACTACTTAATTTTTTCAAATGACAGAGAAAGAGTAAAGCTACTATATTATACTATGATCTGAGCATCGAATGAGACCGATCCCATGCTCTCCTGAACAAAACCGGTTTTTACCCTTAGGTCCCTTTCTATTTTGCGCGTCACATATACCTACATACATATATCAGAGTGGATTAATTAAAAAAAACCTGCAAATTATATGTACCAATTGAATCAATGCAGAAATGTATATATTTACGATAAAGTGTTAAATTAATTAATATACGAATTAATTAACAAAAACAAAAGAATAGTAATAAAAAAATAAAGTTTACTTAAATTTAGATTTTTTAAATTTAACAAAAAATGTTTTAAAATTAACAGATTTTATTTTAAGCTGAAAAACAGGAATAAATTTTGTTAAAATAACAAATTTTTCTGTTCAGCCAACATATGACACAATTGAAAAAATAATGATCAACTACCATGTATTTTTTGGGTGTAGTAATTTGTCCAAAAAATCAATTGTTGTAAGTTAATGTCATATTAATGACAATTTAAAAAAATCAAATCATATGTACTATGTACCACAATTGATCAGAATAAAGTATTATACGTACATACATATTTACGATAAAGTGTGAAATTAATTAATATATAAATTATATAATTAACAAAATAATAAATAAAATAGGAAATATGATAAGTTTAATTGTATTTTCTTTTTAAAGCTGCTAGTGTTTCTTTTTTCTTTTGTTTGCATATACAAAACTCTTTAAGTTCCAACTACATAGTTTGCTGACCCCAGTCTACTATCCAGTCTGCTATTCGAAGTCTACTATGCAGTTTTTTTTTCGTTACTCAGTCAAGTAAAAACACATTAACCAGTAACTCAAAACGCAGCAAGCAGAAGAAACACAACTTGTTTTGTTGCTGAACTCACACAGTTACGCTGCGCTTAGTTTGAAAACTTAAAAAATGTAAATGATGACTGTGTGTGTTTTGAAATTTACTTACACAGTTAGACTGAAATAAGCAAGTTAATGGTTGAATATGAAAGTGTGAACTATTTTAAGCACAGTCACCAGTTGAGGCAAATTTTTTTTAAACTTGTTATTAAACACTGCTTGTTTCTCTGGTCGCATAGATCAATAAAAGGATGCTTACCTAATAACTACAACACAAAAACTTGTGTTTCCAATTATTCGATATAGGCCGTTAACCGGTTAATGCATTATTCGAAAAATCAATAAAATTAATTAACCGGTTATTCGGGTCGGTTAATCGAGAAAATTGGCGAATAATCGATTAATCTTTTAAGGCAAAATTAATGTATTTTCTTAACTTTTTATCAATATAAACACAAAGACCCGACTTTTTTTAATATTAAAAACTAGAAGAGCCTTTCCATTGAGCCATAAATATAAAAAATGTTAAGCTCTATTTCAAAAAACCAATTTACTCTGCAAAAATCAACAAAAAATTTTGCTGAATATTAGTAGTCTGAGAATTTCATAAATAATTGTTAAATTCTCAGTCTTTTCGGTTTTTAAATGCCATTAACAATAAATAAATTTTGAGCTTATTTACGCAGAGAGAATTTAATTGGACGAGTTTTAATGAAAGTTTTCACTACACTAGTAAAGTTTTCTTCACAAAGTTAATGCAAAACAAATTTTAATTTTCAATAAATAATAAGAAATTCTTCATAAAACTGCATCGATTCAATGAAAAGTTTAGTGCAGTGTTATTATAACGTCCTGTAGACAGCTGTAATTAGTATTGTAATTAATATCCAATTTTATCAATTTTAAATAATAGATTTGAGGTTAAGAAGAAGAATAAACCTTTTTCTATTAAAATTATAAACATATTATTATTTTCAAATCAGATTAGATCTAGTTTCTGCCTTTTTTTTAAGGACAGGCGTCGTCAGTGATTTCCATTGAATTGTATTAATTACTTATATGTTTTTATTGTCAGATTGTCTCTATATGATAATTTTTTTCAACAACATGTCGGCTGTAGGAATTAAACACTTACTCCCACATTACAAACGCAACTATACTAAACTGCAACAGCTTAACCATCTCACCCAAGTAAGACCTTGAATGCAATGTAACTAACTCGTTGTTTTCTTTCCTATTCAGCTTTCTGTTATTGTTTTTACTCAGAAGTGATCAACGAAGACACATACAAACATTCTATTTTTAGATTTTTGTTTATATTCCAAACTCCTCCGTGTTTCAATGGGCGAATTCCAGCGAAATTTCATTGAATCAATATAAAAGCTCCCTTAATAGGCAGTAACAGATGACAAATCCCAAACAGATTTGTTTCTTCGAACTTTATCACAGATTTTCGAAAGTGAGAGCAATTTTTCTGCCTTTCAAAATTCTATGTTTGCAGTAATAAAATTTTAGAAATTAATACGCACTATTTTTGTTAAAATAAATATAAATAAAATCATCGACTAGAGGCAGAAAAACTGCTCTCACTTTTGAAAATTAAATTCTATGTTTGCAATAATAAAATTTTAGAAATTAATACGCACTATTTTTGTTAAAATAAATATAAATATTGATATCAGTCGCTTCTCTTTCCATTTCTTTGCACTTTCTCCGTTCCATTCCTCTTTTAACTGCAGTGTTTTAATTCCACTCGTTCCCCATTTTATGCCATGCTCATTCCATTTCGTTCTATAGTCCATTCCTTTTCGTTCCCTCTTCCAATCCATTTCCATTGTCTATAATTTCAATTCCACTCGTTCAACTTTTATATCCATTTCGTTCCACTTGTGTAGTGTTTCAATTCCACTCGTTTCCTATTTAGTTTCTTAATTTTGTAATTCTCCCTCCTTAGTTCCAGGAGTTTGGCCAGGCCGTTAAGTGGGAGACTTCCTGTTTTTGACCCTACCTGTGGAAATTTCCAAAAATCTCATCTTAGCGGATGTCTACAATAGATCAACTCTTCCTACCTCCAGCAGTTTGGGCAGGCCTTTAAGCGGCACTTTTCGCTTCATTTATCCCCATTTTTGCAATGTCCCTGTCCAAAATTTCATAAAGCACCTTCCCGATAAGTGAGCCCATACTCCAAGGAACATATGTTTTACATTTCAGGTTTCTAGCCAACTTTTACTATTTGTGCCCCTCTCGGTAGGAATTTCCGAAAATCCATCGACAGGGAATTTCAGCTTCCTAGTTCCAGCAGTTTGAGCAGGCTGTCAAGTGGGCACTTTTTCTTTTTTTGTCCCTCCCGGTTGAACTTAGGCTGGAAGAGGAACCTAAGTACCGAATTTCAGCTTCCTAGTTCCAGCAGTTTGGACAGGTCGTTAAGGGGCCACTTTCCCTTTTCGAGCCCCTATTTTATAACGACCCTGTCGAAAATTCAAAATAGTATCTTTCTAATAAGTTAGCCCTTACTCCAGGGACCCACATTTTAAATTTCAAGTTTCTAGCCGAAGGGGTTTTTACAGGCCACCAAAGGGAGGCTTTCTTCTTTTTGCCCCTCACTTTAGGAATTTACAAAAATTCCATCTTCGCGGCTGTCTGCGATGGATGAGGAACATTCATACCAAATTTCAACTTCATTGCCTCAGGGGTTTGGGCAGGCCGTTATTGGGGACATTTTTCCCATTCAACCCCCAGTTTTACTATCCCTACTAAAAAAAATTATATGAGTTTTGATATTATATATAATTACATCCGAAAAATGAGAACATATAATTGTATCAAATTAGATAGTATTATGGTCATATTAGATCTAATTTGACATAATTAGATCTATTTTGATGGAATAAGATATGGTTTGATACAATTTTATCCGGATTTTGTCCCCATCCAAATGTATCAAATATAATATAATCATATCCAACTATATGTAATGGTATATAATTCGATACAATTATACATAATTATATGAGGCATATGTAAATATATACATGTCTATATATAATTGGATATTGTAATATGTTGGGTTATATATTGTGCAATATATAACAATATATAGTTATATATTTAGGATATAATTTCGTAAAATTGTATATAATTATATCTTATTATATATGTTCCGATATATAATTATACAAAATTGTATATGCTAATATATGACTATATCAAAACTTTTTTACTTGGGATGTTTCTGTTCCAAAAAAGAAAAATTACGTTGCCGGTGAGTTAGTCCTACTCCAGGGAATACATATTTAAAATTTTAGGTTGGCTAGAAGGGATTGGGCAGGCCGTCAAGGACAATACTTTTCCCCTTATCTCCCTCCCGATAGGAATTTCAAAAATTCCGTCTAAGCGGACGCCTACACAGAAGGAGGAACTCACATACCGAATTTCGGCTACATAGTTTCAGCAGTTTGGGCAGGCCGTCAAGGGGGAAACATCCTTCTTTTGGGATATCCTGTAGGGAATTCCAAAAATACAAACTTAGTCGATGTCTACTACAGTGGAGGAATCTTTATGCCAAATTTCAACTTATCTCCAGTAGTTTGGGCAGGCAGTTAATGGGGACACTTTTCCAATTTGTGAGACCGTCTAAGGGGATGTCTGTGCCGAATATATTTGGAAATTCCGGTAGGATATTCCAAATATATCCCCCCACGGATATCTCCGTCTTAGCGGAGATATCCGTGGGGGGAGAAAAAAAAGTACTTTTTGTGAAATTATATTTTTTTAAATGGAATTTTTTGGAAAAAGCGAAATTTTTTGGAGAAAGATACTTTATTTTTACAAAGTACTTTATGGAAGAAGGTACTTTTTTTGAAAAAGTTATTTTTAGGAAAAATTTATTTTTTTTGGAAAAGGGTCCTTTTTTTGGGAAGGGTCCTTTTTTGGAAAAGGTATTTTTTTTGGAAAAAGGTATTTTTTTGGAAAAATTAATTTTTTTTGGAAAAGGTACTTTTTTTTGGATAAGGTACTTTTTATTGGAAAAAGGTAAATTTTTTTAGAAAAAGGTACTTTTTTTGTAAAAAGGTACTTTTTTTTGGAAAAATGTACTTTTTGTGGAAAAAGGTACTTTTTTTTGGAAAAAGGTACTTTTTTTGGAAAAAGGTACTTTTTTTCGAAAAAGGTACTTATTTTGGAAAAAGGTACTTTTTGTGGAAAAAGTGACTTTTTTTTGGAAAAAGGTACTTTTTTTGGAAAAAGGTACTTTTTTTGGAAAAAGGTACTTTTTTTGGAAAAAGGTACTTTTTTTGGAAAAAGGTGAAGAACCCCTTTTAATTCAAACACTATCCACGGAATATAAAACTTATGTAGCATTGACACATACTCTCCAAAAAGTTAAACAAATTTTCTAAAAGAGAAAAAACCTTAGAAAAGGAATGCAACTTAGATATTCTGATATTTAAACTGCAGGTAACGAAGCGCTGGGGGAAGAAACCGACGCAGTAAATTTTCCAACTGAATTTGTGAATTTAATTGAATTGCCAGGTCTACCTTTACATAAACTGGAATTAAAAAAACTTTAAGACACTAACAATAGCTAACAATAGCGTGCCTTAAAGTTAATATTATAAAATGCTTTCCAACCCTGCTTTACGTTATTTATTTTCATTCAAAACACAAATGAACAAAACTACTTACGGGTCTATCTACCTAAGTTCGCACTTTACCAAATTATCTTAACATACACACGTATATTGCAATTTATTATGGATTCATTACTAACAATCCACTTTCATGAGAAAAAGTGATCAAATATTTATTTATTTATTTCAAACCCATTGTTGTGTCAGAATTATTTATATGTGGTGGCTGGGTGAAGGCTTTTATTATAAAAACTGTACTTTAAATAAAAAAGCGAATTTAAAAAAACCACGAATACGACCTATCTACGCCGATGGCTTGAACACCAGACAATTAGTTGTTACATGCTCACGTGTTGGTATACTAAATTATTTATTTATATAAAAATGAAGAGGCAAAAAATTGTGTTTGTACTTAAACATTACAATAAATTTACCTTAACAATTATTTTACCTTAACAACAAATATTGTGTTTTATTTTATCTAAAAGAAATTTAATTCTCAACTTTAAGGCACGCTAACGACGTAGCGGGCTTCGCCCGCTATTATCTGTACTATGAAAAACAAAAACACTTAATGTCAATTTATTGATATTTCCGACAATTACAAATACACATGCTAGCACGAGTAATGACGCGACCAAACTAACCTCAATAAACTTTTTTTTCACAGATTTAATACTTTTTTTCAAATTAAAGAAAAATTATATCAAATTTACGTTACTGCCTTTTTACAAAATTTTTTACAGTT
The DNA here is from genome assembly GCA_949987735.1 of Leucophora obtusa. Classification (NCBI taxonomy): domain Eukaryota; kingdom Metazoa; phylum Arthropoda; class Insecta; order Diptera; family Anthomyiidae; genus Leucophora; species Leucophora obtusa. The sequence continues at coordinate 118,855,894 of OX465296.1, forward strand.
AACAAATTAAATTTTGTTAAAAAATGGACAACAAATTATCAAAACAACAATTATTTTGTAGAGAAATATTGACGGAAATAAGTATGTTCATTTAAAAAAAAAGTAGTTGATTTAAAAATAAAGTAGTTGATTTAAAAAAAACACACATTAATTTGAATAAAAAATATATTGTTTTAACAATTCGTTTCATCAAAAAGTAACAAAATTTTTATGTTGATTTCACTTACGAGTTTTGGTTCAGTGCTATTGATGAAATGCCACCATCGGATCAAACTCCATAATCTTCAAATAAAATCCCTAACTTCAAAATCTCTGGACGAATTAAACACTTCAAGTTTATATGGTTAACTTTCCTCGTACGCATCTGATGGATGATCTATTCGATGGATGATATTTAAAGTTGCATGCATATAGTTTTCCGGGGTGAAAAACAATTTTTTTTTCATATGTTATATAGAATGTCTCCCGAGAGCAGAGAAACAAGCCAGCCGCCGTGAGCCGTTTAAGCCGCCGCCGCCGGTCATTTTTGCTTCAGCCGCCGCCGCCGATTTTTTTCGGCTCATTTCGGCTGGAAGTATCAATTTTCAAATATAAAAAATTTAAAAATAAATATATTTTTTTAAAAGAATTTACTAATTCATTAAACTTGAACAACCAGAGCTAAAAATAATTTTTTTATATGAAAAGAAAAAAGTTAAAATCTTCTAAATATTAAATTTTTATAAATATAATTTTTTTAAGCTATAAAAGCTTATATAAATTTATACTGTGAAAAAAATTAAAAAAAAAAGTTCTTAATGGGTTAATATAATACTTCAGAATGCAACTCTTTGCAGATGTGTAAAAAATCAATTAATAAAAAAACGTAGCTGCTTAACTTTGCATTTAAAACTCAATATATGTATTTGGTGTACGCATTTTTATCAAAAATTATGACGAAAAATCGTTACAGAGTTGAAGTCGTGTTAGAATAGATATACGAAAAAGTTTGTAAAATGTATTAATTTTTGTTAAAAGCGTTACTTCTCCTCTTCATATAAATTCTTACAGTTAGTGTTTAGCTTCATTGGTTATTAAAATATAAGCTATTAAAGTTAAAAAACCTTACGAGTTACTGGTTACGGAGTTTACATTTGGCCTATAAAATTGGTTACAAATTTTATGTATTAACCAAAAATTGGTCAGATTGTTATAAATTTTGTAAAACAGGTGACAATGCGCTGATATATATCGAAATATATAACTCAAATGTAATCCATGCATTTGAAATTAGTTGGTTACATGGTTTTTATCACATTTTTTGATATCACCCATATATATTTTTTCAATTCTAAAATACATTTTTAAAAATGGTCCAGTTGAATATTTTGGATGAATGAGACATTTTGTAACAAATAAATGAAAAAGTAAAGATAAGAGATATTGTAAAATTCTATAATATTTAGAAAAGGACACTTTTACGGATAAAATGCTCAAACCAATGTTCGAATTGATCACATAATTTCATCATTTAAGGACATTATTGATTGGGCATCTAATTCAAATGGGTCCATACAAGATACGTGCATCCTGCCCAAACTTTCTAACAAAGCCTCCATTCAAAAGCCTTCAAACAAGTTTAATTTCTTAAATCAATCGATATTTATTTTTTCTATGGTCTTTATTTATTCCTTAATTTGTTAAAATTAAAAAGAATAAATAAAAAAAAAATTGATTCCCAGTATGCTTTAATTTTCTGAAAATTCTATAAGAGGCAAAAATTGTTTTGAGTTCCAAGAGGGTTACATTTTCCCAATGTTGGGACTACTTTGGAGCCCTTTACATTGGCAAAAAAAATATGCTGGCAGAAATTAAAATTTTGCAAGTTATGTTTCAACGAAAAGGAATAAAAGGGTATGTTCCCAGCAAAACCTTGGTAATATGTTGGTATTACAGAACACATTACCTGGTAATACCATACCCCTTACCATTGCATTATTTCATAACTAAAATGTAATGTCTTACGTATAATGTGCTGCATAACTACTGGGTAGTAATAGCAACTTATTACCAATGATATATTTAAACACCTCAAAGAAAAGAGTTACTTGTAATACACAACATGAGTTCTAAATAATAGCAACGACTTATTACAGATGGGATATTTTAAAATCGTAAAATAAGGAGTTACTTTTAATGTGATACGTGATCACTTAATAGAAATAGCCACTTATTACCGATGGTGTATTCAAATACCTCAAAATAAGGAGTTATTTGTAATGCGATACATGAGTGTTATTTTCTATTTAAAATATTCGATACAAATAATTTATATGTTTTATACATATTGACTGAAATATTTTTATGTTTTTTGTTAACTTTATATTAATCTGAGTAAATATTAATTAAATATGAATATGCTTCGTTTTAGCATTTATAAAAAACCAACACGATAACGTCTTATTTTAATTTTTTTTGTAAGAAATATATATTTTTATATAGTAAGTGAGCGCATAATTTTAATGTGTTATTTCAGGCCTGTTTGTAACACATTTGTTTGGCCTTACTTTAAGCTGTTATGTAAGTAGTATTGTGCTCAGTATCGGTTATGTAAGTGGTTACGTAGCTCCTAACATGTAACATTAAATTAACATGTTCTTATGTTGTTACCTAGCCCTCTTTTGGAAAGTACATACCTCCAATGACATGCCCTTGTTAAAATAATAGCTGTTGGAATAGCAAAGTAAGAGGTTACATACCTTAATTTCTTCTTACAAACCTTATTACCAGGTAATAGAAAGTTTTGCTGGGTTTATAATTTATTAAATAAAACTTGTATGTTATATTAAATATTTAGGACCATTTGTTAGATATAGTCTTGACTAGCCATGGATCTGTGAGAACATGAAACAAATCACACGTGAACCAACAATAAATCTTATATAAATTGATTTTATATATATTTTTTTGCCAGTGATTTTCTGACCGTGATAAAGTGCAGACGTTAATTGTGATCTCTTTTCTATAATTCTATTTAAAATTAAAAGCAATAACATTTGTTATTGTTTTAAGAAAAAACTTTTTTTTTTTTACATTGTATCAGTGTTGCCATAACGGCGATTTTCTCGTCAGATCTAGCGATTTTATTTCGCCCCTAGCGGGAAAAATTGTCCTGTAGCTATTAGCCAAAAATCTAGCGATTTTTTTTATCAGCCGTAATATAATTTTTAAAACTAGGTTTTATGTTGAAAAATATTATAAAACTCGCACATTGATATTACTTTATTATAAAACACAACATCTTAAACGATTTTAGTAAAAAAAACTCTAAAAATACACATTTCGATAAAATATGGGTATGCACTTTTTCATCGTACAACGCCCTCTATTGTGTATTCGCAATACTAAGATTAATTCAATGAAAATCAGGACTCATTATTTGAAGCTTAATCGTAAAATTTTTCATTATTTAAAAGTTTATAACACTTCTTATTAACATATTAAAGAAATTTTTGAGTAAAAACTGCTTTAAGTACCATTTTTCAACAATATAGCGATAAAATCGGTAAATATTTACACTGTTTATAATCTATAGATTTTCTAGCGATTTTTGGGTCTGATCTAGCCATTTATTTTGAAAATTTGTTGGCAACACTGCATTGTATATTGAAATCAACAACAAATTATTACAAAGGGATTAATATAATAATAATATTCTGCTATACTAATCCTCTGCTGTTACAGCAGAATGAATAGTAGCAGCGAGTCTACTGAAGATAGCGATATTGTCTGGTAGACAGTCGCTGAAAACAAATCAACGAAACGACGACAAAATCGATCACCAGGATTAGTTAAGCATGCAATCAAAATAAAAAAAAACTACCAACAATGATGATTAGGGCAAGGAATTCCATACAAATGTATGTTATTTCTCGATAGTCCAAAACTAATATAGACTAAACATTTATCCGAATCATCAAATTTAGAACAAACTGGCATCGATTTGTAGTTGCATATTTTGACATAAATGCATGTTTTTGCATATTTCGACTTTAAATGCATATTTGGTGGCTTTCTAATGCATATTTTGTGCTTTTTAATGCATATTTGTTCATATTTTTCATTTTTAGTAGCATTTTTTATTTTGTAAAAAAATATAAAAAATTGATACGTTTTCATATTTTGATTCAATCAAAATAAACATTTTTAAAACTTTATTGACCTATGGGAAATCTTCGAGTTCTGTGTCTGTTTGCAAAATAACTAACTTAAATATATTTTTAAGTTTTAAAGTGCATTATTTTTGCAAAAATTATAGTTTTTAGTGCATATTTTTTATATTGTTAGTGCATATTTTTCTTTTTTAACCGCATATTTTAGGCGCATATTTTTAATTTTTAAGTGCATGAAATTCCTTGCCCTAATGATGATATACCAAGTACCTACTAGCAACAACATGTTTGCTGCACTTGATGTAGACAATAATGATGATGTTAATTATATTAACCATAATGCTAACAAAGAGCTGTGTGAAGAAAAACCGCCTCCAATAATTATTCCAAATGTTTCAGATATAAGAGCGATGATGAATAACTTTTCAAAAATAGTAAACCTTGAAGATTATTCGTATAAATCCTTGAGAGGTGGTCAGGTAAGAGTAATGGCAAAAAACGTAAAGGCATATAGAGTGATAGTAAAATATCTATCCCCGAGTAAAAATAGTTATATATTGTCATATATAATGTTATTGGGTTATATCTGACAATGAATGGAGTCACTTTAAGACACATATCATTATATACAACTACATCTGATATTATTTTCTCAACGAATTTTTTGTATGGTAAATGATGTTATTACATATCCCCAAATCTGACTCCATATATAACAATATAAGCCATATAAAACTAATCAAAATATATGTAGTGACCGATATGATTATATATGGTTCTATACTAAGTTATATAACACTGTATGTGTCGTCATACTAAAAATATATTCTTGTAATTTTATATAACTTTCTATATAATCCCGTAGAAATTAATATATAGTTCAACATCAAATTTAGTAGTCTGCAAATTAAGAGTTAATTACTCATAGCCAAATAATTTTCACGTGGTTTTTTTTTTTTTCATGTAAACTCATGTTAAAAAATGATGCGTACGATTTAGAAGACAAAAGCATTCAACTAAATTTTTATTTTATGTTATAAAATTTGGGCCTTTAAAATTGTTCAAACTATACAAATTTCAATGTCAATTTAATAGCTGTTATGCATAAAAAGTATACCTACTATCAGACAAAATTATATAAAATCAGATATTTTTATATCGAATTATATATAATATGATGTCCTGGATATGGACAAATCTCGGATCAAACTGTATCAAATTATATCTAATTTTATATAATTAGATACATCTAGATGACCCATTTTTCGGATCAAGCAGTATGTGGTTGTATATGGGGACTTATCAAATAAGATATAATTATATATGACACCATATTAAGATTTTTACCCGGGTCTTTCGTAAAAAAACTTAAACGTTTTCAAATCACGTTACAAAATGTTGTTTTCAGCCGATCAAGCCGCCGCCGCCGCCGATTATTTGGTTGCGCCGCCGCCGCCGATTTTTATCCGGCTCAACCTCAATCGCCGCCGCCGCCGCCGATTTTTTGCTTGCGCCGCCGCCGCCGATTATTTTGGTCGGCTTGTTTCTCTGCCCGAGAGTTCTTTTTTGAATATTCATAAGCTTTATATATTATTTATAATTTTATTTAAATCAATAAATATTTTTAGCGTTTTAAAATCTTTGTACACGTTTATATTGCGGATTGAGGCCATATTTCACACTTGAATTAGGCTATAATATGAGCTTTGAATTCAAGCGTTTTTCCACTATGTTTGAAGCTTGAATTATACCCAGGGTTTGTAATGCACGCAGATGTGCGCACATGCACATGTGCAAAAATTGATGTGCAGACAAAAGATGCACATGTGCATGTGCAAATTTTTGTTTATACTTTGCACTTGCAAATGTGCGAATTTGACTTCATATTTTGCACTTCGCACATCAAGATGTGCAAGTGCAGATACTATTCGCACATGCACATCAAAATGTGAACGGGGAGCGAATGGAATTAAAACAGTGGGCAATGGAAATGGAATGGAAGAGGAAACGAAATGGATTATGGAACAAAATGCAATATGGAGCGAGATGGCATTGAATGGCAAGCGAGTGGAATTGAAGCACTACAGTTAAAAACAGGAATGGAACGGAGCAGGTACAAAGGAATGGAATGGAAAGAGGAGCGACTGATATCGAAACACAAAACAGTGGGTGCGAAATGGAATGAAACGGGGAACAATTGGGATTGGAACAATAGAAAATGGGAACGAAATGCAATGGAATGAACAACGAAATGGAATCTGGAATTGGAACGGGCAACGAGTGAAATTGAAACATTAGATAACTGGAGGGGAATGGAATGAAATTTGAATGACTCAAACTGCTGACGTTTGGTACTTGAAATTTCGCATGTGACTACCTTTAACATAGACATACATACACTGAGGCAGCATTATATGTATATGTGACGCGCAAAATAGAAAGGGACCTAAGGGTAAAAAAAGGGTAAAAAAAGGGGCATGGGATCGGTCTCATTCGATGATCAGATGTTGTCCACATCAAAAAGAAAAAAAAATTGATTTTTTTACCCTTAGGTCCCTTTCTCTATGCGCTGTCACATATACTTATTTAGGTTTTTTACGGGAGGAACAAAAAGGGGTAAAGAGCCCCTTGCTTGAAGTGCTTGCAGGAATATGAAATTTAGAATTGAAGCATACTCTACGAAAAGTTAAACAAATTTATTAAAAGACAAAAAACCTTAGAAAAAGAATGCATTTTTTATATTCCGATATATCGGTGGCAGAAACCGGCGCAGTAAACTTTCCAAGTGAATTTGTGAATTTACTTGAATTGCTGGGTCTTCTGTAATTAAATAAACTTTAAGGCACGCTAACAACGTTGCGGGCTTTGCGCGCTAGTTACCCATAAAGGCATAGAATATTGAGGATGGGTTTGTAGTAGGATCCGAAAATACGTATTCTATCCTGCTGGCCTTATCGAATTTTTTAAATTTTTATTCTATGTATGTAATTTACTTGTAAAAATTTTATCATCTCTCTTTCAATTTCAAAATAATTTAAAGGAAAATGTGATAATATTTGATCTCAAATTGAACGAAAAAACATTCATTAAATAGTTTCTTAACTTTAATTGGTATCTTTTGAATAGAAATTCTTTATGTTGCAACTATTTAAAAAGAAATTATTTAATTTGGATAGTTGTATTTTAAATTAACATATGGGAAAATCTACGAAACAAGTCGATTTCAGATTTTAAAAACGAAAAATTTCAAATTAGTGGCACACATTTTTTTTCTAGATTAACTTATTTAAAATGCATTAAAAAGAAGTAATCAGTTCGCGTGAATCAATTTTATTGAGTGCTAAAAAAGTTATAAACAAAAAACCGCACACATTTTCGCTAATAAGTATTTTTAAATTTTTGGATTTTTCGGACATGTGACCACACATTTTCAAGTAACTTTTCCGTGCTGAGTCCGAATTTGGTTTCCAAATTTTTCCAACACATCTGGTTTTTGAGAAAATTTAAGTCAAAGTTAACAAAAGCTTTTTATGGCTATTTTTTAGTGGTTTTTACACACTTTTACCTCGAGTTAATGAAAAATGATGACACAAATTTTGCAATCTCACGGTAATTTTATTCAAAAATGCATAGTCGCGATATATTTCCATTATTGATTATAAGTAATGTTGTTTTTTTAATTTTTCCGTCCGTCCGTCTGTCTCTCCATGTATTCTTGTGCGCACGCTACAAGTCGTAAATATTAAGCTTTTTTGATAAAATTTGGTAGACCGATTTATATCGGCCCAAGGACGAAGTCTATTGATTTTGGTTTAAATAGGTCTATGTTTGGACTTGTTCCCATATAAATTTCCCTCAAAACTGCAGCACAAAATTGAATGGCACATCCACGTTTTAAAGAATTATGGGATCAAATTAGTGTTGCCAGAGGGGTTGATTTGGCTTGATTGTCAAGCTTTTTCTATGCGTGTCAAGAAAAAAGAAAAAATTTCATTTGTCAAGCTAAAAAGGAATTTTAGAAGTTTTTACATCAAATTGATAAGAAAAATTAACCATTAGCAAAAAAAAAAAGAAACTACAATAATTGTTTCTAAATGTAAAATGACTAATTTTTACGGGTAAATGACTGTTTCCATAGTAGTAAAGCATAAAAACTCTTTCTTTGAATGAAAAGAAAACGTTTGAGTTAGAAACAATCCAATTTTTACAAAATCCTGTAAAATACTTAGAAAAAAGATATGATTTTGTAAAAAAATCAGTTTTTTTTTTTTTTTAGCAAATTGCTGTTTTAAATATAAAAAACTCGTTGTTGTCAGGGAATAATTAAGCAGAGCTGCCATTTATTTCAAAAATATCAAATTCAATTAATACTGATATCGCACTTGATCAACAAGAGGGTATTAACTCAAAATTTTTAAAATTTCACTTTTTGCAAGAAATCAACTAACAACATTAATATCTATCTACTGTAAAAATTTCAACGTATTCCGATTACTCTTTCATCTCGAAAACCACATTTGAGACGATTCTCGTGATAGTGTAGTGCAGTGGTCGGCACAAAGAGAGAATGTGAATGTATTGTGTTTCTACACTGTGAGAAATTAGTTTATCATTTTTAAATTTATATTTGTATATTAAGAACATGAATTAATGAAGAAATGTAATAATGAATGAATGCATGAATGAAAGAAACACAAAAAATAATTTATAGTAATTTAATTTTTTAAAATAATTCATAATAAATTTTATTATACACATTATTTAAAATTTATTTTGTATATAAATTATTTATTCTTAAAAAAATATTCTATTAGTTAGTAAATTTTAATGAACTAAAGAAATAAAAATAATTCATAATAAATTTCCTATTCTTGTAAAATTTTAAGAGAGTAATCTTTTTCTAAAATTTCTTAAACACAGCGACGTCAACCTGCTTTGTTGAAAGCTACCATGCTACTGAATAAATTTTACGCTCTTAATTTTGTTGCCATTCGTGTTGTGTACAAGGTTGCCAATTTAGCCATTTTCCGGCTAGATCTAGCCATTTTAATTTCATCTAGCCATAAAAAAATGGCTAGATTGGATCTAGCCGGAAGATTTAGCCATTTTATTTTGCTCTAGCCATTTTTTCTTTTAATGTTTTACAGTTAATTTCATATAAAAGTGCTTGAATTTTTATGATTTTCAAAATTTTAGTACAAAATTTTCAATTTTTAAAACTTTTATTTGGGTTCACAGACACGTGTAAATTTTACATTCGATCTAAAATCATGTGTTTTGTAAAATTTAAATGAAAATATTTTAGAAATTCGAAAAACATTAAAATTTAAAGGCTACTTTCATGAAATTCGTGTTAGAACTCTTCATTATCACTGAATTATATTAAAATTATTGGGTTTTGCATTATTTTTCAATTTTAGCCATTTCTAGCCATTTTTTCTCCGTAATCTAGCCATTTTTTCAGTTCAAGTGTTGGCAACCTTGGTTGTGTACGTGTGAAAAGACGATTATGATCGGCCACTGGTGGCTATGGGTGCCGACCACTGGTGTAGTGACTACCTTTATATCGACAAAAAGTATCAGAAAAAAACAGCCGCCATGGCATCTTCATTCGTATACTAAGAAAGATAAAAACAACTAAAAATGTTATACAGTAATTTTGACTTAGCTGCACAACCTTGCACCAGATCTTGCGATTTTTATTAGAGTCTGACCGGGTAGACCGAAAACCCGGGTAGAAGAAAGTAAATTTTACATAAAAATGTACCTTTTTTCGAAAAAAATACTTTTTATATTTAATATTTAAAAAAAAAATACTACTTTTTTACAAAAAAAAAACTACATTTTTGGAAAACAAAATACTTTTTCGGAAAAAAAATTTTTTTTCCCAAAAAAAGTACTTTTTCCAAAAAAAAAGTGCTTATTGCATAAAAAAGTACTTTTTGCATAAATAAGTACTTTTTGAATAAAAAAGTACTTTTTTTTTGAAAAAAGTACTTCTTGCATAAAAAAGTACTTTTTTCAGAAAAAGTACTTTTTTATATGACAGTCTTTCTATGGTAATAAATATGTACAATAGGGTAACATTGAAAAAATTCAAGTATCGCTTAGGTCTGGTCGGATTATTGTGCCACTTGGTCTAAAATATGTATGCTGAAAACTTGAGCGAAATCGGACCACTCTAAGCCGTGGACCCTAGGGGTCAAAGTTCAGATTTTCGAACAAATGTATATCTAGCTGTAATTGCTTGAAGAAATCGTATTTTTTTTTTAAATCTTCAAAGCATTAGTAAAATTGCTCTAATTAATGCATTAAATACCAATTTTAAATATATACATAAAAAAAATTAACCCTTTAGTGCCTTGGATGCCAAAATGACCCATTTTTAGAAAAAAAAATGTAGTATATCCAAAAACACGTAAAAAGTAGTTCAGAGTTCAAATACTAATAGTTCTGAGCCATAAGATCTCAAATAACAAAACAAAAAATTTTAGATTTGCATATTGAAAATTGTTTTAATAATTATTTTAAATAAATTATTAAGTTTTTAAATTAAATTTTTTTGAAATACACTTAAAGACAATACAAATTATTATAATTTTTACACCATTTCACTTGTTTTAATAACAATTGGAATTCTTTTAAATTACAAATGATGTTTTTGAATTTTAAATGGGGCTTTTTTAATTACATTTGCTATTTTTTGAAAACAAGTGTGATATTTTGAAAAATTAATGTGATTTTTTGTTAATTTTTGAAAAATAAAATTTGAAAATACTCATTATTTAATTATAATCATTTCTTAAGTCCTTTAAATTTCCTTCTTTTGAATATTGTTGTCTATAATTTTGTACAACCTGAAAAATTAAAACATACATAAAACCAAGTTAATAATTTCGAATGAAATATTAATAACATTTTGTATTACTTTAAATAAATATTGCCTCTGCTCTTCATCTTTTGTAATTTTTTCGTGGTAATCTTGAACTAGTTTTATTCCTCTCTCGGCGCAGTCATTTACAATTTTTAAGTTTTGAATAATTTCCTTTCCTTTTCTATACTCTTCCAAATCATTCTAAGTACTTGGGTCTCTTTCTAAAAAATCTGTTGGAATATCGAACCTATTCAAAAGCCTTTTAGTATTTTTGGAGAACAAATCATTTAGAATTAATGAATTGTCTCTGTCAATGAATTCTTTTAGATTTTCCTTCATAACACTTAATAATAAAGCCAGCAATTTCAAGTAAACCATTTATTTCTGATTAGGTTATTTCAGGGAATTGATCCCGAAAAATTAAAATTTTTAAAGACTAAATAACTTTGGCCATCCACCTAGCATGGTGCATAGCTCCTGGCTTTGAAAATTTTAGTCCACAGGGAGGAACTCCACCCAAAAAGATTATAATTAACTCAAGAAACTCTTGGTAATCACTCCGTGAAAAGTCCTCTCTAATCTTTTGCATTGTGAAGCTTAAAATCTCATCACTTTCATCACCTAAAATAGTCTTAAAACGTGGATATGTAAATCCCGTCGAAATTTTGTTTTGATCTATTTTGGGCCAATGCTTTTGAAATTTTTTGAATATAGTGATTTAAGGGCCAGTTGAAACGCCCATTTCTTTCTCGAATACACCTGCTAACACAGTTTCCAAAATGTGATGTCTGCAGCCAAGGAATAAAATGTCTCGTCCGATTCGCTTTTCTAAAATACTGCAGGCTCCTCTAAATTTGCCTGTGTTTGACGCTGTTGTATCAAATACAAAGGCCTCGGTTTTGTCTAAAATATTGTGGTCTTCAAGAGTGTCGTAGACTGCAGATGCAATTTCTAGGCCAGTTCCCGATGGTATATCGGGAATATTTAATATTTGTTCTGTCTTTGGAGCAGTTGCTATTATTGAGAGACGGTCTTCGGATTTTCCTGTTACGCTAGGCAAAAGTTTTGTATCCCAGTGAATTGTTAAAGGTTGGGAGTTTTGTTTAAACGTTGATACAATGTTTGTGCTCTTTGCTTTGCGCAACGCATCCCTTTGCTGACGAATCGAATTACGGTTTATAATAAATTCGAATGAGCTGAGCCCAACTGCATCCAGAACAGCAACTAGTAAATGAACTGTATCTCTGGAACTTATCTTTAATTTATCCAAAACAGCTGCTAGTCTTGGTGTCAAAATTTCTTTGCGAGGTCTTTTTTTTTTTTTTTTTGGTTTTGTGACATTATCCGCTATTTGTGCATTTAAACCAAAATTATTATTCTCGTTTTGGATGGATTCTTCGTTGTCTGACTCATCCAAACATAAAGAATCGTAGGCAATACAATCTGTTAAAATCAGGTTGGTTAAAAAAAATAATTTTGCTATCAAAGCCTCTGTACCCATTTTTAACCCATAACACTTTTGTTTTAACAAACTCTTATAACAAATTTGGCTGCCGCAACCGATTTTCAATGGTTACCGCAACCTTGTAAATTCGGTTTTCACAACCGAATTTTCGGTGAGATGAAATCTTTCGATTTTTATATGGATGCAGTTTGGTTAAAAAGAATATATATTTACCTTTTGAGGTTGATGGAGCTTCCAGAAGCTGTTGTCTTCTAAGTTCAAATGCTTGTTGACGTTTTTCACGGTTTTCTTCCCTTTTTTTTAAGTTTGCATCAATACCTATCATGCACCCTGGGCGGTCTTTTAATCTCTGCTGAATCATAAAACTGCTTGTCTTCCTCGATCTTTATTAGATTGAGTGCGTCCACATGAGCCATATCAAATAAATCATCAAATTATTCTTTCCAAGATTCTCTCTTTTGTTTTAAACTATCAGAATCTCTTAACTTACGTCTCGATAACTGCTTCCACTTATTATACAGGGTCGCTAATTTTTGTTCTGCGTTTGATCTTGAAATGACAGGAATACGGGCCCTTTCCCAAAAAATTGAGCATTCCCTTATAACTATGCGAGCACTTTTAGCAACATTTAACTTTTTAGTTCTTAAATTATAAAATAAAACTCTTAGACAATCTAATTTTGATGGAAGCTTACTACCAGATAATTGTTTTTTTTGGTGGCCAATTAAGTAAATTTCACTTCTTAGTACTGGCATATTTAATTTTAAAGAATTTACAATAAAAAATAACTTAAGACACACTTTACACGAATGTTAATCACTTTCAATCAATTAAAAAAAGTGGGTTTGACTAGTTTTTCTTTATTTGTTTTTTAATAGGGGAAAACCCGTATTAAATGCTCTAAAATTACTCTTTGAAGTAATATAAAACGGGAAATCACAGAGTTGAAATTTGAATGTGAAATTTGATACACTTGTATAATTTTGGGTCAGTTCATGGCTAAAGGTCACAGTGGTAGTTGTTCATTCTTAAATCCGTTAAATTTAAACTAACAACTGGTTTATGTCCTTACTAATTGGTTTTTGGTTATATTTATCAGTAAATGGTTCATAAACAAATTGTTTGATTCTGAGTGCATTAAAAAACTTCGGCAAAATGCACCCTTACACCCAATCTTGTAATATAAGATAAAAAGTGGTTAATTTCGAACTCCAAGACTAAAGGGGTTAATTTTTTTCAAGCAAATGTTTAGACTATAATTAAAAATAGTTGCTTATTAATCGTATTTGGACAGAAAGGGTTTTAAATCGTGTTTAAAACTGGGTTATTTTGACCCGGGTGACACAAAAGGGTTAATTTTTTTATAAATTAAAAAAAAAAAATTTTCAGACTATAATTAAAAATAGTTGCTTAGTAATCGTATTTGGACAACAAGGGTTTCAAATCGTGTTTAAAAAATGAGACATTTTGACCCGGGTGGCACAAAAGGGTTAATTTGTTCATAAATTATTATAAAAAAAATGTCAGACTATAATAAAAAATAGTTGCTATTTAATCGTATTTGGACAATAAGGGTTTTAAATCGTGTTTAAAAAATGGGTCATTTTGACCCCGGTATCACCAAAGGGTTAATTTTTTCATAAAAAATTCATATTGTAATTTAGAATATTAATTACAACTTTTTAGCAGGATGCTTTGAAATATAAGTATTTCTACAATTAAATATAGGTAAAAATACAGTAATTCGTAAAATCTGAACTTTAACCCCTAGGGTCCACGGCTTAGAGTTATCCGAATTAGCTCAAATTTTCACCATATGATATTTAGACCAAGTGTCACGATAATCCGAGCAGACCTAAGCGATAATCCAAAGTTCAAATTGCTCCATACATTTCAATGCCACCCTAATGTACAACAAACTCTACTATAAGTTGTATATTCATATAAAAATACCACGATCTTTTTCGCGTAGTAGTACAGCGTTTTTACATCGTAGCTTCAAATGGGCTGAAACTTTACAGGAAATATCTAGACATAAATTGGACCAAGATTTATGGATATCTGTGTAGATCGTGGAACAAAAATGTTCCGAAAATCATAATAGAATTCAGAAAGTGCTGCATTTCCCATACATTTATATGAAACTGTCCCGGTCTTTTTCGGGTAGTAGTACGGCGTTTTTACATCGTAGCTTCAAACGGGCTGAAACTTTACAGAAAACAAGTCAACATAAATTGGACCAAGAATTATAGACATATGGGCGGATCGTGGAACAGAAATGTTCCGAAAATCGTAATAGAATTCAGAAAGTGCTGCTTTTCCCATGTATTTATATGAAAATGCCTCGGTCTTTTTCGGGTAGTAGTACGGCGTTTTTACATCGTAGCTTCAAATAGGCTGAAATTTTGCAAAAATTATAGGGAGGTAAATTCGATCAATAATTATAGATATTTGTGCAGTTTGTGGAACAAAAATATTCTGAAAATTACAATGGAATTCAGAAAGTGCTGCATTTTCCATACATTTATATGAAACTGTCACGGTCTTTTTCGGGTAGTAGTACGGCGTTTTTACATCATAGCCTCAAACGGGCTGAAACTTTACAGAAAATAAGTGAACATAAATTGAACCAAGAATTATAGACATCTGGGCGGATCGTGGAACAAAAATGTTCCGAAAATCGTAATAGAATTCAGAAAGTGCTGCATTTCCCATGTATTTATGTGAAAATGCCACCGTCTTTTTCGGGTAGTAATACGGCGTTTTCACACCGTAGTTCCACATAGGTTGAAACTTTGCAAAAATTATCGGGAGGTAAATTCGATCAATATTTAGAGATATCTGTCTACTTTTTGAAACAAAAATATTCTGAAAATTACAATAGAATTCAGAAAGTACTGCATTTTCCATACATTTACATGAAACAGCCACGGTCTTTTTCGGGTAGTAGTACGGCGTTTTTACACAGTGATTCCAAATGAGCTAAAAATTTACAAAAATTATCTGGATGTAAATTCGACCAACAATTGTAGCGAGTTTTTTAGGTCGTGGAACAAAAATGTTCCGCAAATCGAACTAGACTCAAGAAAGTTCAGTGATTTCTCTACATCTCTATGAAAATGCCACGGTCTTTATCGGGTAGTAGTACGGCGTTTTTATACGATAACTCCAAATAGGTCTAAACTTTACAGAAATTATCTGGACATGAATTTTATCCCCAATTATAGCCTTTTGTGTAGGTCGTGGAACAAAAATGTGCCGAAAATCACAATAGAATTCAGAAACTACTACGATTTCTATATATTTATATGACAAATACACCGTCTTTTTCGGGTAGTTCCACGGCGTTATTGCACCGTAGCTCCAAATAGGTTAAACACGTAAATGAGTTATCTGGATATAAATTGGACAAAGAATTATAGACATCTGCGTAGGTCATGGAACGAAAATATTTCAAAAGTTACACTAGAATTCAGAAAGTGCTGCATTTTATATACAGTCACATAAAACTGCCGCGGTATTTTTCTATATCTCGAAAACTAAGCGACATAGAGCAAAACGGTTAAAATTTTTGCCCTTTGGGTGTTAATACACCCATAAAACCCGTTTAGTGAAAACAAATTTTACCTAACTATTTTAGATTTTAAAATTTGCAAATATCTTGTAAACTACTAACGCTAGAACCAAAAGGACGTTTATTTGGTTTCTCGCCTATAACTCGAAAACTAAGCGAGATAGAGCAAAGTGGTTAAAATTTTTGCCCTCTGGGTGTTAATACAGCCATAAAATCCGTTTAGTTTTTTCATGAAATAACTATATCGTTATATCGAAAATATTACGCAATGCGATAATATTTTCGTCATATTGCAAAATTTTGGTCGTTATTTTATTACTATTCGATGAAAATATGATATCATTAACGATATCGAAATAAAAAAGTGTAAACGATATCTTTAACGATTAAATTAGAACAAGCAAATGTGACTTTTTCAGAAAATTTATCATTATTTTTAAAAATTATGATATCATTACGAATTCATATTTTTGTATCATAAACGATACCAAATATGATAATATGAATTCGTTAACGATACTGTATCGTTTTATGGTTTATTGGACGAAAAGGACGTTTATTTGGTTTTTCGCCTATAACTCGAAAACTAAGCGAGATAGAGCAAACTGGTTAAAATTTTTGCGCTTTGGGTGTTAATATACCCATAAAAGCCGTGGGTGTATTTACACACATCCCGAGAAAAGTTTGCCGGGAATTCCCGGGAAAATAATATATTTTTCCCTGGAAAACGGGAAATTTTAAAAATATTAAATTTTTTAAAAATGTTTTTGTTTCGAATAGGATTTTTTAATTTTAGTCATAAAAAACATTTTAAATACCAAAACAAAAATGTCATTGTTAAAATCTTTTAAAAGGGAATACATTTATTTGACACACAAATAAAATCTTTGCCAAGTAATTGGGAGCATTTCAACTAATAAAGATTTTTCGCATAACTTATTCAAAATTTAAGTAGTAAAACCTAAAAACTTGGTCAAATGTTTAAAAGAAATATGAAAAAAAGCTGTGTTTCTTACAAATAATCGCCCTTACTATCTAAATTTTTCAAATGTATAATTAAGGTAAAGTCGACTTTAGTTAAAATATTGGGTGGCACCTTGACTTGGTTTATTTTTGGAGCATTCTGATAGGTTTATTTATTTTCAACCAATCAAAATATTTGAAAATATAAATATTTTTGTAAGGTTTTCATACACAAAATGAACAAAACCGTTTGATTAAAAATAAAGTCAACTTTAAATTTAAAATACGCCTTTATATTAAGGGTCAATAATTTTATAAGTAACGTTTTCATTAATAAATGTGAAAAGAAAAGACTAATGGTTAACGGTGGTATCTAAATTTGGTTATCCGACATCTAAATTTGGTTCACAAAAAAAAAAAAAATTGATGGTCATGCAACTTCTCTTGAAGAAAACAACAACAAGAATAACGTTTCAGCTAAAATTAGCAAAGTACCCGAAGAAAAAAGTGTAAGCTGAATAGGCATTAAAGGTTTTATAGTAGGGCAAACATTTCCTGAAATGGTATCTAAATTAGCTACAGTCAATCCGCACCATAACTAGATCTTCGTTTATTCGAGAAAGTTTTTATAATAAAAAACTGGCATTGCAAAAAAATGAAACCGATGTAAAGAACATTATATTAAATTACTACAATCATGTAAAAGATATCATGATAAAAGAAATATCGAGCAATATTTCTAACAATAGGAGATTTACTATAATCTTAGATGAATGGACAAGAATATCACAAAAGAGATTATTGAACATATGTATAAACGGAAATAATTCATTTTATAACCTGGGGTTGGTTTATATATCAGGAAGATGTAATGCTGATGAAATAAGAAGAATTGTAGAAATAAGACTAGAAGAGTTTTATTTGTGTTTGGAAAATAACATTGTGGCCACCATTTCTAATGGGCCAAGTGTGATGAAACGGTTTGTTTCCGACATTAATATTTGCTTTCTGCTGGAATCATGCAATTCATTTGGCAGTGCTGCAAGTAATTTATGTGAAATCAAATGTTCAACATTCTGATATTTTTTACTTTGAATTCTCACTACACAGACTGCATTTGTACTGAAATAATGTTTTTTTTAACAAAAATTACTTATATAAGTGGTTTTCATTAACAATTTTGTTCAAAAATATTTGAACAAATTTGGAATCAAATTTTTTCATTCCCGTTTCCCGGGAAATAAAAAAGTCCGGGAAATCCCAAACCCTAATTAACAAGGCAAAAATTTTAACCATTTTGCTCTATCCCGCTTAGTTTTCGAGTTATAGGCGAAATACCAAATAAACGTCCTTTTCGTTCTAGCATTAGTAGTTTATGAGATATTTGCAATTTTAAAATCTAGCAGAGTTAGCTAAAATTTGATTTCACTAAACAGGTTTTATGGGTATAATTACACCCAAAAGGCAAAAATTTTAACAATTTTGCTCTATATCGCTTAGTTTTCGAGTTATAGGCGAGAAACCAAATAAACGTCCTTTTGGTTCTAGCATTAGTAGTTTATGAGATATTTGCAATTTTAAAACCTAGCAGAGGTAGCTAAAATTTGATTGCACTAAGCGGATGTTTATAATTCTTTGTCCAATTTATATCCAGATAACTCATTTACGTGTTTAACTTTTTTGGTGTAATAACGCCGTGCAACTACCCGAAAAAGACGGTGTCATTGTCATATAAATGTATAGAAATCGTAGTAGTTTCTGAATTCCATTGTGATTTTCGGCACATTTTTGTTCCACGACCTACACAAAAGGCTATAATTGGGGATAAAATTCATGTCCAGATAATTTCTGTAAAGTTTAGACCTATTTGGAGTGATTGTATAAAAACGCCGTACTACTACCCGATAAAGACCGTGACCAGAGAAACAAGCCAGCCGCCGTGAGCCGTTTAAGCCGCCGCCGCCTGTCATTTTTGCTTCAGCCGCCGCCGCCGATTTTTTTCGGCTCATTTCGGCTGGAAGTATCAATTTTCAAATATAAAAAATTTTAAAATAAATATATTTTTTAAAAAGAATTTCCTAATTCATTAAACTTGAACAACCAGAGCTAAAAACAATTTTTTTATATGAAAAGAAAAAAGTAAAAATCTTCTAAATATTAAATTTTTATAAATATAATTTTTTAAGCTATAAAAGCTTATGTAAATTTATACTGTGAAAAAAATTTAAAAAAAAATTTCTTAATGGGTTAATATAATACTTCAGAATGCAACTCTTTCCAGATGTGTAAAAAATCAATTAATAAAAAAACATAGCTGCTTAACTTTGCATTTAAAACTCAATATATGTATTTGGTGTATGCATTTTTATCAAAAATTATGACGAAAAATCGTTACAGAGTTGAAGTCGTGTTAGCATAGATATACCAAAAAGTTTGTAAAATGTATTAATTTTTGTTAAAAGCGTTACTTCTCCTCTTCATATAAATTCTTACAGTTAGTTTTTAGCTTCATTGGTTATTAAAATATAAGCTATTAAAGTTAAAAAACCTTATGAGTTACTGGTTACTGGTTACGGAGTTTACATTTGGTCTATAAAATTGGTTACAAATTTTATGTATTAACCAAAAATTGGTCAGATTGTTATAAATTTTGTAAAACAGGTGACAATGCGCTGATATATATCGAAATATATAACTCTAATGTAATCCATGCATTTGAAATTAGCTGGTTACATGGTTTTTATCACATTTTTTGATATCACCCATATATATTTTTTCAATTCTAAAATACATTTTTAAAAATGGTCCAGTTGAATATTTTGGATAAATTAAACATTTTGTAACAAATAAATGAAAAAGTAAAGATAAGAGATATTGTAAAATTCTATAATATTTAGAAAAGGACACTTTTACGGATAAAATGCTCAAACCAATGTTATAATTGATCACATAATTTCATCATTTAAGGACATTATTGATTGGGCATCTAATTCAAATGGGTCCCTACAAGATATGTGCATCTTGCCTAGGGTTGGGGGAAATCCCGGGAAAAGTTTGCCGGGAATTCCCGGGAAAAATATATTATTTTCCCGGGAATTCCCGGCAAACGGGAAATTTTAAAAATATTAAATTTTTTAAATTGTTTTTGTGTCGAATAGGATTTTTTAATTTTAGTCATAAAAAACATTTTAAATACCAAAACAAAAATGTCATTGTTAAAATCTTAAATAAAAGGGAATACATTTATTTGACACACAAATAAAATCTTTGCCAAGTAATTAGGAGCATTTCAACTAATAAAGATTTGTCGCATAACTTATTCAAAATTTAAGTAGTAAAACCTAAAAACTTGGTAAAATGTTTAAAGAAATATGAAAAAAAGCTTTGTTTCTTACAAATAATCGCCCTTACTATCTAAATTTTTCAAATGTATAATTTAGGTAAAGTCGACTTTAGTTAAAATATTGGGTGGCAGGCAGTATACCTTGACTTGGTTTATTTTTGGAGCATTCTGATTGGTTAATTTATTTTCAACCAATCAAAATATTTGAAATTATAAATATTTTTGTAAGGTTTTCATACACAAAATGAAGTCGACTTTAAATTTAAAATACTTCTTTATATTAAGGGTCAATAATTTTATAAGTAACGTTTTCATTAATAAATGTGAAAAGAAAAGACTAATGGTTAACGGTGGTAACTAAATTTGGTTCCCAAAAAAAAAAAAAAAAATGCAACTTCTCTTGAAGAAAACAACAACAACAAGAATAACGTTTTAGCTAAAATTAGCAAAGTACCCGAGGAAAAAAGTGTAAGCTGAATAGGCATTAAAGGTTTTGTTGTAGGGCAAACATTTCCTGAAATGGTATCCAAATTAGCCGCAGTCAATCCGCACCATAACTAGATCTTCGTTTATTCGAGAAAGTTTTTATAATAAAAACCTGGCATTGCAAAAAAATGAAACCGATGTAAAGAACATTATATTAAATTACTACAATCATGTAAAAGATATCATGATAAAAGAAATATCGAGCAATATTTGTAACAATAGGAGATTTACTATAATCTTAGATGAATGGACAAGAATATCACAAAAAAGATATTTGAACATATGTATAAACGGAAATAATTCATTTTATAACCTGGGGTTGGTTTATATATCAGGAAGATGTAATGCTGATGAAATAAGAAGAATTGTAGGAATAAGACTAGAAGAGTTTTATTTGTCTTTGGAAAATAACATTGTGGCCACCATATCTAATGGGCCAAGTGTGATGAAACGGTTTGTTTCCGACAGTCCAGTAGTAGGTGCTTTCTGCTGGAATCATGCAATTCATTTCGCAGTGCTGCGAGTAATTTATGTGGAATCAAATGTTCAACATTCTGATATTTTTTACTTTGAATTTTCACTACACAGACTGCATTTGTACGGAAATAGTGTTTTTTTTTAACAAAAATTACTTATATAGGTGGTTTTCATTAACAATTTTGTTCAAAAATATTTCCTGGGATTCCCGGGAATCAAATTTTTTCATTCCCGTTTCCCGGGAAATAAAAAAGTCTGGGAAATCCCAAACCCTAATCTTGCCCAAACTTTCTAACAAAGCCTCCATTCAAAAGTCGTCAAACAAGTTTAATTTCTTAAATCAATCGATATATATTTTTTCTATGGTCTTTATTTATTCCTTAATTTGTTAAAATTAAAAAGATTAATAAAAAAAATTGATTCCCAGTATGCTTTAATTGTCTGGAAATTCTATAAGAGGCAAAAATTGTTTTGAGTTCCAAGGGGGTTACATTTTCCCAATGTTGGGATTACTTTGGAGCCCTTTACATTGGCAAAAAAAATGTGCTGGCAAAATTAATATTATGCAAGTTATGTTTCAACGAAAAGGACTTGGTACTAAAAGGGTACCCAGATAGAAAAATACGAACGGCACAGTACTGGCTCAGCGTTGGAGACGGTAGTGTATGTACTGGAGATGTGTCGGATTTTTTACGTTTCCAGTACTGTTACGGTGTCGAAATGATAACACCAATATACGCTTGGCCGTAGGTATTTGCCCACTTTGGCCCAGTGTTGGATTTTGTTACTTTCTGGTGTTTTCCCAGTACTATAAATTTAAAATATTCAGTAACTTGCCAAAGTGTACTTTAAATACAAAAAATCAGTGTATAGCCAGTACTATAAAAACAATTAAAAATCTGGTGGTGAACCACCCTAAATTTTAATAAAATAATAAAAGATATATATTTTTGTTTCAAATTAATTTTGTTGTTTTTTATTGTGTAATAAAATATTAAACAATTGAAAAACTAGAAAATAAAAAGTTTTTCTTAAATTTTCTGGTTTCTCGCTGTTTTATATAAATATAATGAAAAAAGTAATATTGAAATTCTTCATGACTGAATTCGGTATTAAAAATTAGGGTAAAAGAAGTGTCAGAAAGTGGCAAAGCCCATTTTAAGTAGTACTGGCATAATAAAAAAAACAGTGCTCTCCCAGTACTATTTTTTTTTTCTACCGTGGGCAATTTCCAGCTGGATATGTTTATAATTTATTAAATAAAACTTGTATGTTATATTAAATATTTAGGACCATTTGTTAGATATAGTCTTGAATAGCCATGGATCTGTGCGAACATGAAACATATCACACGTGAACCAACAACAAATCTTATATAAATTGATTTTATATATATTTTTTTGCGAGTGATTTTCTGACCGTTATAAAGTGCAGACGTTAATTGTGATCTCTTTTCTATAATTCTATTTAAAATTAAAAGCAATAACATTTGTTATTGTTTTAAGAAAAAACTTTTTTTTTAATACATTGTATCAGTGTTGCCATAACGGCGATTTTCTCGTCAGATCTAGCGATTTTATTTCGCCCCTAGCGGGAAAAATTGTCCTGTAGCTATTAGCCAAAAATCTATCGATTTTTTTATCAACCGTAATATAATTTTTAAAACTCGGTTTTATGTTGAAAAATATTATAAAACTCGCACATTGCTATTCCTTTATTATAAAACACAACATCTTAAACGATTTTAGTAAAAAAAACTCTAAAAATACACATTTCGATAAAATATGGGTATGCACTTTTTCATCGTACAATGCCCTCTATTGTGTATTCTCAATACTAAGATTAATGCAATGAAAATCAGGACTCATTATTTGAAGCTTAATCGTAAAATTTTTCATTATTTAAAAGTTTATAACACTTCTTATTAACATATTAAAGAAATTTTTGAGTAAAAACTGCTTTAAGTACCATTTTTCAACAATCTAGCGATAAAATCGCTAAATATTTACACTGTTTATAATCTAGAGATTTTCTTTTTTTTTTTTTCTCGATTTTTGGGTCTGATCTAGCCATTTATTTTGAAAATTTGTTGGCAATACTGCATTGTGTATTGAAATCAACAACAAATTATTACTAATTATTAAGTAGTAAACAAAGGGATTAATATTCTGCTATACTAATCCTCTGCTGTTACAGCAGAATGGATAGTAGCAGCGAGTCTACTAAAGAAAGCGATATTGTCTGACAAAATCGATCACCAGAATTAGTTAAGCATGCAATCAAAATAACAAAAACTACCAACAATGATGATTAGGGCAAGGAATTCCATGCAAATGCATGTTATATCTCGATAGTCCAAAACTAATATGGACTAAACATTTATCCGACTCATCAAATTTAGAACAAACTGGCATCGATTTGTAGTTGCATATTTTGACATAAATGCATGTTTTTGCATATTTCGACTTTAAATGCATATTTGGTGGCTTTTTAATGCATATTTTGTTCTTTTTAATGCATATTTGTGCATATTTTTCATTTTTAGTAGCATTTTTTATTTTGTAAAAAAATATAAAAAATTGATACGTTTTCATATTTTGATTCAATCAAAATAAACATTTTTAAAACTTTATTGACCTATAGGAAATCTTCGAGTTCTGTGTCTGTTTGCAAAATAACTAACTTAAATATATTTTTAAGTGCATTATTTTTGCAAAAATTATAGTTTTTAGTGCATATTTCTTATATTGTTAGTGCATATTTTTCTTTATTAACCGCATATTTTAGTCGCATATTTTTCATTTTTAAGTGCATGAAATTCCTTGCTCTAATGATGATATACCAAGTACCTACTATCAACAACATGTTTGCTGCACTTGATGTAGACAATAATGATGATGATAATTATATTAACGATAATGCTAACAAAGAGCTTTCTGAAAAAAAACCGCCTCCAATAATTATTCCAAATGCTTCAGATATAAGAGCGATGATGAATAACTTTTCAAAAATAGTAAACCTTGCAGATTATTCGTACAAATCTTTGAGAGATGGTCAGGTAAGAGTAATAGCAAAAAACGTAAAGGCATATAGAGTGATAGTAAAATATCTATCTTTCGTAAAAAAAATTAAACGTTTTCAAATCACATTACAAAATGTTATTTCAGCCGATCAAGCCGCCGCCGCCGCCGATTATTTGTTTGCGCCGCCGCCGCCGGTTTTTATCCGGCTCAACCTCAATCGCCGCCGCCGCCGCCGATTTTTTGCTTGCGCCGCCGCCGCCGATTATTTTGGTCGGCTTGTTTCTCTGACCGTGACATTTTCATAGAAATGTATAGAAATCACTGCACTTTCTGGAGTCTAGTTCGATTTGCGGAACATTTTTGTTCCACGACCTAAAAAACTCGCTACTCGTAAATTTTTAACTCATTTGGAATCACTGTGTAAAAATGTATGGAAAATGCAGTACTTTCTGAATTCTATTGTCATTTTCAGAATATTTTTGTTTCACAAAGTAGACAGATATCTCTAAATATTGATCGAATTTACCTCCCGATCATTTTTGCAAAGTTTCAACCTATGTGGAACTACGGTGTGAAAACGCCGTATTACTACCCGAAAAAGACGGTGGCATTTTCACATAAATACATGGGAAATGCAGCACTTTCTGAATTCTATTACGATTTTCGGAACATTTTTGTTCCACGATCCGCCCTGATGTCTATATTTCTTGGTTCAATTTATGTTCACTTATTTTCTGTAAAGTTTCAGCCCGTTTGAGGCTATGATGTAAAAACGCCGTACTACTGCCCGAAAAAGACCGTGGCATTTTCATATAAATACATGGGAAATGCAGCACTTTCTGAATTCTATTACGATTTTCGGAACATTTTTGTTCCACGATCCACCCAGATGTCTATAATTCTTGGTCCAATTTATGTTGACTTATTTTCTGTAAAGTTTCAGCTCGTTTGAAGCTACGATCTAAAAAAGCCGTACTGCTACCCGAAAAAGACCGTGGCATTTTCATATAAATACATGGGAAATGCAGCACTTTCTGATTTCTATTACGATTTCGGAACAATTTTGTTCCACGATCCGCCCAGATGTCTATAATTCTTGGTCCAATTTATGTTGACTTATTTACTGTAAAGTTTCAGCCCGTTTGAAGCTACGATGTAAAACGCCGTACTACTACCCGAAAAAGACCGTGGCATTTTCATATAAATACATGGGAATGCAGCACTTTCTGATTTTTATTACGATTTTCGGAACTAATTGTTGCAAGATCCGCCCAGATGTCTATAATTCTTGGTCCAATTTATGTTCACTTGTTGTCTGTAAAGTTTCAGCCCGTTTGAAGCTACGATGTAAAAACGCCGTATTACTACCCGAAAAAGACCGTGACAGTTTCATATAAATGTATGGGAAATGCAGCACTTTCTGAATTCTATTATGATTTTCGCAACATTTTTGTTCCACGATCTACACAGGCGTCCATAATTCTTGGTCCAATTTATGTCTAGATATTTCCTGTAAATTTTCAGCCCATTTGAAGCTACGATGTAAAAACGCCGTACTACTAACCGAAAAACACCGTGACAGTTTCTTATAAATGTATGGGAAATGCAGCACTTTCTGAATTCTGTTATGATTTTCGGAAGATTTTTGTTCCACGATCTACACAGATGTCCATAATTCTTGGTCCAATTTATGTCTAGATATTTCCTGTAAAGTTTCAGCCCATTTGAAGCTACGTTGTAAAAACGCCGTACTACTACCCGAAAAAGATCGTGGTATTTTTATATGAATATACAACTTATACTAGTTTGTGTATTACTTAGTGTTTCCAATTCGGTTAATCGATTAACCGATTCCTCGATTAATCGCCTCTATTTCGGTTAATGTCGAAACAAATAATTTAAAACTCAAATAATTATTCGATCTTAAAATAGGTCGATTAACAAGAAAGAAAGTTTGTATAATCGAACTCGTTTTCCTGAGTTTAATTTTTTATTCGATTTAAAACAAATCACCTAAAGTTAAGACAAAATGAAAGTAAAAAAAATTGCATGCCAATGCAATTTCAGATTTTTATAATTTATTCTAAAGAAATAAAAAATCTATATTAAATGTTCATATGTAATAGTTTTAGGTTTGCTGTCCTTAACCTACTAATATTTAACAAAAATAAATCTAATTTTAAGAAGCTTTAGCAGCATTTTTACACAACTTTTTCTACTAGTATAAGAAATATTTCAGTTTAAAAAATCTCAACTTTTCAGCCTAGAATATGAAAACTTTTTTAAATACATCGAGTTAATATGCCACGTTGAAATATAACAAAAAGAGGCAGTTTTTGCATTTTTATTTATAAAAATATTAGGGAAATACATTAATTTTGCATTAAACGATTAATCGCCAATTTCACGATTAACCGACCCGAGTAACCGGTTAATCAATTTTAGTGATTTTTCGAATAATGCACTAACCGGTTAATCGCCTACGTCGAATAATTGGAAACACTAGTATTACCATAGAAAGACTGTCATATAAAAATGAAATTTTTTTTAAAAGAAGTACTTTTTTTCAAAAAAAAAAAAAAAAACTTTTTTATAAAAAGTACTTTTTTATGCAAAAAGTACTTTTTTATTCAAAAAGTACTTTTTTATGCAAAAAGAATCTTTTTTTGGAAAAAGTACTTTTTTTGGAAAAAATTTTTTTTTTCGAAAATAGTACTTTTTCGTAAAAAATAACTTTTTTCGGAAAAAGTATTGTTTTTTTCCAAAAAAGTAGTTTTTTTTGTAAAAAAATAGTTTTTTTTTGTAAAAAAGTAGTATTTTTTTTTTAAATATTTCTTTATTTTGGAAAAAAGTATTTTTTTGAAAAAAGGTACATTTTTATGTACAATTTACTTTCTTCTATTGCTTTCGGTCTACCCGGTCTTCGGTCTACCCGGTCTACTCGGGTAGACCAGTTGTGAAAACCGGTCTGACCGGGTAGACCGGTTACCCGGTCTTGACCGCAGGCCCTAATTTTTATGGTTAAAAAACGACTAAAGTAGTATATTTTTGTCACAAGAAAAGTTGACAACACATTTATTTTATGTGTGTTTTTTTTTTCCTAGAATTGAAAAACAAAGCAAAACACAAGAGGCAGCTAACGGTGATATTTTTTATGAAAATAATGTAAAACTGCCAAAAATATAAGGCAGTTATATTAAATGCGAAGGTACAAAAAGTGCACTTAAAGAAGATAATTGCGTACATAATTTTGTGAAATAGCAAATGTGCACTTAAAGCTGCCTACACACTAGGGAACATACTTGAAAAAAGAGAGCATTTTTTGTGAATGTGTGAGTGCGTTTGTGTGTGTGTGCGTGTTGAGAGCGTGCATTTCGTGTTTACAAAATTTTTTGATATTTTTTGTTCCCTCAACCATGTTCCCTAGTGTGTAGACAGCTTAAGAAAAAGGCAGTTAAATCAAAACTACTGTACAATATGTCTGTTCCCTTTGCGTGTAAATTGTTGTTGTTGGGGCTGTTACAAAAAACCAATCTTACCAAAAAGCGTTTCTATTGTTAAAAATTGGGTAAATGAGAACGTTGATGAGAGAATAATTTGTATCTCTTTTTACCAGAAGTTACCCGTACTTTTTTTGCGGGTAAAATGGTAAAACTGTCAAATCACTAGTTGTTTGTAAATCAGCTGTTTTAAATTTGTAAAAGTAATTTAAATATTAACAAAAGTTGTAAACAATAATTAATATCGTTAACAAATACCACGTTCTAACATTTTTTCTTTATTCCCTTCGATATTTTATTCTTAAAAATAGCTTTTGTTTATATGAATAACTTTGACGTTAATTTTTGGGCTTCAAATGCGGTTTTGTGCGTTCCAGGTATTGTGAGCAATTTTACCATTTTTTGAGATAATTATAGGTTTGTTCCACGTAATTCTGGGTAAAGTCTGGTAAAATGATAGTAAACAAATAATTATCCCAAGAAATGGTAAAATTGCTCACAATACCGGGAACGCACAAAACCATATTTCAAGCCCAAAAATAAACGTCAAAGTTATTCATATATACAAAAGCTATTTTTAACAATAAAATATCGAAGGGAATAAAGAGAAAGTGTTAGAACGTGGTATTTGTTAACGATATTAATTAATGTTTACAACTTTTGTTATTATTTTAATTATTTTTACAAATTTAAAACAGCTGATTTATAAACAACAAGTGATTTGACAGTTTTACCATTTTACCCGAAAAAAAAGTACGGGTAACTTCTGGTAAAATGAGAAACAAATTATTCTCTTATCAACGCTCTCATTTACCCAATTTTTAACAATAGAAATGCTTTTTGGTAAGATTGGGTTCCCTCGGGCACCCGCGGTAATGTACGTGGAACAGAGCTTATTTGTTTACTCTCATTTTACCAGACTTTACCCAGAATTACATGGAACAAACCTAATATTTATAATTCAGCACAAGCCTTAATGTCTGCAAAATTTTGTTAAAAAATTCCCTGCATATTTATAAGCCATTCCAAGAGTATAATAATATTTAAAACTTTGTTTGCCTTTACAGTTGCCGCAAGAAACAATATATCAGTGAGTTACCTACCGTTAGCATTGTGATACCATATTACAATGAACACTTTAGTGTTTTGGTACGTTCTGTACACAGCTTAATGAATCGTTCACCACCCGAATTACTCAAGGAAATTATTCTAGTCGATGATTTTAGTGATCGTGATTATCTATTCAAACAATTGGATCAATATGTTGCAGAGAACTTTCCCAAATTAGTACAAATTATACGTTTGAAAGAACGGACCGGTCTAATTGGAGCTCGCATGGCGGGAGCACGTAAAGCCACAGCTGAAGTTTTAATATTTTTGGATTCACATATAGAAGCTAATTACAATTGGTTGCCACCGCTATTGGAACCCATAGCTATAAATAAACGAACTTCCGTATGTCCATTTATTGATGTAATTGATCATAGTAATTTTGAATATCGAGCACAAGATGAAGGAGCACGTGGTGCATTTGATTGGGAATTTTATTATAAACGTTTACCGCTACTACCAGAAGATTTAGTGGATAGGACTAAACCATTTAAAAGTCCTGTTATGGCTGGTGGTCTTTTTGCCATTTCTAGAGAATTCTTTTTCGAGTTGGGTGGTTATGATGAGGGTTTAGATATTTGGGGTGGAGAACAATATGAATTGAGTTTCAAAATATGGATGTGTGGTGGAGAAATGTATGATGCTCCATGTTCACGTGTAGCTCATATTTATAGAGGTCCACGTAATAGTTCACCTAGCCCACGAAAGGGTGATTACGTGCATAGGGTGAGTATTTTAGTAGATACATAATATGTGTTATATTAAATTAAATTCCTCTTTTTACTTAGAATTATAAACGTGTTGCTGAAGTCTGGATGGATGAATATAAAAACTATTTATATGAACATGGTCAGGGTATTTACGAGAGTATTAATGCCGGTGATCTTTCAGAACAAAAAGCTATACGTGATAAATTACATTGTAAATCATTTAAATGGTTTATGGAAAATGTAGCCTTCGATTTAGTCAAAGTCTATCCGCCAATTGAACCTCCAGATTATGCTTATGGTGCCATTAAAAATCTCGGTGCACCTACGTTATGTGTAGATACACTGGGAAAACCTCGCCATTCTGAAATTGGTTTATATCCCTGCCATGAAGATCTTAAACGTCCACAACGTAATCAAAATTGGGCGTTAAGTTGGCATAGAGATCTTCGTTTGCGCCGTAAACTTGACTGCTTAGACGTTCAACAAACACATAAAAATGCTCCTGTTTGGTTGTGGGATTGTCATGGTCAAGGTGGTAATCAATTTTGGTCTTATGATCGTAAAAACAAATGGTTGCTACATGGACGCAATAATGGTCATAATAAACGTTGCTTGGAGGCTTCACCGACCGATCGTAAGCTTATTGTTAATACCTGTAAGGAGGATAATGCAAATATGAAATGGATATTTGGTGTTATGAATAGCACAGCATTAGATAGTTTTTGGGAAGGTATTCCTGAGACACATTGAGATGTCAGTGAAATGTGATCTTTTTGTTTTTAGGTATTTATTGCCGTTTGTACTTAATTTAATTGTTTTGTGGGACGTAATGCTAAATTAATTTAAAATGTAAGAATTTTTAAAGTGCATTAATTCATTTTATTTTGAACTTAAAATGAAAATTTTACAAAAATATGGTAATTTTAAATGAAATTTCTAATTGATTATACTTTTATACTTAATCAAAGTGTATGTCATCCAAAATGGTACACTATTAATGCTTAATTTTAAGTTCGAATTGCATATAATTAAAAAAATTGAGTTGATAAACATTTAATTCCATATTATTCTTACCCTCATAAAAATATCTGCAAAAGCTACTAAAAATGTTAAAAATAACATTGCGAAAGAGACTGCTGAAATTGCTAAATACTGATAAAATAAGAACAACAAAAATGACACTGTTAAACTTACAGAATTTTTGTTATATTTGCGTTACTTTTAGTAAATTGAAAATGACAAATAATACTGTGAAATCTGCAGAAAATGTTGCAAAAGATTAGTAGACTAAAAATAGGAAAAATTAACTGTTATAAGAGTATCTAAAATACCGATACCGAAGGAAATGAAATGTCGTTATACCGTTATCGTTATTTTAAATTCTCTGCTTTTGATAATTACACGGGGGTTTTACATAAATTAAGTTGATAAATTTGTTTTTTGCAAAAACATTTCGGTATGCACTAATATAACTAACTACTGTTATCCTTAGTAACCCTTACCGAAATAACTGAAATACCGTTAATATTAAAATACCGTTACCGAAACAACCGAAATATCGTTATCCTTAAAATACTGCTACCGAAATAACTGAATTACCGTTATCCCTAAAATACCCATATCGAAATAAATGAAATAACGTTACCCTTAAAATACCGTTACCGAAATAATCTAAAATGGCGTTACCCTTAAATATTTGTAACTCGTTTTTTGGATTTACAAATTTCTTTGTTGGTGCCTTTTTAAAAAGTTTTTTTTTTGTATTCCCAGCTAAAAATCGACATATATGAATACATACAGGTTAAATGTATGTTCATGCATGCTCATAAACATGCATTCATGACCATACATGGATACATAAATCTCCATACTTGCATCATATATGTCCACACATGTGCATTAACGAAATTTGAGGTAATATCTACATGCATGATCATGCATGTTCATGTGTGTACATGTATGAAGATATTACCTCAAAATAATTTTATAACAATCGGATAACGCGTTAGAAAGTTGTAATCATTTGAACATCATGTATTTTTCAAAAATTTACTGAAAAAAATCAACTAAAAACAGCGAAAAAAAGCGAAATAAGACAAATTTTACAAAAATTTAAAAACAGTAAATTTCGTGAAAGTCATGAGGATCTACAAAGAGAATTTTGTCCAAATCCAGAGACCTTCTTCCGATAAGTGTCTCGGTTCCCTTTGGAATGATTCTATATATATACATATTTATGTTCTATTTGTAAATTTTTTAATTAAAATTTAAGTATTTGTTCAATAAAACTAAAAAAAAACAAATTTTGGCGTTTCAAATACCCGTATATTTTTTACGCAATTAGCATGTAGGTATACGCATTTAAAATGTATTTTTAGGCATATTATATGTAAATTTACATAAAATTGTTGTTGTTGTTGCTAAACATTTTATAAGCACTTAATCATATATATCTACATACTTTATGCTTAAATTATTTACGCACAATGTATGTAAATATTTTAATTTAGGCACAAAATGTATTTTTACTGTAATTATAGTAGGAGAAAAAATACCTACTATAAATGGGGTAAATTTACATGAAAATTTATTAGAGTGTGGCTTACAAACTACGGAGTTTGCGTGGTGAAGGCAGTAAATTCTATTTCATAACGGTTTATTCTTATACGCAAGAAGTTGTAATAAATAAACTTAATCTCTAGACTAGCTGAGATTTTGTCGCATCAACATCCTCTTTACGAGTATATTTTACTCAAATTGCAAGGAGTGTAAAAGGTAAAATCTCCACACAGTTTTGGTTTTCGTTACAATTGATTGCAGCTTTTAAGGACTGTGAAATCGTTCGAGATGGGACCATTTGCTACAAAACGATAAGCGGTGGTTGTTACATATCATGGATCAGGCGCGGATCCAGGATTCGCTACGGTAGTCCTATATATAAAAATTTTATGAACTAGATGCAAGAAGGGTATACGACTAGGAGTCCCAATCACTATCGGATCACACATCGGACCGGACATTGGACAAAACAATGCGTTTGCGTCAATGACGATAATCTTTTTTCTTAATTATAACATTTTTTTAAATTTTTATACATAGTTGTCGTAAGAAGTTCCAAAAAGGGGTTCGGGTTAATCTGCTCAACCGCATTTCAGCATTTTTTTAATATTTAGTTAGTTTTTTTTTCAGTAAAAATCTACTTCAATAGTGCGGTCTTCGTTACCGATTTGATCAATATAGCTGACAATATTTTATCAATATAGACAACTGTCGGTTAAGTAAACGTAAATCTTTTTCTGTAATTTTTTATAAGAAGCACCAACAAAATTAATTTGAGTTTTAGTTGTTTTGAAAATGTACGAGTTAACCAAAAAATTCTTAACATAAACTTGGAAGAATTTTCTATTGTAAATTTTTTATTAGTAAATTAAGAGATCGCAGCACAGAATCCAAACACTTTATTATAAGAGAAAATATTTCTAAATTCGTAAACTTTTCTACTGAAATACTCACAAGATTTTAATGTTCTGTTTTGTATAAAGCATTCAAAAATTAAATAATATTTTCATAGGAAACACAATGGAGATTCTGATATGAAAAAATTTCTCAGAATATGATAATAGGAATGTGCATTAAATTGTAAAATTTTTGGCAGTGTCTGTGATAGTTTTATAAGACAAATTACTCCAAATCCTACAACTTTCATATCAAACCTAGAATAAAAAAAATGTTTCAGTTTCAAAGAGGTTTTCGAACACAACAATATTTCATAATATAATAGGTTTAATATAGAAGCTCAGAACTAGAATCTTTGAAAATTTCTTATTTAAGAAATATTTATGAAAAATTGATTTGAGAACAAAATATATAAGAAAAAACCAATCTTTGTTCTGACTATAAAACTGGCCCTAATTAAATTAACACAAAAAAAAAATTTGACAAGAAGAATGTCTAAAATTTGAAAGGTTTTCAATACGAACATATTAGGGGTTTTCATATAAACTCGTAAATTCCTTGTAAACCTTGTATAAATACAAACCATATTTTTTATGTATGGAGTTTGACATTAAACTCATAGTTTATATGAAAACCCCTATTGAAAAAATATTTATCCCTAAATTCATAAATGATTTGTAAAGTTATGGCAGGTTTACAAAACGTCATTTTCATAAAAAATTTGTTCAATAAACCTTCTATAATTTTACAAAGCGTTTATGAATTTAGGGGTCAAAGTTTTAGTTAGTTGTTTATAACAACGAAACTATCCCGATGGGCTCCTTCCGATCCTAATGAAATTCGGATATTTTATATATAGTAGAGATCTGCGGCAAAAGTCGCCATAAATCCAGATCCCAACAAAACCTTCTACTACCGTAATGAGTTTGTAACAAGAAGTTAGGATAGGCAAGCTTTTAATTTTGTATTAAAAAATGAATTATTTTAGCAATGGCATGTCAATCGCGATAACTTCCTAAAAAAACACTCATTACCTCTACAGAGAATTTTGCTCAATGAATTTTAATAAGATTTTTCATTCTTCACAAAATAAATTAAAAATTTCTTAGAATTAATGAAAAAGCTTCATATATTTAAAAAAAACTTTTTCATTGAGTGTACGATGCTTTTAGTAATAAAATGACATAACATTTTATGAAAAATTCCATTAATTCAATAAAAAGTTTCAGTGGACCAATTCCAGCGAAACTTCATTAGTTTTATGCAAAAGCTCATTAATATCCTGCAGGTAATTCTCGCAGTGTAGGTTACAAGTACTGAGTTTTTTGCAATTTAAATGTTTTTTATTTATGTATTAAATTGAAGTTAACATATTTTGAATATTACATTTACAGTTAACCAAAAAATAGTAGTTTTTAAAAACTACTTGTATTTACTTATTAAATTCAACACAAATTTTTAATCATGACTCCAAATCTAATATTGTTTTAATGTCTTAGAATTAAAAATTTTTTTTATGTAAAATTTTTCTACGGTAAAAAGTCAAAAAATAATTATATAAAAACAAGCTCATCGTAAAAAAATTTGGAAAATTATCTCTTGAAAAAATGTGCAATCTGTCAGGTTTCCAGTACAAAACAAATTCTTTCTTCTAAGACAAAAAAAGACAAAAATCTACACAAAATCTCAAAATTAAAAATGTTTTTTGAATGTGAAATTCTAAAATATCTGTTTAAAAAATTAATCGTGTTGTCCCTTTTACCATTAATTGGAAAACAAAATTTTTTTTGGTCCTCAAGGGGGGGCTTTAGCCCCCATGGCCCACCCCCTTGTATACGCGCCTGTCAGGGATTTTTGTCAACTCTTTGAAAAAATTTAATTCAAATTGGCGACTTTACTCTGTTGTTGTTGTAGCAAGACTCCTGCAATAAAATATGTAAGCATATTAATATTCTTCTTCTTCTTGTATGAATTAAGGTGTGAACAACATCCCGAACGCAATTGCGCGAGGAGGACTCTCGTAGATCGTGGGAGAATTTCCTCCTCGTTTTCTGCAATAGGTGGGGGACGACCTCCAAGAACGATATTCATCCGGTAGGAATTGATGGCGTCATTTACCGTGTCCCGATGAATATCGTTTATACCTGCCCTTTGGATGCTTCGTCCAGCGGATTTCTCATGTAACGCTGGACAGTGCCCTCAAAGATACGAAGGTCCATAAAGAACATAAACAGTCTGTCGAATGTAACCGCAAGAATTTTGGGGTGGTTAAGTGTCGGAATTCGCACGTCATCGACTACTACATTCAGTTCCAGCCTTACTTCTTTCGTCCAAGTGGTAAAAAAAGTCGCCGAGGATTTTGCAGGGGAGAGCTGCATATTCCTTCCAGTGAAGAAATTCGTAAGATCATGAAGATAACTGTTCAACCTACCGCATAAGCCATAAGCCATCTGTTGTCATTCTTAGTGGTATACCAAATCTGAAGATCCACGTTGAATAGAAAACGAAAGCAACGCTTTCGGCCGCAGTGTCGTCTAAAGGTAACACCTCTGTCCAACGGGAGATGTGGTCAATAATAATACTGTGCTAATTGAAAAATCCGACAAGCGGGGAACCCGGTGAGTACACCCAATTCGAGCCCGCTGAATCTAGTGGTTCTAGATGTTTTTCTAGATTGGATCTTAAAAAAAAGATATTTGTGTTTGAAAATTATGCTTCTAAGGACCCCACAAAAACCCGATTTTTCCAAATTTTCGACGAATTATTTTTAATCGGGCTGTTATATCCTTAGTCAGCGTTGTGTTAAAAATTATCAATACCGGTGCAGCGGTTCAAAAGTTGTGGGTGAAAATGTGAAGACACTTTGAAATTTTCTATACAAAATGGTACATTATATTGCTTTGTAAAATGGTTGTAAAATGTATTGAGTTTTGTATTGAAATGAAAAAATTCTATGGATGTTTTTAAGGTGTCCTCACATTTTCAATCACAACTTTTGAACCGCCAGACCGATTTTTATTATTTTTAACACAAAACTTCTGGTAAAGTAACAAACAACCTAACTACCAAATTAAAAAATCACGTGACCTGGGGTCCTTGGGGCCATAATTTTCAAATTCAAATATATTTTTTTCAAGAGCCAATCTAGAAAAACGGCTAGCACCACTGTATTCAGGGTATCCGAATTAGTTTTACCCATTGCTTGTCGCAAAAAATGTCTCCCATTCGTGCACAGTGTAATTATGCAAATAAGAACACGCTCTCTCTCGATATTTTACAGTATATTTTGCATTTTCTACTGAATATTTTAAGCGCATATTTTCTATTTTTAAGTGCCTGAATGTAGCACTATACTTTAATAAATAATATGCAATTCGTTTTTTAAGCAAATTTTTTAATTGTTTGCAATTTAAGCCTAAAATTTGGTATCAGTACTGCAGGATTTTAAATGACATACAATTTAAATCTAGTGATAGTTATGTTATAATGGCGATTGCTTATACACTTTTATTTGGATGATATGTAACTCAGTTCATTATGCACAAAAGACTAGCATTTTTTATTTAAGACCGTTTTTTTCTAGTATTAATATAATATAACGTTTCATATATAGTTGTGACATTTTCGCATAATCGCTTATGTCAAACTCATAGTTTTGAGATTTTCGGGGGTGTTCTGGAAAACGAAACCACATAAAATTATGCGTTTTTGTACAACAACATATAATTTTATGTGAAACCGAATAATTTTATGTGAAACCGAAAAATTTTATGTGGTTTCGGTTTTGAGAACACCGCCGTTTAAAGCATTTTTAAGCGGGCAATACATTTGCAATATTATGGTACAACTTTCCAAGTGGTGCAAGCATATTGACCGTGTATGTATTCACGAAGTGACAAAAATGGACATAAGTACGCGAACACCAAAAACCATATTTCAAGCCCAAAAAACAACCGTCAATAGACTTGTGCATTATATTTCGTTTCGGTGAGCGCTCTTTCTAGTTCTAGTTCAATTCGTTGTAAATATCTAGTTAGCTTTTCTAGTTCAATACCTCTTTAAATTAAAAATTTTAATAAAAATGTTTTAAACAATAAACTCAGCCTACGCTTCAATCATTTGAAGCGATAATGGGAAAATGACACACGTTATGCCGAGTATTTTCTTTCCATGTTTGCCAATATTTTTATTATTTTTTTTTTAAGTTTTTGCAATTAAATATTATACTATGTACTGCATTAATATTACAAAGTATACAATGAATTATGTATTTTATTGGATTGTACACAAATGTCTTTTAATAAAGCAATAACTAAATATTTTAGAGTTTAATTATTATATGTTCTTTTTAATGAAATATTTTGCAGTGTAGACCGCAGCTGACATACGCAAAGAAAAATCGCCCTGCTGGAAGCATACACAGAAAAAACTGTAGGCACCAACAATGGGAATTTGTAAAAGCAATCACATTTTCTTTTAAATTGAAATTTTATTCCCAACAATTTTTTTGTTTGAAATATTTGTAACTCGTTTCTAAATTGTTATCTTTCACATAGTCCGGAAGTATTCAGTACCTCAGTACTTAAGTACTAGTAAAGTACAAGTACTTGGTACTTATACTTAAAAAAAATAAGTACAAGTACTTTGAATGTACTTGTACTTAAGTACAATTACTTGGTTAATTACTTGGTACTTTCTAAGTACCAAGGTACTTAACAAGTACTGTGGAACTTGCTAAGTACTTTTGGTACTTGCTAAGTTCTATGGTACTTGCTAAGTACTATAGGTACTTGCTAAGTACTATGGTACTTGTTAAGTACCTTTGGTACTTGTTAAGTACTATGGTACTTGATAAGTACCGTTGGTACTTGCTAAGTACCATAGCTGTTTATTTGAAATAAAAGTATCAATTAAAAATAAATTTTTTTGTAATTGCATTTTTTTTCGTTAAATATCAATTAGATTTAAACTATTTTATATTTATAAAAAGAAATTTCAATTAAATTCTGTTCCTTAAAAAAATAATTATGAAACGGAAAATTTTTATTGTTATTTTAAATTTATCTTTTTTAAATAAAAAAAATAATAATTTTAATTGACATAGTTCGAATACAAATTAAATATTTTTATTTTATTTTTTTATTTTCAAATAAAATTCTAAATTTTTTTATTCTAGTTTCATAAAAATTAAATAATTTTAATAAAAATAATATTCGGCAAATAAAATAATAAATTAAATTATTTATTTGAGTTTCCTAAAAATAAAATATTTTTTCTAAAATTTTTATTTGTACCTGAAAATTTCTAATAAATTTATTTCATATTTTTATTTGAACTAGAAAAACATGAAATAGATTTGTTGCTGCGTTTTATTTGAATCGGAAATATTTAGAATATATGTTTTAATTGATACAAAAATGTTTCAACTACTTTTGTTATATATATATTTGTTCCTTTTACTTCTGCAAGGAGCATAGGGCCTACTTTTGTTGCTAGGATTTAATTGATACAAAATATTTCAATAATTTTTTTTAATTTAACCAGAAAATTTACAATTTTTGTTAATTTCTTGGCTTTATATTTTTATAGGTATTTAACCATTTTGTGAATTTGTGTAAAAGTGAGTAATAGGAAAAAATAAGATGGCGTTTTAAAATGTTCTTAAAGTTACGGATTGGATATACATATATGTACATTAGACTGTCCCTTAAAATAGCGATTTGTCGATTTTCATTCATTACACCCCCCCAGTTGTATTGAAAATGGTCCCAAATGGAAGAAATCGATGTTTTTTTTTGGAAACCTTTAACCCGTGCCGAAATTTGGACGAAAATGGCCCCTTTTGGAAAAAAGTGTATTACTACACCGAAAAAATTCCTCAGTAGCTTAGTTAGAGAAAACTTCAGTTAAAATGAAAATATTTTAAAGTAACTGAAATAATTATTACCAACTTTTGCTTCAGTTAAAAAGAAAAATTAGTTGTTAGTTGATTTCTAAATAACTAAAAATATGTTACGAAAAAATTTTTAAAACAAAATAAACAAATTCAATTGCAAAATATTAAAAAATTTAAAAATACCAAAAAATTATTAATAAAAGAAGCAAACAGTTAACAGCAAAATAGAAATGCGTTTGATGGTTGATACGAATACAAAATGTGGATATTTGATATACACAGTGACAATTTGGAACAAGGAAAAATCGTATGTTTTAATTGTGTTTTCTTTTTAATAAAATAATAATTTTGTAACAAATAAAGTGTGAAATTTATTAAGAAAATGCAATGTGTTTTATTTATTTGCAACCAAATCAAAATATATGAAATTATTTTAAACGATTGAATCGGTTAGCAGCTACTAATTTAAAGTCTTGTTTAGTTTAACTGAAAGTTCCGTTAAAAAAACAAAATAAAATATATTAGTTAAATTCAATCAAATTAATCAACTGAAGCTCAGTAAGGGGTATTTCACCTGAGACTCAGTTGAAAATTTAGTAGCTAGTAACTGAGAAATTTTTTCGGTGTATTAAAAATTACCAAAATTCGAAAAATTATTTTTTATTCCACTTATTCATTTAATATAGTCAAAATGATTCAGACATGGAATTTTG
The DNA here is from genome assembly GCA_949987735.1 of Leucophora obtusa. Classification (NCBI taxonomy): domain Eukaryota; kingdom Metazoa; phylum Arthropoda; class Insecta; order Diptera; family Anthomyiidae; genus Leucophora; species Leucophora obtusa. Next base: position 118,895,635 of record OX465296.1, read on the forward strand.
ACTTCATCGGATATCATTAATCCACTTTAGCCTGGAATCCAAAATGACCCACGAATTTGATAAAAATGGAAAAACGTATTTTTTTTTTAATTAATTTTAAACATTTTTTAAAATGCCTAATTTGGAGATGTGGATTGCTATTTGTACCACATAATAGTTGATATTAAAGAAAAAAAATAAATTGGAAAAATGATAATTCGAGTTTGTGTTTGGAGCGACTGCTTTTCAGGACATTTTACAAAAATTGCTCATATTGTCAAAAATTTTAAAAATTTTAATGTTTTCATCAAATTTTACACGGTTTTCGGAAGAACAACACTCAAATTTGGTTAAATTTGAATTATTTTTTCATTTCTTTAAAAAAAATTTAGCCCCATGGAACTTAATATTAATTATGACTAGGAGATCGTAAAGCCATTAAATTTATAAAACAAAATCTCAACTGGATAAAAATAATTATTTTGTGTAACGTGATCCATATGGGGTTAATTTTTATACTTTTGGCCGAAAACGCCCCACTAGGAAATTTACAGGATAACACCTTTCGCATATCCCAATTTACTAAAAATCTGATAAATGTTATTCTGTAAATTTGCTAGTGGGTGTTTTTTTTTTTGGAAAAGTGATAACATTAACCCTATATGGATCAAGTTAATCAAAATAATTATTTTTATCAAGTGGAAAATTTTTTTTTTATTTTTCCGTAAATTTTGCCTTTTAAATTTCAATACGCTCAAACTTTTTTACTAACCCACTCACATTTTTAAAAATTGAACTGCAACTTGATATCAATTTTTCTTTCAAGTCGGGAGAAAACTTGACGGTCAAGTTTTAAACAGCTGATAAAATTTCTTGTAAATAAATTTGTTTTTCTTTTTACAAATATTGTGCCGCAAGAAAACACGGTGGATTAAACAAAAAAAAAATTTGTTGCGATTCACAAATCTTTGTATGTATAACATAGAAGGCATGAAGTTTTATGGAATAAGAATATTTCGCTATAGCCACGAAATGACATGAAATATCATGAAAATGTCACGTCATCTTGAAAAGAAAATTGACTATTAAGTTGCGTGCAGGCTACACTCATAAAAAAAAGTTAGCACAAAAGTATGTTAAACGCGTTCTGATTAAATTGAACTAATTGTTCTGATATTTTCTCTAAAAAAGCCCGTACAAATAGGTAAAAATTCTGCTAAAATAACAGGAAATAATGTATTTGCGCCAGCACAATTTTGACCTATTTGTACAGGATTTTTTTTATTAGTGTACGTCACAGACTCAAGTTCAACTAAATTTGACAAGCAGTATGTGTAATCAACTTGAAAACAAAATCTTGAACGTGTAAATCTAGTGTTATATGACACATATATGTATGTATATCGCCACTAATATTGTTATGTGTAAGTAATAATAATAGTATTACTGATATATACCGATTACGCAGGACTGCAACTAATTATTTCTCGAACTGCGGATGTGCCCTTCAAAAAAAATTAAATTTTAAGTTCTTCACGCATAGACATGAAGAGATTATTATTGTAAAATCTTCCTTATTACTGAAGGCACATTAATCAATTTGACCTCGTTTTTTTTATTTACATTGATGCTTTTTTTCAATTACATTGATGCTGAAAGCGCAAAAATTCAAAATCTCTGAAATTGCTCATTATTCAAAAAACATAGTTACATATTTTAGAGACGTACCATTTGTTCCTAATTGATGGCACCTATTTTTTTCCACAAGTGTTAGATTTTCTAACATCACAGTTATTATCCGCTAAAGGTTTTAGGCGATTTCCTTTTGTGCTGAAAAAGTTATACCCAAAAGAGTTGAAAAACTTTTAAAAGTTACAAGCAAAATTAGGGCAAATTAGGGTGGTTTTTAATTGAGTAGAGCACAAAATATTAAAATTTAAGATGTACGCCTGATTAAATTCGTTGCCCCGAAAATGCTGATACCATCAAAAATATTATATGTGACCTTCTCCGAGAAAAGGGACCTAGTGTGTGAAAGTTAAATTAAAAATAAAATTTTAATGTTTTTCTCATTTTTATCGAAACCCGTTTTTTGACACACTAGGTCCCTTTTCTCGGAGAAGGCCACATATATTGTTATTAAAATGGTTTAAATCCTGAGTTACACGGAATCGTACGGTTCCGTATATTTTCCCACATGTACATTACATAAAAAAGCTATACTTTTTAAAAAGAATAAAAAAAACCTAACAACAGATCTAATTGAAACATTTCTATTTTAAAAAAAGTTAGCAAAATTTTTAATTGATACATTTTATGTTGAAATAAATTTTTATTTGATAGATTTTATATTGAAATAAATTTTTATTAGATACATTTTATGTTGAAATAAATTTTTATTTGATACATTTCGTTAGCAAAATAAAATTTTATTTGAACAAAATTTGAGGAAAATATTTTTTTATTTTATTAGATTTTGGTTCAAATAAAATTTCAAAATATTTTATTCGAATTAGATTTGAAAAAAATATATTTTTATTTTGTTTGAAGGCAAATGAAATATTTATTAGAAAATTTTGTTTTATATTTTTACAAATTAAAATATTTTAATTTAATAATAAAATTTTTAAAGAAATAAATTTTAATTGAAATTTTATAAAAAGATGTTTCAATTAAAAAAAAGTATTTGAGTTGTTCTCAAATAAAAATAACAATTAAAAAAATATTTATTTCTAACTCATACCAAATAAATATTAAGGTAATTAATATTTTTATTTGAAAACGTTCAATTAATTTAAAAATAATTGTAATTTTTTTGAAACAAATAAAAACTAAAAATTATTTAATTTTTTCTGTAAAATTCAAATAAAAGTAATTGAAGATAGCAGCTATGCTAAGTACTATGGTACTTGCTAAGTACCTTTGGTACTTGCTAAGTACCTTTGGTACATGTTAAGTACTATGGTACTTGTTAAGTACCTTTGGTACTTGTTAAGTACCTTTGGTACTTGTTAAGTACTATGGTACTTAATAAGTACCTTTGGTACTTGCTAAGTACTATGGTACTTACTAAGTACTATGGTACTTACTAAGTACTATAGTAGTCTTCAATACCACTGCACTCGTCAAGTTTCACAATAATTATGTGTGTATTTGTGCATTTTAGGTGCCTATTCCTACTTTTGACTCGTTGTGGCTGTCATAAGGCTATTTTTAAGACTGAGAGTCACAACTTTTCATACAAAGCAACAATAAAATTCAAAAAATTCAGATTTTATTTGTCAATTTTATGATTGTGTCGATACCAATTCTTAATTTTTTTGAAGTTTTCAAGCGAAAATTTTAATAAATATAATTTATTGTGACTTTGCAATAACAAATACATGGGGAATACAGTCACAACTAAGAGTCGCAGACCTCTCATAGTATTAGGCACGTTAACGGTATTACATGGATGTAAAAAATCGCTGAAATTGAAAAAAGTTTCAAATATACGAAAAAATCGCCAAATAATAGCTGTTGGAATAGCAAAGTAAGAGGTTACATACCTTAATTTCTTCTTACAAACCTTATTACCAGGTAATAGAAAGTTTTGCTGGGATATTTTCTAATCAATTTCAACAAGGTTTTAGATAATTTAAGTGCAAATTCCTAAAAAAATAACGATTTTCAAATATGCATGTTCAGAAAAGTACTATAAAACAGCATTTTAAATTTAGTCCGTTTTATTGTTAAACATACGGTATTGTTCATTTTGTGTATGAAAACCCTACAAAAATTTTTATATTTTCAAACATTTTGATTGGTTGAAACTAAATTAACCAATCAGAATGCTCCAAAAATAAACCAAGTCAAAGCATACTGCCACCCAAAATTTTAAATGAAATCGACTTTAACAAAAATATACATTTTTGTAAATTTGCGATAAAATTTGTGTTTCAGATTGAATTTTCGGAAAATGTTGATGCAAAAGTTGTGATTTTTTTGACAAAAAGAATTCAGTGGAATATGAATTTACGTCATGTGTTAAGACTTTGCAAATCCGATTAACGGATTTTATTTGATTTGCAAAATAGGAAAGTAAGTGAATTTTTCATTTGAATTGCAATTATATCCTAGATCCTTTATCTAATCAAAATAAGTTGGTATGGTTCTAAAAGCCTAAAGTCTATACCAGGTATGGGCACGTAAATGGCCTGAAGGGCCAAATTTGGGATTTCACAATCTTACTGAGGGCCGCACCAATTAATACATTACTCGAAAAAAATCAATTTTTTGTACAGGCTTCTTCTAAAACCTCTTTTTTTTGAGTATTTTGGTTTCCTAAGCCCGGATCTAAAGCCAAAAATGTCCATTTAATAGCCTTCGAGTTGTGGGTCGTTCTTTTTTTATCCCTTACCCAGGGAAATACTTTATGAGTGCAAATTGCGGAGAAGTACATCAAAATCTTTTATATTTTTATAACTTTTTACATTTTTATTTTACAATATATTTAAAAATATAGGTACAGACTCAATAAATGTTTTTAAAATATTTTTCCCTCCTTAATACGAATTTGAAGTCAAAAAACTTTGCCGAATTAAACATCAAAAATATAGTTTTCGTTATTTTAAAAAATTTAGTTTAACGTTTTCGCCAATTTTTCAAATATTTTTAAATTTACTTTATGGATTTTGATCAATTGTTTTATTTATTGAAATGTGTAACATGAATTACATGACATTTTGATACAAAATGTGGAAAAATATAATTTTTATAGAAAATCTGAATGTAAAAAAATAAAACTCTACAACATTTTCGTATCGAAAATTTACAAATTACAAATATTAACCTCTCTGATTGCATTAAATTAATTAATAAATTTTTAAAATTCAATCATAAGACTGATAACCCAGCCAGAAAATTTGGATACTTTCATGAGGATTCTCATTCAGTAAGTCAAAAATTATTCAAACAAAAGACTCACTCTTTTGGATGCACCACTTTCATACAAGTGAAAGTTACATGTATATTTTGAGCACTTTTCGGATTCATTTTTGGTCTCGTTTGCTGGCTGGAAACTCTAGAAAAAATAAATTATGAAAACTTTATTCAAAAGTTTAATATCATATTAAAAAATGGGATAAGGCGGAATTATTTGCTGTAAAAGCAGGATAAAAATTCAAGGCGGCAGAAGCCTTTAAAAAGCGGTATAATCCTTTCAAAAATGAGATGGTTAGTCAGATTAAGTACACTAATAGAAAACAGCCTTTAAAAAGGTTGCTAAAAATTTGTTAAAAATTACCTTGTTTAAAATTAAAAAACTGCTGAAATAAACAGATTTTCTTTGCTAAATATTAGTAAGATAATAATAGAAAAAATAAAGCTGTTAAATATACAGAATTTTAGTTGTATTTGAGCTAAATTTTACACTAATAGAAAAAAGTCCGTAAAAAATTTAGTAAAAACTACTAAAAATTAGTTAAAAATGATGCTGCAGAAAAAAACTGCTAAATTAGCAGATTATTTTTGCTATATATTAGTAATATAGGAACAGCAAAACTAAAACTGTTAAATATACAGAATTTTAGTTATATATGAGCTAAATTTTTGTAAATGGAGATTAGCAAATTAACCTGCTAAAATCAGCAAAAAATTTTGCTAAATAATTAGTAGCCTAAAAAATCACCAAAAAATTTAAAATTTTCGAAGTTTTTTTTTCGATTTTTTTTTTAAATGCAAATAAAAATCGAGCCTTTTGAAAACAGCAGTTTACAATTTTTTAGCAAATATTTCTGCTGATTTTAGCAGAATAGACTGCTATTTGCATTCAACTAAATTTAGCTTAAAAATAGCAAAAACTTTGTAGATTTAACAGTTTATTTTTGCTATTTTTAGTCTACAAATATTTAGCAAATTTTTCTGCAGATTTTACAGTACAATTTGCTACCCGACTAAAAAAGATGTTATATAATCATATATCACCATATATAAACCAATATATACGTCCATATCTAATTTGATCCGAATATTGGAATATATAATTATATCAAGCGAGATAAGCATGTTATCTCACCTGATACAATTTGATCCGAAAAATGGGTCTATCTAACTGCATCAAATTATATATAAATACATATAATTTGATGAAGATTTTCAAAGAAAATTTTAGTAAATATTATTGAGATCACTTATTTCCAAGGTTGGTTACCGTTATCGCTAAAATACCGTTTCAAATTAAATACCGTTACCGTTATCGATACCTCTAAAAAAATTTCTAAATACCGTTATCGTTACCGATACCGTTATTTTTATGGGAAGTTACCGGTATTTTACCGGTATTTATTATTTTATATCAAAATTACAATTTTTTTATTTTTTATAATCTTGAGTGTTTTTTTTTTTTTTTTAATTTATAGATAATAATTATACTTATTAAAACTACCAGTATTGAATTTATAGCTTAAAATCTGTATTTTCAGTACTTAAAATTAAAAATATGCCATGTTTTTACTTGTTTTTATAAGTTTTTAACATAATTTTTAATACCGGTACGTACCGGTATTGCTGTTTCGATAACGGTATACCGTTACAGAAACAGTCTTAAATACCGTTACCTTTACCGTTACCTAAACAAACGAAATCTGATACCGTTACTGTTACCCTTACGGTTATTCGTTACGGTAACCAACCTTGCTTATTTCATTCATATTAAATCTAATGCTTAATGTTTAGAACAATTTTTGCTAATAAACTTGGAAATAGGTGACACAATAAAACATTACAAAAATTTGTCGGAACAACTTTTTCTAGGTTAGAGTTTTTATCTTTCTTATAAAATAACTGAATTAACTAATTAGAAATTTATTAATTCAGTTCGAGGCCAATTTCCTTATTATGAATTAATATAATAAGCACTTTTTTTTTAAAAAACTATTGCTATATGCTATTTTTCTTCATCAGGATACTCTCCTGACAAATACTTCACAGAGTTTTTGCTTTCAAAAAACCTCTACACTTTCAGGAATGAAAAGACGATCGTTTCGGGGATTACGCCACCACTTTCTAAGGAAAACTGATGAAGGGGACCTGGAAAATCCCCGATCCTCTTTTCATTCCTGAAAGTGTAGATGTTTTTAGAAAGCAAAAACTCTGTGAAATATTTGTCAGGAGAGTATCCTGATGAAGAAAAAAAAAAACAGTTTTTGAAAAAAGTACTTATTATGTTAATTCATAATAAGGAAATAGTCCTCGAACTGAATTAATAAATTTCTAATTAATGAATTAAAAAGGTAGAAAAAAACAAATTTTATTTTTTTAAATAAAAATTAAAAACAACATGATAAAAAATTAACTTTCACAATTAATTTTTTTTTACGGAAAAATAAATGAACTTAAACCATATTTATTTCAACATATGTTTGTCTAATTTTTAAATTTAAAAGTAAAAATAATTATTTCGATCTTTAATTCCACAATGAAAAAAAAAAAATTCTTTTATTTATTTCTTTAAAATTATTTTGAGTTTAATAAAGAGTATTTCGCTAACTATTTGGAAAATATATGTTAAATTCAATTATAAACATTTATTTATATGTCAAAGTGCAAAATTCAAAACCAGATCCACAATTTCGGAGTTTTTTTTTAATTTTTATAGTGCAATTAAACTTTATAAAATTTTGTACAATTAGATATCATGTCAGATAAATTTATACATAAAATTAATACAATTTTATATTAACTTTGTTATATATTTTGATATAAGATTGTTTAGAGAAGCTTATACGCCATTATATATAATTATGTATAAACTATATTTGCAGATCTCTTAATATATGCCTGGAGACCAAATCGCATATGATTATATATAACGTCATATCAAACATATTTATGAAGCCAAAGTGTTAATATAAATGTATATGGTCATATAAAGCCACACATATAAACATTTATAATTATATCAAATCATATAAGATTATATGAAAACTTTTTTAGTCGGGATGTCAAAGTGCAAAATTCAAAACCAGATCCACAATTTCGGAGTTTTTTTTTAATTTTTATAGTGCAATTAAACTTTATAAAATTTTGTACAATTAGATATCATGTCAGATAAATTTATACATAAAATTAATACAATTTTATATTAACTTTGTTATATATTTTGATATAAGATTGTTTAGAGAAGCTTATACGCCATTATATATAATTATGTATAAACTATATTTGCAGATCTCTTAATATATGCCTGGAGACCAAATCGCATATGATTATATATAACGTCATATCAAACATATTTATGAAACCAAAGTGTTAATATAAATGTATATGGTCATATAAAGCCACACATATAAACATTTATAATTATATCAAATCATATAAGATTATATGAAAACTTTTTTAGTCGGGTATTTTCAATTAACTAAAAGTTAGCCTAAATATAACTAAAATTCTGTAAATTTAGCAGTTTTAATTTTGCTGTTCTCATTTTACTAGTATTTAGTAAAAAAATCTGCTAATTTTAGCAGTTTTTTCTGCAGCATCATTTTTAACTAATTTTTAGTAACTTTTTCTGCTATTTTTACGGATTTATTTCTATGAGTGTAGTTAATTGAAATAAAAATTTACTCTACTAAAATCAGTAACAAATTTTGCTGAATATTAGTAGAATAAAAAACACAGAAAAATTTTAAATTACCTTAAGAGGATAAAAATCTATTTTTGTGAAATCAGTAGTCTACTATTTTTCATCATATGTTTCTGTTGATTTTAGCAGGATGGCTATTATTATCAGTGCACCGACTTTCTTGCACTTACAAATCGAAAATATGCGCTTAAAATATGTAGGAAAAAATTTAAAATATGCACTTAAATGGAAAAATATGCACTAAAACCCAAAAAATATGCGTTAAAGATGCAAAAATAAACTCTTAAAACCAAAAAATTCATCGACTTTCAAAATTCATATTTATTACTCGAGAGCGTTTGGTTAAAAATTAAATCCAATCTATTTAAATGTCTAAGTAGATGACAATTTGATGTTTTCCTTCTAGTTAAGTACCTACTGCGTTAAGGTTTGCAAATTTTTCCTTTTCTTTGTTTTTCATTAAATCTTAGTTTTAGTTTTTAAAAATATATGGAAAAATATTCAACTTAGTGAAAAATATGAAAAAAATATGTAACAACAAATCGATGCCATTTTGTTGCAAATTCTTTGGTTGGGAAAATTATTTGGTCAAAATCATTTTTGGATTAATGACTACAAATATCCATTTGCATGAAAGTTGCTGCCCTGATTATTATATTTAACTATTTATTTTTGCTCTTCTAATCTTAGTAATATTTAGCAAAAATCGGCAAAAAATTTCTGCCAAGTCACTTTTAAATAATAAAACTGTAAAAATTAATAAAAATTGATAGTCTCTAACTGCTTCACCAAACTTAAGTGCTTCAAGGACAATTCTGAAAAGTAGATTTTAGAGATCCTTACGAGGTCCGTAGTACAGCCTTGAACATTTCCTAAAATGAAACGTTTTTTTTTAACTCAAAATCATAAAAAATAAATACTTCTACGTCATATTAAGCCATAAAGTATTTTTCCCAGGCTTAAGGTTTAAATAAAGAAGAAGAAATGTTTCACTTAATATTCGTATGTCGGAGGCGAAAAAATATCAAAAAGTTTTAGAGGAAGTCTGTGCAAAAATATCGATATTTATTGATCGGTCCCAACAAACAATTCGTTCCGGTTACGCACCGTTTTCGGTCCGTCATAAACGGAATCCAACTCCGTTTACGTACCGTTTTCTGGATCCGTATACAGACCAGAAAACGGAAGTTAAGGAACATCGAAACTGATTCGAATCCGTTGAAAGTCCGTCAATGACGGACCGTTTACGGACCGTAATGTCGTGTTAAAAACTGACAAGTCCGTTTAAAGACCGTCAATGACGGACCGTTTACGGACCGTTATGTCATGTAAAAAACGGACTAGTTCGTTGAAAGTCCGTCAATGTCGGACCGTTTCCGGACCGTTATGTCGTGTGAATAACGGAGTGACTCCATTTTTAGAACGCCGTTTTCGGTCCGTATTCGTACCGTTTTTGAAACAAAAACGTATTTGCATGTCTACTAGGGATGCCAATCGGGATTGACATTTGAAAATCCCGGGATTCGGGATTTTGTATGAAATCCCGGGATCCCGGGATTTTCGGGACTACGGGATTTTTCGGGATCCCGGGATTTTACGGGATTTCGGGATTTAAATTTTCCTTTATTTGTAAAAATTTTTATGTTATGTAACTAATTTTTTTATAGAATAAAGCGTTTTATAATTATTTAATACTTGTTAATTAATAATGTGGTACATTTTATGAATATTGAAACATCTCAGTCAGAAATTGACAGTGGTACAAAAAATCAAGTACTTGCATACCACTGGGTAACCGCGATGTAAAAATAAATGACTGGCAGAACACTCATATGGGACGCTTTGACAGCGTTTGCAAAAATCGTTTGCCAGTATTTGTTTTACAAAATATCACGGCAGGGCAAAAAAAAGATACATATGAACTTTTTTTAAATTTTATTTTGGAAAATATAATTCCAAACCACCTATTTATTGGTTTTGGCAGCGTTTTGCCAAAGTTAAAAATTTTGTTTCTCCGGTACTTTTCCGGCGCTTTTTGAACTGCCGGTCCTTTTGTCATATTGGAAATGGGAAAGCAATTTTTGTCAGTACTTGTACCACCTGTTACATCGCTATCCCGTTTGTATTTTTCTGGCTGGGATAATATATGAAGGCCTGTCATTAAGTACACTTGCGCCCAGTATTTTGTAAGCAGATTTTAAAACAGATTCGTTGCGATAACCTTGCCCACTAAATCGTGTAATTACAGCAACAAAGTTATTTGGTTATCGTTATCAAATGTTTTTATGGAAGAATTCAGACTTACAGTCCCAGCGAAAACTTACAGTCCCAGTTTCAGAAATCGATTTTCGCTTGGAAGAACAAATCGGTAAAATAACAAACAAACTTGGTTTTTCGCATGTATTACTTAAAAACTTAATATTGTTTACCAAAATTTCAAATTTTTCTGCAAAGTCTTTGCACAGTTTACTCGAATAATCTACTTAATTTATAATTTTACCAATATCTTGGCATCAATTTCTTGTCAATATGAGAAAATTCAAGAAAAAACGTAGGTAATCTAAAATTGCTCACTTTGTTTATTTGCGTTTATATTAATATTAAAAAATAAGAAAATCCCGGGATTTTTGAGAAATAATCCCGGGATTCGGGATTTTGCCAATCCCGAAAATCCCGGGATTTCGGGATTCGGGATTTCCCGTTTGGCATCCCTAATGTCTACCTATATTGACCCTATTTTTATTAATTATAATAGTTTTTAAGTTTTTTTTTACAGATTTATTAAAAATAGAATTTATTTTTTATATTTACACTATATTTACATTTGGTGCAGCTTACGTCTCTATCCAGCATCAATTTACAACATCAGCACACAATAAAATTCAATACCTGCATTCAAAAGAAAAAATAAATTAGCTAAATTTTAACTAACTATAATCACGATGGTTGTTTGCATATTTTGTAAATTCGCACACTTTGCTATCAAAACAACTAAATATGTCAGTAAATATTTTTGAATTGAATTACAAAAAACCATCTTTAAAACACATAACAATTTGAATAAATCTTACCATCTGATGTATGTGACTTGAAGTTCTTTGCTTGATAGCGTGTTAGGACGGATTCACGCTATTGCCACTTATTTTTCGTCCAAATATTATTTTTTAGCAGCTGAAGGGCTTTGCTGTATTTTTTTAAAATAATTTGTGTACTTAAAAAAAACAATCTAATACCGATGAAGTCCGTATTTAACAATACGGAAACGGATACACCAAAACGGAGTTAAAACGTGTTATGTTCGAAATCCGATTATGCGGTCCGTTTGTGTTCCGTATACGCACATGCTATTACGGATACGTGCATACGGACCATTAATGTGCCGTAAAAGCCGGATTTATGACTCCGTACGTTGCGGACATTCCGTAAAAATGTTTCTTGGGGTGTAACGTTTTTGAGGCCCCATTGGATGTTTATTTTTTATTGCTGTTTTCTGTATTATGTATATTTTTAAATTCTGACTTTCTATACTTTTAAACCATACTAAAAATTATCCGTAGTTTAGTCAGGTATATGAATAAATAAGAAATTTTAACGAAAAAACTGACTTTTTGCTAAAACCTAAATTTGCGAATATTTAAAAAACTAGAGCTAATATTAAAATTTGGTGTTCACATTCGTGATACTCATCCTAACATCTATCAGAATTGATAGGTTGCATGCCCGATGCATTTTTAGTGTTGTACTGTGTTATTTATAGAGCAATTCCATATGAAAACGATCAAAATTGGCAAATTTTTGGACGACCCCTCTCCGATTTTAAAATAAATAGTCTCAATCGATTGCCCAGCAAAAAATAATGTACCTACATATTTTTTTTTTTTTTATAGTGACTGGTTTAGTGGTGGTGTACACCACTGTCATGTGACAAAATTGAAGAATTCTTCATAAGGGACCTCATTGAAAGTTGTTTTAAAAAAACTACTAAAGCGATCGCAATGAGTGATAGCTCGTTGGAAAGGTATTGAATCAGGCTTTAATTGAAAAATAAAATTGTCCTAATTTTTCTCAGAAATTTACCTTTTTTCCCATGAAAATTAAATTTTCCCATGAAAATTAAATTTTCCGATTTTCCACAGAAGCTCCTAAATTTTCCGGCTAATTTTTTTTTTTGGATTCCTCATAATTTTTGCTTTAAGAATCAGCAATAGAAAAGTGGGCCCCGACTCCTTGTTTGGACAGGAGAGGAGCATTTAAGAGATCACCTTGTTCTCATTGTTTTTATACTTTTTATAATTGAATTATTTGTAATTATTTAACATTATTTTATTTTATTATTAAAAATACATTTTAAAAATTATTTTACAGTTAAAAATACATTTATGAAGAAAACATAAATTTTTTTTAAGAGCCCCAAGTTGAGTGTGTAGTGAATATGGTCTGCCTGCCTTCACAAGATCGGCCATAAATCCATGGATAATAGCAGCAGTGGCATGTAATGGCACACCAAACCCGACTGAGGCTACAGGTCATAAAATGTTTTGTAAATTTTTTAAATTACCAGGTAATAAATATTTCGCCTAAAATGACACGTGCAGAAACAAGTCATAAAACACGGATTTTCCATAAATATGACGAAATATTTATTACCTGGTAATTTAAAAAATTTACAAAACATTTTATGACCTGTGGTCGGCTTATTGGCAGTAACCAATTAAGTCCCTCTTTAAAAACATTTTATGACCAGTAGTTCACGCAAATTTTCCTATTAAAGAAAAGCAAATATCCCTTATTTTTTTTTACCTATTTTTTACCAAAAAATAAATATAAATACTACACACACTCTGAGTCAAATTTTAGTTGAATACTAAACGTGAAAGTGTTAAAGTGTTTTTTTTGTAAAGTAAAGAGTGAAGCTGTAAAGACAATTTAAAGTAAAATGAATAAATTTTGCTGCAATCCGTTTAACAAGAGTGGACATCGTTCGAAAAAGATAAAAGTATTAAAATTTACTGGTGTTTCGAAGCGATACATGAATGAATTAAATATACAATACGGTGAAGAAGCAGAATTCATTTGCCCCAAGTGTAAAATCGATTTGTCTCAACAAGCAAATGCATTGAAACAAATGCAACCACAATCCGAGAGTGAAATGACAATTGAACAAAATGTTTCATCTGATAGTGAGGCAGACATTCCGATGGTCAATATGTCTTTGAGTCCTTTGAATGAGGCTATTACCACTTTAGGTGAATCGCCTATTACAAAAAAAAAGTTGCGAAGTGAAAAATACAGGAAAGAGAAAAAAGGCAAGGTTATGAGTGCAATCGCGACAATATTTGATGAAGGCTCTGATAACGAATTCAGTCAAGCAGATGACGTTGATGACGGCAAACAAATGATTGAGCAGTTGAAAAGAAAATTCAATTTAGCGACCACTTTTCCGGAGAAATATCTCATTTTATCTGTGCTGGCTCAATCATGGTGTATACGCAAGATTTCTGAACAGTTTCAAACATCTTTTTACATCGCGAGAAGAAGCAAGGAATTAGTTCGACAGAAGGGCATATTGGCGACTCCCACCAAGAAATTTGGCTCAAGGACCCTCAGCGAAGCAACGGTGAAATTGATTCAAGATTTTTACTGCAATGATGACAACAGCCGCGCCTGCCCAGGTACACGTGACTATGTTATCACACGTGAAGATGGAGAAAAAGTACACAAGCAGCGCAGATTATTATTATGAAGCATACCATCAGTTCAAAGAGAAATACCCAGCAGAAAAAGTGGGATTTTCTAAGTTTGCCATCCTACGACCAAAAGAATGCGTGCTGGCATTAGACAGGCACGGAACGCATTCAGTCTGCGTTTGCATGTTTCATCAAAACATCAAATTAATGTCCTTTCCATGTAAGAAATTGAAAGTATTTCACGGTGAAATTGAAACATATAGGACCTCCTGTCGAAGTCGTTGTGCGCATACCCCACGGAAAATTGTCATCTGTCCAAATGCGACAATTGTCCGAAGATTGGCGAGCTAGAGCAATATTTGGCGGAAAAGTTTGAACAGCTGTTAATTCAGGAGGTGCATTTCAAACAGTGGATAATTAGCAGCGGCAGATGTTCCCTTGAGACCGTGGTAAAGCAGATTCCGGAATTCATCGAGGAATTCGGATTCAAGTTGAATGAACTGAAGGCGCACCATTTCATATCCGAGATGCAATCGAAATTTCTAAAGGAAAGTAAGGAGAAATTAGCCCAAAATGAATTCATTGTGATAAGCGACTTTGCCGAGAATTACACTTTTCTCGTTCAGGATGAAATTCAGGCTTATCACTGGGCAAACGACCAGTGCACGGTGCATCCTTTTTGCATTTATTTCAAAAACGAAGATAACGAACTACAGACCGTAAGCCTTGTTGTTGTCGCGGAGAGTTTAGCTCATAATTATGTGTCCGTTTATTTATTTCAAATGAAACTTTTTGAATTCTTAAGATCAAAATTCGATGCAATCGACAAAGTAACGTTTTTATCAGACGGCGCGGCTTCTCAGTACAAGAATAAAAAAAATTTTTACAATCTTTGCATAATTGAAGAAGAACAAAACTGCAAGGTCGAGTGGCACTTTTTTGCGACGTCCCACGGTAAGGGCCCATGCGATGCGTTAGGGGGAACCCTAAAACGCATGGCGACTAAGGCAAGTTTGCAAAGGCCATATACTGACCGGATCTTAAATGTACAACATTTGTTTTCGTGGATTCAAAGCAAGGAAATTGCCATTAACACAGTTTTATGCACTCAAAAAGAACACGATGCCATGGAGCGACGAATTCAAAACAGATATAATAATGTCAAAACTATAACTGGAATGCAAAAGTTTCATTGCTTCATACCAAATATTTCTGATATGTCAATTAATGTAAAACGGTATTCTTCGTCTGCCGACGTGCTAAATTTAAAGTTACTTTAATTTTATAATGATGCCAAGACAATTGAAATTTTTAATAAATATTGTAATTAAGTATAAGCAGCAAAATAAGAAATATTTTTTCTTCATAAATGTATTTTTAACTGTAAAATAATTTTTAAAATGTATTTTTAATAATAAAATAATGTTAAATAATTACAAATAATTCAATTATAAAAAATATAAAAACAATGAGAACAAGGTGGTCTCTTAAATGCTCCTCTCCTGTCCAAACAAGGAGTCGGGGCCCATTTTTTTATTGCTGATTCTTAAAGCAAAAATTATGAGGAATCCAAAAAAAAAAAAATTAGCCGGAAAATTTAGGAGCTTCTGTGGAAAATCGGAAAATTTAATTTTCATGGGAAAAAAGGTAAATTTCTGAGAAAAATTAGGAAAATTTTATTTTTCATTTAAAGCCTGATTCAATACCTTTCCAACGAGCTATCACTCGTTGCGATCGCTTTAGTAGTTTTTTTTAAAACAACTTTCAATGAGGTCCCTTATGAAGAATTCTTCAATTTTGTCACATGACAGTGGTGTACACCACCACTAAACCAGTCACTATAAAAAAAAAAAAAAAATATGTAGGTACATTGTTTTTTGCTGGGCAATCGATTGAGACTATTTATTTTAGAATCGGAGAGGGGTCGTCCAAAAGGTGATCGCTTTCATATGGAATTGCTCTATAGTTTTTAGATTTTAGTTAAATTATGTCGAAAATGTGGAATCTGGTAATTTTTATATTTTATAAATTTTTCTAAACAATTTTCCAAATAATCACAAACACAATTTCCAGATTTAAATTTTCGGCAAATAAATGAGCTAAAATATAATTTCTCTAAAATTTTTTGAGTTTTTTTCAGTCTACTAATATTCAGTAAAAAGTTATGTTGATTTTAGCAAAGATTTCTTTCATTTGCAACCAACTAAATCAACATAGATTGCCAAGAACGCGTTGAGCACGACTTTCATGACCGCGACGAAGAGCACCGCCAGGGAAACAAGCCGATCAAAATAATCGGCGGCGGCGGCGCAAGCAAAAAATCGGCGGCGGCGGCGGCGATTAAGGTTGAGCCGGATAAAAATCGGCGGCGGCGGCGCAACCAAATAATCGGCGGCGGCGGCTGCTTGATCGGCTTGATAGAACATTATACACGTGTTTTAAAGATGTTTAAGGTTTTTTCCAAAATATAGCAGTAGAAAATTGTGCAAAAAAATTTGGAATTATCAAATAAAAAATAATTTTAAGTTAAATTCATCGATAAAAATTACAAATTTAGGATTTTTAGTTTTTGAACGGAGCTAGAAGGAGAGATAGTTGGGCTTTCCAAATATATACATATCTCTATATATAAAAGAATAACGTGACTGACTGACTGACTGACTCAACATCGCCCAGCCCAAACCGCTGAAGCTAGGAAGTTGAAATTTGGTATGTAGGTTCCTCTTTCGGGGTAGACGTCCACTAAGACGGGATTTTTGGAAATTCCTACCGGAACGGGCAAAAAGGGGGAAAGTGTCCCCCTTGACGGCCTGCCAAAACCCCTTTGGCTAGAAAGCTGAAATTTAAGATATGTGTTCCTTGGAGTAGGGGCTAACTTTTCTGGAAAGTACTTTCTAGAATTTTGGACAGGGACGTTGTAAACATGGGGGTTAAAAAGGGGAAAAAGGCCCCCCTTGACGGCCTGCCCAAACCGCTGGAGGTAGGAAGTTGAAATTTGGTATAAAGGTTCCTCGACTATCGTAGACATCCACCAAGACGGGAGTTTTGGAAATTTTTACAGGGACTGGCAAAACGGGGAAAAAGTCTCCCCCTTGACGGCCTGCTCAAACTGCTGGAGCTATGAAGTTGAAATTTGGTATGTAGGTTCCTCGACCGGTGTAGACGTCCGTTGAGACGGCATTTTTGGAAATTCTTATCGGGAGGGGCAAAAAGGGGACAAAAAAAGTACCTTTTTCCAAAAAAGTACCTTTTCCCAAAAAAAGTACCTTTTCCCAAAAAAAGTACCTTTTTCCAAAAAAAGTAACTTTTTCCAAAAAAAGTACCTTTTTCCAAAAAAAGTACCTTCCCTACGGGAAATTTTAACAAACTGTCACCGAACTGGCCCCTTTATATGAAATAGACTGGTCACTTTTACATGGCGTTGTCATAGGAGGTGGAAATTGACCCCTTGTGACATGTCACAAGACAAATCCCAGGACAGGTCCCTGAAATTGAGAGTTCAGTAACCTGTCCTAGGATTTGTCTTGTGACATGTCACAAGGGGTCAATTTCCACCTCCTATGACAACGCCATGTAAAAGTGACCAGTCTATTTCATATAAAGGGGCCAGTTCGGTGACAGTTTGTTAAAATTTCCCGTAGGGTTTTTCCAAAAAAAAGTACCTTTTTCCAAAAAAAGTACCTTTTTCCAAAAAAAGTACCTTTTTCCAAAAAAAGTATCTTCTTCCAAAAAAAGTACCTTTTTCCAAAAAAAGTACCTTTTTCCAAAAAAAGTACCTTTTTCCAAAAAAAAGTACCTTTTTCCAAAAAAAAGTACCTTTTTCCAAAAAAAGTACCTTTTTCCAAAAAAAGTATCTTTTTCCAAAAAAAGTACCTTTTTCCAAAAAAAAGTACCTTTTTCCAAAAAAAGTACCTTTTTCCAAAAAAAGTACCTTTTTCCAAAAAAAAGTACCTTTTTCCAAAAAAAGTACCTTTTTCCAAAAAAAAGTACCTTTTTCCAAAAAAAGTACCTTTTTCCAAAAAAAGTACCTTTTTCCATAAAAAAGTACCTTTTTCCAAAAAAAGTACCTTTTTCCAAAAAAAAAAAACCTTTTTCCAAAAAAAGTACCTTTCCAAAAAAAGTACCTTTTTTCAAAAGAAGTACCTTTTTCCAAAAAAAAAGTACCTTTTCCCGAAAAAAGTACCTTTTTCCAAAAAAGTACCTTTTTCCAAAAAAAGTACCTTTTTCCAAAAAATGTACCTTTCTCTAAAAAATGTACCTTTTTTAAAAAAAGTACCTTTTTCCAAAAAATGTACCTTTTTCCAAAAAAAGTACCTTTTTCCAAAAAAAAAGTACCTTTTTCTAAAAAAATGTTCCTTTTCCCAAAAAACATACATTTTTTAAAAAAAATACCTTTTTCAAAAAAAGTACCTTTTTCAAAAAAAGTACCTTTTGCCAAAAAAAGTACACTTTCCCAAAAAAAAGTACCTTTTTCTAAAAAAATTTTCCTTTTCCAAAAGAAGTACCTTTTCCAAAAAAAGTACCTTTTTCCAAAAAACATGAATTTTTCCAAAAAAAAACAACTTTTTAAAAAAAAATACCTTTTGCAAAAAAAGTACAAATAAAGTACTTTGTAAAAACAAAGTATCTTTTTCCAAAAAATTTCGTTTTTCCAAAAAGTACCATTTAAAATAATATATAATTTCAAAAAAACTACTTTTTTTCCTCCACCCACGGATATCTCCACTAAAACAAGGTTTCTTGATATTCGGCATAGACGTGCGCTAAGACGGGATTTTTGGAAATTCCTACCGGAACGGGCAAAAAGGGGAAAAGTCTCCCCATAAACAGTCTCACAAATTGGAAAAGTGCCTGCCCAAACCACTGGAAGTAAGAAGTTGAAATTTGGTATAAAGGTTCCTCCACTGTAGTAGACATCGACTAAGTTTGTATTTTTGGAATTCCCTACAGGATATCCCAAAAGGAAACTCGGTATGTGAGTTCCTCCTTCTGTGTAGGCGTCCGCTTAGACGGAATTTTTGAAATTCCTATCGGGAGGGGAAATAAGGTAAAAGTCTCCTCCTGACGGCTTGCCCAATCCCTTTTGGCCAACCTAAAATTTTAAATATTTATTCCTTGGAGTAGGACTAACTCACCGGCAACGTAATTTTTCTATTTTGGAACAGGAACATAGTAAAAATGGTGGTTGAAAGGGAAAAATGTCCCCACTAACGGCCTGCCCAAACCGCTTAGGCAATGCAGTTGAAATTTGGTATGAATGTTCCTCATCCATCGCAGATAGCCGCGAAGATGGAATTTTTGTAAATTCCTAAAGGGAGGGGCAAAAAGAAGAAAAGCCTCACCTTGGGGGCCGGTAAAAACCCCTTCGGCTAGAAACCTGAAGCTTAAAATGTGGGTCCCTGGAGTGAGGGCTAACGTATTAGAAAGATACTTTTTGAATTTTGGACAGGGTCGTTATAAAATGGGAGCTCAAAAAGGGAAAGTTGCCCCTTAACGACCTGTCCAAACTGCTGGAACTAGGAAGCTGAAATTCGGTACTTAAGTTCCTCTCAGCCTGCTCAAACTGCTGGAACTAGGAAGCTGGAATTCCCTGTCGATGGATTTTCGGAAATTCCTACCGAGAGGGGCACAAATAGTAAAAGTTGGCTAGAAACCTGAAATGTAAAACATATGTTACTTGGAGTATCTGCTCACTTACCGAGACGGTGCTTTTTGGACAGGGCCATTGCAAAAATGGGGATTAATGAAGCGAAAAGTGCCGCTTAAAGGCCTGCCCAAACCGCTGGAGGTAGGAAGTTAAAATTTGGTATTAAAGTTCCTCCTCTATTGTAGACATCCGCTAAGATGAGATTTTTGGAAATTTCTACAGGTAGGGTCTCCCCCTTAACGGCCTGGCCAAACTGCTGGAACAAGGGATCTTAAATTGGGTTCCTTCTCCAACGTTGACGTCCCCTAAGATGGTATTTTTGGAAATTCATACCGGGAGGGGTAAAAAGTGAAAAAACTTCCCCCTTGATGGACTGGCCAAACTGCTGGATATAGAGACCTAAAATTATGTATGTAGTAGGTTCCTCCTCCAACGCAGACGTCCTCTAAGACGGAATTTTTGGAAATTCCTACCGGGAGGGGTAAAAACGGAATAATTCTCCACCTTGATGGCCTAACCGAACCCTTCGGCTAGAAACCTGTAATATATAATATGTTTTCCTTGGAGTATGGGCTAACTTATCGACAAGGCATTTCTAGGACTTTGGACAGGAACGTGGTAAAAATGGTGGTTCAAAAGGGGAAAATTGCCCCCCCCCCTTAACGTCTGCGTCTTTAGCTAGAAACCTAAAACTTAAAGAACAAGTGTATATGAAACACTAAAATTAAGAAACTAAATAGGAAACGAGTGGGATTGAAACACTACACAAGTGGAATGAAATGGATATAAACGTTGAACGAGTGGAATTGAAAATATAGACAATGCAAATGGATTGGAAGAGGGAATTACCTGTTCAAACACTATCAACGGAATATGAAACTTATATAGCATTGAAACATACTCCCCAAAAAGTTAAACAAATTTTCTGAAAGAGAAAAAACCTTAGAAAAGGAATGGAACTTATATATTCCGATATTTAAACTTCATGTAACGAAGCACCGGTGGAAGAAACCGACGCAGTAAATTTTCCAACTGAATTTGTGAATTTACTTGAATTGCCAGGTCTACCTTTACATAAACTGGAATTAAAAAAAAATTTTAAGACACGCTAACAACGTAGCTTTGCCCGCTATTTTTAATATTATAAAATGCTTTCCAACCCTGCTTTACGTTATTTATTTTCATTCAAAACACAAATGAACAAAACTATCTACCTAAGTTCGCACTTTACCAAATTATCTTAACATACATTATCTTAACACGTATATTGCAATTTATTATGGATTCATTACTAACAATCCACTTTCATGAGAAAAAGTGATCAAATATTTATTTATTTTAAACCCATTGTTGTGCAGAATTATTTATTTGTGGTGGCTGAGTGAAGGCTTTAAATAAAAAAAACTTTAAATAAAAAAACGAATTTAATAAAAATTGTGGGGGGCACAGCCCGGGGAGGGAGCAGCCCCCCCCCCCCCCCTTAACCTTTAAGGCACGCTAACAACGTAGCGGGCTGCGCCCACTAGTGTTTATATATTCAACAAAATTGTGTGGAAATATTTTCAAATAAAACTGATTTTCTTAATTTTTTCTTATTTTGTTTAATTTTGAGGGGTTTTAATTGCAATATTTTGTTTAAAAAAAAACTAATTTTTATCTAATTTATTCTTTATTCAGGGCAAAATGAAGTTCTATTTTAATCGCTTTAAAATTGTCAAAGTTATACATTTTTTTATAAGAAAATTGCATTTATAAGAAAATTGAAAATATTAACCTTAATGATTGTGCAAACAAGAACCTCGAGTTTCTGAAATTAAATGTTTAGAAAAATTACGATAACTTTTTAAATTTTCAATTAATTTAAAGAAAAGAATCTGATTTTACTAAGAACTAAACCCATAAATTACAATAGTAAAGAATTGTTTAATACTGTAAAAAAGCCGTCAAAGTATACAAATTAAAAAAAATTAATTTTAATATTTAAAAAAAAAACTGTCAACATATTTCAGTTACAAATAAATAATTCTATATATATTTGGAAAGCTAAATTTTTTGTCTTTCCAAAAACGTTACAATATTCAAAATCGGTTGAAAAATTGCTGAATTTCAAATTGTTAAGTGCTTGAAGTCGCTTATAAACAGAGTTTTGACACTATCACCCCTGTTCTGAATTCCGAAACTTTTTAATTAGAGTGGTTTTGTAAAATCACACAAAATTCAAAAGTCGGAAATTGACTGTTTCAACAAATTTTAAAATAAATTTTAACATATTAATTTTTGCAACAAAATATTCCTTTTACTTTCACCAAGCTTTTCCAACACGAAATAAAACGAAGAAAATAATTCAGATGTGGATCACAGAACAGCAAAAAAATTCGGAATGTTTCACTTTAGAATTTGTTATTTGGATTCGGAACTTAGAAATAAACAAACTCTATTTTCACTCAAAATTAAATGTGTTTTTAGAATAAACTAGAAAAAAATATGGTTCGAAAAAAATTATGCTCGAAAAGATGTCAAAGTTGAAAAACTTAGAAGAAAAGTTAAAAAATTCAGATATTCACCCCTGTTCTTAGTTCCGAAACTTTTTAATTAGAGTTGATTTGTAAAATCACACGGAATTAAAAATTTCGAAAATTTGTTGTTTCTAGCAAATTTTAATATTCATAGACTAATTATACCCTACACCACTATGTGGTCATTATACCCTACACCACTATGTGGTCAGGGTATTATAAGTTTGTGCTGATGTTTGTAACACCAAAAAATATTGGTCGTAGACCCACCTTATAGTATAGCGATCGGTTCAGAATTTTTTTTTATTTCGATTTAACGATGTCCGTCTGTCCGTCCGTCCGTCTGTCTGTCCATGCAATCTTGTCCGCACTCTACAGGTCGCAAATATTAAGATATTTTGATGAAATTTGGTACGCAGACCTATGTTGGCCCAAGGACGAACAAGTTTGATTTTGCTGAACATCGGTCCATGTTTAGACCTAGTGCCCATATAAGGGTCCTACCAAAATTATATTGTTTATACGCTGCAGGTCGTAAATATTAAGATATTTTGACGAAATTTGGTACACAGACCTATGTTAGCCCAATAACGCAGCCTATTGATTTTGGTTTACATCGGTGCATGTTTAGACCTAGTGCCCATATAAGGGTCCTACCAAAATTATACTGTTTATACGCTGCAGGTCGTAAATATTAAGATATTTTGATGAAATTTGGTACACAGACCTATATTGTCCCAATAACGCAGCCTATTAATTTCGGTGAACATCGGTCCATGTTTAGACCTAGTGCCCATATAAGGGTCCTACCAAAATTATACTGTTTATACGCTGCAGGTCGCAAATATTAAGATATTTTGATGAAATTTGGTACATAGACCTATGTTGGCCCAAGGACGAAGCCTATTGATTTTGTTGAACATCGGTCCATGTTTAGACCTAGTGCCCATATAAGGGTCCCACCAAAATTATATTGTTTATACGCTGCAGGTCGCAAATATTAAGATATTTTGATGAAATTTGGTACATAGACCTATGTTGGCCCAAGGACGAAGCCTATTGATTTTGGTGAACATCGGTCCATGTTTAGAACTAGTGCCCATATAAGGGTCCCCCCAAAATTGGCTTGGTTACAAACTGCAGGTCGCAAATATTAAGATATTTTAATGAAATTTGGTGCGCTGACTCACATTATAGAAAATTTTGACACAAGCCCCATTTTAACCCATTCGAATTTCGGATCCAAACAATACACCAGACTGGTGTAGGGTATTGTATAGTCGGCATGCCCGACTTTAACCTTTTTACTCGTTTTAAAATAAATTATTATATAATAATTGTTGTTAAAAAATATGTATTCGTTTCACTACCATCAAGCTTTTTCTACACGAAATAAAACGAAAAAAAAAATTCGGATGTGGATCACGGAACAGCAAAAAAATTCGGAATGTTTCACTTTAGAATTTTTTTGTGGATGCGGAACTCAGAACAGCGTCGATTATTGTAAATATCTTCGTCCGCAATGTCTTAAAAATGTGTCTTTTGATAATAATTTCAGGTGTACTGAAATTTCTGAAAAATGTGATGTGATCTACTTAACCAAACCTACCACCATAAACTCGAATGAATTAATTCTTTAATTCACTTTTGGACTTTTAATTAAAATTTACTAATATATCTTACGATTATACCATTCCTTATGAATTCATTCACTGGCTTCATTCTTTTAATTTTCATGCATAATGAATGAATTCTTTCATGAATTTATTCTTTTTATAATGATCTTTCACGTTTCATTCGGTTTGTAAAAGTTTAAAACAAATGTTGCGTTTTTAATTATTTTTATGGGTTGTGTATATGATATCAATATTAAATCCCTAAAATAAGCCACATTTTTATTTAATTTGTAATTATAAACTAAAGTGTTGTCTGAATCATTAGTATATTCATCCCTTAGATCTTTTACTGATTTAATAAAATGACAATTTTGATAAGCCATTTTGTAAAAGATTAGAATTAATGAAAAAATTAATTATTTAAATTGATTGTAATTCTATAAGGAATGTATTCAACATAAGAATGCATTCTATTTAATATTAAAATTTGGGAATGAAACCTATGAATTAATTATAAAGGAATGTTTTGATGGAATGATATATATTCAATTTCTAAAACTGAATTCGGTTTTGTCCGAATTAACCTAAAATTGAATTAATTCTTTCGAAGCTCTGCCTACAATCTACACTTGGTCATTTGAAAAGTATATATGTATATTGTTAATTTGGATTCTCTCCTCTATTGCATATCCAAATTTCAGCGAAATCTCTCAGAAGTTTTCAAGCAAAACTTCCAACTTAAGAAATATTTATGACAAAAATCCTTCTAGCTCTGACTATAAAACTGGTTCTTTTATTTTTTTTTAACTACAAAAAAATACTCTTGATGGTTCAGAAAATGATGAAGTAGAAAATTTGTTTTAAAAATGACATTTGCTTTTAAATTTTTTATTTTGGAAAATTGATACTTCCAGCCGAAATGAGCCGAAAAAAATCGGCGGCGGCGGCTGAGGCAAAAATGACCGGCGGCGGCGGCTTAAACGGCTTACGGCGGCTGGCTTGTTTCTCTGAGCACCGCTTTAAATACCAAGTTGTGATGGATCAGTACCTTAAGCATAAGGATACCTCAACCGGCTCGTTAACTGTAGTGAGAAGAGTCGATGGGCCGAAGCGAACAGAGGACTATTGTTGAGCCCATATCTGCCTCTCGAAGAACTTTAACAAGGTCGATAAGGATCACTTACTTGTAGCGCCGGCAAATGTCAATGGTGGGTTCCATTCGCCTGTAGTAACGGAATGGATAGCCATCGAATCCAAAGAATACTTTGCTGTTCGGTTTTAATCATAACTGAAACAACAGTTTTCAAGCTTCGAAACCGAAACCACAAACCGACAGAAATAAGCCGGTTTTTAATAAATACTTTAACCAATTAAAATAACACTGATCAACAAAACCGGGGGTGTTCTGAAAAACGAAACCACGTAAAATTAGACGTTTTCACACAAAATTATATGTTGTTGCTGTACAATATCAAATAATAGGTTTGTTCCACGTAATTCTGGGTAAAGTCTGGTAAAATGAGAGTAAACAAATAATTATCTCAAAAAATGGTAAAATTGCTCACAATACCGGGAACGCACAAAACCACATTTCAAGCCCAAAAATAAACGTCAAAGTTATTCATATAAACAAAAGCTATTTTTAACAATAAAATGTCGAAGGGAATAAAGAGAAAGTATTAGAACGTAGTATTTGTTAACGATATTAATTAATGTTTACAACTTTTGTTAATATTTTAATTATTTTTACAAATTTAAAACAGCTGATTTATAAACAACAAGTGATTTGACAGTTTTACCATTTTACCCGAAAAAAAGTGCGGGTAACTTCTGGTAAAATGAGAAACAAATTATTCTCTCATCAACGCTCTCATTTACCCAATTTTTAACAATAGAAACGCTTTTTGGTAAGATTGGGTTCCAGCGGGCACCCGCGTTAACGTACGTGGAACAGAGCTAATTTTATGTGGTTTCGTTTTTCAGAACACCCCAAACAACACTTTTTGCATGTAACATGAAAACTTTTGTCTAGTTATGTTTAGAACAAGGATAATGGTAAAAGAAATAGAATTAGAATATTCCAAAAACGAATAGTTCTTTTTTTTAATTTGAATTTATTATATTTTAGAAAATTTCAGTTTATATCAACAAAATGCATTTACTTCGTTATACTGCAATATTAATATCAATGAAGCTTTATGATTTTCTTCTATATTTTGCTTCAGGCAGAGCTTTGAAGAATTAATTCCTTTTTTGAATGAATTCACTACCAATCGAATTCAATTTTCTCTAGAATTGAATTAATTCCTTTTCTTAAGTAATTCACTGAATTCGTTCAACTGAACGCGTTCATCAAACAACAAATTCAAAGAATTAATTCAATTGCAATAGTTCTTTTTATTAAATCAAATGAATTAATTCACCGGTGAACGCGTTCAATTTTATAAATCGAACGGAAAAAAGTGAATTAATTCCTTACTGAATTAATTCCTTACTGAATTAATTCACTACTGAATTTGTTAAATTTCATTTTCGTTCAGTGAATTAAAAAAAAAAATTACGTTCAGTGAATTAAAAAAAAAATAAGTTCACTGAATTGAAAAAATATAAAATAAGTTCACTGAATTCAAAGCCTGTTTTCTGCCGTTCAGTAGAAGAAAACAATAATGTACAAATAAAATTTTTAAATAAGCAATTTTCCAGCGTGTGCTAGTAAAAATAAACAAATTAGAAACCGGATTCTGTTTATCAACCTACATGATTCAAAACTAAAGCCTTTTACTATTAAAAATAAAAACTACAGATACCCTAGTAAAAATGATTTTTATATATTCATATATGATTTTTATACAATCATTTATGATTTTATACAATTATAACTTGTCGAGTATTGTGATATATATATTTTTATATGATTATATCAAAAGATATTTAATTATATAAAATTATATTAACCAGATCCACCATTTTTCGGATCAGATAATATATTTTTTATATAATTATATTAACCCATACATGATTTGATCCGGAAAATGGTGGATCTGGTTAATATAATTTTATATAATTAAATATCTTTTGATATAATCATATAAAAATATATATATCACAATACTCGACAAGTTATAATTGTATAAAATCATAAATGATTGTATAAAAATCATATATGAATATATAAAAATCATTTTTACTAGGGTATAGATAAATTTGGAAAAAAAATATAACTATATAACTAGTTTGAAAAATTAATAGTTATATTTTTTTTCCAAATTATAATATTTTTTATCAGGAAAAAGACTAAATGTGAATGTAGAAAATGTATTTTCAACGATATATTACAGCCCAAAGCCTTGTAAGTACCCGAGTAAAAAGAATTTATCTCGCGCAATATATAATCATATCCAATTTGATATTCTTTATTATTTACCTGTATTTGCGCCAGCCCGATAGAACTTACGAAAGGGTTAACTGTCAAACGAACTGTCATACTGCGCTTACTTTTTGACATTTATGATTAGTATACCCTGACAAATCAACATGAATAGATTTACGCTTGCACAACGCATCCAAATTATCCAGATTTACTTTGAAAATCAGGCATCAATTCGCCCAACTTATAGACGCAAAATTGTGTTCAGCGATGAGGCTCATTTTTGGTTTAACGGTTTGTTAATAAACAAAATTGCCACATATGGAGTGAAACCAATTCACAACAGACCCTACAGACTCCATTAGATCCACAAAAATGCGCCGTTTGATGCAGATTACACGCTGGTGGCATCATTGGACCTTATTTCTTAAAAAAATGAAGCTGGAGCTCGCGTTACGGTCAATGGAGATCGTTACCACATATGAAAATATGGATGACATTGATCCGGGCGAGATGTGATTTCAACAGGATGGCGCTATGTGCCATACAGCGACTGCAAACATCGACTTATTGAAATCAAAATTTGGCGATAAGTTGATTTCGGGAAATGTACTTGTCAATTGGTTTATTGGATTATTTTCTGTGAAGTCAGGTGAATTCACTGGTTTATGCTGATAAACCAGCAACAATTGAAGCCTTGGAGGATAACATTGTTCGTGTTATTCGTGACATACGGCCAGCAATGCTCGAAAAATTGGCCCAAAATTGGACGTCCAGAATGCGCTTCGTCACGAAAAGCCGCGGTGGCCTTATGCCCGAATTTTTTTTTTCAAATGTTAATGCCATGTATTGATCTTTGGACTAAAAAAATTGTTTGGATCAGAATTTAATTTCTTGTGTTATTTTTTACAATTTAAAGTTCTATCGGGCTTAAAAACCACCCTATATAATTATATCCGTAAAGATATAGTGTCATACTGGACTATATATAAACATATTAGTCCATGTTAACCCAAACAGAAATTGCCAACTGTACCAAAAACAAAACACTGGCAGAGCACTGATTTTATAAAAATTACTACGCTTTGTTTTTTATAAAATAATTTTTCTTAATTTTTTTAACCACCCGAGTAAAAAAGAGTATATATAACATATATTTTTTAATATTAAAATATATGATAATATAAAATATTGTGTGCGACCTTATATGTTTTTATATGGTGATATATTAGAAATTTTTTTAGAAATTTTCTCATATGTAATCATATTAAATCATACACCAAGTAAAAAAAAAATGATGTGGAGCCATATAAAGTTATATTTAATTATATATAATCTTCTATGTAATTAGATATAATTGTATCCGAAAAATGAGAACGTCTTATTGTATCATATTGTATCGAATTGTATACAATTGTATACAATTTGATACAATTCGATACAATATGATACAATTGTATCCGAATTTTGTCCTCATCCAATTACATAAAATCCCGGTGAAAAATGTTCATATACGCTCAAACATGTTCATATATGGTTTATGTATGGACACATATGAACAAATATGGATTTTTTATGAACATATATGGATTTTATATGAACATATATGGAAGTATATGTGATTCCATATATGGAAAAAGATTTCATATACAGACATATATGGAAGCATCTGTTATTTCATATATGGAAAAGGCACTCATATATGGACAAATATGGAAGTATATGATATTCAATTTAAGCAAAAGTGACTTGTATATGAACATATTTGGAAGAATGCATTTTTCCATATGTGTAAAAGGAACTCATATGGATAAATATGGAATTATATTTAATGACATGAATAAAAAAGGAACATATGTAGCGCCTAATTTGAATGTCATACATAAATTTATATCTATAGTACAACCTTATAATAAAGGACAGCAACGTTCGCATGTATTCGCATATATTTAATAAATGTATATGTTCATATATGTCCATATATGAACATATACTTAGGTGTTACCTCATTTTTCGGATCCATACATATATGGTTGAACCATAAATGTTCATATATGCCCTATTAAAAAAAATTAATATGGAGCTTTATATGGTAATATATAATTTAATGTGATCCATATACCATTTCATCCGAAAAATGGCCCTATAAAATTGTGTCAGTTGGTTATCACTTTTTATCTCATTGCATCAGTTTAGATCTTAACTGATTAGATTATATATTAAGTTTAGATCCAAATAGATACATTTCTATACAAACGTATATAGTTATATCTGAATTTTGACCTGGTGCAATTATATCTGCTTTAAAACATTGATACAATTATATAAGGCAAATGTCGGATAGAAATATATTTTATTTATATTAAATTGTACCAACTACGATCTAAACAGATACCAATATATATAAAACGTTAAAATTGTATCAGGTCAAAAATCGGATATAATTTCATCTGATTAATGTATAATTTTATTAGTTGAGATATAAACTGATACAATTAGATAAAAACTGATAAACAACTGATACAATTACATCGGGCCATTTTTCGGATGAAACAGTATATTTATACAGATATAACTTAATCGCATTTTATACGACTATATGTAACTGTTTTTACTCGGGTGGACATTTTTCACCTGGATTATATCTTTTTGTATAAAATTATATAAAATGTTATAAAAGTGGTCATAGTTTGATGCAATTATACGTAAATATTAACCCTATATTTTTACCATAATATATATGGCCATATCTAACAATATACAAAATTATATTTTTAAATAAAAAAAGATATACAATATCTGGAGATCAGACCTGAGGGATTTCAATTACAATTACTTGTAATTTGTAATTGAAATTACAAGTAATTGTAATTGAAAATTTTCAATTACAAATTACTAGTAATTGTAATTGAAAAATAAGTGCGAAAATCGCTTAAATAAAATTTAAATCTTCCATATCTCGAAAACTAGAAGATCTAGAGGAAAATTGACTGCACCAAAGTTCAAAACTCGCCACCAATACCCCGATAGCGAAACTAGATTTTGACTTGTATTGCTAGATTTTAAAATCGCGTTTTTCTCGAAAACTAAGCGTCGTAGAGAGAAAAGGGCTTTTATTTGGAATATCTCCCGTATCTCGAAAACTAAATGAGTTAGATGAAAACGGACAACGGTTTTGGAACACGGAAGTCATAGTGAGTCATATGTGGAAAAATAAGTGCGAAAATCGCTTATATAAAATTTAAATCGTCCATATCTCGAAAACTAGAAGAGCTAGAGGAAAACTGAGTGCACCAAAGTTCAACACTCGCCACCAATACCCCGATAGCGAAACTAGATTTTGACTTGCATTGCTAGATTTTAAAATCGCGTTTTTCTCGAAAACTAAGCGTCGTAGAGAGAAAAGGGCTTTTATTTGGAATATCTCCCGTATCTCGAAAACTAAATGAGTTAGATGAAAACTGACTACGGTTTTGGAACAGGGAAGTCATTGCGAGTCATCTGTGAAAAAATAAATGCGAAAATGAATTTTGCGATTTTTTTTAATTTTTGAAGATTTTTTTCAAATTTTCACCATATAATTTTTCATCGTTCCTAATTCTGACGATTTTCATGATTTCGAATTTCTGACAGTTCTGCCATTTTCGATTTTCGATATTCGCGAATTTTTCAAATTATGCCGATTTTTTCAACACATGACTATTTTCAAATTTTGGAGATTTTTCAATTTTGGCGATTTTTCTGAATTTTTGGCGATTTTTTTTTTCCAATTTTAGAAATTTTTGAAGATTTTTTAAAATTTTTGACGATTTTTCAAATTTTGACGATTTTTTCCAATTTTTGGGCTTTTTTCCAATTTTGGAAAATTTTTCAAATTTTGACGATTTTTTTCAATTTTGGCGATTTTTTTTTAATTTTTGAAGATTTTGCCAAATTTTGACTTTTTTTAAATTTTAGTGTTTTTTCCAATTTTTTTTCCATTTTGGCGATTTTTTCGAATTTTTAACGATTTTTTCAATTTCGGCAATTTTTTTAAATTAAATTTTTTTTTGACGATTTTTTCAAATTTTTGACGATTTTTCAAATTTTGACGATTTTTTTCCACTTTTTGGGATTTTTCCAATTTTGGAAATTTTTTAAAATTTTGGCGATTTTTTTTAATTTTTGAAGATTTGTCAAATTTTTCACAATTTTTAAAATTTTTACTTTTTTTTCGAATTTAGTGTTTTTTCAAATTTTGGAATTTTTTTCAATTTTTAACGATTTTTGCAATTTTGGCAATTTTTTTAAATTTTGCAGATTTTTTCAAATTTTTGACGATTTTTCAAATTTGGACGATTTTCTGATTTTTTCCAATATCGGCGATTTTTTAAAATTTCGGCGATTTTTTTAAAATTTGAAATTTTTTTTTTTAAATTATGCAATTTTTTTAAATTTTAAAGATTTTTTTAAATTCGGCGATTTTTTCATATTTGTCAATTTTTTTTTTAATTTTTGGCGATTTTTTGAAAATTTGGACAGTTCTTTTTTAATTTCGGCGATTTTTTTTTCAATTTTGGCGATTTTGTATCCATTTTTGCATTTTTTTTTTAATTATTATCGATTTTTTTTTATATATTTGCGATTTTCGACAATATTAGCGATTTTTTTCTAATATTAGCTGTTTTTTTAATGCACGTGCATATGCACTTGCACTTGCACTCGCACATGTGCATGTGCGAATAGTATCTGCACTTGCACATCTTGATGTGCGAAGTGCAAAATATTTTCGCACATGCACATGTGCATGTGCGAAATATGAAGTCAAATCCGCACATGCACATGTGCATGTGCGAAGTATAAACAAAAATTTGCACATGCACATGTGCATCTTTTGTCTGCACATCAATTTTTGCACATGTGCATGTGCGCACATGTGCGTGCATTACGAAGCCTGGTTTTTAGTAATTTTTACTGTTTTGCGTGAGAATTTTCTGATTGTGAGTAAGTTTTTAATATACTCATGTCTGCGTGAGTTAGACACGAAATGCTCGTGCGTGAGTAATTTTTTTTTGTTTAGGAGCGTGAGTCAAAATGGATAACGCGCCCATAAAATTAACAATACTGAAGCTTTAATATGGAATTCTCTATACTATAACGCACACCTGACTGATCTCTTATATCTTGGTTGTATATCACAATCCTTTAAGTTAAAAATTTCAGTGTTGTTAACCTTATTTTAAAATTACTAAAAACAAAGAAAAATTTGTTCATGTTTAATGCACTGTCATGGTAAATCTGGATAAAAGTAATGGAAGATTTATCGAAATTATAGGATATCCAGTAGACCTGGGGGTTAATCATTACATTTTGTAATTACCCTACTGGAAATTTTAACAAACTGTCACCGAACTGGCCCCTTTATATGAAATAGACTGGTCACTTTTACATGGCGTTGTCATAGGAGGTGGAAATTGACCCCTTGTGACATGTCACAAGACAAATCCCAGGACAGGTCCCTGAAATTGAGAGTTCAGTAACCTGTCCTAGGATTTGTCTTGTGACATGTCACAAGGGGTCAATTTCCACCTCCTATGACAACGCCATGTAAAAGTGACCAGTCTATTTCATATAAAGGGGCCAGTTCGGTGACAGTTTGTTAAAATTTCCCGTAGGGTAATTACACATTCATTTACACAATTACATGTTATTGTAATTGAAAAAAACTCAATTACAATTACAAATAATTTGTAACAAATTTTTCTTTGTTTTTAGTAATTTTAAAATAAGGTTAACAACACTGAAATTTTTAACTTAAAGGATTGTGATATACAACCAAGATATAAGAGATCAGTCAAGTGTGCGTTATAGTATAGAGAATTCCATATTAAAGCTTCAGTATTGTTAATTTTATGGGCGCGTTATCCATTTTGACTCACGCTCCTAAACAAAAAAAAATTACACACGCACGAGCATTTCGTGTCTAACTCACGCAGACATGAGTATATTAAAAACTTACTCACAATCAGAAAATTCTCACGCAAAACAGTAAAAATTACTAAAAACCAGGCTTCGTAATGCACGCACATGTGCGCACATGCACATGTGCAAAAATTGATGTGCAGACAAAAGATGCACATGCACATGTGCATGTGCAAATTATTGTTTATACTTATATATTATTGTTTATACATGCACATGTGCATGTGCGGATTTGACTTCATATTTCGCACATGCACATGTGCATGTGCGAAAATATTTTGCACTTCGCACATCAAGATGTGCAAGTGCAGATACTATTCGCACATGCACATGTGCGAGTGCAAGTGCAAGTGCATATGCACGTGCATTAAAAAAACAGCTAATATTAGAAAAAAATCGCTAATATTGTCGAAAATCGCAAATATATAAAAAAAAATCGATAATAATTAAAAAAAAAATGCAAAAATGGATACAAAATCGCCAAAATTGAAAAAAAAATCGCCGAAATTAAAAAAGAACTGTCCAAATTTTCAAAAAATCGCCAAAAATTAAAAAAAAAATTGACAAATATGAAAAAATCGCCGAATTTAAAAAAATCTTTAAAATTTAAAAAAATTGCATAATTTAAAAAAAAAAATTTCAAATTTTAAAAAAATCGCCGAAATTTTAAAAAATCGCCGATATTGGAAAAAATCAGAAAAAATCGTCCAAACTTGAAAAATCGTCAAAAATTTGAAAAAATCTGCAAAATTTAAAAAAATTGCCAAAATTGAAAAAATCGTTAAAAATTGAAAAAAATTCCAAAATTTGAAAAAACACTAAATTCGAAAAAAATTTTAAAAATTGTGAAAAATTTGACAAATCTTCAAAAATTAAAAAAAATCGCCAAAATTTTAAAAAATTTCCAAAATTGGAAAAATCCCAAAAAGTGGAAAAAAATCGTCAAAATTTGAAAAATCGTCAAAAATTTGAAAAAATCGTCAAAAAAAAATTTAATTTAAAAAAATTGCCGAAATTGAAAAAATCGTTAAAAATTCGAAAAAATCGCCAAAATGGAAAAAAAATTGGAAAAAACACTAAAATTTAAAAAAAGTCAAAATTTGGCAAAATCTTCAAAAATTAAAAAAAAATCGCCAAAATTGAAAAAAATCGTCAAAATTTGAAAAATTTTCCAAAATTGGAAAAAAGCCCAAAAATTGGAAAAAATCGTCAAAATTTGAAAAATCGTCAAAAATTTTCTTCAAAAATTTCTAAAATTGGAAAAAAAAATCGCCAAAAATTCAGAAAAATCGCCAAAATTGAAAAATCTCCAAAATTTGAAAATAGTCATGTGTTGAAAAAATCGGCATAATTTGAAAAATTCGCGAATATCGAAAATCGAAAATGGCAGAACTGTCAGAAATTCGAAATCATGAAAATCGTCAGAATTAGGAACGATGAAAAATTATATGGTGAAAATTTGAAAAAAATCTTCAAAATTTAAAAAAAATCGCAAAATTCATTTTCGCATTTATTTTTTCACAGATGACTCGCAATGACTTCCCTGTTCCAAAACCGTAGTCAGTTTTCATCTAACTCATTTAGTTTTCGAGATACGGGAGATATTCCAAATAAAAGCCCTTTTCTCTCTACGACGCTTAGTTTTCGAGAAAAACGCGATTTTAAAATCTAGCAATGCAGGTCAAAATCTAGTTTCGCTATCGGGGTATTGGTGGCGAGTGTTGAACTTTGGTGCACTCAGTTTTCCTCTAGCTCTTCTAGTTTTCGAGATATGGACGATTTAAATTTTATATAAGCGATTTTCGCACTTATTTTTCCACATATGACTCACTATGACTTCCGTGTTCCAAAACCGTTGTCCGTTTTCATCTAACTCATTTAGTTTTCGAGATACGGGAGATATTCCAAATAAAAGCCCTTTTCTCTCTACGACGCTTAGTTTTCGAGAAAAACGCGATTTTAAAATCTAGCAATACAAGTCAAAATCTAGTTTCGCTATCGGGGTATTGGTGGCGAGTTTTGAACTTTGGTGCAGTCAATTTTCCTCTAGCTCTTCTAGTTTTCGAGATATGGAAGATTTAAATTTTATTTAAGCGATTTTCGCACTTATTTTTCCACAGATGACTTCCGTGTTCCAAAACCGTTGTCCGTTTTCATATAACTCAATTAATTTTCGAGATACGGGAGATATTCCAAATAAAAGCCCTTTTCTCTCTACGACGCTTAGTTTTCGAGAAAAACGCGATTTTAAAATCTAGCAATGCAAGTCAAAATCTAGTTCCGCTATCGGGGTATTGGTGGCGAGTGTTGAACTTTGGTGCACTCAGTTTTCCTCTAGCTCTTCTAGTTTTCGAGATATGGACGATTTAAATTTTATATAAGCGATTTTCGCACTTATTTTTCCACATATGACTCACTATGACTTCCGTGTTCCAAAACCGTTGTCCGTTTTCATCTAACTCATTTAGTTTTCGAGATACGGGAGATATTCCAAATAAAAGCCCTTTTCTCTCTACGACGCTTAGTTTTCGAGAAAAACGCGATTTTAAAATCTAGCAATGCAAGTCAAAATCTAGTTTCGCTATCAGATGATGCGAAAATCGCTTAAATAAAATTTAAATCGTCCATATCTCGAAAACTAGAAGAGGTAGAGGAAAACTGACTGCACCAAAGTTCAAAACTCACCACCAATACCCCGATAGCGAAACTAGATTTTGACTTGCATTGCTAGATTTTAAAATCGCGTTTTTCTCGAAAACTAAGCGTCGTAGAGAGAAAAGGGCTTTTATTTGGAATATCTCCCGTATCTCGAAAACTAAATGAGTTAGATGAAAACGGACAACGGTTTTGGAACACGGAAGTCATAGTGAGTCATCTGTGAAAAAATAAGTGCGAAAATCGCTTATATAAAATTTAAATCGTCCATATCTCGAAAACTAGAAGAGCTAGAGGAAAACTGAGTGCACCAAAGTTCAACACTCGCCACCAATACCCCCATAGCGGAACTAGATTTTGACTTGCATTGCTAGATTTTAAAATCGCGTTTTTCTCGAAAACTAAGCGTCGTAGAGAGAAAAGGGCTTTTATTTGGAATATCTCCCGTATCTCGAAAACTAAATGAGTTAGATGAAAACGGACAACGGTTTTGGAACACGGAAGTCATAGTGAGTCATATGTGGAAAAATAAGTGCGAAAATCGCTTATATAAAATTTAAATCGTCCATATCTCGAAAACTAGAAGAGCTAGAGGAAAACTGACTGCACCAAAGTTCAAAACTCACCACCAATACCCCGATAGCGAAACTAGATTTTGACTTGCATTGCTAGATTTTAAAATCGCGTTTTTCTCGAAAACTAAGCGTCGTAGAAAGAAAAGGGCTTTTATTTGGAACATCTCCCGTATCTCGAAAATTAAATGAGTTAGATGAAAACGGACAACGGTTTTGGAACACGGAAGTCATAGTGAGTCATATGTGGAAAAATAAGTGCGAAAATCGCTTATATAAAATTTAAATCGTCCATATCTCGAAAACTAGAAGAGCTAGAGGAAAACTGAGTGCACCAAAGTTTAACACTCGCCACCAATACCCCGATAGCGGAACTAGATTTTGACTTGCATTGCTAGATTTTAAAATCGCGTTTTTCTCGAAAACTAAGCGTTGTAGAGAGAAAAGGGCTTTTATTTGGAATATCTCCCGTATCTCGAAAACTAAATGAGTTAGATGAAAACGGACAACGGTTTTGGAACACGGAAGTCATAGTGAGTCATCTGTGGAAAAATAAGTGCGAAAATCGCGTAAATAAAATTTAAATCTTCCATATCTCGAAAACTAGAAGAGCTAGAGGAAAACTGACTGCACCAAAGTTAAAAACTCACCACCAATACCCCGATAGCGAAACTAGATTTTGACTTGCATTGCTAGATTTTAAAATCGCGTTTTTCTCGGAAACTAAGCGTCGTAGAGAGAAAAGGGCTTTTATTTGGAATATCTCCCGTATCTCGAAAACAAATGAGTTAGATGAAAACGGACAACGGTTTTGGAACACGGAAGTCATAGTGAGTCATATGTGGAAAAATAATTGCGAAAATCGCTTATATAAAATTTAAATCGTCCATATCTCGAAAACTAGAAGAGCTAGAGGAAAACTGAGTGCACCAAAGTTTAACACTCGCCACCAATACCCCCATAGCGGAACTAGATTTTGACTTGTATTGCTAGATTTTAAAATCGCGTTTTTCTCGAAAACTAAGCGAAAAGGGCTTTTATTTGGAATATCTCCCGTATCTCGAAAACTAAATGAGTTAGATGAAAACGGACAACGGTTTTGGAACAAGGAAAAATATTCGAGAAACAATTTTTGTCGATTTTCACAAATTTTTACGACTTTTTCAATTCTGGCATTTTGCAATTTTTTTCCAATTTTTGGCGACTTTTTGAAATTTTGATATTTTTTAAAAATTTTTCAATTTTGGCAATTTTTTTAAATTTTCCGACTTTTCCAATTTTTGACGACTTTTTGAAATTTTGACGATTTTGGTAATTTTTTCAAATATTGACAATTTTTTCAAAATTTTTACGATATTTCGCAATTTTGGCGATTTTGTCTAATTTTTGAAGATTTTCTTATTAAATTTTGACGATTTTTTCAGTTATGACGATTTTTTCACAATTTTTTAAAAATTTTTCAATTTTGGCAATTTTTCAAAATTTTCCGATTTTTTCCAATTTTTGAAGACTTTTTGAAATTTTGTCGATTTTGGTAATTTTTTCAAATATTGACAATTTTTTCAAAATTTTTACGATATTTCGCATTTTTGTCTAATTTTTGACGATTTTTTTTAAATTTTGACTATTTGGCCAATTTTTTCAAATATTGACGATTTTTTCAAATTTTGTCGATTTACGATATTTTGCAATTTTGTATAATTTCTGACAATTTTTTTTAATTTTGGACAATTCTTTCAAATATTGACGATTTTTTCAAAATTTTTACAAAATTTTTCAATTTTTACAAAATTTTTCAATTTTTACAAAATTTTTTAATTTTTACAAAATTTTTAAATTTTTCAAATTTTTCGATTTTTTCCAATTTTTGACGACTTTTTGAAATTTTGACGATTTTGGTACTTTTTTCAAATTTTGTCGATTTTTTCAAAATTTTTACGATATTTTGCAATTTTGTATAATTTCTGACGATTTTTTTTAATTTTGGGCAATTCTTTCAAATATTGACGATTTTTTCAAGTTATGACGATTTTTTCAAAATTTTTACAAAATTTTCAAATTTTACAAAATTTTTCAATTTTTTAAAATTTTTCGATTTTTTCCAATTTTTGACGACTTTTTTAAATTTTTGACGATTTTTTTTAATTTGGGGCAATTTTTTCAAATATTGACGATTTTTTCAAAATTTTTCATTTTTGGCAATTTTTAAAATTTTTGGCGATTTTTGGTGTTTTTTTTTTCAATTTTGACGATTTTTAAAAATTTTTGCATTTTTTTTCTTGTTTCGGCGTTTTTTTCTGATATTGAAACTTTTATCAATTTCAGCGATTTTTTGCATCCATGTGCGCGCACATGTGTGCACATTTTGCACATACACATGTTGATGTGTAATGTGCAAGTACCAGTCTGCACTTGCACATGGAGATGTGCATGTGCGGATATCATTCGCACATGCACATTTTGATGTGCATGTGCGAATAGTATTTGCACTTGCACATCTTGATGTGCGAAGTGCAAAATATTTTCGCACATGCACATGTGCAAGTGCAAAGTATAAAGTCAAATGCGCACATGCACATGTGCATGTGCGAAGTATAAACAAAAATTTGCACATGCACGTGTGCATGTGCGAAGTATAAACACAAATTTGCACATGCACATGTGCAAGTGCAAGATGTGTGAAAATGTGCGCACATGTGCGTGCAAATACGAACCCTGCTAAAAACATATGATGCAAAAAATAAACTCGCACACGAATCATGCACGGGTTATATATTCTTACTCACGCTCACGTACGCATTATATATTCTCACGCTCACGGGCGAATTACTTTGGTATAGTAATTATTACTCACGATCACTTGTGAATAACTTCACTCACGATCGTGTCATGCGCCAATCCCTAGTAATTACTAAATCTAAAACTAGTTCAAAATCATTTTTAATATGGAACCACATTTAATACAATACGGTTTTAAAAGGACCTTATACATATATTTTTATATAAAATCACTTTGAAAAAATTGCTAATGTGGGATGATATATAATTATAGATGATTTTATAAAGAACGTTATATCGTTATATATAAAAGAAATCATGAAATATTGTAGATATGAAACCATACTAAGTTATATATGGGTTCATATGCGTCAATATATAATCATATATAACACCTATTATATAATATTTCTTAAATGGCTCCATATATAGTTTTATATTATTATGTATAGTGTCATACTAAATTATATATAAACGTATATGTAATTATATCTTTTATATATTACATTGTGTACTTATATATAGCACATACACTTACATATATGTAGGCCAGTATGTAATAATATAAAATCACATATGTCTCAATATTAAAACCTTTGAGGAAAGAATATTTAATATATGACTATATGTGCGTTCCCGTACGTTACCGCGGGTACCCGCGGGATCCCAAAACAGCTCAAACAACAACAATTTACACGCAATTTTGAGTACGGGAACGCCTTTGGGCTAGTTTGGGTAACCGCGGTAAAG
Source organism: Leucophora obtusa (assembly GCA_949987735.1). Taxonomy (NCBI): domain Eukaryota; kingdom Metazoa; phylum Arthropoda; class Insecta; order Diptera; family Anthomyiidae; genus Leucophora; species Leucophora obtusa. Next base: position 118,935,786 of record OX465296.1, read on the forward strand.
TACGGGAACAGACATTATATAAAAGTCTATATGCTTCAATTTAAAAGCATATGTGGCCATATCTAACTGTAAGTTACTATATGTACATAATTACATAAAATAATATATGATTATATCAAAACTTTTTACTCGGGATATCAGTATTTGCTTTATTGCAAATTGTATATATAGGAATATATTATTGATAAAACCGTTCAAAATTTTATATATAAATAGATACGAAAAATATTTTTAATATTATTTTTTATAAAACAATATCGTCGGCTTGCCTGCAAGTAGTGTTATGTGTTCTTTAACAGGTTTTCAGGAGGTCGAAAAAAACCGGTTTATATTATCCTTTTAATATGTTTCATTGACATCATATGCCTTAATAATGATTGTAATAAAAAAGGTCGTAAATCATTAGGGCATATGATGTCAATAAAATATCTTAAAAGGATAATATAAATCAGTTTTTTCGCTCTCCTGAAAACCTGTTAAAACCAAAAACATAGCACTTCTTGCAGGCAAGCCGACGATATATTAGTTAATATCACACCCAAGTTCGAGATTAACTAATATATTTGAGATTAATGTATTATTTGATCAAAAACAATTTTTTATATGCTTTACTTAATTTTTTCATTAAATTAATATTTTCTGAGTTTTTTTACTTCTAAAAGTTTTTTTTTAATTTAAAAAATCCAATTTAAAAAAATTAACATTTAAAATCATGGCCCTGCTCGAAATGGGTTAATAAGTCTAGGCATGTTGCATATCATTGGAAAGGTATTTCAAGTACCTCCCCAACGATATATATATTTTGTTTTGGTCCGATAAGTTTTGAGTGGAGAAATAAGCCATTGAATATTGTTGTAGATCATCTTCAGCTCCATAAATCGGGAACTATGAGCCTCCAACAAAAAAGAAGTGCATTGCCGGGCTAACCATTAAAATTTTATTTAAAATAAAAAATAAGCTTAACATATTTAAAAAAAATTCTAAGTCAAAAGAAAATTCCCATATTTGATAAAAAATTCTCTAGTCTTTAAAGAATAACAGATTTATACATTAACGTCTTTAATAGTTACTCATTATCAACAGTAGCCCACGGCTGACAGTCAGGCATGTGATGAATATCGAAAACGAAAACGATCTGATTTTCAATGGTAAATATTTTAGGATCTGTACAATACCAATTATATTTTAATTCCTAATTTAGAAGTCCGGCGTCAAATAAAAGGATAAATAATAACACTATGCGACAGTCAAAATCGGGATGGGATGAAACCAACGGGAAATGTTATATCGGTCAAAAACAAGTTATACGTGTCCCGGCGTTTCGCTGGGTCAACTCTAGGAATCGAGATATATCTTTTTTTTTGACATAACTCGAGAACCACTAGTCCGATTTTGCTCAAACAATTTTAAAAAATTAAAAATTACAATTCCTTTAATCTGTTCGGTAAAAATAAACACTTGACCATTTCATGGGTAAGAAATATCATAGATTTTTCTTCGAAAAACACCAAATTTTATGAAACATTAATGTTTACCGACAAATAATAAAAAACTAAACACTTTTCCATTCCTTTTTACCAAATTTTTTGTTGTTTTTCTATTACAAAATTAAAATGAAAACTAAAAGTGACATTTGATCTCTGGCATCATTGCAAGATCCGATGGCATGTCAGCGATATATCATGATATAGCAATAAAATTGAAATTGAGTGTCTTCACTTGAGATGAGAGCATTTTGACAATTTCTTGCTATCATTTTATTGCATGTCAAGACACTAGGTTAACTAGTGTCTTCAAATGCAATGAAATGTGCAAAGAAATGTGAAAATAATACACAAAACAACAACGAAAATAATTTTGTTGTTGCTTTGTGTGTTATTTTCAAATTTCTTTGCACATTTCATTGCATTTGAAGACACTAGGTTAAGTGCCATTGATATAATTTTGACGTTTCTCTGCAGTCGATTTGAATTTTACATATCATTTGGTTCATTTGAAAACAAATGCAATACGGGAGTACTATGGTTAGAGTTGTGAAAGTATTGAGTATTCCGGTACTGAGTACTCGATACTGCCTGTTTTTTTGAGTACTCAATACTAAAACGGTACTACTCAATACTTTTAAAGATGCAATTTTCCGTAGAAATGTGTATTTTTCGTGTGCAAATACAACTCTAAAAATAGTACTCTAAAAATACAACTCTGAAAATACAACTCTATTTGTGAAACAAAGAAATTTGTAACGGATTTTTGGAAAAAAATTTTTAATTAATTCAATTAAAACGTTTTAAATTAATTAAAATGTAAGTAACAATAGTTATTTAACACGTGTATATAAATTGTTATTATTTTTCGTAATAAATACGAATTCACAACATTTTTATTTTTAAATTAAAAAAACCGTTAATAGTATTGAGTAGTATCGAGTACTCAATTGAAAAGTATCGAGTAGTATTGAGTACTCAAAAAGTATCGAAATTTCACAACTCTAACTATGGTACTTTTTTGAATAAAATAGTATCAAAAAAATTACGCTCGTATCAACTTTCCCATCCCTGTTTTATACACAAGAAAATATGCAGCACAAATTATACCAGATATGAATCAGCTGATTTGCGCAATATGGCCGACAGAAAATGAACAAAACGCAAAAATTTAAGAACAACAAAAGATAAAGCACAATAATCTGAAAGGAGACAGATATATACAAAAAATGCGCAATACAAAATCTATGGAGATTTTATATTGCTATCTCCCTCTTGACTGGACTTCCATGTAAACTAAACCATACGATTAGAGAATACTTTTTGACACCTGTCATTAGTTTCACATCTGGTACTAATCTGTGATATACAGTATTAAGCAGAGGGCGAAGCCCATTTAAAATTTCTTTCGGCGGCGGCTCAGCAAAAATAACTCTGCGACGGCGGCTAAAAGTCGGCTTAGAGCTGACTATTTTTCAGAAATTAAAAATGATTTAAAAAAATTTATAAAAACTAATTTATTGCTACATTTTAATTAAATTAGTAAGTCTATTTTGATAAAAATGGTTCTACCACTTTCATATTTTGAATGAGGTCACTAAAAATACCGTTGGATTTCCTCCTAAATCGATTGAATTAATTTTTAACCATTCGCAGAGTCTTTGGAATTCATTCGATCGAATTCAATGGTTAAGAATTAGTGTTTCCAATTATTCGACATAGGCGGTTAACCGGTTAATGCATTATTCTAAAAATCACTAAAATGGATTAACCGGTTATTCGGGTCGGTTATTCGAGAAAATTGGCGGTTAATCGATTAATCGTTTAATGCTAAATTAAGGTATTTCATTAACTTTTTATTAATTAAAACACAAAATGCTGACTCTTTTCATTAAATATTAACGTCATATATGAATACGATGTATTTAATAAAAAAGTTTTCATATTCGAAGGTTGAAAAGTTTCGGGATCTGAGATTTTTTTAAAAAAAAGGTCTGTAAAAATGTTGCTAAATCTACTAAAATTTCGTTGAAGATGGCAGAAAGAACTGCTGAAACTAACAAAATATTAGTAAGTTAAGAACAGCAAACCTAAAACTGATACATATGGATTACTTAACGTAGATTTTTTATTTAGAAAAAAATTTAAAAATCTGAAAAGCTTAGATACAAAATTTCTTTGAATGTGATTTTAATCAATACTGACACTATAAAATTTAATATTGCATTTAACTTTTTCAGACCCAACTAGCTTGCAAAAATGTATTCATTTTATAACTTTAAGGTAAAATGGTACTAAAACTTTTAAAATTTCCTGGTGGCAACCCAAGAAACATTTTTACGGACTGTCCGCAACGTACGGAGTCATAAATCCGGCTTTTACGGCACGTTAATGGTCCGTATGTACGTATCCGTAATAGCATGTGCGTATACGGAACACAAACGGACCGCATAATCGGATTTCGAACATAACACGTTTTAACTCCGTTTTGGTGTATCCGTTTCCGTATTGTTAAATACGGACTTCATCGGTATTAGATTGTTTTTTTTTAAGTACACAAATTATTTTAAAAAAATACAGCAAAGCCCTTCAGCTGCTAAAAAATAATATTTGGACGAAAAATAAGTGGCAATAGCGTGAATCCGTCCTAACACGCTATCAAGCAAAGAACTTCAAGTCACATACATCAGATGGTAAGATTTATTCAAATTGTTATGTGTTTTAAAGATGGTTTTTTTGTAATTCAATTCAAAAATATTTACTGACATATTTAGTTGTTTTGATAGCAAAGTGTGCGAATTTACAAAATATGCAAACAACCATCGTGATTATAGTTAGTTAAAATTTAGCTAATTTATTTTTTCTTTTGAATGCAGGTATTGAATTTTATTGTGTGCTGATGTTGTAAATTGATGCTGGATAGAGACGTAAGCTGCACCAAATGTAAATATAGTGTAAATATAAAAAATAAATTCTATTTTTAATAAATCTATAAAAAAAAACTTAAAAACTATTATAATTAATAAAAATAGGGTCAATATAGGTAGACATGCAAATACGTTTTTGTTTCAAAAAACGGTACGAATACGGACCGAAAACGGCGTTCTAAAAATTGAGTCACTCCGTTATTCACACGACATAACGGTCCGGAAACGGTCCGGCATTGACGGACTTTCAACGGACTAGTCCGTTTTTTACATGACATAACGGTCCGTAAACGGTCCGTCATTGACGGTCTTTAAACGGACTTGTCAGTTTTTAACACGACATTACGGTCCGTAAACGGTCCGTCATTGACGGACTTTCAACGGATTCGAATCAGTTTCGATGTTCCTTAACTTCCGTTTTCTGGTCCGTATACGGATCCAGAAAACGGTACGTAAACGGAGTTGGATTCCGTTTATGACTGACCGAAAACGGTGCGTAACCGGAACGAATTGTTTGTTGGGAATTTATATTTTATGAAATATAATTTAGCTAAAAATCGTGTATGCTGGGTCTGAAAGGGTTAAAGAAATGCTATACCTAAAGTTTTTTAAATTTTAATACGAAATTTTCATTAAAGTTATCGATAAAAAATTTGAGTTCTCTTTGAGATTAATTTCAGTTAATTGAGAATACCAATTTACTTTGTTTCTCAGTATCTTTTTCGTTACTAAAGGCCATTAACAGTAAAAAAATAACCTAAAGTTTGAGCGTACTTACTCTGAGAGAATTTTATCGGACGAGCTGTAAACAAAATTTTCAATCAGCTAATGAAGTTTTCTTCAAAAAGTAAAAGCCAAATTTACTAAATTTTATGAAAAAGCTCCACAATTTTTATGAATCTCTTTCTAAAACAACTTTTTTGGGTGTATGACATTTTTAATAAATAATATGAAATTCTTCATAAAATTTTATGAAAAATTGCATCAATTGAATTAAAAGTTTCAATAGACGAACTTAATTGAATCAGTGTATAAATTCATCAATAGCATATAGACAATTCACTGAGTGTGCAGTTATAGAAGTCAAATTCTATATAAATTAAAATTTATTAACTTTAGGTTATTTATTTAAATTCGAATTTATATTCCTTGAAACGGGTTCGGGTTCAATGTTACTCTAGTGGAACATGTTTTAGAATTGATGTGGGTTTGAACCGATGTGTATGTACACTTTTTTAGGATAAATAAGAAAAGTTAAAGTTCTTACAGAATTAACACGTTAATCGTGTAACAGTTTTAAAACTAATGCAGCCTTGTCTTAAAGGACATGGAGATATAATTTATATTAGTTTAAATTTTTAAAAGAATTGAAACAGTAATGCAAAATTGTCTATTTTATTTCATAAAGCATCCTCCAGCCAGTCGTATATTTCGTGTGTTTTGTGAAGTTTTAAAAAACACCTTCATTTTGGCCTTTTGCTATGTTCTTAAGGCTTTTTTACTTTGATACATATTTTTTCTAAAACATTTGCGCAAAATTTTATTAAAAATTGGGAGGCTGATTTCACAATGTCGACTTGTTTGCGGTTGCTCGAAAAAGGTATTTAAGGGACTATTTCACACGATTTTTAAAGAATTTGATGCTATATTAGTTAGTATTTGTTTTTTCTAAGCTTTTCTGGTAATCTTGTAGCCCAGATTAAGAAAATTGTGAAGTTTTGGGAAAAAATTAAGGAAAAATTCCATATTAAAAATGTAACCGGTTAATCGACCAATTTTAACCGATTATTCGGGTCGAATAATTATTTTAGTTTTAAAAATTTGTATGATTTTCGAGTTTAAACAATTCCAAACCTACAGAAAAAGCTTTAATTTATAAGTTATTCAAAATAGTAATTACTTGAAACAGTTTAAACTTTGAATGTCATCAAAAAATTGTTGTCTAAAATCATACCCATTATTGAAATTGAAATACTGAAATTGTTGAAGTGCTCTTTATTATTCGTGCTTTAACTATTTATATGCGATTTCTATAACTCTTAATTCCAATATTATTTTGTTTTTAGTTTTCTTGTATTTGTAAAAAGTATGAAATTCCTTTAATAAAAACTAATAACGTAGTTGTTTGTTTTCAGAATTTTAAATCGAATGAAGAAAATCCAATGCATTCCCAATTAATTCAATAGAATAAACTATAAATCCATTGAACTCCCAAACTTTTAAAGTGATTGAATTTCTAACGATTGAATTCAGTGATTAAACAAATTGAATGAAGAAAAAATTATTGAAGTCTTTAAGTCGAATGAGACCAACTAAGTCTTCATTCGACGTGTAAAATTGCAGCTTGAGAATTCAATCATTCCATATTCAATTAGAATTGATCATAGAATGAGGGATTAAAGTCCTTCGATGTTTACTAAATATATAAGAAAAGAGTATCAACACTATTACATTTTCGCGCCGTTTAATTCCAACAAATGGGCAGGTTTATCAGAGATACCCTCTACCGCTAAAATTGATATGTAGCGCTTTATGTTTACCTTAATCTGGCGAGCGATGCTACTTTTGCTTTTGTTTTAAAATAAAAATATTTGTAGATGTTTCATTGATTTTTTTGAAATTTTTTATTCCTTTATAGTTATATTTGTATATGTTTATTATTCTTTAAAAAAAAGATATGTAAAAAAACAAACGACAGCTGATGTATCATAAACTGCTCACAAGTAGCGTAAAGCAACAGTTGAGAGTCTGGTAAACGCACTCAATGTCAAACAACAACAATGTAAAAATATAGGGAACTTGACTTTCTATGCAAGTTCTGTGCACGGAAACTTTCTAAATATGCTCAGTAAAACTTACAATTTTCGCAATTGAGAACTTACCGTACATCAATAATAATAAAAAATATTAAATATATCAAGATTTCTAAATAACCTGCTTAATTCAAAAATTATAATCTAAAAAAAAGTAATGAACCAGTCAGCTGAAAATTTTAGCCGATTTAAGCCGCATACTTCGGCGGCGACTATTACAACTAAGAATTGGTCGGCGGCGGCAGTTAGCCGACTCGAAGCCGCTAGATATCGCCCTCTAGAATTAAGTACTCAGTTCCGGAATACTCACTACTTTTACAACTCTAATCAGCTGAGTAAGAATCAAAATAAACAATTGCAAATAGAAAAAAATTCAACTGTCGCAACACTACAACAGCTCATCCTACCTTGACATGGGTAATACTGAGGAAGAATTACCAGACATTAATTTTCAAGAGAACCGATTTCCATGTTCTATCGTTTGGACTCCAATACCAATGCTAACGTGGTTTTTTCCTTTTATTGGTCATATGGGTATATGTATGTCCAATGGAGTTATTCGGGACTTTGCTGGACCTTACTTTGTTTCCGAAGATAATATGGGTTTTGGGAGGCCAACACGCTATCTCCGCTTGAATCCAAAATATGTGGACGGCAGTACCTTAATGTGGGATGAGGCTGTTTCTAAAGCTTCTGTACTGTATGGCACAAGAATGCATAACCTGTTCTGTGATAATTGCCATTCGCATGTGGCAACGGCTTTGTGTGGCATGCGGTATAAAGGACGTACAAATTGGAATATGATTGTTTTAGCACTTTGGATGTTTTTCTGTGGCCGTTATGTAGGAGCGATGGGATTTATTAAATCTTGGATTCCTTTTATTATTGTATTAACAATTTGTATTATACTAGGAGTATATTTTTAGAATATATTTATACATATTTGAAAATCTAGCAAATTGTATACAAAACCTTGTTATCGACACAAAAAAGTGGCGGCGGCTCAGCAAAAACTTATCGGAGGTGGCCCAGAGCCGGCTGAAACCGATGTAGGGTAGAGAGGGGTCCTTCGCCAGTGGGGCACATACACTAATCCCATTTGTCTCCGATATTAAGGGAGATAAAAAAATTGGAAAAAATATATTTTGTGCATTTTTCAATTACCTTTCCTCAGAGCTTTGAAGAATTGATTCTTTTTTGAATGAATTCACTACCAATCGAATTCAATTTACTCTAGAATTGAATGAATTCCTTTTCTTAATTCACTGAATTCGTTCAACTGAACGCGTTCATCAAACAATAAATTCAAAGAATTAATTCCATTGCAATAGTATTAATTCACTGGTGAACGAATCGAACAGAAAAAAAAGTGAATTAATTCCTTACTGAATTAATTCACCACAGAATTCGTTCAATTTCATTTTCGTTCAGTGAATTAAAGAAAAAAAATAAAATTACGCTCAGTGAATTAAAAAAAAAAATAAAATTACGTTCAGTGAATTAAAAAAAATACGTTCACTTAACTCAAAGCCTGTTTTCTGCCGTTCAATAGAAGAAAACATTTATTTACAAATTAAATTTGCAACTAAGCATTCCAGCAAAATTGAATATTGGGATTATAGTTTTAAATTATTATTTTTTTAATGTAGTGGAGATTTATTGATAAGAAAGAATCAGATATCTTAAAGAACTTATTCTAAATTATTTATTTCAGTCATTGATAATTTTACTTATATACTTTTACCTCTAGTTGCCACATTTTTTATTCGATTTTCATAAGTAATACCTTTCTGGCAAGGATCATTAGTTGATTCAAAAACCCACCACAAGATGGCGGTAATCTAGCATTTATTAGAAAATTGCAAAAAATTGAAACTTGGGCGCCTCGAAAATGATTTCTTTGATATGTCGTAGTGGAACTTTTTTTCCTCATGCCAAAAGCTATCAAAAAATCGATGACACAATATCAAAAAAATTTTGTCCATACAAATCGCCCCACTCTAGTATATAAGTTTAAATTTTTGTAGGGACATGTATTTAGTGTAGTGCATCTTAATTAATAAAAAACTTGATTTAGAATTTTTTTGTTGTTACGCCCTTCTGCATATTAGGCAACGATATATACAGCTATGGACATATAATTGGCACAAATTTAAATTGCACATAAATTTAAGTATTTTCCAACTAAATATATTTAAAAATGCGAGTTTTATATCTTCTGATTGTTGTTGAAAATGATGTTTGTCTTTTAATAGTGCTCAAATGTTACATTATGTTTTGCTTATTATTTACCGTTATCATTTTTGCGTTAACAATGCTGATTTAAAGTGGACATATAAATGGCACAATTAATTAAAATAGGCAGTAGTCGTGTAGATTTAATTCAAAGCAATTCATATTTTTCGTAGTTCAAAAATAAATATAAAAACTTAAAAAATTTTTAAAATGGGATCAGGAAAACAAACCACAGGTGAGGAAAGGCGGATCATATGGAAAATGTATGAAGATGGAAAAAAGTAGCGGAAATTGCTGAGATAATGCAAATTTCTCGCAAAAAAGTCTACAATGCATTTATTTCTTGTGTTGAGGATCCCGATATATTGACTAAGGGTAAAATTCGGAAGCCAAGGCCACGAAAAACAGATGAGCGTACGGATGCAGCTATAGTACGAATGGTGAAAATTGATCCATTCAAGTCATCAAGGCAGATAGCATCGGATATTAATGAAAATTTTAACATGGAAATATCAAGCAGACTTGTGAGAAGAAGATTAAACGAGGCAAATTTGTTTGGGCGCATTTCCAGAAAAAAGCCCCTGCTCTCAAAAAATAATATTTCAAAACGACTAACCTTCGCCAGAACCCATAAGGAAATTCCCATTAGTTTTTGGCAAAACGTGTTATGGAGTGACGAAACAAAAATTAACAGGATAGGACCAGATGGCAGAATCTTTGTTCGTCGTCCTAAAGGCCAAGAGTTTTATCCTCGGTTCACTCAGAAGACGGTAAAACATGGAGGTGGCAGTATTATGGTTTGGGGTGCATTTTCTTGGCATGGCGTAGGTCCGCTTATAAAAACCAATGGAAAAATGGACAAGTTTCAGTATTTAGATATTTTAAAAAACCATATGGAGCCATATGCCTTCAACTCCATGCCAATAAAATGGAAATTCATGCAAGATAATGACCACAAACTCTCCTCCAAACTAGTAAAAAATGGTTTATTTTTACCGGCAGAACTGTTGAGTATATAAAAAAACGTTATATGAACAGATTAAAGGAATTGTAATTTTTAATTTTTTTAAAATTGTTTGAGCAAAATCGGACTAGTGGTTTTCGAGTTATGTCAAAAAAAAGATATATCTCGATTGCTAGGGGTGACCCAGCGAAACGCCGGGACACGTATAACTTGTTTTTGACCGATATAACATTTCCCGTTGGTTTCATTCCATCCCGATTTTGACTGTCGCATAGTGATATTAATTGCAACTGTCTATAGGACGTTAAAACAACACTGTAATAAACTTTTCATTGAATTGATGAAGTTTTATGAAAAATTTTATTTATTGAAAATACTTTTTCAATAAATAAAAAGCTTTTTCGTAAAATTTCTAGAGAAAACTTTATTAGTTGATTATTAGTAAATTAGCTCAAAATTTGTTTATTGTTAATGGCCCTTAAAACCCGAAAAGACTGAGAATTTAACAATTATTTATGCTACTTCCAAACTACTAATATTCCGCAAAACTTTTTGCTGATATTTGCAGAGTAAATTGGTATTTTCAAATAGAGCTTAACATTTTTTATATTGATGGCTCTTTACATTGGCTCTTCTAATTTTTAATATTAAAAAAAGTAAGCTCTTTGTGTTTTTATTCATAAAAAGTTAACAAAATATATTAATTTTGCATTAAACGATTAATCGATTAATCGCCAATTTTCTCGATTAACCGACCCGAATAACCGATTAATTAATTTTAGTGATTTTTCGAATAATGCATTAACCGGTTAACCGCCTATGTCGAATAATTGGAAACACTATAAAATACCCAATGCATTAAATCTTTTTAATTTTTCTTTTATAAAATTATTATTTAAATAAAAAATTTCTTCTTTAATTAAACTTGTTAATATATTAAAGTGATTTTATGTTTAATTTTACTTATTTCAATACTTTTTTTAAAACTTTTTTAAGGCTGTCGTGAACAAACATTTATACGACAGTTTTTGGTGTATTGACCGACAAAAACTACACTCGCGGTACCAAAAATTGACTTGGCAAAAACGAAAAATATTCTTGTCGTATACGACAACCGCAATTAGGCCCAATAAGTTTTAAAATGGTTAGTTCAGTTTGCTTATAGTTTTACGCTCACAACTTTCAGATTTGCTAATGAATTTGACATCTTCAATTGAACTTCATATCAATCTTCAAATTTCGTTCAACAATTCCGAAAATATTTGAAAACGAATCAAAATTTAAATCCAAATTAACGCCGTTAACATTGGGAACCCAAGAAACATTTTGACGGACTCTACGGCATGTATGGAATAAAGGCGTGCATAGTTGTATCTTTTTGTACAAGTTTCTGTGTGTCTACTGATGTGAATGCGTATTAATAAGTAGATTAGTGTTTCTGGTATAAGTTACTATTGTTATTCCTTCTAGTAGATTGTGTATAACTGAATAAATAGAGAGTGAGCGTAATATACATATTTGTTTTTCTATGATACGCTGCCAATAAATATACACTTAAGTCTCTTTTTATGCGGATTTGAAGTTATGCGGTTTTAAAATCAACTTGCGTTGCTTTTTTCCACCTTCTATAATACTTTTTATTTAATTTTTTTGCCATTTTTATCATTTTTAAATATTGGCATAACTCATTTTTTAAAATAAGAAAGCTTTTTGATTTCTTTATTATGCTATGTGTACAGCGAGTGTGTATATCATTAACAAAAACATTAAAAATTTGGATTTCCCTTTCTAGATTTTATGATTAATTGAAATAAAATTTGTCTAATTTTTTAAAGGTTTTTCTTTAAAAAAATGGATAAAACCATGAAACAAAAATGGTAATTTTAGATCCCGTAGAAAATGGTGAAAGATATGCTGCTATTGGAAAATATTTTAAACTTGGAGAATCTTTGTGTATGCAATGCAAATCTTATGAGAGATAATGATTTTTTGAAAAAAGTCTAAAAATGACAAATCCGATAAGAAAATAAGAAAATAATCGTATGACTACCAAAAAATCTTAATCTCATGGTTTTTTTGACAGATCCTAGCATTCAATCCTATAATGTAAACTACTCTTTAGAGGGCCGAATGAATGTTTTACAAAACATTATCTTGCATGCGCTAATGAGAGATTTGACGATTTTTAATATTAAATATAACAAAAATTTACCATTTTACTTATGGATTTGTAGTTATTTACAAGATATTAAAATTTAGATCATTAAAAAAAATAAATAAAACAGAAAACAAAAGAAAAAATATTTTGGTGTTGTATAAGAAAATGTTTTGTGAATGTTTTGCAAAACATTCATACTGGCCTCTAGTATCCATGTATGGAAAAGCATTCACGTTTATGATCATGCACAAACATGCATTAAACTTGTTTGAATCCATATATGTAGATTTTTAGCCGGGGTATTATTTTTGATTGCTTTTATGGTTTTTTTTGGTATGTACTGTATGTATACAAGTGTTATTTTGTGTTAAAAGTTAAAATAAATGAAACATTTTTTTTTAAATTTTTTAGTGAAAAAAGTTAGAAAAATGTAAAATAATATAAAATTTTATTCTAAATGTCATATGGAATTGTCGGTGGGTAAGGCTAATGGACAATCTCAAACGGATATGGCTTTATCTTCACCTAAGACACAACTATCGGCGCGTTTACAAATTTATCGTCCACATTTTCATCAATGGGTTCACCTAAAACTTTTCGGTTAGTAAAATTATTATATAACCAAAATAAAATAGTTAATAACTTTTATTGTTATTTGCATTATTGCAGTTTAAGTTTTCATCAAGTTGATGCCATCTGGAAATGGTTGGCCGATTATCCAGAATGTGCTGATTGTTATTTGTCATGGTTGCAGTCACAAGCTAGGGGTGATCAACATGTTTTAGGCATGAAGGCTGTTATTTATATGGCCCAACGCGTGAGACTGGAAAAGGAACATAGGCGTACCTAGACCATTTTTCTGGGGGGGGGCAAGAGCCCCATTTATGTTTGACTATTTATTTGCCCATTCTCAGACCCTTAATCTTAAAAAACACTTTCGATTTTTTCATACAAAAAAAAGACTTTTAAAAATAATTCCCTCCCTTTTGATAAAACTTTCAAAATTTTTAAATGTTTTTTATAGAAAACTCTGAAAAATGCATCTTTTTTCTGAAGAAAACCTCGTACAGGGAATGCTATATGCTCAGGATATTATAAAATTTTGATATTTGATGGAGAAAAGAAATCTAAGATCAACCTGTCTCATATTTTCTTCCAGCTCTGACGAACCTATTTTGACCACTTAAATTACCGAGGTGATCAAAAACTGACATTTTCTTCGTAGAATTTTTGCTTCTACAACATATTGAAATTCCCTCAAAATAGTACACTCATAGAAATAAATATGTAAAAATAGCAGAAAAAGTAACTAAAAATTAGTTAAAAATGATGCTGCAGAAGAAACTGTTAAATTAGCAGTTTTTTTTTGCTAAAATCAAATAAAATAAGAACATCAAAAATAAACCTGTTAAATTTACAGTTTTAACATTTTTTAGTAAATATTTCAGCTAATTTAACATTATAGACTGCTATTTGCATTCAACTAAATTTAGCTTAAAAATAACCAAAATTTATAGATACAACAGTTTATTTTTGCTATTTTTAGTCTACTAATATTTATCAAAATCTTCTGTAGATTTTACAATACAATTTGTCATTTTCAATTAACTAAAAGTTAACTTAAATATAACTAAAATTCTGCAAATTTAACAGCTTTATTTTTGCTGTTCTAATTTTACTAGTATTTAGAAAAAAAAAACAGTTCTTTCTGGAGAATTATTTGTAACTAATTTTTAGTTGCTTTTTCTGCTATTTTTACAGATTTATTTCTATGAGTGTAATAATTATTCCTTTAAAAAACTATTAAATCCAAGAAAATTTTCTCTTATAGCCAGAAGTAAGAACGAATTTTTAAACAACATTTCTTATTTAAGAAATATTCAAGACAAAAATCGATATTAGTGCTGGCTGTAAAACTGACCCTTAGATTCCAACAAATTATCTTCCTAGGAAACTAGAAGACATTTTCCCAATCAAAAACACAGGATTAACTGATATTTAAAAAAAAATAATCATAGAACAAGAATTATAGACAGATTTTTTTAAAATTCTGGGGTGGGCAAAAAGCAGTCTGGGGTGGGCAAAGCCTAAGGATGCGTACAGCGTGGCCGCTTGTTGCCGAGCCGAGCCGACTGACGCTTATTGCGAGAACTTGTTCATGCGAGAAACAAGTTTGGGTGTGCATAGTGGATGCGAGAATCAGCGCTGATATTTTATCTATTATTTGTGTTTTATGTATGTTTGTATGCATTTGGGTTTGTTGTTCATTCTGACATTGAGTTTTAAAATTTTACTTATTAACGCATTTCTTCAATTATTTTTGAAATTTTTATTACATTTTTTTTTAATTTTATTTATAAGTTTTTTTTAATTTTTTTATAATTGTTATAATTTTATTTAATTTTTATTATTTATTTGAATTTTTATTTTTTTGTTTAATTTTTATTTTATTAACATAACATAAACAATGTTTTCGGCGCTGAAATACGCTTTGGAACTGTTTTCTCGCATTCAATCAGCTTTGCGCTTTGACCAGCTCGGCGCCCACTATGACCTGTTCGCGCTTATTTGTACTAATTTGTATAGTACCAGTTTTCTCGCATTGGTTCTCGCAATAAGCGTCAGTCGGCTCGGCTCGGCAACAAGCGGCCACTCTGTACGCACCCTAAGTCCGCCAATGAAAAGGAATTAATTAGCGTTTTTTTAATCACCTGGATTTAGAATTTTTCATACAAAAAGGGGATTTATTAAATCCAAAAAAAAGCTGGATTTAATAAATCCACAATAAAAGCACAAATATATTAAACAGCCTATTAATTTAATGTCAGAAAATATACGAATGAAAATTAAAAGACAAACAAAAAATTGAAAAACTAACAAATAAAAGGGTTTTATTAAATTTTTTTATGAAATATGTTTAGAAAAAAAACTACACCTCACAAAATACATATTTTCTATCTTGGACATGGAGAAATAGCTGAAATAGAAATGGCAATTTTTCACTCTACTGCAAGTAATTTAATTAAATCCAATTAGTGAATATTAAATATTGCAATGGAATTTTTCAATTGTGTAAAAATATAAATTGAAGTGATAAAATTGAAAAGGCAGACTGTCTATCGCTTTTTTATATAAAATATAATTAAAACTTAAAAGTTGAAGTAAAATCCTTCATCATCGAATTCGGTATTAAAAATTAGGGTGAAAGAAGTGCCGGACAGAAAATTCTTTTTAAAATAGGTAGAATTTAACCCCATTTGTTGAGCACTTTTAGAACTACTTTTTAGATTTATTAAATCCAAATGATTAGAAAATACGGTTAATATTACAATAGGACAGGCTGACAATGCTGTGTTTGGAATGGTAACAAATTAAAAAATTAGTTTTTATGTTGTAAATAAATAGTTTTCCAAATTTAATATTTTAAAGCAAAAATCAAGATTGTAATGCTCTAAATTGTATCCAACTATTAATACCAGTACTAATTATAAAATAAATAAATAATTAAATAAATTAATCAAATTGTTTTTATAAGGGAGAAGGAAAGAGCTAAATAATTTAATGTAAATCAATAAATAAAATACAGCTTAAGTTTAATAAATAAGTGCTAACAATTCCAAAAACAGAATAAGAAATATTTACCAAGTTTTTTTGTATAGTTATTGTTAGTTTTTGTTTTCTTATTTTACACCAAGCATATTATATAAGTTATACCCAAAACTTGGGTAGAGCTATAATACATACTAAAACTAGGCTATAATACAAAAAAAACTTATACCCTTATTTTATGTGATTTCCCCCTTTTTATTTTTTGCGTGTACATGACAGTTATTTGTGTAGTTGTGCGGTTGTAGTTATTTTAACTACAATTGCAGTTAATTTACTTAGAGCAAAATTTTTTAATGTTTTTGACAGATATTTTTTTAAACAGACTTCAAAAACTACTACATTGTAGTAAGATTTATTTTATGAATTTATTTTGAATTTTGTTACAAATACTTCAATTTTCAAGTGTGTATGTGTATGAAGCAGTGTTGCCACCAGTAAAAGAAAAAATTACACAGCTGTAGGTCAAAAATTATCCAAAACCGTATGAAATTACACAAAAATATTTTCAAAATAAACTCTCCTGAGCACAGTGGGGAAGATTAAAAATATTTTGGAAAAAATTTCGCCATTTCTTACCAAAGTTTTGCATTTTTTTCTATTTATAAACCGATTTTTAAAGACTTAGCATTTTTTCATCTGCAATGTGCAAAAGTTATTTGCATTTTAAAACTAAAATTTTTCAAAGTGTGTTTTTAATTTTTACTTAAAAAGAAATTGTTTTTTCGACCTTTTTAATTGATTAATTATAAATTTATTAATTCAATTCGAGGCCAATTTCCTTATTATGAATTAACATAATAAGTACTTTTACTTTAAAATTTTGCATTTTTGTAATAACCTGGTCTGAGTTTTTGCCTTCTGCAAAAGCAAATTCAGGCCAATTTCCCTGAAAACTATAACAAATTGTTCTATTAATTAAAGGGTATTTCAATGCAATATTATTTTCAGGCTTAAAATTGCGTGCTTTTAGATTTGAATATTAATAAAATGGTATTTTATCCATATTAAAAGCTTCTTTCAGAAAAAAGTATTTATGTTTTTTCAGAAAGGGTACTTCATTCAAATGCGTTGCATGCAAAAATTTAACTTACTTGCTAATTATTCTCTCCCATACCCCTCAAATTTTAACCATAAATAAAAATATAATAATTTCACAAAAAATTACCGATATTTTTTTTCAAAAATTTTATACGATTCTAGCTGTATTTGTGTGACTCTCTATCAGTGTTATCAAGAACGATTTTGACAGTTTTTCAACGTATTCCGGCTTTCTACTGTCAAAATTGTTCGAGATATCATTGATAGGAATGCCGCACAAACACAGCTTCTGTTGAAATCTGGAACATGTTGGATTTACCGAATTCTAAAATATTTTTTCTGCTCCACCTTGCTGCGTTCACAAAATGTTCGTCTGGTCAAAGCCCAGTGTCATGTTAACTACAGCCAAAAAATTTTCAGAGATTAGAATGCAACAATCATAACAAACCTAAATTTTCACACTGCTTCGCTGAATTTGTATATGGTTTTGCAAACCAAGAGTATTTTTAAAAGAAGCTTGACAATTATTTTCGCAAAAAATAAACAAAAGATGGAGCTTTAAACAAAACAAAAAAATACATAGCACAATTTTTGATTTCTTCTAAACTCGGTTTAGCGTTGAAAAAATTTATGAAATCATTCACCAGAAACTGGAGATTTGTGGTAAATGGTAACTTTCAAAAATTTACGTAACTTTTAAAGTGAAATTACACAAAAACTACACAAAAATGTCATTATTCAAAAATTATTCAACGAATGTGTAAACAGTCCCGTTTTTGAATAATTATTCAAAAAGTGGCAACACTGGTATGAAGTAAAGAAGAATGTGTGTACGAAGCATTTGTTTAGAAATTTCTAGTGAAAGAATGAACATGTTTTCTCTTGTCTTATTCATAAAACAACGCTAAAGAGTGAAGACGTAATAAGGAAAAGGTTATATATTTTATTAAATTATTAAAATAATAAGGTAAGTTTTATAATATAAAATATAATTTTTTTACGGGAATATTAAAATATATTAAAGGTATCCATTTAAAGTATTTACGCCTCGTATTCTGTGTCTATTAGGGTGAACCTTATTATGTCAACTTGCGATTTAAGGCCGTCTCCCCCCCTAGACATGTGCATTTGGGTATAAAAATATACCATGCAAAAAATTAAGGTGATCGGATAACGGGAACACGTGCCGCATCGGCCCCGAAGTTTGAAATACGATTTACATGGCGAAAAAATCACTTTTTTGTTTTTTTTAGAAAATACAGGCTCTTAAATAACTGTATATTTGGAAAATGTAAATAGAATCATAATCTAGACTGAATACCCTTTCTGGTAATGTATAAAAATCCGTTGGAAAATATTTTAGTAATTGCAATTTCCTCAGACCATTGTAGGGTTAAAATAAGATAAATTATGAAAATCGTAAAAAATAAAATATTTCTTTCAAAAATTTACAATGTATACTAGAGCGTACCACCTTACAGGCAAGTGCGCCGTACACCCTACAATATGAAATATTTTTGCAAGGACCCAGTCAGAAATCGCCAGTGGTACAAAAAATCAAGCACTGGCATACCACTGGGTAACCACGACGTTAAAAATAAATGACTGGCAGAACACTCATTTGGGACGCTTTACCAGCGTTTGCAAAAAGCGTTTTGCCAGTATTTGTTTTACAATAATTTCGGTGGTTTATAAAAATAAACCACTGGCAAAGAATTGTCTTAGAGTGATATGCCAAGGTTTGCAACCAGTGGTTATCCAGTGCTACCTAGCCAATGCTACCAGTGGTACAAAAATCATTTCACTGGTAGACCAATGATTTTATAAAAATGCTGATGCTTCGTTAAAAAAGGTTTGTAGTCAAAAGGTTCCGAGTTCAAATCCGGTTGCAAGCAAAAAAAAATTTCTAATAAATTTCTAATTTTTTTTTGATTTTTTTTAATTAAAATTTTTTTTTTAGTAGGTTTGAGGTTAAGATAGGGTGACCATTCGTACTGATTTTTTATTTTTTTATTTATTTAATTTAATTTAAGTCTATGGAATTACATCCTTACAGACTATAATATATATTGAAATAGTACAACTAAATATAATTAGGTTGTTCATAAGGGGTGTGCTATCTGTTGTATCGTCCTAACAAAAAACAGAGTTGTTAAAATTTTTATTTGTGTTTAACAACGATTTTCTATTCAGTTTTCTATCTGTTAGCACACTCAAACATAGGACACTAAACATACGCAAAAATGATATATCGTGCTATTCTCAAATGTTGTATTTTTTCAATTTAATTTTTAACAACTCTGTTTTTTGTTAGGACGATACAACGATACAACAAATAGCACACCCCTTGTGAAAATCCTTAATGTTAAATCTAGGTATTTAAAAACAGTATTATATTTCGTTTTATAATGCCTATATCTATAGAATAATCGATAAAGTCATACATTTCAATAAACTGACGACATAATCTTCTGAGAGGATCAGCATTAGCATAGGTGGTTTGCACGACTTGAAGATATAGGGGGGTATAGTTGCGAGTTGACCGTTGGGGAACATTTATATTTATATTGCTGAGCAGGAAGTCAGAAAAAGTATTACCATTTAGCAGGTTGACTAGGAATACAGTATTGAGCATTATTCTTCGGCTTCTTAATGTAGGCAGCCTAATACTTGCTAATCTATCGGTGTATGGTGGAAGATCCTCCAAACGGTTCGGAAAAGTGCTCCTTAAGCAAAACAGAAGAAATTGTTTTTGAACTGATTCAATACGGTTACTATGAACTGCAGTATCAGGATCCCATGTTATTGATCCATATTCCATGATTGGCTTTACCAGAGACGTATATAGTTGCTTAGTTATGCTAGGATCGATAAACACTTTGGTCCATCGCTTTATAAAAGCAAGCACACCACGAGCTTTATTTGTCGTTATCGTAATGTGCTTAATAAAGTTTAATTTAGGATCTAGTAAAATACCAAGATCTAAGAATTCATCAACAGATTCCAGAACATGACTACCCAAAAAATAGATGCAGAACGAGTTCCATTTTCTTGTGAAACGCATGTGTTTACATTTTTTAAAATTTAAATTCATGAGATTGTGATTGCACCACACATAAAAACCATCCAAGTCCTGTTGTAACAAGATTCTTGCCGAAGATGTTTCAAATGTAAGAAAAATCTTCACGTCATCAGCATACATCAGAATATTGCCATACTTTATCGCATTAGGGAGGTCATTTATGAAAAGTATAAACAATAACGGCCCCAAATGACTACCTTGTGGTACACCGGAGGTAGCAGTAATATTTTTAGAGGTGATATTGTTAAAATAAACTTTTTGTTTTCGTAGAGTCAGGTATGATTGAATCCAATTTAGCGTTATTCGAGTAAAACCCATTAAATATAATTTCCTTATTAGTAGATCGTGGTTGACTACATCAAAAGCTTTGCTAAAGTCAGTGTATATAACATCAGTTTGTTGTCGATTTGTAAATCCACGATTAACCAAAGTGGTAAGTTGCAAAAGATTAGTAATTGCGGAACAACCTTTTCTGAAGCCATGCTGATATGGTGATAAAATAGATGAAGCTTGATGACTCAGAGAATCTGTAAGACATTTCTCAAAGAGTTTAGGTATAGCACTCAATTTAGCTATCCCTCTATAGTTGTTTACATTTGATTTGTTTCCAGATTTGAATAAAGAGATTATAAAGGACTCCTTCCAAAATTGTGGAAAATAACCATACTTTATTGATACATTAAATATAATTGTTAAGGGGGTGGCTAAGGCAATATAACAGTTTTTTTTTTTTGATCAGCACATGTACTGATTTTTGGTCACGTGTACTGATGAAAAAGTCGTGTACTGATTTGTACTGATTTTTTAAAATTTGTACTGATTTTTGGCATTTAAAAAATATTAAATTTTTTTTAGTAAAAAAAAGCCAAAATGCAGGATAAATTTTTGTGAATGTGAGAGGTTTTCTCTACCATAAAGCATTCAAAATGATTTTTCTACATGTAAATTCCTTAATCTAATATGTAGTTTCATACACAGAGAAGCTTCGTGGTGACAACCGTTAATAGAACATGAGTTGATACAACAGTTATTTGACTGTGATAAAAAAATATTTTAATTATCCGGTTGTCAGAGCGGTTGTCAAAATGATTCTGCTTTCTGAGTATAGGAAACGACATCAAAAGCTGAAGATTTTTCCGTACAAAAATTCTTAAAATCTAAAGAAATCTTTGGGATATTCAATAGGAAAAAGTACACAAAACCTTAAAATTTTCATTTTTAAAAACATTACGTGTTTTTCTAGAAAAACGTAGCCAAAAGGTGAAGTTTTTATTTCAGAAATCATGTAGAAATTATCAAAGAGAAAAAAGATTTGTTCTGACAGCTAAATTTGTAGCCAATCGATTGGTTAGTTTGTAACTACAGCAAATTAATTTAGACAATGCAACTTGCTCGTGACAACAGAAATTCGTTGGCCTGAATAAAAATTCTGAAGAATTAACTATCCTGGGGTCCATTCGTAGCATGGCCATATTTCATCACTTTGTTAAAAAAAAATTAGAAAAGGAATGGTAACAGATCATTGAAATTTCTAAATAGTGGGTCCGTTTCCTGTATTTAAAAAACTGGAGTTTTTTCATGTGAAAAAAATATTTTTGTCTTGGGGTCTCTATAGGGAGAAATGTGTACTAAGGTTTTTTTAGGATGGTTAACCGAAAAATGTTGTTGCTTCAACCACACCATTCGGTTGACAACAAATTAGGTTGGCTGCATAATCATTTTTTTTTTGATGATAATATTTTTTAAAATTTGTACTGATTTGAAGTCAGAAAAAAATGCTCACCCTAGGTTAAGAGGAAGAATAAACCTTCCTCAAAAGTTATAAACACATTAAATTTGCAAATCAGACTAGATCTAGTTTCTGCCTTTTTATGGGCAGGCTTCATCAGTGATCTTCCATTAAATTGTATTATTGTTTATATTTTTATTGTCAGATTGTCTCTATATGAATAATTTCAGAAGTGATCAAACAGACATATATAAACATTCTACTTTAGATTTTCTCTGTTTATCTTCTTATTTCCTCCGTGTCACCTTTTCACAAATATTGCCACATTGACGTATGGTTTGTACGCACAAGTGCAGGCAATTTGTGTATATTGGAGACGGACAGCCAACAGGGCATTTTTATTTTCTATAGTAAAGTGTTGTTTTTTCAAACGCGTCGTATAGACCAAATACAATTAATATTGTCATTAATATGTATTTTTATTAATTCTAATTTAGTAGGTATGAGGTTAAGAAGAAGAATAAACCTTCCTCAAAAGTTATAAACACATTAAATTTGCAAATCAGACTAGATCTAGTTTCTGCCTTTTTATGGACAGGCTTCATCAGTGATCTTCCATTAAATTGTATTATTGTTTATATTTTTATTGTCAGATTGTCTCTATATGAATAATTTCAGAAGTGATCAAACAGACATATATAAACATTCTACTTTAGATTTTCTCTGTTTATCTTCTTATTTCCTCCGTGTCACCTTTTCACAAATATTGCCACATTGACGTATTGTTTCTACGCACAAGTGCAGGCAATTTGTGTATATTGGAGACGGACAGCCAACAGGGCATTTTTATTTTCTTTAGTAAAGTGTTGTTTTTTCAAACGCGTCGTATAGACCAAATACAATTAATATTGTCATTAATATGTATTTTTATTAATTCTAATTTAGTAGGTTTGTTTTATAAATTCAATTTTTTTGTGGGAAAGCTCCTTCAAGATCAACTTTGTTTGCTCTCCCCACGCTGGCATATTAGTTACAAAAAATTATTTGCCAGTACTAGCATTTTAGCACAGCCAGTAGTTGTCCAGTTGTTATCACTCATTTATGTGTTTAGCCACCAAGTATTAGCTCTGTTCCACGTACGTTACCGCGGGTACCCGCGGGAACCCAATCTTACCAAAAAGCGTTTCTATTGTTAAAAGTTGGGTAAATGAGAGCGTTGATGAGAGAATAATACCAGAATACCAGAAGTTACCCGTACTTTTTTGCGGGTAAAATGGTAAAACTGTCAAATCACTAGTTGTTTGTAAATCAGCAGTTTTAAATTTGTAAAAATAATTTAAATATTAACAAAACTTGTAAACAATAATTAATATCGTTAACAAATACCATGTTCTAACACTTTTTCTTTATTCCCTTCGATATTTTATTCTTAAAAATAGATTTTGTTTATATGAATAACTTTGACGTTAAGTTTTGGGCTTGAAATGTGGTTTTGTGCGTTCCAGGTATTGTGAGCAATTTTACCATTTTTTGAGATAATTATTTGTTTACTCTCATTTTACCAGACTTTACCCAGAATTACGTGGAAGAAACCTATTATATGTATGTGTCGTTCGCTTAGTGGGTAGAGCAATCGTCTGCCAATCTGACGCCCTGGGTTCAAATCACGGCAGGACCAAAAAAATACATATGCACTTTTTTTAAATTTTATTTTGGAAAAGATATTTCCAGACCACATATTTATTGGTTTTGCCAACGTTAAAAAAATTTTGTTCCTCCAGTGCTTTTCCGGCGCTTTTTTAACAGCCGGTCCTTTTGTCTAATGATGTTTTCATTTTGGGAATGGGAAAGCACTTTTTGCCATTACTTGTACCACCTGTTAAAGTGCTTTGCCACCGCTATCCCGTTTGTATTTTTTTGACTGGGGAGGTTTCAAAAAAATTTTTTTTTGTCTTTCTTTGGCAGTTACAGTCGGATCTTAAAGTATGATACATAAATAATTTTTTTTTTCAAATTGCCTTGCAAAAATACTTCATATTGGGTTTACGGCGAACTTTTTTTTTGAAGTACGGTCTAATGTATACTCTAGTTTTATTTCTAAGATCCACAAATATTCAGATGTAAATTTTTGTCTCTCTTGGCCTATGGTAACCTAGTACCAGGTATGGCCAAAGATGGGATTTGTTTTTTACATACATTTTTCTGGTTGGCTGGAAAAAATGTTTAACATAAAAAAATGGGTTATTTTGACACCAAATTGCCCACCAATTAAAATAAACAACATCAGTGTTCCTCAGGAAAGTCATGTTAAATACTTGGGCATACATCTAGATCGAAGACTTACATGGTCCCGTCATATTGAGGCCAAAATAAGAGCTATTAAACTAAAATCTGCACAGCTACACTCAAATAAAAAAGTTTGTAAAAAAATTTGTAAACAGTTTCCAATCGCACTATACTATTTTTATACTGATTATTAGTACAATTTTTATTTTTAGTAATCATTTTTGCTATTCTCTTATTACAAATTACGGATTTTTTTTACTAATTTTCGCTGCAGATTTCAGAAAAACATTTTACTAATTTTTCAAAATCGAGTGCTAAATTTAGCAGACAAATATACTAATTTTAGAATATATTTTAATTTTTTTTAATTTTTTACAATTTTTTATATTTGTTACTATTGATATATTCTTAGTTTAGAAATAACACCCAGAAAATTTTATTGCATCTCCAATGCAGAAAACGGCAATAACTGGAGAACCGTTTGCAATTTTGACTCCAAATTTCAAGTACGATGAAGTAATTATACGCTTGTTACAATCGAAAGAAAAAAAAAATTTTTTTTTTAGATTTTACAGTTTTTTTATTTTTTAGTACAATTTTTTGCTAATTTCAGCAGATTGATTTTAAATTACAGTTTACAGCAATTTACTGAAATTTAGTAGCTGCAACTAATGATTATAATTTCATTGTACTAAAATTATGATATTTAGTAAGTTTTTTAACTGGTTTTAGCAAATCGATTTTGCATTGCATTTTACATAAATTTTACTAAAATTTAGTAGCGGCTACTAATTTTTTCTACTAATTTTATTGTACTACAGATCAGCAGACATGTGTTGCTAAAATTAGCAAAAAATACCGCTGGCCTCGAAACAGTTAAATTTCCCGTAATAACAGCAAAATTTTCAGTAGCCATTACAGACTTTTTTGGCTAATAGGCCCACACTCATCTCTTGATTTGGAAAACAAGGTTTTGTTGTACAAATCTATTATAAAACCAATATGGACCTATGGCATCCAGCTATGGGGAACTGCGTGTGCATCAAACGTTCAGAAATTACAAAGAAGACAATCTAAGCTTTTACGACTGTTAGTGCGTGCCCCATGGTACATAACAAACGAAAACATCATTGGAGGACTTAGGCTGGTCTGGGGTGGGCAAAGCCCATCCTAGACTGCTTTTTGCCCACCCCAGAATTTGAAAAAAATCTGTCTATAATTCTTGTTCTATGATTATTTTTTTTTAATAACAGCTAATCCTGTGTTTTTGATTGGGAAAATTTCTTATAGTTTCCTAAGCAGATAATTTGTTGGAATCTAAGGATCAGTTTTACAGCCAGATGTAATATCGATTTTTGTCTTGCATATTTCTTAAATAAGAAATGTTGATGAATGTTATTTTACTTTGACTCAAGATCATAAATTAATATCACTTTCTGTTTAAATTATTTTCAAATCAAAGAAAGATGATACAATTTTTACAAGTAAATTACAAAGAATAAAAATTATTGAAAAAATTCGATAAGACCAGCAAGGCAGAATGCGCATTTTCGGCTTTCGCTACAAAGCCATCATCAGTGCCTTTCGCCTTTGAGTGGGTTAATATTTTGATAATCGTCTACTTATGTGGCTGTTGAAAGCAAATCGGGTTTGTTATCAACAACTCAACTTAGGAGTAACATCAACGAAATTTAACAATGCTATTTTTATCCTTTTGTTATTATTACTCTTTTTTGCTTTGAACATTAATTCTTAAGATATCTCAGCTGATTCTATTCAACTCTGTGTATGATAAATACAGATTTTTGAATTACAACGAACCGTTAAATTTAAATTTAAATGTATGTTATTAAATTATATTTTTGCACCGTGTCAATGTGTTTAAAAATTCTTACTTAAGAAATATTTAAGAAACAAATCGATCTTAGTTCTGGCTATAAGAGAAAACTTTTTTGGATTTAATAGCTTTTTAAAGGAATAACTGGTTAATATTACACTCATGGAAATAAATGCAGCATCATTTTTAACTAATTTTAAGTTACCTTTTCTGCTATTTTTACAGATTTATTTCTATGAGTTTACTATTTTGAGGAAATTTCAATATGTTAGCAAAAATTCTACGAAGAAAATGTCAGTTTTTGATCACCTCGGTAATTTAAGTGGTCAAAATATGGGGTAAGAATAGGTTCTTCAGAGGTGGAAGAAAATATGAGACAGGTTCATCTTAGATTTCTTTTCTCCATCAAATATCAAAATTTTATACTATTCTGACCATTCCCTGCACGAGGTTTACTTCAGAAAAAAGATGCATTTTTCAGAGTTTTGTATAAAAAAC
Organism: Leucophora obtusa; assembly: GCA_949987735.1. Lineage (NCBI taxonomy): Eukaryota > Metazoa > Arthropoda > Insecta > Diptera > Anthomyiidae > Leucophora > Leucophora obtusa. The sequence goes on from OX465296.1 coordinate 118,962,446, forward strand.
ATTTGAAATTTTTTTTTTTTCAATAATAAATACAGCATTTATTTACTTCAAATTACATAACCAAAGCCCTGTGGCCATATATGATTAATAAAAGCTACTACAAAAAAAAAAAAAAATAATTTAAATAAAGACAATAAAAATAAATAATAATAAAAATAAATAATAATAAAAATAAGTAAAAACGAGTAAAAAGGTTAAAGTCGGGCATGCCGACTATACAATACCCTACACCAGTCTGGTGTATTGTTTGGATCCGAAATTCGAATGGGTTAAAATGGGGCTTATGTCAAAATTTTCTATAATGTGAGTCAGCGCACCAAATTTCATTAAAATATCTTAATATTTGCGACCTGCAGTTTGTAACCAAGCCAATTTTGGGGGGACCCTTATATGGGCACTAGTTCTAAACATGGACCGATGTCCACCAAAATCGATAGGCTTCGTTCTTGGGCCAACATAGGTCTATGTACCAAATTTTATCAAAATATCTTAATATTTGCGACCTGCAGCGTATAAACAATATAATTTTGGGGGGACCCTTATATGGGCACTAGTTCTAAACATGGACCGATGTTCGCCAAAATCAATAGGCTTCGTCCTTGGGCCAACATAGGTCTATGTACCAAATTTCATCAAAATATCTTAATATTAATACCTGAAGCGTATAAACAGTATAATTTTGGTAGGACCCTTATATGGGCACTAGATCTAAACATAGACCGATGTTCACCAAAATCAATAGGCTGCGTTATTGGGCCAATATAGGTCTGTGTACCAAATTTCATCAAAATATCTTAATATTTGCGACTTGCAGCGTATAAACATTATAATTTTGGTAGGACCCTTATCTGGGCACTAGGTCTAAACATGGACCGATGTTCACCAAAATCAATAGGCAGCGTTATTGGGCCAATGTAGGTCTGTGTACCAAATTTCATCAAAATATCTTAATATTTACGAGCTGCAGCGTATAAACAGTATAATTTTGGTAGGACCCTTATATGGGCACTAGGTCTAAACATGGACCGATGTTCACCAAAGTTAATAGGCTGCGTTATTGGGCCAATATAGGTCTGTGTACCAAATTTCATCAAAATATCTTAATATTTACGACCTGCAGCGTATAAAGAGTATAATTTTGGTAGGACCCTTATATGGGCACTAGGTCTAAACATGGACCGATGTTCACCAAAATCAATAGGCTGCGTTATTGGGCCAATGTAGGGCTGTGTACCAAATTTCATCAAAATATCTTAATATTTACGACCTGCAGCGTATAAACAGTATAATTTTGGTAGGACCCTTATATGGGCACTAGGTCTAAGCATGGACCGATGTCCACCAAAATCAATAGGCTGCGTTATTGGGCTAACATAGGTCTGTGTACCAAATTTCGTCAAAATATCTTAATATTTACGACCTGCAGCGTATAAACAATATAATTTTGGTAGGACCCTTATATGGGCACTAGGTCTAAACATCGACCGATGTTCAAAAAAATCAAACTTGTTCGTCCTTGGGCCAACATAGGTCTGCGTACCAATTTTCATCAAAATATCTTAATAGCTGCGACCTGTAGAGTGCGCACAAGATTGCATGGACAGACAGACGGACGGACGGACAGACGGACATCGTTAAATCGAAATAAAAAAAAATTCTGAACCGATCGGTATACTATAAGGTGGGTCTACGACCAATATTTTTTGGTGTTACAAACATCAGCACAAACTTATAATACCCTGACCACATAGTGGTGTAGGGTATAATGACCACATAGTGGTGTAGGGTATAAATACAGTAAAGCTATCATATAAAAAAATACTGAAAACATTATCTTGAATAATATAAATAGATATTTAAATAAAAATAATACAATCACCAGATTTTCCTAAGTGCAGCAATAATAAAAAAAGAAAAGGTCAAGAGAGATAAAAATGGTAGCACAAACAAAAAGCTATAACTCATGAATAGCTACATAATCCTTAAGCTTTCGCCTAAAGACCTGGGGTGAAAAAGCAAAACCTCTCAGGTATAGAGGTAGATCGTTCCATATTCTTGAAAGCCTAATCTGAAATGATCGCTCGAACATAGTAGTATGATGTGTTGGATAAACCAGTTGGGGGTTTCTTTCCGAGTTGGACAAAAGAAAGTTGTCAACTATATAGTCCGGAAACCCATTAACCATTGCTTTGTAAACAAAATATCAATAACCTCATACCTACTTAATTAACAAAAGAGCACCCAAGAAATTGGATTACGTACGGAGTCACATGAGAGCGAAGTTTTAGGCCAAAAACATATCTAATAATTCTATTGAAAATCTTGGTAAACCTATTAAATTCACCGCCTGTGGTACCAGAAAATACCTCGACAGAATATAATATATGAGGCATCAACAAGGCATGTGCCACACGCATCCTAATTGAGAGAGGCAGATACAAATCAAGAGAATACAACCTTCTCAACAAGAATGATAATTTCGAAGAAACGTTATTAATATGCGATGAGAAATTTAAATGATTGTCAATTAAGACTCCAAGACACTTAATCTTATCCACAAATTCAACTCTCATGCCATCGAGAGTAACCATTATAGTATCAGTATCGAAACCAAAATCCATTAACTTCGTCTTTCTTGGATTGCCAACAAAACCATTGCCAGAAGACCAAGTTATAACTTCATGTATGATGAAATTTACACCCTCTTCCAAGACATCTACAAATTGCGAATCGGCATAGCAAATAAACTGAACGTCATCCGCATAAACGTAAGACTGACATGATATACAATTCCCAAATGTAAGAAGATCATTCAATTTTGAAAATTTTATCAAAAGGGAGGGAGTTATTTTTAAGTCTTTTTTTTGTATAATAATGTCGAAAGTGTTTTTTTTAAGATTAAGGGTCTGAGAATGGGCAAATAAACAGCCAAACATAAATGGGGTCCCTGCCCACCCCAGAAAAATGGTCTAGGTACGCCTATGGAAAACATCCATAGAGACTTAAACATTCCTATGGTTCGAGAAGAAATAGAAAAGTACTCAATTAAGTATGTGAATAAACTAATAATTCGTCCCAACTCTCTTGCCCGGAATCTCTTTCAGTTCGAAGGACATCAGAGACTAAGAAGAATAGACACCCTGGGCCTGGCGCGCGGGCACATCCAACCTAAGCAGCTGATAAACATTTGAATACAGTAAATTAGCTATTACATTGGTGATAACTTATACATAGAGTTGTGGCCAAGCATTTAAGTCAATTCAAGTTTTGTTCTATTTTTATTGTTGTTGCCTTTATTTTTAATGATCAAAATAGTGTCTAAATTCGTCACGAGAGGCAAGGAGATGGTTCAGAAAATTGTACAGAATTTTAGCGTAATGTTTATTTTTTCATTTTGTCACTTGTTTTAAGTGGGCGTGGCTTTTAACGAAAAATTAGCGATATAAACCTCTTATCAAATTACATAGTAAAATTTAGGCAGTACTGATCGGTTCTGAATCGGAAATCCTATAAAATTTTCTTAAGTCTTGCATTATTTTTATCTACAAATCGTCACCAGACTTAAAATTGCAGCACTTTAAACATGACCAAATTTTTCTTTGTTTTTAGCGATTTTAAAAGAAAGTTAACAACACTGAAATTTTAACAGGAAATGCTATTTACTATAACGTAAAAACAATCTTGACTGATTTACTATATTGTGGTAAGAAAAGCATAAAACTATTCACTTTAAAATTTTAGTGCTGTTAACAATATTAAAAATCGTTAAAAACAAATAAAAATTTGGGCATGTTTAAAGTGCTGCATTTTTAAGTTTGGCGACTATTTGTAGATAAAAATAATGCAAGATTTAAGGAAATTTTATAGGATGTCCAAAAATATACAGTTTGTACAGAACCGATCAGTACTGCCTAAATTTTACTATGTAATTTGATTAAAGGTTGATATCACTAATTTTTCGTTAAAAGCCACGCCCACTTAAAACAAATGACAAAATGAAAAAACAAACATTACGTTAAAATTCTGTACACTTTTCTAAACCATCTCCGTGGCTTTCGTGGCGAATTTAGATACTATTTTGATCTTTAAAAATAAAGGCAACAACAATAAAAATAGAAGAAAACTTGAAATGACTTAAATGCTTGGCCACAACTGTATATATAATTTAGTTTTTAAGATTTTAATACTTATTGTGAATTTCTATTAGAAAGATTCATTAAACCAAATATAACGAAAAAAAAATTTTGACACCATGCTCTCAAATAGGTTAATTTGGATTTCGTACTAAAGGCACTTAGTAAAAAATGTATTTATTGCGATAACTTTTGCAAATGGAAACTGTTTTGCTTGAAATTTTGCAAAAACAATTTTTAGAGGTTACCCCATATTATACTAAAAGTTGGACTTTTGGGACAACTTGGAAAGCTATGCTGCCATATAAAACTTTTGTAAAGTCACGATTTTAACGTATAGGCCGCTATAGATGAATACATATTTTTTGTTGAAATATTTCCTTTTAATTGCTTCTTTACTAAACCATATCATTTATTAAGGCCGATTTTGCTTTTAGTGATTCAATTGGCTAAAACCTTAAAAAACCGTAAAAATCCATATAAAACGCGAACAGTGGTTTTAATATCAAGTTTTATGCATCAGATTTTAAGCCTAAATATGAATACATGCCTACATTTCACCACAAAGAATTTATATTGATTGCATTTGAAAATTTTTGTATATAAAAAACTAAATGGAAAACCACTAAACTTTAAAGGCATTTCGCGGAAAATATGTACCTTAGATCGAAAAATAAAGTACGCCATTGTAGTCAGCATGTCCAAAATATATATAATTGATGAGATTTATTAATTTTTAAAAGTCAAGATTTTGTCATGAGTGTAATGTTTTTTTGTGAAAATTCAAAAAACTTTGTTAAAAAATAGCGTTTTTCTTTTGAACCCATTGGACCAGACCCACAGTCTGTAGCTGAAATATTAGGTTATCTGCTTCAATAATTTAAAGAAAATTAAAGATGGGTTTTTTGAGATATTTGCATATTAAGGATATTTTTCAAATTGTATTATCCTTTTTGCATTACATAATTTATTTTTGCAATTTATTTTGAAAGTAGATTATATAAGCATTACTAGCTGACAATTTTATAACAATTGGATAACGCGTTCAAAATTGTAATCATTTGAACATCATGCATTTTTCACAAATTTACTGAAAAAAATTAAATAAAAACAGCGAAAAAAGCGAAATGAGACGAATTTTACAAAAATTTAAAAACAGTAAATTTCGTGATAGTCATGAGAATCTACAAACCGAATTTTTTCCAAATCCAGAGACCTTCTTCCGATGACTGTACCGGTTCCCTTTGGAATGATTCCATATTCTTTTTAAATTGGTTTATACAAAATAACACTTTTAATTTTTATTATATTATGTCTGTTCCCGTACTTTACCGAAGTTACACAAACTAGCCCAAAGGCGTTCCCGTACTCAAAATTGCGTGTAAATTGTTGTTGTTTGGGCTGTTTTGGGTTCCCGCGGGTACCCGCGGTAACGTACGGGAACGCACATATTATGTACCTACCATCTAATAATAACAAAAGAAATTTAATTCCATTTCCTTGACAATAAAAAAAAACAAAAACAAAACTACATAACTCCATATATTATTGTTCGAAACTTAAGCAACCTTCAGTACTTCCTATGATACCCTTTCTTTCATATGACCTCCGGACATCGTTTTGCCATAGAACCTATAAGATTTGATAGTGTTGTGGTTGGTATTGATTTCCACTCTGATTTTAAGAAATTTATCAGCTCCCGCTTATTACTAAAACGGCGAGTTCCGACCATGCGCTTCAAAATGCCGAATAGGTTTTCTATGGGAGTAAAGTCTGAAGATTGAGCTGGCCAATCCAATAATTGAATCCCATTATTACCTGTTAATGGGATTCAATTCTTTGAACCACTTTAACGAGAGTTTGGGTCATTTTTACGCTGAAACACCCCTCGGAGTGGTATTTCCAATTCGGCATATGGAAAAGCTCGCTCGCTTGGACTCTTGCTCTTTTCAAAAAAAGAGCAGAGCCCAAAAAAAAAGCTCGCTCTTTTTTTTAAAACGAGCTAAAAAAATTTAGCTCGCTCTTATATAAAAATGAAAGTAGCTAAAAAATATAGCTTCCTCAATTTTTTAAAACAAGAGAGCTCAATGATTACGCTCAAAAATGAAAAAGAGCTTCACAAAAAAAGGCTCTTTTCCAAAAAATAAATCGAGTATTACACTCACAATATATTTTCCATAACCGATTGAGGTTTATTTGAAAAGTAATAGGTAAAGTTTGTTTTCAATTGAAGAATCAATTAAAATACATTGAAACATATTGTTTAACTTTTTATATTCGTCAATAAAAAACAAACTACAAGAAATATTTATCGTCTGTAGGAGTTGATATTTTCAGTCAAATAATCTATTTTTAGATTTCTATTTTTAGAAAAAATAATTTAAATAATTTCGTTGTTTTCTGTTTTAAAACAAAAAATTCAAATATTTTCGGACATTAGCGGATAGCGAAGGAGTACATTAGCGGATAGCGAAGGAGTACAAAGTATGGTTTGTAAAGTTGGCCCTTAAGTTTCGAATTGTCAGTTTTTAGTTTTAAAACCGCTCAGTTTGTTTCATTTGGTCTTAAACGTAGAAGTTTATATATAAAGAAAAATTTTTTTAAACGTAAATCGTGTCTTAGCGCAATTAAAATCAGATATTTTTAAAATTGCCCAAATTTTCACTAATTTGCATATAAATTTAAGTGCTTATGCATAATAATTTGATTTTTTATAACGATTTTTGTGTGAAAAATTTGTTTTATAAGCCGTTTATAAATTTAAAAAGTGATTGTGCATATGACCCTAAAAGGATTATTTTTTATTGAGAATAAAAAATATAGGAGTATCATATTTAACTACTTCATATTTTTAAACCCATATTTATACAATTTTTATTCCAAAAATTGCAATTATCTAGCTTTTTATGCAAAAATTTTAACTTTTTAATAGGAAACGACAACTATTTCTGTTCGTTTGAATCAAACCCCCACCAAATTAGTTTCACCCATTTTGAGAAGATGGCGCTGTTCGCGATGAATCAAATAGATAAATTCGAAAATTATCTCATTTCAAGGCACAGCTTTTATCTCATTTCAAGGAATATTCGAAAAAGCTCTTTTTACTTACTCTTGTGTTGCCAGAACTGAAAAATACAATTACACATTGGAGCGGCAAAAATCGCCATAATTAAAATTTTCTAATCTCGAGTTTAGATGTTAGATTTCACTCGAATTTTCATTCAATAAATTTAGGAGTGAAGTAATGGCTCAAAAGAAGAGTGTGGTATTACTGAAATTGTTTCTTTTGTCACCGAATTTGCTTTCTGACAGTATGCATTTTCAACAACAGCTATTGTTTTTTTAACAAAAATGTGCCATTTTAACATGATTTCACTTTTTTTTAAGAAAATGTAATTGTGTTTAGGGCTTTTAAGATTTTATAATATGCAAATAAAAGTACTAAAAAGTCATTAGAACATATTTTTCTTTACGCAAAAGTCCTTTTAACAAAAATTAAATTTCTTATTATACACAATAAAAATTTTAAACAACGTTAACACTAATAATTCGTTTAACAAAAAGCACAAAGTTGTTTTTGACAAGAAGTTCCTTTATTCAAATTCCTAAAATAAAATATTAAAATTTTAATGTGGCAGCACTGTTTTAATATTGCAGAGCTTTTGGACATTTTGGAAATTTCAAATTCCAGTGGGTGTAGACTGTCGCCATCTTGAGATTTCGAAATCAAATTCGATTTTTTCAGCGCCATCAATTGCACGATTCTGCAACTAGAGTGGCGCCACTGAATGCTTTATCTTTATTTATTATATATCTTTGTCTAAATTTAGATTGGAATTCAAAGATTGACAAAATCGAATGAGATAAATTGATTGAATTCCTTATAATTGAATTCGATCGAATGAATTCTAAATAATGAAGTCTCTACGAATTCAATCGATTTAGAAATAAATCGTTTGAATTCGCAGAGACTTCATTCAAAATGGAATTCATTCTTCGAAGCTCTGAGTACGAGTACAATGACTTTGAGAGAAACTAGAAATTTAAAACTTTATTAGGTCCAGAATGTATACACCAAAATTTGTGAAAATCAGGAGAGGTGAATTTAAAAATCCCTTGTTTGCGTCTACGATTTTATTTTTTACTTTAACCTCACCTTCAGAATTTCTTAAAGAGATATTTTTAAATGTGAAAAAGGGGCTAACAAAATTATAAATAGTCATTTATCGTCCCTGTTCGCCTAAATAAACAAAACATAATGTTTTTAATTTATATTATTTTTTTTATTAATTTTTATTATTCATATGTTAAATAAATATAATTTATAATTTTTTCATTATTTGGTAAATTTATCTTGTTTTTCATTCAAATGTTATACAATTAAATTATTTCACATTTTTCTTTTGCATACTCTAGCAAATATTTTTTTTTATCAATATTTAAATTGATTTTAAAATTGTTTTTGTTATCTGAATTACAAATATTTGGGGGATTTTCAAATATTATGCATTGTTTTATACGTATAGTTAGTATTTGTTTTTAAACTGAAATAAAAATGCAAAATGGAGAGTAATGTAAAATAAAACACCATTTTTTTATGATTCAATTAAAAATTAAAATTTATTTTTGTAATTTTTGTGTTTTTTTGTAAATGTATTAAATTAAAAAATATATTAAAAACGCATAATTAATAAAATTAATATGATAATAATTTAAATATTTTGAAATTATAATATAAAATCTTATAAATTATGAGAATATTATAAAGAAAATTAAAAAAAAATTCATATTTAAGAAGCATTTAATTAAAAAAAAGTATTTTTTTTAATATATGTAACTAGAAACTATAAAAGAAATTATTTATATTCTAAAATACATATAACGTCAATCTTATAAGAATTGTTTTTGATGCTTTAACGAAAATTATAATTGAATTAAAAACTATTTTGATTTTTTAGATGTATAAAAATAAAATTTATTATGCAAAGAAAAATATTTTAATTATTTAGAAAAGAAATCATGCAATTATCTTGGTTTTATATTTTATTATTTTATATAAAGGTTTATTTCTTTAATGATTTGGATGGCAGATTTTTTTGTGAGTTTTGTAATGAGTAAGTTTTATTTTGTTCTTTTTTAGTTACGTTTAGAAAAAAAATATTAAAAGAAATTGTTCTTCTTTTTGTTTTTTTATTTTTGCATTTTTAATACTTGCATGGTTTTGAGTCTTTTATCAATTCAGTTTTCTTTAATTAAAAAAAATAAACAAAAAAACAAAAAATATTAATGATGAATTTTTTTTTTAAATAAAAATGCTTATAATTTTATTGGTTTTATTTATATTTTTTTTGTAATCTTTGTGTATGACTTAATTTTAATTTTTTTCCTTAAATTTTAGAGCATATTTTGTAAAATAAATATATAGGCATAAATGTATAGTTTTTTATGTTATTTAGTTTTATAACTTTTAAATATGTGTGTTTTTTTTAATATTTAAAACAAAAAATAATCAAATAAAAATTAAAAAAATGTCTTAAATTGGTTGTTTGTTTTGCTTGATTCTTTTTGTTTTTATTTACTAAATTTTAAACTTACAAACTAGAAAAAATGTCTCCCTTCACTTAAAATTTTTTTTAATGGTTTGTTTTGCTGTGCCTAAATGTCTTCCATTTATTTATTTTAAAAAATATTTTTATTATTATTTTAATAATAATAAATATTTTTCTTTTACATTATACGTGTATGAATGTATAAATGTGTGATGCTTGAAATTTTTCATCAATTTATATTTTTTTAATATAAATTTGTTTGCATGATTTTGTGTAATTATTTTTATAATTTTTGTTGTCTGAGAAGGTATTAGTTATTTTAATTTTTTTTATACAATTTTGTTTGTTTTTTTTTACAATTTTTCTTTAAGAGTTTTGTTTTTAATGAAGTGATTTCTTTTTAATGTTATTATAAAAAAACTTATTTATATATTTTGCAATAATTTTAGAAATTGTCAAATTTTAGTAAACTTTAAATAACAAATAAATTTAACTAAAACTAAGAATTTCTTTGGGATTAAAAAAAAAAACAAAAATGTTATAAATTATATAAATAAATTAATGTTAAAAATATTAGGATAATAGAAAAGTCTAATAGTTTAGATTAAAAACTAGTGTTTCCAATTCGGTTAATCGATTAACCGATTCCTCGATTAATCGCCTCTATTTCGGTTAATGTCGAAACAAATAATTCAAAACTCAAATAATTATTCTATCCGAATAATCGGTTAAAACAGGTCGATTAACCGGTTACAATTTTAAAATGGAATTTATCCCTTATTTTTTTCTCAAAACTTCATAATTTTCTTAACTTTGGCTAAAAAATTACAAGAAACATAATCACAAATACATTTTATTTGTATTTAAGAAAATTCTATTTGTTTTTAAATTTGTCCAAATACATTTCAAAATTATTCACTTGGATTTAAAAATTTGTAATCGTATTTCAAAATTGTAAAATTGCATTTAAAATAATATTGATTGATTAAATTAGCATTTAAAGAAATTTTGTATCCAAAGATTTACAGATTAAAAAAAAATTTCGTAAAGAAATGGAAAATCTACCTTTAGGTTATGCTGTTTTTAACTTACTAATTTTTAGAAAAATAATCTAGTTTCAGCAGTTTTTTTTGCCATTCTTAACTAATTTTTGATAGCTTCAGCTATATTTTTAAATAAATTTTTCTATTAGTATAAGAAATGTTTCAATTTAGATAATCTCAGATTCCGAAACTTTCAACCTTAAGGTACATTTACACGCGAGAGAAAACTGCTAGAGATGGAGCAAAAACACTACAAAATAGCTAAACTCATTCAAAATAGAGCTAATTAGAGGTGATTTTTGTTTTATCTCTAGCATTTCTGTCTCGAGTAGATGTGCTTTTTAATTTGAATTTTTTTTAAATACATCGTGTTCATATGTCATGTTGATATTTAACAAAAACAGGAAGCTGTTAGTGTCTTTGTTGATAAAAAGTTAAGGAAATACATTAATTTTGCTTTAAACGATTAATCGATTAATCGCCAATTTTCTCGAATAACCGACCCGAATAACCGGTTAATCAATTTTAGTGATTTTTCGAATAATGCAATAACCGGTTAACCGCCTATGTCGAATAATTGGAAACAGTATTAAAAACATAAGCAACAGTTCCCGCTTTTTAAATAAAAGCTTAAAAATAATACATACAATAAACATTTTTGATGTGATAATTGTTGTAGTATTGAAATTGACTATAACCACACGGTGATACAAAAAAAATTTGTTTTGAAGACACTTTTCAGGTGACCTAGTGTATGTTGTAGGTCTAGCTGAGTGTATTACAAAACCGGTTCGAGAAGTTGCAATATACCAAGGGTGGGCCCGTATTTGTCACCGAGGGCCATATTGTGGTTTTTCATAAATTATACAGAGCCGCACCATACAATAAAAATAGAAAACTACAAATCTTGAAATAAAACGAAAACGAAAGGAACTAATGTTTTTTGTTTTTTTGTAAAACAAAAAAACCATTTTAAAATCCATCTATTCCAAAAGTGATTCCACAAGAACTCATTGCAAATTCAACCTTTTCAAATTCTGTTTTGGTATTTTTGAATTACATAAGTAGAATTAATCATTATTGGAACACTTTTTTTATAGTTTTTGCATTGATCCGCGGTGTCGACACCATACACAAAAATGTTAATTTAAACGATGATTACAAACTTAAAGATCTAGCCAGTAATTTGAATGCTTCTGACAATTTAAACGCCGACTTTTTCATACAGACCAATGCGGTGCAGTATTATAATCAGCACTAAGTACGAATTTAAATAAATATTTACCTGAGTAATAAATTTTCAAACATAATTTCTCACTAAAGTAAAATTTAAGTTTAAACTCATGCTTTGTGCTGACTATAAATCTCGCCGACTCAACAAAAAAAGTCTATAGTCGTTACTGAAAATTTTGATGTTATTACTGGAAATTTAACTATTTTGCGCCCTTCGGTATATTTTGGTAATTCTAGCAACTCAAGTCTACCGATTTGTAGTATAATGAAAGTAGTAGAGCAAATTAGTAACCGCTACTAAATTTTAAAAAAATTGTTGTAAACTGTAATTTAAAAATTATTTGCTAAAATTAGCAACAAATTTTACTGAGTAATGTGATGAAAAACAAAAATAAGACTTGACAAATGTGATAACTTTTTTTAAAATGCAAAATGACATTTGTTTTGATATTTATGAAATGATAGTTTCTCATGTTTTTGGGGACGTCGACTGTTTCGTAACAGAAGTTGAATTAATTTTGTAAATAATTAAGGGGGAACTAATATCGATTTTTAACTTAACCCTTAAATGCATGGTGTAGCCATTTGGCAACATACCGGTTTTTTAATAAAAAAAACCCACTTGATGCACAAAACTGCATTTTTGGGCATTAGGGGCCCCTTCTGTACATAGTGTTCCTTTAGTTTAGCGCAGAATTTTTAAACAGTTAGAGTAAAAATCTTGGTTTTGCTCTGTAAATTTGTGAAAAATCTAAAACACGCATTTTTTTCTACAAAAAGTGTATTATTCAAAAATATTTGTTTAAATATTTAAAGTGGTATTCTCGCAATAAAATTCATTTCGGTGACAGTAAATGTATAAATTATAATTTATAGATTTATTTTTGTTTTTTTTCATTCACGTTAAAATAATCACAATTTAGCCATTTGGCAAAAAACCATATTTTTCAATAAAAATCACATTTTGAAAAAAATTATTTTAGTATTTTTCTTGAAATGTACACGCCTTTAGAAATCATATATAAAAAAATGGTTAAAATCGAAGAGATCATGCATTTAAGGGTTAAATAATAAATTTGTAACTAAAATGGCCCTAAGGGTAAGATCGATTGTTCCTTTAAATATCTTTAAGTAAGCAATTTTCAAATCAATCTTAGTTCCGACTAAAAAATTAGCCCTAATTTTTTATCTAAAAAATTTTACAAAAAAAATACTTAAAAAAGTTGCGAAATAAAATATTAAAAAAAGAAAGTTTTTAAATAAAAAATATCGAATTTTTAATTTCAACTAGGCCAAACAAAAATCAGCAAAGGGCCGCATTTGCCCACCGTTGTCATATATGTTAATCACTTGTGATACGAAAACGATAGATTTTTTTGGTAACGATATCGTATTTCCAAGAAATTGTGATACCGTTTTCGCTATCGATCCAGCCTCGAAACACTATCATTATTCCAGGCGATTTCGATATCGAAAATGATATCATATATGATAGCAAAACCGGAATTTCTTTAAAATGAGCTGAAGTGAAGTCATAATGAAAAATTGATAACGAAATCGTCATATTCAGAAGAAAAGACGAACTCACCAAGGTTTTGCAAATATAATTGTCCAATAAAATGAGTATAAATAGCCAAACGTAGTAAAAACAAAAAGTTTCTATAAATTTTATTTGTTTCTGAAAACCGTTTGAAATTTTGTAAATAATGAATATTTTGAATTATACTTTATCATTAAACCTTATCGGAAACGATATTATAATCTTATTGGAATATGATATCGTTTTTGGATTTTTAAGGTGATAGCGATTTCGCTATCGTATCGTTCTTTGGTTTATTGGGATGCCATTGTCTAAGAGAAAAGGGAGTTTTGTTGTAAAGACTGCGTTGTCCATCACATTTTTTGCAATAATTGTTTTAAAAATCACTCAAATTAAAAAATTTTCTTAGTAGGCTTTGAAATGAATGTTAGAAAATTTTACATTTAAAATTTTTTCTATAGAAGCTGCGTAAAGGAGGTGCGTAAAAATATTGTGAAAAGTTTTCAAAACCACCCTCAATGGACATATAAAAAATAGCTTGGGAACTAAAAGTTGTCCCGAAAACGGTTTATAGAGTTCTAAAAAAGTTTAAGGACGACCTGGAGATCACTCGTAATGCAGATTCTGTCAGAAAAAAGGGCACCTGCGACTAGAATAAGGCGAACAAAATCAGTGACATGTTGAAGAAGAATCCCAACATTTCAGGGAGAAAAGTCGCTTAAGAAGTGGATTGCTCGGAGTTTTTGTTCGCAAGGTCAAAAAGGACGATGGTCTGAAAACTTCTAAAGTATTAAAAGTTCCAGACATAAATGCTGTAAAGAACACGGAAGCAAAACATCGATTGCTGCATCATGGACGACGAGACGTGTGTTTTAGCCAAATTCTCACGGCTGCTGGGCCAGGAATTCTACATTGCAGACTCACTGGGGAATGTGGACTACAAATTTAAGAAAAAAAGGCAATAGAAAATTCCTGGTATAGCAAGCTATCTGCACTTGTGGCGGGAGAAGCAAGTCTTTCGTGACCACAGGAACAATAAACTCGAAAATTTGTATCAAAGACTGCTTGGAGAAGCGACTAAAGCCTTTTGTTAGACAGCATGAAGTGTCTACTTTCTTATGGCCCAACCTAGCCTCTTATCATTACAACAAAAAGTTAATGAAAGGGGTACCAGAATAATTAAAAATTTTTATAAAATAGAATTAATAAAAATTTGTATAGTTGTTTTTAATAATCTTAATAAAAAAATCGTTGTTACATAGTTTTTATTTTTAAAATTGAATGACTGGTTCAGCAGATTTTTTGAATTATGTGATGGACAATTATTTTCAAATGCGGTCCTCAGCTCCTACAATAATGAAACTAGAAACATAAAATTTAGCACGTAGCAACCAAGGATTTTTGGCTATTCAAATGTTTGAGGGGTAAAAAAAGACAGAAAAGTTGCAAAAATCGATTTTTGAACGCCATTTTCGGCAGGTAGAAGGGACGGGGAAAGTATTCAGGATTTCAAAGATTTTCACACATAAAACTATAAAGTTTTATTAACAAACGCATTGAATACTCTGTATTAAAAAAACATTAAATACCATGTATGAGTTAAAGGAAATTATTAGTTGTGTTGAGTTTTTTAAAGAAATATGGTAAAAAGTTTTCAAATACAAGCTAAAATATTAAAAATAAAAATTGCTCAATTTTTTTTTTCAATAATAATTGCATTATAAAAAAGAATTTAAAAAAATAAAAGAAAATAAACCTTCCATCTTTCTCTTTACTTAAAGAAATTAACCCATAAAATGTATTCTATTATCCCTATTTCAAACATTAGTTTATTTAATAAAAAAAAATTCTCTAAAATATATATTAAAATTTTGAAAAAATTTAAAAAAGGATTTGTTCTACGTATGTTTTGAGTGCAGTTTGTGAAACAAAAATTGTATCTGCTATAAGTAGTAGTTAAACAAGAAATTGTTTTTAGTGGTCTATTACCAGACAGTATTTTGTAATGTTTGATGATCTAAAAAAATATTTTGTTATTTTTTTAATTTTTGTTTATGTTTTTTTGTTTGGTTTAAAGTAGCGAGATTTTTTAAAACTTTAGTAATATTATTTTTCTTTCTCATGTTTGTGTTTTTTGTACTTTTGGCAATGATCTTTTTCTAACAGTATTGTGTGTGTTTTTTTTAGGTTACAACTGAATGAATTATTTTTAACTTTTGTGTTTTAATCACTCTTGTTTTTTTTGTAATGAAAAATCCTAATTTAATTATGCAAAACAAAATATAATAATAATGAAAAAAATTATAAAACAAAAAACAATAAGGGTTTTCACAAGGGGTGTACTATTTGTTGTATCGTTGTATCGTCCTTACAAAAAACAGAGTTGTTAAAAATTAAATTGAAAAAATACAACATTTGAGAATAGCACGATACAACATTTTTAAGTATGTTTAGTGTCCTATGTTTGAGTGTGCTAACAGATAGAAAACTGAATAGAAAATCGTTGTTAAACACAAATAAAAATTTTAACAACTCTGTTTTTTGTTAGGACGATACAACACATAGCACACCCTTATGAACAACCTAAATATGTTTGTGTAATTTATAGTTTGAATATCATATTTTTATTTTATGAATATTTATAGTTGTTCTTTTTTTTGTTTAAAAAGCGTTATGATAAATATTTTGTAATTTAAAAACTATTTTTTTGCTTCTTTGAAATATTTAAGAGTATGATCTGTAGAATTTTTTTGTATGATACTTTGTGGTCAGTTGTAGCGTTAAATTGTTTACGAAATAGGCTAAATTTAATGAGAATTGTTCATACACTCAGAAATCAATGTTTAAAAATACCAACTTAAATATAACGAAAACTGTCGTTAAGTTCATGAAAAATTGTTTATTTTACGAAAGTATTTGCTTTTTTAAATTTGTTTTCGTATTTCTAGTGATGAATTTTTATGAGTACATTCTCTTTTTCTCTTGTCTTTCCAATGGCTTTTTTCTTTTAAAGCACCGCAAGTGGTTTTTCACGTGAAAATATTTCACTTGAACGTTAAGTGCCTCAAATTGCAATTTAAGTTATAAAAATTAACAATTTTTTAATTCTATAACAAAGTCACAATCACAATGAACACAAAATGTCACTTTTTCATCAGAAATATAATAGTCTTGTACATTAAATTTGCGTGAAAACAAAGTCTTGTAGTTTGAAGCCTTTAAAGTTCGAGTAAAATTTTTCCACGTGAAAAACAACTTACCGTGCTTTAAGCTGAAAATTAATTTTCATTTATCTAAAACAAACATGGCAGTTGCAAACAAAATTTATAACAATAAAAAAAAATATATATTATTTATGGCACAAAAGTCAGAAATTATATGTACTATATGGGAATTAGACTTTTTTTAAAAACAAAATTCAGTCGAATTTGTTTATCTCGGTTTTAACAAATTATAAGCTAAAGAAATCACTAATTCTCAATAACTTTATATCTATGTATCTTCTATACAAACTTTATTCTCTTTCAATTTATGTTTGCATTTGCTGGGGTAGTGGTTGAGTTTGTTGTTGTTGCTGTTCTGTATGTTCTGTCATTTGTTGCTGCTGTTGTTGTTGCTGCTGTTGCTGTTGAACGGTTGTGGACGTTGGACTACTGTTGCCCTCCTGATAAGGCCCTGTAACCACACATGGGTGCATAGGAAACAGGGTTGTCCACGAAGTTGTTGTTAATGTGGGTGCTCGGAGGGCAACTTTCTCGTTTTTTGGCTCACTGCTAGAATTGTTGTTGTTGTTGGTGCTGCTGTTATTGCTAGTTTGGCCATTCTTTTTTGCTGATTCTTTTTTCTTTTTACCACCAGATGGCGCATTACCACCTCCCCCGCCTTTATTTGTTTGGTTGCTATCTTTCTTCGTCGGATTTGTTTTAGTTTGTGCTACTGCGCTACTATTCGCCGTTGTTAAAGCTGTAGCGCTTGCTTCTTCATCATCCTCATGTTCTTCATTTTCTTCTATTAATTCTTTTTTAATTTTCTCCTTTTCCTCTTTGGCTTTATTATCCAAATCGGTATTGATTTTCTTAACACGCATTTTCTCTTCCCACTCGTCGATGCCATGATGATTACGATTGAGATTTCGATGTTGATAGAATATCAGAGTCATGCGTGTAGGTTCATGGCGATTGGGATGTTTTAGAGCAGTGGTAGCATGCATTTCATGTTTGGCACATTCAATTAAAACACTACCATGATTTAAAGCTATGGCCACACCACCCATTTGAGGATCTTGAAAAGCTTCTACATTTTCATTGAATTCGGTTACCTCACCAATAGGCTCGATTTTACTGGAATTGGAATTTGTTGTTGGGCAGGCCGAATTAGAATTGGAATCATTAGCCATGGAAACGGGTGATGGTGTTGCATTACTCATATTGGTAGTGTCATTTGTTACCAATGGAGTTATAGGCGTTGTGGCATTATTGTTACTACCTCCATTTCCGCTGGTATTAAGATCTTGTGATGTTAAATCAGTATTTGTTATGGGTGGTGCATTATTTTCAACATTAAGATTATTAGAACCTGGTGGAGCACCTGTATTGAGATCACTTAAACTGGTTTGGGTATTTGTCGTTAATGCTGGAGTAGGACCACACATAGGTGCAATATTATTATTTGTTATGGCCGGTGGTGTTAGTATACCAGGACCACTACCAATATCCATAGATATTTTCATATTGCTGCCATTAGTTAAAGATGTCTGACCAGGTGCTAAAGAACCCGCATGCAATGTTTGTCCCGTTTGATGTATGGGTCCAGTGGCAGAGGGTGGCAATGGTGCCGAGGAATAAGGTGTTGCCGTAACCGTACTTGCTGAACCCTGATGATGACCATACATATTCCAATTGGGCGCTGATGGTGGTGCCGTTGGCGGGGGTGTTTGTTGAGGATACATACCATAAGGTGAGTAGGCCTGATGATAACCATAGTTGTAATTCATATTCTGATAGGCATCATAGGCTGAATATGCTGAATGTGGTGGTGGATACATTTGATAGTTGTTGGGATATTGAGAGTACTGCGAATAATCAGTCGGTGGTTTTGGCTTGACAAAACCTTCTTCTAGTGGCGTTGCATGAGGATGATGTGGAGGAGGCGGAACATGTGGATGATGTTGAGTAGTTAGATTATTCATTGGTGTCATAGGAGTCATAGGTGTAAGAGTAGTCAACTTACTTTCTGCCGCTAAACTATTGTTGACCAATGTAGTGGAATCGGGATTTTCTTCACTTCCACGACTTTTAACTTCACCCCGTACATCATGAACCTGCGTCAATTGTTGACTACCAGCTGTAGGTAAATTGTTATAACAATTCGTATTATAATTATTTCCCTCTATCTGTGGCGTTCCTGTCGATTGCTGATTGATTTGTAGCTGATGATTACCGCCAATAGGTGTCGTGGGTGGAACCATTGCATTTGGCTGCATAGTAGGTGCCGTAGCAGGTTGTCCTGGTATTGGTGTACCCATGGGAGCTATTGTATGCTGAGCTGGTGCATGGGGATTATGCGGATTATGTGGATGATGAGGTGGTGGCCAATTACCATAATAGTTCCTAGAGTCTATGTACGAACCCGTCTGATAGTCGTACGAGTAAGGAGAATCCAAAACCGTGCTCGAAATTTGATTCGATTGCAATTGGGCATCTGTGAATGTATCAATCATAGTCGCCATATTCATTAGACTGGAATTGGACGACATTAGCTGATTGGGATTACCTCCAGAATTGCTGCCATTACTATTTGAGGAATTGGAATGTTGTGTGTTGTTACTAACGGGGGGCGTAGTAAAAGCACTGCCAGCTGGACTTGGGTTATTAGTGACTGGTGTCTGACAGCGTGGTGATGGTGTGGTAGGCGGCACAGAAGAGGCCGTTGAGCTGTTGGATGATTGTTGGGTTTTTGCCTTGGATTTTGACTTTGAAACTGGTGTAGTTGTAGCACCATTATTATTATTGGAATTCGCGCTGTTATTTATATCTTTTTTGCCTGCAGCCGGTGCTGAAGCATTTGGAATAGGTTGAGCATTATTCGAGGTCTCAGT
Organism: Leucophora obtusa; assembly: GCA_949987735.1. Lineage (NCBI taxonomy): Eukaryota > Metazoa > Arthropoda > Insecta > Diptera > Anthomyiidae > Leucophora > Leucophora obtusa. Next base: position 118,982,041 of record OX465296.1, read on the forward strand.
TAATGGAGCAGGTGCTGGGACAGGAGCATTATTTTCACCTTCTATGGCAGCAACTTCATCTTCTTTGCGTTTCTTACCATGTCTACGACACGGTATTAAAGGCGTGGAACGTACACGTACCTCACAAGGGAATCTAAAATATTTAAAAATAAATTTAGCACAAATTTTACATACAACTTATATCATGCAATGGTAAAAAAACATGAAATTTCAACACTACACTCACTTGTCCAGTATTTGTACAGCACCCGTACGATGCTTGTCTCTTTGACCCTCAATTGTTTCGAATTCGTCTGTTGTATCCATGGTGTACAAAGGTAAAACGTGCAATTGTTCATCTCCTGGATTGGACACATCACGATTGGTTGGTTTTAACAAGGCCACCTGGACCGTACAACCATCTTGCATATTGTGTAAATCACGATGAGCATGGGCGCAGAAGTCTAAACATGCGCTGACTCCCGAAAATGGTTTACCCTCTTTGTTGCCGAGACGACAGTCTTGAGCTTCCTTTTCATAACGTGTTTGATTGTCATAGGAACGTGGACACATTTGTTTAAACATTGGCGCCAAAATCGTGGCCAACATATTCATATGTTCTTCAATAGCTGATTCTTCGCTCTTTACGGAAAGACGGAATTTGCGTACGGTTTTGGATCTGGCATATTTACATCCATTGTAGTACATAGACCATGAACAACCAAAGCTGTATGAAGCACCCGAACTTTCAGGATCGAGACCTATTTACAAATATAACAGTATTATTAAAAATCGTCTATTTAGGCTGGAGCTCTTAATTCGATTATCTTCAAAAAATTTATGCGGCAACTAAATTTTGAACCAAACTGTTACTAATCGAATTTTGTTTTTAATACTTACCTTGACAAGCACATGTTCGATTTTCATTGGTGGCACAACGTCTGGTAGTCGGTAGACCAAATTTATTAAGTTTCGGTATAAGATTCTTGTAAGCATTGTCAGCCTCTAAACGTGGCATACCGTCCCAAACAACCATACAAACTACAATATAAGCAGCTATGCATCTAAGGAAATATAAATTTTAAAAGATGTTTTAATTTTATATAGAAAACCATATAAAATTTCTTATTTCTTACCTATGACCAGGACGTTTTTTAACAACGACTAGAATCTTTTCTTCAGGATCCGATCGTCGTATAACCCATTTGGCCAAAGGACAACCAGTATTTGTTTTACCTTCTTTGCCGCTATACAAAATTTTCTCAATTCGCAATTGTCGTCCCGCGACTTGGCAACGTTCTTCAAATTCTCTACGCAACTCAGCCAAAGTGGAGGCAGTACCTAGAATAGACATTTTGCATAAATAAAAGTGTGTTATTTGCCCTAAAATTGTTAAATTGGTAAATTACACTGTGCACGAAAAGGAGACTTTTTTCCCGACAGGTGGGGCATCCAGTGGATAAAACTAATTCGGGTACGCTGAATCTAATGGTGCTAGCCGTTTTTCTAGGTTAGCTCTTAAAAAAAAAGATATTTGAGTTTGAAAATGATGGTTTCAAGCACCCCTAAACACTCGATTTTTTAATTTGTTTACGGTTAATTTTTAGTTAAGTTGTTTGTTACTCTACCAAGAAGCTTTGCGTTAAAAATAATCAAAATCGGTCTTGCGGCGCAAAAGTTGGATAAAACTAATTCGGGTACGCTGAATCTAATGGTGCTAGCCGTTTTTCTAGGTTAGCTCTTAAAAAAAAAGATATTTGAGTTTGAAAATTATGGTTTCAAGCACCCCTAAACACTCGATTTTTTAATTTGTTTACCGTTAATTTTTAGTTAAGTTGTTTGTTACTCTACCAAGAAGCTTTGCGTTAAAAATAATCAAAATCGGTCTTGCGGTGCAAAAGTTGTGATTGAAAATGTTAGGACACCATAAAAACCTTTATGCAAATTTTTCAATTCTATACAAATTTTAGTACATTTAACGAAGCAATAAAATGTACAATTTTGTATGGAAAATTTCGAAGTGTCCTCACATTTTCACTCAGAACTTTTGAACGGCTGCATGGATTTTGATAATTTTTAACTCAAAGCTGACTGGGAAAATAATAAACAACCTGCCTAAAAATAAATGGTCAAAAAGTTAGATAAATCGCTTTTTCTGGATCCAGAATTTTCAGCACAAATAACTTATTTTCAAGAGCTAATCTAGAAAAATGGCTAGCATCACTGAATTCAGCGTACTCGAATTAGGTTTACCCACCGGGTCCCCCGCTTGTTGGATTTTTCAACTAGCACAGTGTTATTATTCTAGAACAACTTTCTTAAATATGTGCACGATTTTATGATTCTAAATTTATTTTAGACAATGCGAAATTTACAATAAGTTCGTCATAAAATGGCGCCCATCTTATGTTAATACTTTTTAAAATTTTCCTAAAACATACCTAAATGTGTGTAGTATGTTCCCGGTTCAGGCGGACTTTTATCCGATTGAAAACAATCACATTCGGGTACCTCTGTCTTATTGCCTTTTTCCAAACGATCCGAAGTATCAAACAAAGGATTGATTTTTTCATGTTTCACTAGCATTTCATTGCTTTCCTCTTGTTTAACATTCTTTTTCTTTGGTTTAGCACCATTTTGATTACCCGTTTGCCCTGCTCCCTCCTCTTCGTCCATTATTATCTCGTCTTTGGTTTGCATACCCATGCAGGAACCATCTTTAAGATGTTCTGCTGTGGGAGCCCGAGTGCCACCTTGACGACAACAGGAGAATCCAGTGCTATTTTTAATAGCAGCCGGACCTCCCTCACCATGAAAAGGGTAAGCTGTTGCTCCATAACCTGTACCCATATCTTCTATCTTAGGTTCTATCATACCAGGTCCCAGATGCGGGGGATGAGGTGGTGGTCCATGCCCTAACGGATAACGATGTGGTGGTATGGGGTAGGCGTGTGCTGGTATATCCTTTTCATAGTTAGTTGGCAATGGAATAATGCTATTTGTTTCCGGTTTACGATCCACATCCATCATATGACTATTGTGATGATGTAAACCACTGGGATGGTGCTTGCTGAGCGGACCATTCATTGATTTAGCCTGAGCATGAGACATAGCATTGGCATGTGGATGTATGCCATGAGCATTACCAAATGATGATGCTGAATGCTGATAGTTGGGTACGAAATTTTGTTGATAGTTTTGTTGAAAACTTGTTGAAGTTCCATAGTAACCAGTATTGGGATGATAACCTGCAGCAGCATAGTCCTGTTGTGTTTGATGGTGTGGTGGGGGAGGATGCTGCTGAGATTGTGATCCTGAACCTGGTTGACCTTGAACTTCATTCTGACAAAAGTCAGCATATTGCACAAAATTCTGATAATTTCGTTCATATCCCTCCATTTTATTATGTTGTCCCGGCATTAGACCAGGTTCTGTTTTAATATACGGAGCATGATGATAATCCGGATGTTGAGGCGGATAATGAGAAGGTGGTGGTGGATAAGGAGCACCCTTTTCCAATTTAATGTTAGTCAAATGTGAAAGATGATGTCCACCTCCAGGATCATGACTATTTTTATCGATATCTGCATTATCCGTATTTGCATGGTTTGTATTGGCTACAGAAGTAGAGGAGGAGGATGATTGCGAAGATGCAGAAGATTTTTTACTTCTACTTCTCTTTTTCGGTTCACTATGAACGGTTGTAGTATGCTGTGGAGGCGTTTGCGCTAAAGGTTGTTGATGTTGCAAATGTTGTTGCTGTTGATGATGTTGATGATGATGTTCCGCAGTTGGAAATCCTGAAGTCACTGGTTTTTTAAAAGAATTTGTATGATGGGGTTTCCAAATTTGGTCGCCACCACCCCCGATTGGTTCTGAAGCTAGAGATCCCCCCGATGCTAAGCCACTTGGATTTTGCTGTTGATGGTTAGGCTGTTGCGTTGTAGGTGAAGGTCCACTAGTACCATTCGAACCATTGGCGTTCATTATTGAATCGCTTCGGAGATGGTGGCTATACGATAAAAAATGACCGGACTGTTGTTGTTGATGACTCGCGTTAGCAGCATTTACACCACCCAATGAGGATGGCGGTGCTCCTGGCATACCATGTATATCAGGTAGTGCTGAACCAGATAGCGGATCTTTAGGATCATTTTTACGCATTATCATGGATTTAATTCGTGTATTTAGATTGACTCGTTCTCCTCCTGGACCAGTGGGATGTTGATACGGATCATTAGCCGCCGGTGATTGACTATTCCAATTCCAATCTTGTTGCATGGGCTGAGGATGTTGAGGTGGTGAGGATATATTAGCTTGAGCCTGTTGTTGAGATTGCATGCCCCCAATGGAATTGTTGTGGGGAGAACCTGGTATAGTCGTACCGCCATATTGTTGTTGCTGGCTCTGAGGAACTGGCATATTGGCATTGGGTGATTGTGGTATCAAATTGGGTGACTGTGAGACATGGCGTGTTTGTTGTTGTGTCATTGACTGCGACTGAGGTTGCTGTTGTTGTTGCATGACACTACGTGTGGGAGAGGGTGGCACAGTTTGATTATTAGAGACGTGCATGGGAGAAGCTGCCGGTTGAGACACTGATGTATTATGAGCAATAGTTTGACCACCATTATGACCTGAAGCTGCAGAGGTGTTATTACCTGTGGCCGAAGCAAGAGCAGCTGGATTGTTGTTGTTGTTGTTATTACTAGGATTTGTAGTCTGTTGAGGACTGCCGCTATAGTCGCCTGAATATCCGTTACAATTGAGTGAGCGCGGCGGCACGCTGCTCACCCGTGGATATCCAGGCGTGTCGTTTCCCGACATCGATTTATTGAGGTCGGTAACACTACCTAAATGTTGTTGTTGTTGTACACTCACCGATGGTGAGGCTGGTGTTGTCGATACCTGACCAGCATACGTTACGGCTGCTGGAGCAAAACCTAAGCCCTGAACACCGACCTGATTAATGGGTGCACTGGATAGCTGTTGACTTTGAAAATCATAACGCTGTACGGGGGCTCCATATGGTGAACGACCATAGTTGGGATCAAATCCTAAACCAGTCTGTACATATCCATTTGATGGATAACCGTACGATTGTGTTTGAAAGTCCAACGAGTTCAAAGATGTTATGGCCGGGGTATTTTGTGGTATTTGTTGGATAAACTGATTTTGCCAACCCTGTGAAGGGTCAGCTTGCCATGTGGGATAAAAGGCCATGGGTGCCTAAAAAAGAAAAAAGACGATAGAAAGTTTTACTATATAAGGAATTATATACAATTTTGATAAAACGATAGAAAAACTGATTAAATAAAGTGTGTTCGCTTACTTACTACAAGTTACTACTGTTACTACAACTGGAAAAATTCAGCACAAAAAGTAAACAAAACTTTGCAATTATAGTAAAAGTAGTAAGAAATTCGAGTAAACGAACACACTGATAATGAAACGATAGAAAGTTCAGTTCAATACTGATTTAAGGTATTTACTTGACACAAAGAATTTATACATTTACTATTGTATTTAGTTGCTAACCAATTTAAAATTTGTAAACATATGGCCTAGCAAATTGAAAACAAACTAGTTTTGTTTTGGGTTTCTGAAAATGAATATGATTATGAAAATTTCTAAAGACTAAAGTCCGCATGCATAATAATTTCAAATCCTTATAACACGTTTATAAAATGAATTTTGTATAAAAAGTTTGTTTTATAAGTCGCTTATAGCTTTTAAAAGTTATTATGCATATGACCCTAAGAAAACAAAAACAACCCTTCAACCCCTTTTGTTATTGTAGGGATGTTCAGCAGAGATGGGCCGAAATCATTACCACTACATTTTCATTACCATTACTTGATGTAATGGTTATCATTTTTTAACGCAATGGTAATGTTTTTTTTTCATTACCATTGCGTTAAAAAATAGTAATGAATATTTTTTCAAATTTTCATTCATAATCCGAGGTCTATGCTATCCATATCTTATACCAACGTTTGGTAGGTAGTTGCAAAAAAAATTACGAAAAAATTGCAAAAGAAAAAATTTGCATGGATATATTTGTTGGCAGAATGTAAATAGCTGATTAAGTTTTTTAATTCAATTCTTGTACAATAAAGCCTTTTTTCGAGTTCCGCCATTATTTTAAAATTTTTTCAGTGCGGTTTTTTAAAATTTATAGTCTTGGGACTATAATACCCATTTCGTACAACAAAGTTTGGTGGCTTTACATTGCAAAAAGTAATGGTAATGAAATTTCATTGAAAATGGAAATGATTTTTTGTTTTTACTACCATTGCGTAAATATAATGAAAATTATAAAAACGTTTCATTATATGAAATGAAAACAAAGGTAATGAATATTTTTTTTAATTTCCATTTTATATATTCAATGATAATGAAAACGCGCAATGGTCATTAAAAAGTAATTAATTACTCCCATCTCTGATGTTCAGTAGTACGTAAATTTAATAGAAGATTTCAGATCATAAACCATACTATTTAAACAATTATTTTATGACAAACAGTAGTAGCTTATGATATAATAACATCTAGAAATAATTGAAATTTGAAAATAATACATTAAATTTTGATTGAATAAATGCATATATTATTTTATATGTAATTAGTAAGGTCCAACCGAATATTCGGTTTCGGCCAAAGACCGATATTCGGTAACTAATCGATATTGGCAGAATTTCGGCCGAATAATTGCCAAAACTGAAGCTTTAATTTTTTTTAATAACATAGCTAAAAATCGGCATATATGGACTCATATAGGTTTAATGTATGTTCGTGTTTGCTCATAAACATGCATGCTTTTCCATACTTCGATACATAAATCTCCATATATGCAGATGCAGAACATACAGTGAGGAGCAAAAGTGTAACAGGGTACACATTGTTCAGTTATTCTGCTTTTTATTTTTAACTACGAAACCAAATCAAATAATTTTTTATAAATTTATTTGTTTATTAATCTGTTCTAATTAGAAATCAATAACAATATTTAAAGTATTTTAATTAACGAAGAAGATGAAGACATTTTTCTATATTATGACAAATGTTACACTTTTGCACCCTGTTAAGTTTTGATAAATTTCTTAAGAAATTTTTAATATTAACTTAAAAAATCATAACATTTTTTCGGCTTTTATATGTAATTGGGAAAATATTCCATTTATCTGGTGAAAAAGTGAGTATTAAGTAATATTTCCCTATTGTTCAGGTCGCAAGCCCTTTTTAAGGGCTGGATATGTTTATCATGCTGAACATTTTCTTAAATCCAAAAGTATTAAATATATTTCATATCGGGCAATAGCACGGACTATTTTTCATTGAGAAATGTCCTGGTTGGATTGCTTTTCCTACTAAAAATTGTTTTTAGATGATTTTTGAATTTTTGATTTTGGGCACAGTTCTACACTTTTCGCAAAAAATGTGATAGTTTTCTATGATAGCTAGTAAGTTCGGTTATTAAATTTTGTGGCATTCATTTTCCTATGATATACCGTCAATATAGAATATCAGATGAAACCCATTATACTAGGTAGCCCCATAACATGAAGTAGATTGCTACAAGTTTCTATGTTTGAAGCCCTCTTTTGTTGTGATAGTTTTCTATGATAGCTAGTAAGTTCGGTTATTAAATTTTGTGGCATTCATTTTCCTATGATATACCGTCAATATAGAATATCAGATGAAACCCATTATACTAGGTAGCCCCATAACATGAAGTAGATTGCTACAAGTTTCTATGTTTGAAGCCCTCTTTTTGGGGGAAACATACGGATCCCCAAACCATGAAAGCTGTTGACATGTTCACTACAATTTAGGCGCCCTAATGAAAATGGGTTTCATCCGATGTTTTAAATTGACAGTGTATTGAAGAAAAATTAATGGCTTAGAATTAGAGGATTGAATTTACTAGCTACCATAGAAAAAGAAGGCATTTTTTGTTAAAAATTTTGAATTTCGGCCAAATTTGCAATATACATAGTCTTCAAAAACATTTTATTTAATGGGGAAACCAACCCAATCGAAAAGTTTTGAAAACCAAATAGTCTATTCTATTGTCTAGTTAAATATTTTTGGATCTACTAAAAAAATCAATATTGTTAATATTGTCATACCCCAAGATGGGTTTGCGACCTGAATAATAAGGAAAATTTTATTTGACACCTAATTTTTGAAGAGATAAATCCCATATGTTGCAACAATCCACCCAAATGCATAGAAAAGCAGCAAAACTTTCAGGATTTTTAAGTTTAAGATCCATCTACCATATATGCCCACTTACCGACTCACGAAAAAAATTAAAAAAAGTGTCCCTCTCAAAATATATCTTGGTTTGTTTTATGACGATTCTCAAAATATTTTCGGTCTAGCAGTGAGATCTCACGAGCTGGACCGTTTTTAAAAAAGTTATTTTTTTTAGTTTGTGAAAGAATTTATCTTTTTAGCTGAAGATAATATACACAATATGGATATCACATAAAAGGTTTTTTCAAGGCGCGTCCAACGGTATTATACAATAGCATGTCCTATATATACCGTTGGACGCGCCATGAAAAAACCTTTCTTATGATACCCATATTGTGTATGTTATCTTTATCTAAAAAGCTAAATTCTTCCAAATACTAAAAAAGAGCTTTTTTAAAAAACGGTCCAGCTCGTGGAATCTCACTGCTAGACCCGAAACATTTTGAGAATCATCATAAAACAAACCAAGGTATATTTTGCGGGGGCACTTTTCTTTTACTTTTTTCTGTCCATATAAGGTGAGTCGCTCTAATGTATGGAGGTTTATGTATTCATTTCTACACTGGGATATTATATATTTAGAGTTACTAGCGAGCAAAAGTAATTTCATCAAAATTGATTGATGATTAGTGGCAAATTCGACAAATGTTGTAATTTTTAATGCCAAATATATAGTTTAAGTATTACACAATCAGAAGAAAAAGCATTCTAGGGTTAAACAATATCGAATAATTCCGCTATCGTTTAACAAGGATTTTACCAGCTGTTTATTGTTCTAATATTTTGAGCTGCTGCTGTATGTTTGATAATAAATTTTCCCATATTTGAACATTTGTATGTAAATTAGTTTTTTTCTTTTTTAATAAATTTTTTTTTTCAAACAGGGTGGTTAAAAAATTAAATATAAAATATTTGTATTCATTATGTATATGTACATATGAGTACCAATGTAAATAAAAAATTAATTTTATTATGTGAAAATATTTTTATTAAATAAAAGTATGTATAGATTTTATGTGAATTTATTATCTTTACGAGTTTTGTTGGGGCAAAATTAAAAAAAAATATATATATGTCATAAAACATATTGATATTTCATTGATGAAATATGAACAAAATAAGGCATGAATGGAAAATCTTACAAACCCTACTAAAAAATATTATCTGACTTTTGATATTATATATAATTATATCCGAAAAATAAGAACGTCTAATTGTATCAAATTAGATCACATTAGACCCACTTGGATACAATTAGATCCAATGTAATGGAATTAGATATGGTTCAATACAATTTTATCCGGATTTTGTCCTCATCCAAATATAACAAATATAATGTAATCATGTCCAATTAGATATAATATTATATAATTCGATACAATTACACATAACTATATGTGTCCTATATAGGTCAATATATAATTGGATATTGTAATATCTTGCACTATATATAGTGCTATATAAAAAAATATATAGATATATATTTAAGATATAATTTCATATAAGTTTATATAATTGTGTCTTGGTATATATATCCTAATATATAATTATGTAAAATTTCATATGATAATATATGACTATATCAAAACTTTTTTACTTGGGAAAACTCAGATACAGAGGTGAAATTTAAATTTTAAACTTCCCAAGTAAAATAGTTTTGAAATAGTAATATATGCATTATTAAATAAAATAACGTATAATTATATCCAATATTAAAAAATACTTGCAGAAAAAAACATTGTAGAATTGTATATGATAACAATATATCGAGACACTACACAGAAAAAAATAGTTCATACCAAGAATGAATTTTTTCATACTATGTATGAATTGGACATTGATTTTTTTTCCCAAAACTTGTTCATACAATGTAGGAATTTGTTTATACATTGTATGAACAAGTTCATGGGATTTTTTTTTAAATTTCTCCGTCGAATTAATAGTGAAATAACTATTATGTACTAATTATTTTATATTCTAATACAAATTATTGTTTTCCAATATGGAAATCGCGCTTTTAAAAATTTTTTATTTTTTTTTATTAAAATATTCTTAAGAATAAAACACAACAAAAATCATAAAAACGTCATTGTATAGGCATTATAATTATGTGCACTTTTGGAGCAGCTTATTTTCTCAAACATCGTCGCAGACTTAACCGAACATTTTGTTAATGCATCATGATGAAGATTACAATTTGATGGTATTTTATTAATATCATTGAAATATTTTTGACCTGAAAATATGTAATGAAAATACCGTTGTATTGAAAATGGATAAAATAAGGAAAATATTGAACATACCTTCATATTTCCACGGATAAAGAAATCACAATTTTATTACAAAATTATTTTACTCAGAAAAAATTAAAAATATTTATTGACATTTTTAATTAAACTGACTTGATTTTTTTAAACTGAAATATCAATGAATGATACATAAATTGTATAAATTTGTTCATACATAGTATGAACAGAAATCAATGAAACCAGTTCATACTATTTATGAACAAATTTGGTTCTGTGTATATTCAATACTCTATATCTGCAATTTTGGCCAAAATGAGTTTTTGATCAAAATCCTTGTTGATATTATATACACCCAAGTAAAAAAAATGATATGGAGCCATATGAAGTTATATTTAATTATATATAATCTTTTACATATTTACAATTTGGTACAATTTGATACAATTTTATGCAATTCGATACAATTGTATCCGAATTTTGTCCTCATCCAATTACATCAAATTATATCTTTTTGTATAAAATTATATAAAATGTTATAAAAGTGGACATAGTTTGATACAATTATATCTAAAAATTGACCTTATACTTTAGATCATATTATATATAACCACATCTAACAATATACAAAAATTATTTTTTTAAATAAAAAAGGATATATCTGGAGATCAGACCTGGGCGATTTCAATTACAATTGCAAATAAATGTAATTGAAATTAAAAAAACTCAATTACGTTTCATGTAACTGTAATTGAAAATTTTCAATTACAAGTAACTGTAATTGAAAGTGATTTCAATTACAAATTTCAATTACATTTAGAATTAAAGTGTTTTTTGTTAAAAATTTGTAGAAAAAACTGACTGGGATAGGTTGGATAGGCGTGGATAAGTATAAAAAGAATACGTCATGTTGGGCTGACCCCTCACTTTTTTATATGGCTCCACATATAGTTTTATATTATTATGTATAGTGTCATACTAAATTATATATAAACGTATATGTAATTATATATGTAATATGTTACTTTATGTACTTATATATAGCACATGCAATTATATGTAGGCCAGTATGTAATAATATAAAATCACATATGTCTCCATATTAAAACCTTTGAGGAAAAAATATCTAACATATGACTATATAAAAGTATATCTGCTTGAATTTAAAAGCATATGCAAACTTTGGTGTGGAAATTGGTATTATATTCCCAAGTTTAAAGATTAAAAAAAAACACACTTAAAAAATTACAAAATAATCGCGGAAAAGGTCGAAAAAGGCTTTATGGTACAAAAAATGAATTAAAAAAATTAATCAGCGATTTACATTCTGCAAATAAATATATTGATGCAACAATTTAGCTTTTGCAAATTTTATTTTTCGCGATTTTTTCTTTTTTGTAACTAACCACCAAACTTGGTTTTATGAAATGTGTATTATAGTCCCTAGATTATTAATTTAAAAAACCACACTCAAAAATTTGCAAGATAATAGCGGAACGCGAAAAAAAAACTCTTTATGATACAAAAATTGTATTAAAAATCTTAGTCAGCGATTTACATTCGTAAAGAAATATATTAATGCAAAAAATTTCCTTTTTGTAATTTTTTTTCCAGATTTTTTTTTGCAATCCCTAGGCTATAAATTTTAAGAAATCTTACTTAAAAAATTGCTAAATAACGGCGGAATGCGAAAAAAGCGTAGAAAATGACTTAGAAGAGCTAATCAATCCTTTCCGCAAAATTTTTTTAGCATTTTTTTTTTTGCGAACTAACCACCAAACTTTGGACAAGATATGAGTATAATAGTCTTGGATTATAGATTAAAATTAGTGTTTCCAATTCGGTTAATCGATTAACCGATTCCTCGATTAATCGCCTCTATTTCGGTTAATGTCGAAACAAATAATTCAAAACTCCAATAATTATTCGATCCGAATAATCGGTTAAAACAGGTCGATTAACCGGTTACAATTTTAATATGGAATTTATCGCTTATTTTTTTCTCAAAACTTCATAATTTTCTTAACTTTGGCTAAAAAATTACAAGAAACATAATCACAAATACATTTTATTTGTATTTAAGAAAATTCTATTTGTATTTTAAATTTGTCCAAATACATTTCAAATTATTCACTTGGATTTAAAAATTTGTAATCGTATTTCAAAATTGTAAAATTGCATTTAAAATAATTCCATTTGTATTTGAAAATTCTCCAAAAGTATTTCAGAAATTTCCAAATGAATTTCAAAAGACTATTTATATTCCAAAATTTTCCTAATGTATTTAATAAAATTCTAATTGCATTTCAAATTTTTACAAATGTATTTCAGAAATTTCTGTTTTCATTTTAAAAGCATTTTTACAAACATGCCTGTTTCTCTTTCGTAATGAAAATTTTATAGGAATTATGAGACATGTACGAAATGAAATAGATTCCGAAAAAGTTGAAATGCAATTACAATTTTATTAAATACATTTGTAAAATTTTGGAATACAAATAGAATCTTTTTAAATTCATTTGCAAATTTCTGAAATACATTTAGAGAATTTTGAAATACAAATGGAATTATTTGAAATGCATTTTGACAATTTTGAAATACAGATTTAAAATTTTTAAATACAAATGAATAATTTTGAAATGTATTTGGACAATTTTCAAATACTAATAGAATTTTCTTAAATACAAATAAAATATTTTAAAATATATTTATAATACATATTTTAAAATATATGTGTATAATTTTGAAATACATTTTGAAGATTTTAAAATGCATTTTGGACAATTTTGAAATGAATTTTGAAACGTTTTTATGCAATTTTAAACAGTGTTTGGACAATTTTGAAAAAATTTTTAATAATTTTAAAACATTTTTGGACAATTTTGAATGATTTTTGGACAAATTTAAAACATTTTTAGAAAAATTTGAAACATTTTTGGATAATTTTGAAACATTTTAGACAATTATGAAACCTTTTTAGACAATTTTAAAATATATTTGGACAATTTTAAAATATTTTTGGACAATTTAAAAACATTTTTGGAGAATTTTAAAACATTTTTAAAGAATTATGAAATATATTTGGAATTTTCTGAAATAAAACTGAAAAAGGTGTAGAATACAAGGGAACCCGTAACCGTTTCACTGAAATTCAATTTTTATTCGCATTTGTGACATTAATAACAACGAAATAACCTAAAGTTAACACAAAATTAAAGCAGTTGACATTTGTAACTGTACACTGAGAGATTTCAATGAATTTTTACATTGATTCATTGAAGTTTCGCTGAAGTTCGTACATTGAAAATTTTTATGAAGCTTTCCATTCATTTTGTTAAGAAAACTTGATTAGTTTAGTGAAAATTTTCATTAAAACTGGAATAATAAAGATCCCTGTGCGTATGTTGGCTCAAACTTTGGATAATTTTGTTTATTGTCAATGGCCCTTCAAAACGGAAAAAAGAAATTGAACAATTGTTTATGATATTCTTTAGTCTACTAACTTTACTATTCAGAAAATTTTTTTTGCAAATTTTTGTGGAGTAAATTGATATTTTCAATTAATTAATATTTTACTCAAACTAAATTTTTTTTTTATTTCTTCAGAGGAGGAGGGAGAACTTTGGATAATATTTTTTTTAAATGCAATATTATATTTATTGTAGTATTGATTAAATTAGCATTTAAAGAAATTTTGTATCCAAAGATTTACAGATTAAAAAAAAATTTCGTAAAGAAATGGAAAATCTACCTTTAGGTTATGCTGTTTTTAACTTACTAATTTTTATAAAAATAATCTAGTTTCAGCAGTTTTTTTTTGCCATTCTTAACTAATTTTTGATAGCTTCAGCTATATTTTTAAATAAATTTTTCTATTAGTATAAGAAATATTTCAATTTAGATAATCTCAGAATCCGAAACTTTCAACCTTAAGGTACATTTGCACGCGAGAGAAAACTGCTAGAGATGGAGCAAAAACACTACAAAATAGCTAAACTCATTCAAAATAGAGCTAATTAGAGGTGATTTTTGTTTTATCTCTAGCATTTCTGTCTCGAGTAGATGTGCTTTTTAATTTGAATTTTTTTTAATTACATCGTGTTCATATGTCATGTTGATATCACTATGCGACAGTCAAAATCGGGATGGGATGAAACCAACGGGAAATGTTATATCGGTCAAAAACAAGTTATACGTGTCCCGGCGTTTCGCTGGGTCACCTCTAGGAAACGAGATATATCTTTTTTTTGACATAACTCGAGAACCACTAGTCCGAATTTGCTCAAACAATTTTAAAAAAATTAAAAATTACAATTCCTTTAATCTGTTCATATAACGTTTTTCTATATACTCAACAGTTTTGCCGGTAAAAATAAATGTTTGTTACCGCTACCATAAAAATCAATAACCTTTTGTTTATTACTTTTTTTTAATATTTTAGGCAAAAAATATTTTTTTCTTCATACATTTATTTTTACCGTCAAAACTGTTAAGTATATAGAAAAACTTTATATGAACAGATTAAAGGAATTTAATTTTTTTTAAATTGTTTGAGCAAAATCGGACTAGTGGTTCTCGAGTTATGTCAAAAAAAAGACCACCAAAGGTCAAATCGATATATCTCGATTCCTAGGGGTGACCCAGCGAAACGCCGGGACACGTATAACTTCTTTTTTACGGATATAACTTTCCCCGGTAGTTTGAACCCTTCCCGATCACTGGCCCCTACTATTTGTCTCACAGTGTATTTAAAAAAAACAGGAAGCTGTTAGTGTCTTTGTTGATAAAAATTTAAGGAAGTACATTAATTTTGCTTTAAAGGATTAATCGATTAATCGCCAATTTTCTCGAATAACCGACCCGAATAATCGGTTAATCAATTTTAGTGATTTTTCGAATAATGCAATAACCGGTTAACCGCCTATGTCGAATAATTGGAAACAGTAATTAAAATACACCGCATTGAAAAAAATTTCAAATAATGCCGGATTGTGAATAAAAGGATTTATGCCGCAGAAAATGAATTAAGAAAATCAGCGATTAAAATTTTGCAAACGATAATGCAAACTTTTTCGTTTTTGTAAAATTTTTTTGATCAATTTTTTTTTCCAAACTAACCATTAATTTTTGGTATAAGATATGGATATAATAGTTCTTGGAATACTAATTTCAATAAAACGAGACTCTTCTATCCCTGATTAACAATTCTGTGATCGTTGATGTTTGGAAGCACATAATATTGTTTTCCACAAAAAGTATAGAGAGATTTACATGGTCATTTGTTCCTAATACTGCATATTTTTTATATTTATCAAAACTACATACTTATCTGCCGGTATTATCATAAATTTATTTAAAAATATTATTTCAGAACTCTATATCTGCATTAGCGACGTAAATAACGCAGATAATTTCAAAATAAGTTTATATAGGAATAAGTTGTCATTTTTAAATAATATTCTAGAAGACAGATTGATTCAAAAAAATATTTAGCGTTTTTTTTAATCACCTGGATTTAGAATTTTTCATACAAAAAGTGGATTTACTAAATCCAAAAAAAAGCTGGATTTAATAAATCCATAATAAAAGCACAAATATATGAAAAAGCCTATTAATTTAATGACAGAAAAAAATACGAACGAAAATTAAAAGAGAAACAAAAAAATTGAAAAACTAACAAATAAAAGGTTTTTATTAATTTTTTTTTTATGAAATATGTTTAGAAAAAAAACTACACCGCACTAAATACACATTTTCGATCTTGAACATGGAGAAATAGCTCAAATAGAAATGGCAATTTTTCACTCTACAGTAAGTAATTTAATTAAATCCAATTAGTGAATATTAAATATTGCAATAGAATTTTTCAATTGTGTAAAAATATAAATTGAAGTGATAAAACTGAAAAGGCAGACTGTTTATCGCTGTTTTATATAAAATATAATTAAAAATTAAAAGTTAAAGTAAAATCCTTCATCATCGAATTCGTTATTAAAAATTAGGGTGAAAGAAGTGTCGGACAGAAAATTTTTTTAAAATAGGGAAAATCTAACCCCATCTGTTGAGCACTTTTAGAAATACTTTTTGGATTTATTAAATCCAAGTGATTAGAAAAAACGGCTATTATAAGCAAGTGAATTAGTTTTATTGTTCTCCTGAACAATTGTATTTTTGCAGATATAGAGTATTGAATCTATGGTATCGATATATTTGTATCAAAGTAGATCTAATATGATACTTTTATCAAACCACATCTAATATGATATAATACGATATAATTTTATACAACTATATATTTTCTTTTCTCGAATAAAATTGCATATATCTAATACGAAAAGTCATATAATTTTTTTCTATGATATAAAATTAAAACTGGATACAACAAGAACAATCGTTTTCTGTGACATTGTTCAAATAAATTAAACAAATTTCAAAATTATAATAAAACAAAATGTCATCCTAATACGTATGTATATTGTACAAATATGAATACATGATTCCACAAATTGAATACAATTTAATAGAGATTTTATAAAACTTTGTGTTTTTTCTCTTTGCAATATTGTTGCGTCCAAATTCATTCAATTTTTTTTATGAATGAATCAAATGTTTGTGTATCTGTTTAAATAAATTTAATAAATATATTTTTGTTGTTGCTGTTAAATAATATACAATAAAACAATTTTGTTGATATGCTTTGATGTGGCTATCATAAACTAACTTCGTATATAATACGTCATAAAATATATGATGACGATTTGGACATTCATTCAAATTTTTTATCAATGAATAAAATCTATTTTTTTTTTGCCAAACAATATTTTTTGCTAAAATTAATTTTTTGTATATTTCATTATTTATTGTATAAATTTAATTTATTATTTATGCATACAATAAAGAGAAAGTTTTTTTTTATTGTTAAACATGCAATTTCCGTTAGTTATGAAAAAAGTTGCATAAATAAATTTATTTAATTTTTAAGTGTGAAATCGAAATAAACAAAATGTAAAAAAAGAAATGTAAAAAAAACTTTATAAAAATTGATTTATAAAAAATTTGATTTAGTTTTTTAAATGTTCCGAGTTTTTTTTGTATCAATCCTGTGCTTTTATTTAACTTGTTTAAATGGTTTACAAATTGCATTCTAGTTAATAAATCTTAAAAACCATAAAGTATTGTTAGTTAGTAAGAAAATGTGCTGTATGTACTACACTGGCCTTTATTTGAAAAGTTGTTCCGAATCCCGCTACCCGGGTCTTATTTTGGGAGGTTACTGGAAAAACTAATCCAGAAAAAATTTCAGCTTAATCGAAGAATTTTTGAGCCCTTCAAATTTCGAATTTACAATATATGAGAATGACAACGTTGATAGCTTGCCGCACAAACACAGATATCATTGAAAAGGCAAATAGGTCTTTTTTTAATATTATACTTAAAACATTTTGAAAAATATATTAAAAATTTTAGCAAAAAACTAAATAAAAACGATAACTTAATATTTTATCAAGGTTGGTTACCGAAACGAATAACGGTATCAGATTTCGGTTGTTTAGGTAACGTTAAAGGTAACGGTATTTAAGACTGTTTCGGTAACGGTATACCATTATCGAAACAGCAATACCGGTACGTACCGGTATTAAAAATTATGTTAAAAACATATAAAAACAAGTAAAAACATGGCATATTTTTATTTTAAGTACTGAAAATACAGATTTTAAGCTATAAATTCAATACTGGTAGTTTTAATAAGTAAAATTATTATCTATAAATTTTTTGTAAAAAAAAACACTCAAGATTATAAAATAAAAAATAAAAAAATTTTAATTTTTATATAAAATATTAAATACCGGTAAAATACCGGTAACTACCCATAAAAATAACGGTATCGGTAACGATAACGGTATTTATAAATTTTTTAGAGGTATCGATAACGGTAACGGTATTCTATTTGAAACGGTATTTTAGCGATAACGTTATTATAACGATAACGCTAACCAACCTTGTATTTTATAAAGTAAATGTTAACGCTACCTCACCGATTTTTTTAAAGACAATAGTTAGTTCCTTAATTTGAAAAAATATAAAATGTTTTATCTAAGTAAACTTTTTCCCAATTAAAAAAAGACCAATGCTGGCCGTATGATGTATGTTCAAAAAAATTATATATTGCATTATTAAGCATTTTTAAAATATATTATTTTAAAATATGTTAGAAATAATCAAGAAAAGTTTTATACAATTGGAGGTAAAAGCAAATGAATAAATACATTTTTTTTTTTGGCTAAAATGCCATTTTCAGGATACATGTGAATGTTTTGGCTTTAAAACAATATAACTGTTTGAGATGATAAAAATAATTCTCATTCTAACTTTTAAAAAAGTCATGCCAATTTCACAAAAATATTTTTCATATTTTCTTTTAAGCACAGTAAGTCGTTTCGTTTTTATATGAAAAATCTATTCGATATCGATATAAAAAAATGCTTTTTCAATACAACGAGTTTCACGCGAAAACTGTGTAGACTTTATTTTCACGTAAATTAAATATACAAGAGTATTATTTTTCTTGTGAAAAGGTGACATTTTGTGTTCTTTTTGATTTTGTCTTTCTATTAAAATAATTTGTCTTTCTATTAAAATAATAAAATAATTTAAATTACGATTTGAGGCGTTTAAAGTCTGAGTGAAAATTTTCCACTTGAAAAACATCTTACGGTGCTTTAATAATAAAAAAACTTATTTCCAAAAAAGTAAGAAAATGTTCGAAGTTAACGAAGTTAAATATACACAGAAAAAACTAAAAACGAATTTTAACAACGAAATTGATTATATCAATTAAAATTTTAATTGATTTTGCACCTATCACTCAAATGATATTATTAACTACTAAAAATTGTATACGATTAATTGAAACAAATTTTGATTGAAGTAGTAATAATATCAATTAAAACATTAATTGAAAAAAAAATAATATGTGTTTGTTTTGTTTGTGAACTGGAAAGGTTTTTGTTCTTATACTAAAAATTTTCTATACAGTAATTTTGACTTAGCTGCACAACCAACTTTTGCAAGAATTTTTGTGCAGGTATGTCAAATTGTTTACCTGCCTTAATGTACAGGTATACCAATACAGAATGAAAACAAACAAAACAAATGAAGCTAATGATGACAACTTTGTTCTTTGCACCAGATCCTTTCGTCACAAAAAAAGTTGTGTTTTATGTGTGTTTTTTTCCTAGAATTGAAAAACAAAGCAATACACAAGAGGCAGCTAACGGTGATATTTTTTATGAAAATAATGTAAAACTGCCAAAAATATGAGGCAGTTATCTTAAATGCGCAGGTACAAAAAGTGCACTTAAAGAAGACAATTGCGTACATAATTTTGTAAAATAGAAACGAAACCAAATTTTTGTGCAGTTATAGCAAATGTGCACTTAAGAAAAAGGCAGTTAAATCAATGCATACAGTTTAAGAAAAAAAGTGGGAATTATACAATTATATTAGTTGATTCAATTAAATACCTGTTTAGAAACAATTTTTATTTTTAATATATATTTAATTAGATATTTAAGGTTATAATTTTTTCTGTGTAATCATGATACTTAAAATATGGTTTTTCTTTAGTTATTAACATGCATTGCAAAATGTGTAAAATCGGCGAAATCAGTCCACATTTATAAAAGTTATACGAACATAAAGTTTTTATGTACTCGAGATGGTCAACTTTGACACCCTGTAGTGCAGCACTCTGTTTAAACAGGGTAATAATAAAAGTCACATAAAGTTTAGTTGGTCCTCTTCACTACTACTGGTTAGACCTGTAGTTTAGAAGATCCATAGTTATTACTATTTTTTTTTTGGGTTTGGAACCACTGTGCACAAGTTTGATGATACGTTATTTTGTCTTTCATAAATTAGGCACTTGTTGATGCATTATTTTGAATCTAAGTTATAAAATCGGTAGTTTTGGACGCAGAAGTATAGAATTTCGTACAGACATAGTTTAATCACATGAACCATAATCAATGAATAACTCGATTTTGGTTTTTTTGATGACACTGTTACGTTTTTTAAAAATGTTGGTTTATTTCTTTAAATAAACCAGTTTCTTTTCTATTGCAATCAAAATAATACAAACACTCTTTTGTTTGATATTGAACTTACACACACAAGTTTACCAACGATTTTAATAAAACGATTTATTAAAGCCCAACTAAATTCCACAATCGCTAATACGCAACTAACTCTACTCGTCAGGCGGCACCCTTTTTGTATTTTTATTTCCGTGTTTGTAGAACGTGGTATGTACAAAATACCAGTGGTACTAAAACCATTAAACATTATACTTAAATATAGTACTACCAGATTTAGTAAATCCTGTTTCTCGGATATTTTTCTTCTAAACTTCCAAAATTTTCTGTACTAGACTAATTCAATTTCGTAACAATATGTTATTTTGCATTTAAGGTGGATATTTGTTATTTTAATTAGCAATAATTCATTTTATTTAAAGCCTAATTAATACTGAACCCAAAAAGAAGTTTCCGTTTTTTTTTATTTTTCGATTTAAAATTTGTATGGGATTTGAGAAACGAAAAGAAAATAAATTTGAAAACAACTACTTTTGGGTTCAGTATGAATGAGATATAAGTGTTATTTCCATTCAAATTGGAATAGGCAAAAAGGGCCTTGGTGTTTAAAGTTTCGAGGCGCCATGTTATTTAGTATTTTTTTATTTTGAGCCATCAGTAGCAAACCATCTCAGTGAATTTGTAAAGGCGAAAAAGAAATGCACCAGTTCAAACATCTACTATCCCGATGGCCAAAATCAATAAATTAAAGTTCGAATTACTTCGTCACGCACGTTATTGGCTAGATTTAGCTCCCTCGGAATATTAAAGAAAAGAAAAAATGGCTCGGCCGTAAAAGATTTGCCAACAATGAAGAGGTGGAGTCTGCGTTTGATTGCTATTTTGAGGAGCTAGACAGTTCTTAATATAAAAAGGGTATCGAAACTATTTGCCTGAAAGAAGACTGGCAAGACGAGTCACCATAATAAACAACGTAAATAATTTGTAATTTTTTTTACACTAGTTTATTTCGAAAATATTTTTCAAATTCATTATCAAAATTTCAAAAAAAATCGCTGTTGGCCTTTATTACTTATTGTTAGTTGTTTGGTGAGATTCCATATTCAAAAAGGAATTTATTGCATTTAACATTTTGCTCTGAGTATGTTTGTATATAGTATTATCATCTCCTTATACACAACAGAAATTATTAATTTATAGCTAAAGGCTGTACAATTTTTCAATGTAATTGTAAATTCGTACATAATTTATGTATGTATATGAATACATATTTTCATAAATACATAGGTACTCAAAATTTAATATCTATAACACTGCTCTACAAAAAAAAAGGTGAATGTTAGTGCAGTGGTTTTAGTATAACTAGGGGGTGCTGATTTCGAATCTGCAACCAGTTTGTCCAAATTGGCTCTAAGTTTCGCGCAATACGCGATTTAAGTTTTTAAAATTTTTCGGCCGATTTTGTCAATAAAAAATTTATAATTTAGTAAACATAGCTTCGGAAAGAAAAAGCTTTACACAGTTTAAGCTTAATTCCGTGCCCTATTTATAAAACTTAAGTGTGTATCAATATCTCAATAACTTTTCTAAATATAGTCGCGGAAAATCAAAATTTCAAAAAATTTTAAGGTTTTTTTTTAAAACAAAATTAAGTATAAGACGAAGTCCGATTTTAAATATCAAAGCCAATTTGGAAAGAAAAAGATCCAAAATTTATATGTCTAACTGCTTTAACAAATTATGTGCAGTTTTAGAGCCTTTTGTAATTAAACTTAGACTTAAAATTAATAAAAAAATATTTTACTATATTAAAAATCTACTGCACTATTACAGAATTTTTTTTTTATAAAAACATCAGGGGTCTAATCGCCGCTTTCGATATCGAGTATTCTATATCGATTTTTTTTAATTTGGGATGATGGCGTTCGATAGCGAGAGTATGATCGAACAAAACTATCACTTTTTCATTCGATACATAATTAATGATCGAAATCATATCTTTTTCCATTGTTTCGGAACAAAAAGCATATGAACATTGTTTTAAAGTATTTTCTATAAATTATAGGGTTTATATGAATAGATTTCAGGTGAAAGTTGTAAAAAAGAAAAAGTTGTGAAAATATAAAAATGTACTCGAACCAAAAAATTTTAAAAATAGTAAACAGACAAAAAAATTACGATAACCGGGAAAAATCGCACGCGGATTGCAACCTTTAGATTATTTACTTTATAAAATTAGTTCAGCCTTAAATTCTTCACTAGTTTTTTAATTTTTTTTTTGTACTCTAACTAATTTTTTGGTGAAACTAGTAAAAATTAATCAAAAAAATCAATGTAATATATTTTTCCTTCAGATAAATTATTACAATTTTAGGTCTAAAATACTTTATTTCTGCAATTAACAATTTAATTTTGAAATTATATTGCATATTCTGCACATACAAGTTGTGTTTTGGCTTTATTTAACAAATTCATATACAAAATGTGGTTGTTTACAAGTTTTTGTTTTCAACTGTGTACGTTCAGTGAAGTAAATTAGCTTAAAATTTCGATACGATAGCGATCGAATGCCGTGATTCGGCTATACGATAGGTAACGAATTTTTGTTCGATACGTTAGCTCGTTCGATATCGAAAGCAGCGATTAGACCCCAGATTTCATTCACTATTGATTTTTTTCCGATATTATTGCGATTTTTAAAATTTATATTTAAATCACAATATTTTCGTACACATTCAAAATGAGTTCGTCGAGAAATAATTGTAAAAGGAGTCCATTATTTAAATATAAACTTTGAAAATCGCAACAATTTTGCAAAAGAACCAATAGTGAATGAAATTTGATGTTTTTGGAAAAAAAAATTCTGTAATTGTTCAGTAGATTTTTAGTACAGTAAAATTTTTTTTTGATCATTTTAAGTCTAAATTTAATTACAAAAGGCTCTAAAACTGCACATAATTTGTTAAAGCTATTTGACATATATATAAATTTTGAACCTTTTCCTTTCCAAATTGGCTTTGACATTTAAAATTGGACTTCGTCTTATACTCCAATTTTTTTTTTTTAAAAAAAAACCTTAAAAAATTTTGAAATTTTGATTTTAGAAAAGTTATTGAGATATTGATACACACTTAAGTATGAGAAATAGGGCACAGCATTAAGCTTAAACTGTGTAAAGCGTTTTCTTTCCGAAGCTATAGTTTCTAAATTATAAATTTTTTATTGAAAAAATTGGCTGAAAAATTAAAAAAATTTAAATCGCGAATTGTGCAAAACATAGAATCAATTTGAAGAAACTGGTTCCAGATTCGAAATCAGGACCCACTAATTATCCTAAAACCACTGCAAAGTTGTGCAACTTATAAATATTGTCATATTTTGTAGAGCTGTGTAATTTATTAAATTTTTGTTGGAAAAATATGGGGAAAAATTAAACAAAAATTCCAAATAGCATTTACAATAATCACAATAATTATACCAAATATTAAAATATATTTTAATTTCAATATAAACAATACAGTTACATTAAAATTACACAAAATATACGGTATTTTAATAAAAAGTATTTGTGCATTTTAGTTATTTGTAAAATTCTGTATATTTACCATCCCTTATGGTATAAAAAGTTATTCGAAAAATTCACCCCACTTATTTAATTCCATTAAGACAAAGATATAAATTATCCATATTTTATAACACGTGTTTGTAATTATATATGCTGTTTACATTTTCAGAAATATATTTTTCTAAAATCTAAATTCATTGTAAAACAAATTGGGTATTCACAATATGATAGAATAAGTTGAATTTTTGAAATTCAACACAGTTTTTATTTTAAATATATAAATCTATTATGTAAAACCTTATAAATCTGCTAAAAATATTTTTTGAATATAGCATATATTTTAAAATTTGTCAAAAAATACAAAAAAAAAAAACAGTTCCATTTTGTACACTGATTTCTTATTTAAAAAATAATCTTAAAACATGCTACATTTATTTCTAAAAATAACTCCTAATAATTTGTTGTACAGTAGAGCGTACCACCTTACAGGCAAAAAAAAAGTGCGCCGTACACCCTCCATTATGAAATATTTTTTTTGCAAGGTGGTTTCAAAACAAAATTTTTTTTTGCCGAACGTAGGGGTCGCCATTTTACATTTTTCGTTATATCTTTGGCATTTACAGTCGGATCTTAAAGTATGATACATCGATGTTTTTCTCTCGAGGAGACCAGTGTTTTGCTGTAACGGCCATTGACATCAAGTACCCCGTTCTAGAAGTTACCCACCAGACCTCAGTTGCTACCACCCTAATGTCAGAAAATTAAAGCTAGCAAAAAATTATTAAACTTTTGCTTAGGAAGTTTTTCGATAAACCCAGTAGAAATTTTTTATACATATATTGGTTGCTAAACGTAGGAGTCGCCTTTTTCATTTTTTTTTCATTGGATTTTTCCTTTATAGCAAAACACTGGTCTCCTCGAGGCAAATAATCGATATATCACACTTTAAAATCTGATTTTAAATGCCGAAGCTATAACGAAAAATTGAAAAATTCGGCAAAAAAATTTTTTTTTTTTAAATTGCCTTGCAAAAATACTTCATATTGGGGGTGTAGGGCGAACTTTTTTTTGAGGTACGGTCTATTGTACAGTATATACCTATTTCACTTATAGTAAAATATTGAGAAAGCTAATGCTACAAACTAATCTCATTAGTTTACGATTAATATTTCTTTAAGTTCCTGTGACTAACCTTAATATTTCAAAATTAATGTTAAGATATTATTTAAATATTCTACATTTACATAAATATGCCCTAGGTTTACGGAATGTTATTATTATTTTTAAATTTTCTTAAATTTCTTGTTTATCTTTGTCTTCTACAAACTGGGTAGGTGGATTTAAATTGTCATTAAGATTTATTTCATTGCCATTAACCACCATCATTTTTGAAATATTTGTGTATACAGAAAAACCTACCACCATCCGTGGTATCAGCAAATGCCAACCACCACTCCACGGAAATTGTAATCACCTGACTTTTGTATTACACAAGAACATCTTAAATTTGGGTGGCTTAGCAATAAAATACAAAATATTTTACTTGAATTCCTAAGGGAATTAACTAAATTTGATAAGGATTTACATATTAAACAGAATTAAAATAGTAAAAGCATGAAATTGTTTTTGTAGTTTAAAAAAGTTTTTAGGATATTAATAATAAGGATTTTAATTTACAGTTCTATGTTATTTTAATTATTTTCAGTCACTTTAATATGTCATAGAAATAACCCAAAAGGATATAGCATTATTAGTCATATGATGAGTTTTTTCAGAAAAATTGTCACTGTTTTAACACAGATAAAAATATAACCAAATTTTAAGTGACAAAAATAAATGTTAAAATTTAATTTCTATTTCAACAACATTTTTAATTGGATCAATTAAATATTTTGTTGATATGACAAGTTTCCAAGTTTTTTTTTTTTTTAAATTAAACTTGTTTGTTAAAAATCAACAAACTTATTTGTTGAAACTCAATATAATGAATCATCAATTCGAGCCAGTGAACTAGTTGGTTCAAATAGTTCTTTTTTGTTTTGTGATTAAAAATACAAAAATTGTTTTTGGTAAGATTTTTGTTCCCTTTATGAACTTTGACTGATTTTTCTTAATTTCGAACAAAAATGTTATTATTTATAAAAAACCATTTCAATATCAAACAGTTTATTGGATTGTTGCAAGATCGAACAATGATGATCAGTTCATATCATTAATATAGTGAAGGTTCAATTGAAGTAGTTCGTTCATGAACGACACAACTTTATTATTATACACACGCGTAAATTAAATAAAAATAATTTTCTTGGTCAAAAATTAGAGTGGTTTATTTGTTTTCAATGGCGAACCAAAGACAAGTTCCCAAACAAATTATGGAACCTATTCAAAGTAATCGATTTTGGACTCGTACAAAAATTGCAACATAAGTACGCGTGACCGGGCAAGATGTTTCCAGAGTGGTCAAAAAGTTCAATAAGTACCTAAAAATTGAAATAAATTCTGAAATATATGTATAAAGCAAAAGGACCCAGAAAAAAACCGAAGCCAAAAAGGTGGAGACTCTATTGAGGGCGATTCCAAATATTTCTGGCCGCGAAGTGGCACGGTGCTTGCAATTTTCGGAAACCTTTGTGCGCCGAATAAAAGCTAAAGTTGGACTTAATACATCTAAAGTTCCGGACAGAAAGCTAAGAAGAATGTTGATACCAAAAAAAACATAACTCTATGTTACATATTCCAGTGCACTTTTATTAAATAAAAAATCTGACTGTAAAACAAATATGTGTTTTATTCAAGGCGTGTTTTTTAATTAAAAAATAAATTAAAATCAACAAATTCGATTTTTTTGCTTTGAATTTCAACAAACTGGTGTTTTGATATGGCAGCATCGTTTGTTAAAATTTTCTTTGAATTTCAGCAAATGTGTTTGTTGGCTATTTAATTGAAATAAATTCAACAATCAAGTAACAAACATGGTGTTTGTATTTACAAACTCAATTGTAGGCGCAATTTCAATTAAAAGTTTAATTGTATTTACAAAAAGTTTAATTGTATTTACAAACTATTTTTATCTGTGTAACCAAGCCTATTGAGATTTGAACACTCACTACTAAATTGTTCTCCAAATTAAAGAAAGCTCATATTTGACTTATTAAAATTTTCACCGCATTTGCGAACTTATTTTACATTTTTTATTTTTGTTATTTGTTTTGGTATTAATTTGTTGTTTTTAAATTCCTTTTATTTATTTGAAATGTTTTTAATTTGATTAAGTTAGGTACGATGAGTGAAAATTAACCAAATTAATAGAAATGGAACTTTACGAAAATTGACTTAAACCACGTATGAGTATTAGCATGGTATCGCTCCTTCCCTTAATTCAACTGCGTGGAATATAGTAGTTGGGTCTTAAGTCTTGGTTTGGGTGTTACGGTTGTGTTGTTAGTTATGTGGAATGAAAATATTTTATAAAAAAATTTCAGCTGGGTGGGTAATAAGTAAGGTCTTATAATTTCCCATTATACTATTTGAAATTTTTAAGATTGGTTACATTAGTGAACACTTAGGTAACTTTACATGTTTTTATAATCATTAAATCTACAATGAAACGGAACCAAGTAGTATTTACATATATTTACCTAATTTTACATTTAGAAAATTTCTGTTATAAAAATATGTTTATTAAACACTTCGGTGGCTTTCCATGTTTCTTGTACACGCAGAAAAAAAGCAGGGGAAACATTATCTAAGTGCTATGTATTTATACAACTACATAAGTTCCAAGTAAGTTGTAAAATTTTCTAGTAAAATATAAGTATTTTTTGCGATATTTCTCATTACACATGTATGTATATATTTTGCAAGGTTTGAATATATTTTACAAAAAAATGTGCAGAGTTTACTAGAACTTTGTAAAACTAACTTGAAAATTATGTAGTTGTATAATTACATAGCTCTTAGGTAATATTCCCCCAGTTTTTTTCTGTGTACCCACAAAAAATCGTTGACAAATATTTGCGAGCATTTCAGCTAATAAAGTTTTTTGTTGCAAAAATAATGAGAAACCTAATAATATTTTGCCAAGTTTTTAGTCTATTATACTTAAATTTTGAATAACTTACGTGAAAAAATTGTATTAGTGAATACTATTGTGCTATTGACTATATTTATTTTACATTAACAACAAATATTAGGGGTTTTCATATAAACTCGTAAATTCCTTGTAAACCTTGTATAAATACAAACCAAATTTTTTATGTGTGGATTTTGACTCATAAACATACCAGGTGTACACCGTTTAAGAGTAGAATACGAATTTATATGAATATCCCTATTGTGTTTTATTTATATCAAACTTTTTAATTCTTTTCGAAAATAAATTTCATTTCAAATATTAAGGTACGCTAACAGATATAAATATAAAACAAAATTGCTAATGAAGTATAACTTACCATAGGTTGTTGAGGTTGATCCTTCATTGTTTGAATTTGAGCGGTTATTTGATGTTGCTGTAGCTGATGATGATGCTGTTGTTGATGGTGTTGCTGCTGCTGCTGATGTTGTTGATGATGCAGAGATTGCTGTTGTTGTGATTGGTTATGGCCACCAATTTGATGATGTTGTTGCTGCTGTTGTTGTTGCAATTGTTGTTGGGGTAACTGTTGTTGTTGTTGCGTATGTAATGAAGATAAATGATGTTGTTGCTGCTGTTGTTGCGTATTTTGATTTGACGTTTGTGTATGATGTTGTTGTTGTTGCTGTTGCAATTGTTGGTTATTTGGTATTTGCTGTTGTTGCTGTAAATGTTGTTGCTGCTGATTCGTTTGTTGTTGCTGTTGTTGGTGATGCAACGTATTTAATTGTTGTTGCTGTTGAGCCGGATTTACCAACAAATTACTAGTTATCACCACCGGATTATTATTATTGGTATTTGGTGATGGATGTGGCACTACTATATTACCAGCTACTGTTGTTGCAGCTACTGGACTAATTGCTGAATTGGCAACCTGACGTGGGGATTGTGCTGTAGCTGTTGCTGTGGCAGCATTTAATTTTGCAGCTTTAGCAGATGGTTTACGACCACGACCCGTCTAAAATGAATAGAAAATACAATACAAATTCATTAGAATTTTATGTATACAAATATTTACGTTTGTTAAATGTGGTTTGTTTTGATTTCATAAATTAAATCAAAATATTTTTACAAAACATATTAGTATGGTCATTTACATTGAGTTTATTGTAGCCATAAAATAATTTACTAAATAATTTATCTTCATTATTGTTATGAAATTTTTTTAATTCTTTTATAAAATGCTATTTAGGATAAAATTGTTTATTATTAAATAAAAGTAAAGTCAGTATTTACAATTTGTTGTTATTAAATTAAAAATGAAAATACAATTTTGGTTGAAATTGTTTTAACATTAGTTTTTATTTGTTTTAAATTGATCGTTTCTTTTTTAATTAAGTTAATAATAATGAAATTTATTAGTGTTAACAATGGTTAATTTTGTTGAATAAAAATATTAAACTTTGCTTGTTAAAAATCCAAAATCAAAATCACAAGGAATTGGTTTTTTTTTATAGAAAAATTCTTAATTTATTTAAAAAAATTGTAAAACCTTTTGTATTAAAATTGTTTGAATTCACATAAACTTGTTAGTCGGAATACCCGTTTTATAACAAATTATGGGCTCATGTTGAGCGTCACTATAAAATTAAACATAATAAGTTTTTTATCAACTTCATTTTATTGTGGTCTTGTTTTTTTGGGATCAAAATATATTTTAAATTAAAACAAATTTGTTTTCAATAATGTTATGACAAAATTTTTTAAATTAGCAAAAATGTATTTTTGTGGTGGAAAATTTACTTGAAAACGAAGGCCCCTTAAAATTAGTTTTTCAGTATCTAATGTTACAGCAAAATTGTTCATATTTGAGAAGATTAATTCTGAACCTTTCGATTTCGAAAACACACTAAGGCCCTACGTTGAGCGCCATTATAATCAATATTAATAAACTTTTTAGACATCAATGAAAAAATGTTAAAATCTGATGCAAATTCCACGTCAAATATTTGTAGATTGCAAATTAAACTGATTCGAATTTATTCAAATGCTCAGTAAATACAATCGAAACACCTAATGTAAAGTTTTATGGCTAGTAACTCAGTTTATTGAATTTCAAAATATGTTTATTTCTTATTAAAATAATAAAAGGAACAAACCATATTTACAAATTAAAACACATAAATCAAGTTTAAAGAATATTATGCATACAAAATAAAAAAGCCATAAATTTTAATTTTTTTTCTTATTTTTTTTTTTTTTGCAATTTTATTAATAATGCATACACTTCGTATTATACTAACAAAATAAAACCATTCGCAAGATGTAGAAAAGCAAAAGAAAAAAAAATCAAGCCAATTAAAATAAATTTTTACAACACTAAAAAATATAAAAAAGCTAAACTGGGATATAAGGATTTACTTGAAGAAGCGAAGGGAGGAGATAAAACAAAGGGTGGTGGTATGAGAGGGAGCAAGGGGAGTTTATAGTCTGCTCTGCAAAACTTTAGACGTAGATATATGTGTGTTTGTCCCTGCATAGTGGAGTCGTCGTACATATTTAAATGTGCAGACTTTTCTCTAGTTACTAAAATGCAGCACAACTAACAACATCAGCAGCTGTTGCAAGTTGTTGTTGCTGGTTTTTTTTATTTGTTTTTATTTCTGTTGTTGTTATCTTAAAAATACATAAGAAGAGCTATAAATTAGCATCATAAATTTAAATTTTTGCACTATGTTTGACTAATGAATATTAGTATGTATATGTGTACTTTTGTACGAAAAATAAGTTGAAATTAAATAGAAAATTGGCAAAAAAAGCAACAAATTAGACAAGTAAAATAATATGAATTTATTTTAAGAAAATTTTTGGTTTTATCATTGAAAATATTTGATGGTTAAAGCTGGAAATTTATTAAGAAAAATAAAACTTTTTTAAAGTTTTAGTACAAAACTTCTAAATCTTTTAAAAGAGGATCCACAATTTTAAGTTGATGTCTGTTAAGGCTAGTTTACATTATAAGATTTTCAGAAAGTTTTTGCAAACTTTCTTATTTGATTTGTATGTGCCCTAAAACAATATCATACCGAAAATAGTATAATGTAAACCAGCCTTTAGTGTTGCTTTCGGAGCTTTGAAGGCGGCCCATCCACAGTTTTGGTGAGAGAAATGTGTTTACTCTAGATATTTTCAAGGCCTTCGATCGCATGTGGCATTGTGTCGGCAGTGTCTTTGTTTGTTTTATTTCGAGCTAATTCAGAGCTCACACTAAACGATAAGTTTCAGCTGAATTTAGGGGTACCGCAGAGTTCTGTTCTTGCTGCCTCTCAATTTCTTATCTTTTTTAATGACCTTTTTCGTCAACTTTAAACCCCATCTACTCTTTCTCAGATGATAGCAACATTTGCCATTCGTTTTCCTTCGACCATAGGCCAAACCTTGAGGATGTTGGGGATCAGATTATTATATGACACACTCAATCGGGGCCTTGCGACAATCGCGGAATGGGGTGGTCCAAATATGGTAAACTTTAATGCACGAAAGACATATAGGGCTGTAAAAATTCATTTGATATCCGCTGAAATAAGCACGTTTTTCAAGTGTCGAAAAGAGCATTCAAGTGCCTCTCTTTTCTACATCGGTGCAATAAGTACTTCACTCCATATGATTTACTCACTACTTATACCACCTATATCCGGCCAAAGATAAAATAAAACTCCCATATATGGGCAGGAGTTTCGAAGTCTACTTTAGAGCAACTGGAACTTGTGGAAAGGTGGGAATTGGCGCTTATCACTGAGAGCAGGGTAACTAGCTATATTGACTCATTAAGGCATTGACGCATTGTGGTTAGGCGATACTGTTCTATCGATAATACAATGGGAAGTGTTCTGTTGAAATAAGTGAATTTATCGCCAGAGTCCGGACTTTCATTTGTAATATAAGCTGTATTTTCGACTTAACTATATTCGTTGACTCAGAAAAAACCTTATACTGGGTTTATCGAAAAATTTCCTTAGCAAAAGTTTAATGATTTTTTGCGAGCTTTAATTTTCTGACATTAGGGTAGTATATTTGGGTTGTAGCAACTGATATCTACTAGAACGGGATACTTGAGGTCAATGGCCCTTAGAGCAAAACACTGGTCTCCTCGAGTGAAAAACATCGATGTATTATACTTTAAGATCCGACTGTAAATGCCAAAGATATAACGAAAAATGTAAAATGGCGACCCCTACGTTCGGAAAAAAATTTTTTTTTGAAACCTCCTTGCAAAAATACTTCATATTGGAGGGTGTACGGCGCACTTTTTTTTGCCTGTAAGGTGGTACGCTCTAATGCATATTTATATTTATCTTCTTCAATAAAATATTTTATACAATTTACTACACACATTTGCACAGACAATAATACTTCATACCAGGGATGATAAAGTTAGTACTATAGTACTTTTTATGGTACTATTAGTGCTATGTTACTCCTATGACTCATTTAGTACTATTAACAAATTTTTATGTTTTATTTTCTTTTAATTTTCATACCAAATATTGTATTTAAAATGAACAATAATACGTAATTCAATGAAACAAATTATTACAATATGTACACAAAAATATTAAAAATAAGGCGAATTAAAATTTTTCGAAAATTTAGTATTTTTGATTAAAAAAGATCTTTAGTAATCGTAAATTTGAATTGTAGTGATAACCAAGAAGTTGCGTTCATCGAGGGTTATGTTAATTGAGGTGGTACTTAATTTAATTGTTGAATAAATCAAATAAGCTGAATTGATTAAATCCCTTTAAAATAGTTTTAACCTTCCAACGAAATTGAATACGACTTTCAGGGACTTAATTCAAACAAAAATCTGAATCAAACATCATTATATTCCATACCAAATAATTCTATAAAAACGCATTTAAGAAGTTCAAATATCGATTTTTCCGATAGTGGAAGGGATCGTATTTCCGGGCTTATGCTATCTATTACGTCTAATATTCTAGTTTTCGCCAATAAAGCCAAAACGATTATCTTGATTTTTTCGGGTTTTTAATTTTTTTTTAAAAAACCGTGAAAAAAACAAAATATTTGTAATTTTCGTATTTT
The DNA here is from genome assembly GCA_949987735.1 of Leucophora obtusa. Classification (NCBI taxonomy): domain Eukaryota; kingdom Metazoa; phylum Arthropoda; class Insecta; order Diptera; family Anthomyiidae; genus Leucophora; species Leucophora obtusa. Next base: position 119,015,365 of record OX465296.1, read on the forward strand.
TCCGAGTACAAAACGCTGTAAAAAAGAGCCGGGAGGAACTAAGCTAAAGTTGAGCCTTTGCCCGGAATGATCACTACCTCACTAAGAAATAAAATTAAATAGGTCCGGTGAAAGAAATTAAATAAAATTGGTTTGATTGAGTTATACCGTTAAATACCAATACATTCAATACCAAATAGGACCTCTTCATGATTACTAACCCTTTAAAAAAACGTGTAAGTCCACACAATGTAATCGATTTCGTGTACTTCACATTGTGCGTACTTACGATATGTGATATTTGTGTATAACAATTGTATATGAAACTAAAAATATTTGAATTTTTTCAAAAATTTTGTCTAAATTACACGCCAGGACAAAAAATACAAAATTAGAACAAAAAAATTTTTTTTCGCGAAATGAATTTTATTTTTATTCGAGAAACCGCCAATTTGATAAACACAAATTGTATATTATTGAAAAGCATGTTGAAAACCCAAATACGAAAAACTAATAAATTGAAGAAAATTCTTACGCAATTTTTTGGTTATATCTTTTCCTTGTGGAAATGTAAACTCCGTTACCACAAAAAAAAAATTTAATTGTGCAAAAAAAGTTATTGCGACAACTTGTAAAAGAGATTTTTTGCAATTAGGTTTATAATGACTAAAGTTACTGATTCCATTAAGAAAAAAACCGAAATATTAACACTTTTTGCTTCTCACAAATTTGACCCAAAAACTTATCACATTTTTTGATTTCTACCATATGTAACATATTTTTTTTTTTGACTACAAAATAACTCAAGAACAAAATATCAGCTTTTTCTGTCATCGTTAACCCATATTGGCAGGAGGTCAAAAAATTCTTATAATTTAAATTTAAAGTTTTAAACGAAAATTTCATGAAATCAATTGACTTTTTTAAATCGGTTAAGATCTTCTATTAGAGTTTTAGCCCCAAAGTTTCAGATTTTCGCCAAAAATGGCCAAAATAAAAAAGAAATTAAAAAAATTATCCTTATGAAATTAATTATTGCCAAATTTTTTTGTGTATTAGTCATTTAGAACTCTCCAGAAAAAATATAAAATTTCTAGGATAACGATAATCCGTTTTTTGATGAAATCAAAATAAGAAAATGTTTCCTTCTTTATTTATTTTTTAAAAAATTAAAATGTGCATTTAAAAGCATAAAAAATGTTTATCAACACCAAATATGTATTTGAAGTCCAAATATGAAATACATGAATTTTTACCAAAATATGGAAAAATATGCAACTACAGATCGAGCTCATTTTGTCCTATATTTGATGATTGGCATAAAAATTTAGTCCATATCATTTCTGGACTATCGATAAAAACAGAAATTCCTTGCCCTAGTTATCATTAAGTAATAATGATGGCAAGTTTTTTTGGCATTTGCCATTAACTGCCATTTTTGTAATTTTTTCGATTATTTTCTAAAAATGCCATTTTTACGGATCCTCGCATTTTGACGATTTTTTGACTTTTCATTAAAAAATTGCTTTAAAATCCAATATGTTGGTAAAAACGAAATTCTGGGCTTTTTTTCTTTGATTATTATTTCTTATAAATATTATAAAAAAACATTTAAATCAACCAGTATTTTTTTAAAGGATTGGAATTAGCATGTACATTTTTTTTATCCAATTTTGCTGGTTTTTTGTGCCATTCTGCCATTTAAAATTTTTTCCACCATTTTAAACTTGCCCTGGTAATAATTCTAGTTGTTGTGCTAAAATGTTCTGGTTCTTTAACCCTTTAGCTCCACCGTTGGGAGTGGCAACATTGATTTTTATGAATTTTTGATATATTCTGGTGTATTCTAGAATCAGGGTTGAATCATGGTATGAGACAAAAAAAAAGTACAAAATGGGACAGAAAAAAGTCAATATTTTTATTTAGAAATACTTTTAAAACGTTCGGTAGTTACACTACTTCCACGCCTTTAAAAACATAATTTATATATTCTTGAATCTGATTTAATTTTGAACAAAACGATTCGCACAACTCATTTTATTGATTGAATTATTTCCTACTTTATTCAATCAATATCTTATTCAAAGAATCAATCTGATTTTCGTTGATTCTTTTCATAGAATCAAGCGAATTGATTCAATTTTAACAAAAACCAGTTTCCTTGATTTATAGGTCGCGAATAAAATCATTAAACAAATAATTCAATCGAATCAAAACTGAATCAATTGAAATTTGGATAAATCACATCCTGACTTTCAATAAATAAATATTCAATACCAATATAAAATCATTCCTTTAAAGTGATAATGAATTATTCAGTGATTCATAAAATGAATAAATTTTGATGGACCTTTATTCAAAAAAGAATTATCTTTTTGAATCTCCGACTACATCAAATTTTGGTTTCAAATATCTCTGCTAAGTATTGCTATAAAATGACAAAATTACATGGTTGGCAACTGAAACGAATAAGGGACGGGTTTTAAGTTAACATTAAACCTTTTATGCCAGAGTTTCTACATATTTAGGAACATTTGTGTACCCAGTATAGAAACGGTAGTTACATATCATTATTATTTGGACTACCAGTAATGACAACAACTTACTTTCTGGATTATTTTAAACGATATAATAATGAGCTACTAATAACTAGTTACTTTTTCCACAAGTTCAAAATAAAAAATAATGCATTGCCAATAATGACTTATTTGCATCATTATTTCAAACAAAGTAATATTCTAGAATGTTTTATAAATTTTTTTGAAATCTATTTTTAGACTCAATATTTTTTCAACAGTGGTAAGGATATATGTAACCACATATTTTTTTATTTTTTGTATGTTGGCGAGTAAGCTGACTTGTGCGCGGCAGGTCAATTATGTTTTTATCTATCAAATATAATATGTCGAGATAGCTCAGATGGTAGAGCTATAGACTGACAATCTGGATTCCCAGGTTCAATTCCCGCACCAGAAAATTTTATAAAAAAGATTTTTACAATAAAAAAATATTTTTTTTATAGAATTTATTTTTTTCAAAATCTATTTTTAGAAGCATTATTTTTGTCAAAACTGGTAAGCACATAGGTAACGACATATTTTTTGATTTTTCGTATGCTGGTGTGTAACTCATTATTTTTCCCGACATCGCCATATAAAGGTAATAAGAAATGTAATAATAAAAGTAACTAGTTACCATTACCAAGTATGTAGTTACATAACCACATATTTGGTAATGATTTTTTACGCTGGGTATTTATAAACACTAATTCCCAGAGTATTCAAATCGACCCTAGACATTAAACTCGATCATAAAAGGGTTAATACGAAGCTCGATATTAAAAATTGTAAATGGTTTAATTATGTATTGTATTTATATATTAGGCGTGTTCGTTTACTTCCTGCAAGTTACTACTTTTACTACAGCTGGAAAAATTCAATACAAAAAGTAAACAAAACTTTCCAATTGTAGTAAAAGTAGTAAGAAATTCGAGTAAACGAACACACTGATTAATACTCGTACGTTACGAAATGGTTTTTTCTCTACTTATAATAATTACATTTTTGTTTGCAAAAGGGCAGAAATATCTTGAAATTTTTTCTGTTTCAAAGAATCGGTTGTAAAACAACTTTGTTGTCCTCCATAAACCACTATCTACTGTCAGTTCTTTTACCAAAGAATTGTAATTGTCCAAAAATCAGACGAGTTTATAGCTTCAATTTAAAATTATTCTTTGTAATTTGCTTGTAAAAATTGTATCATCTTTCTTTGATTTGAAATTAATTTAAACAGAAAGTGATATTAATTTATGATCTTGAGTCAAACTAAAATAACATTCATTTAGTTAATAAATAAAAATATTTTAAACTTTGAAAAAATATACTGTAATTTTTAATAAAAATTAAAATACTGAAAATAACTACCAAATGCAGTACAAATAACTAACATTGTCATAAAACTAAATGAATACTACTTGCAGTTATTTTTTCGACAATAAAATAATATATTTGAATAAAAAATATTAAAAAAGAATTGATTTTCTTTCGATTACAAAAAAAAAAAAAACGTGTTACTACTTCATCCAACTTAAAATTTGAAGCAAAATTTCAAACAGTTCCCCAGTTATTACATTTTTATGTATTGGAGATACAACAAAATTTTCTAATTTTGACTACCAACCTAACTCCATGATTCGTAAATGCCCAGCAAAATCTTTCATTGCCAAATAACTGGTTATATAATAGAAGTTCATAGCTCCGCACAACTTATTTTTTTGGCGTCTAAACTCATTATTTTTGTTTGGCGTGGTCGCAAAACCTTGGTAATGGGTTGGAACTTTTTCTCGCATTGCCTGGCAACGGGTATCCCTTTACCCTTGGTTTTACTTAGAAACCTAAAGTAATACGTTACTAATATTATGATACATCAATACTTTTGTGGGAGGTATGAAATAATGAGTTATCGATATAAAGATATATCACTACTTATTTGGAGGCTTTAAAATATTATATTACTGATGTATAACACAACATAACTTATTAATAATGGTAAAAATAATAAGTTATTGGTATTGCATTATATAACTACTTTTTATGCGAAGGTACGATTTTCTAAAAACTTATAATCTAATAAGGGTAGAGGGGGGATCTTTCGCCACTTTATTTTTCAAAGTACTGTCATTTCTTAACCCCTGATTATTTTTCAAAAATTACTTTCAAATTAAAGATCTACATATTTTGGCTTTAATTTCTATGATTTTTATTCCAATTATCTGCATATTTTCTATTACTTTTTTAATGATTTTCAAAGTAACCCAAATCGGCGTAACTGCCTCAAACTTGGGGGATATTCGCCAAAAGAGCTAGATACAATTTCAACAAAAAAATTTGTTAATATGGCAAAGTCAATATTTTAATGACTGAAATAAATAATTTAGAATAAGTTCTTAAGATATGTGAATCTTTCTAATCAATTAATCTCCACTATATTGAAAAAAAAAAAAAAATAATTTAAAACTATAATATAATGATTTTTCAAAATTACAAAAACCTTAAATATTAATATAAATTTAAGAATGAACACAAGGTTTATGATTTTTTGATTTTTTTTGCAAATATCAAATTTTACATGCCCTAGCCAAAAAGGCCATAAAAAACATTAAGAAACGCAATCTTACTTTTTACTTTTTCGCTGCTGTCAAAAAAGTTCCCGCACCAAAAGGGTTGAAATTTGGTCTATGTGGTTTTAGTTTAATTAATATTTTAATATTTCTCCGAAGTTTGAAACAAATGGGATTCAAACGATGCTTATTAAAAGCTATTTACGGTAAAAATTATGAAAACTTTTTGGAGGGAATTTTGGATAGACATTTTGTCGCATTTGCTGCGGAAGGTTTTTATGCCGAAATGACCCGCAAACACGAAATTTTTGTTAAAAATGAGTCATAACCCTAATGAACACTATTGTTCTAATTTACTATTAAACATATTTTAAACATACAGGAAAGTCTTATAGAGCATTTTAGGCAGGGATGCACCAACTCTTTGGTGATTGTACCCCAGAGACAGCCACTAACATAAAATTAATATTTTTTCACACTTTTTAACTCAAATAATAGATTTTTTTTGCAATAGTTGCAAAAATTTAAAAGAAAAACAATGTAAATATATTTTCAAATGGAATTTGCTTACTATGATGTATTCGGATTTTCAAATTCTCTTGAAATGTAACCACAAACAATTTTTCACCTCTACTGAAAATTTTAAAATTTTGAGTTAATACCCTCTTGTTTATCAAGTGCGAAATCATTATTATTTGAAAGCTTAGGATCATAGGTCTAACATAATGAAAAATTATGCTTTTATTACACGATTTGAGGGAGTTATTTCAAAATGTAGTTGCTTTTAACCCCAAAAAAACACAAAAACACGTCTCTATGCGACCACATGTGCTGTACATTCGTCAAAGTGGATGTTAAGGAAAGGTAATTGAAAAATACACAAAATATATTTTTTCCAATTTTTTATCTTCATTACCATCGGAGAAAAATGGGATTAGTGTATGTGCCCCACTGGCGAAGGATCCCTTCTCTACCTACATTGCTCGGATCGGTGTACTTTTAAACAAAGTCATTACTGGTAACGTCTTATTTTATTCCCTATATGTAACCAAGGACATATGTACTAATGTTTAACGACTTATTTCACTCCATACAAGTATGTACTTATTTTAGCTAACTATTGCATTTAATATTACAAATAACAACTTACTTCAGTACTTCCTGTGTAATCACTTATTTGAGCCTATACTGGTACGACTTGGGCAACCATTAACCTCCAATAACACCCTCATGTTAAAATAATGTGTTATGCCACCAAAGTGTAAGAACCCAGTCAGAAAATACAAACGGGAAAGCGATGGCAAAGCACTTTAACAGGTGGTACAAGTACTGGCAAAAAGTGCTTTCCCATTCCCAAAATGATAACATCATTAGACAAAAGGACCGGCTGTTCAAAAAGCGCCGGAAAAGTACTGGAAGAACAACATTTTTGACCGTTGGCAAAACGCTGGCAAAACGAATAAATAGGTGGTTTGGAAATATATTTTCCAAAAGAAAATTTAAAAAAGGTTCATATATATCTTTTTTGGTCCTGCCGTGATTTGAACCCAGGCCGTCAGATTTGCAGACCATTGCTCTACCCACTGAGCTTACAAGACATAGGTATAATACTTGGTGGCTAAACACATAAATGGGTGATAACACCCAGTCAGAAATCGCCAGTGGTACAAAAAATCAAGCACTGGCATACCACTGGGTAACCATGGTATTAAAAATAAATGACTGGCAGAACACTCATTTGGGACTCTTTGCCAGCGTTTGTGAAAAGCGTTTTACCAGTATTTTTTTTTACAAAAATTTAGGTGGTTTATAAAAAAACCACTGGCAAAGAATTGGCTTAGAGTGATATGCCAGTGCTACCTAGCCAATGCTACCAGGCGTACAAAAATCAATTCAAGGGAAAACCAATGATTTTATAAAAATGCTGACTAGGGTTTGGGATTCGGGAATTCCCGGGCGGGAATTCCCGGGAAATCCCGGGAAAAGTTTGCCGGGAATTCCCGGGAAAATAATATATTTTTCCCGGGAAAACGGGAAATTTTAAAAATATTAAATTTTTTAAATTGTTTTTGTTTCGAATAGGATTTTTTAATTTTAGTCATAAAAAACATTTTAAATACCAAAACAAAAATGTCATTGTTAAAATCTTTTAAAAGGAAATACATTTATTTGACACACAAATAAAATCTTTGCCAAGTAATTAGGAGCATTTCAACTAGTAAAGATTTTTCGCATAACTTATTCAAAATTTAAGTAGTAAAACCTAAAAACTTGGTAAAATGTTTAAAAGAAATATGAAAAAAAAACTTTGTTTCTTACAAATAATCGCCCTTACTATCTAAATTTTTCAAATGTATAATTTAGGTAAAGTCGACTTTAGTTAAAAATTGGGTGGCAGTATACCTTGACTTGGTGTATTTTTGGAGCATTCTGATTGGTTAATTTATTTTCAACCAATCAAAATATTTGAAAATATGAATATTTTTGTAAGGCTTTCATACACAAAATGAACAAAACCGTTTGATTAAAAATAAAGTCGACTTTAAATTTAAAATACTCCTTTATATTAAGGGTCAATAATTTTATAAGTAACGTTTTCATTAATAAATGTGAAAAGAAAAGACTAATGGTTAACGGTGGTATCTAAATTTGGTTATCCGACATCTAAATTTGGTTCACAAAAAAAAAAAAAAAAAAAATTGATGGTCATGCAACTTGTCTTGAAGAAAACAACAACAAGAATAACGTTTCAGCTAAAATTAGCAAAGTACCCTAAGAAAAAAGTAAAGTAACTAGATCTTCGTTTATTCGAGAAAGTTTTTATAATAAAAACCTGGCATTGCAAAAAAATGAAACCGATGTAAAGAAAATTATATTAAATTACTACAATCATGTAAAAGAGATCACGATGAAAGAAATATCGAGCAATATTTCTAACAATAGGAGATTTACTATAATCTTAGATGAATGGACAAGAATATCACTAAAAGAGATATTTGAACATATGTATAAACGGAAATAATTCATTTTATAACCTGAATACCTGAATTTATATATCAGGAAGATGTAATGCTGATGAAATAAGAAGAATTGTAGAAATAAGACTAGAAGAGTTTTATTTGTCTTCGGAAAATAACATTGTGGCCACCATATCTAATGGGCCAAGTGTGATGAAACGGTTTGTTTCCGACAGTCCAGTATTAGGTGCTTTCTGCTAGAATCATGCAATTAATTTGGCAGTGCTGCGAGTAATTTATGTGAAATCAAATGTTAAACATTCTGATATTTTTTACTTTGAATTCTCACTACACAGACTGCATTTGTACTGAAATCGTGTTTTTTTAACAAAAATTACTTATATAGGTGGTGTTCATTAACAATTTTTTCAAAAATATTTCCCGGGATTCCCGGGAATCAAATTTTTTCATTCCCGTTTCCCGGGAAATAAAAAAGTCCGGGAAATCCCAAACCCTAATGCTGACGCTTCGTTAAAAAATGTTTGTAGTCGGAAGGTTCCGAGTTCAAATCCGGTTGCAAGCAAAAAATTTTTTTTGGATTTTTTTTAATTTAAAATTTTTTTTGTTTTATTAAATTAATTTTTTTGTTTGTGGGAAAGCTCCTTCAAGACCAACTTTCTTTTTGCCCTCCAAACACTGGCATACTAGTTACTAAAAATTGTTTGCCAGTACTAGCATTTTGGCACAGCCAGTAGTTGTCCAGCTATTATCACTGATTTATGTGTTTAGCCATTAAATATTATATGTCTCGTTAGCTCAGTGGGTAGAGCAATCGTCTGCCAATCTGACGGCCTGGGTTCAAATCACGGCAGGGTTAAAAAATACATATGAACTTTTTTTTAATTTTATTTTGGAAAATATATTTCCAGACCACCTATTTATTGGTTTTGCCAACGTTTAAAAATTTTGTTCCTCCAGTGCTTTTCCGGCGCTTTTTGAACAGCCGGTCCTTTTGTCTAATGATGTTATCATTTTGGGAATGGGAAAGCACTTTTTGCCAATACTTGTACCACCTGTTAAAGTGCTTTGGCACCGCTTTCCCGTTTGTATTTTTCTGACTGGGCAGCTGGACAACTACTGGCTGTGCTAAAATGCTAGTACTGGCAAACAATTTTCTGGGACTAATATGCCAGCGTTGGGGGAGCAAAAAAAAATTGGTCTTTAAGGAGCTTTCCCACAAAAAAAATTGATTTTATAAAACAAAAAAATTTTTAAATTAAAAAATAAAAAAAAAATTGTTTGCTTGCAACGGGTTTGAACTCGAAACCTTCTGACTACAACCCTTTTTTAACGAAGCGTCAGCATTTTTATAAAAAAACCGAAATTTTTGTATAAAAATGCTGTCAAAAGGCTTTTAGCAAATGCTGGCAAAGCGTCCCAAATAAGTGTTCTCCCAGTCATTTATTTTTAACACCATGGTTAGCCAGTGGTATGCCAGTGCTTGATTTTTTGTACCACTGGCGATGTCTGACTGGGTAGTTACAATTTTTGGTTTCTTATTCCATTTCCCTTTACCTGGTAATAGGTTTGCTGGGTAATAAGTAATTAAGGGGAAGAATTTTTAATTTTCTCCAAAAATTGTTGTGCACGTACCTTGAAAAAGTTTTCGGTTGTACCTTGAAACAATTTCTTATATGATTTCCCTAATAAAATATCGAATTATATTAATTTTAAATTGATTTTTCATCGCCTTAGTTCAATTTCTAATACCCCATTCACATGAACGAGGTTTCAGTTATCTTGAAGATTTTTGCATTTTATCTCATGTATTTTCTCGAGATCCTCCATACAAATTTTCCATTAATAACAACTTCAATTTGACAAGATAATTTATAAACCCCGTCAATTATTTCTTAAAAGTCAGGGTTTGAGAATGTTTTTTGATATATTGGCGAGCAAAGTTCTTCACTAAAAATACTCAGTAATAAATTAGAGTTGTAGATTCTCGATACTTTTGAATACTCAATATTACTCAATACTTGTTTAACTAAGTACTCGATATTACTCAGTACTCTGTTTTTCATATTGCCTTTCTAAAACAATTGTATTTGCATATAGTTGTATTTTCGTGGCAAAATTATGCATATTTTTGGAAAAATACAAATATAAATGTACAGAATAGCTTTTTTTCTATATTGAGTACTCAAAAATAAAATATACCAGTACCAAATATTAAATACTTTTACAACTCTATAATATAAGAAATATAAACAAAAGAAATAGAAAAAAATACTTATTTTAATAAAAATCAACAAAAACTAAAGGAATTGTGGTTGTGACTGAAATTAATTATATATTTTACTGAAATTTAAGTTAGGTGTAGCATCATTATCCTTTCGGGCAAGAAATTGTGTGCAAACAGATCTCCAATAGCTGCAGTCTTCGTCTGCCCAAAAAACTAAAAATTTAATCTTTAAACTACTCATGTCTATTTAAAAACATTTATGTGATAATTCATAAAAAAAAATTATTTGGTCTTTGAAGCTTGCTATAGCTTGCTTGTAAAGTACACATTTCGTTTAATAAAGAATTATTAGAAATCTTGGTTCATAATCGTACAATTTTATTCCCAATATTCCTCATTGAAGCTTTTAAGTAAATTGTATTTCAATTATTTGTACTAAAAACTGTTTGTTTAACATAATTGTTGTTATACTAAAATAATTTTTATTTTAAAAGGCAGATTAAAATATCAGTTGTTTTAGTACTGTTCAAATACATATTAAATTTGTTATAATCCACAATACTCGTAAAATTGAAAACTTTTGTACTAAAACCATATAATTATTGCATTTTTTATGCTATTAAATATGTACATTTACTTGCTGGTTTATTTTATTTTTCTGTAAGTAATGGTTGTTGGTTGGTACAAGTACTTTATACAATTTATGCCTGACAGCTGTCATTTGTGAAAATTTATTTGTATTTATTTAGTTGTTGTGGTTAAGTTTATTTCTTGTTGTTGCAGTTGTTTTGTTGTTGTTGTTTTATAATTTTTATCAGATATTTCAAAAAGTTTTTACTCTCAGTGTATATAAATGAATACATGAATTTTAAAAATATGAAATCGAAAAGCCTTTAGGACATGTAAACAATTTCTGTAAAATGTAAGATAACATAAAACTTTAAATGAAACCAAAACAACACATAAAGTAACAGAGATAAAAAGTTAACTTTTGATTATTGTTATTTATTTGTACAAATCATTGTACCAAAATGAAATTAAATTAAAAAAAAACAAGAATGATAATAAAATTTTTAAAAATAATTATTTAAGATCAGCTCAGTAAAAAAAATATGTAAATATTTATTTTACGTAAATAGAAAATAAAAATCTAAATTGTTTGTTATACTATTGAAATGAAAATAAAACTTCCAAATATTTATATAAAAAAAAACACTTTTTTTTGTAAAATATTTATTTTATTGCTAAATTCATTACCAACTTCCAACTGTTAACTAAATAAAGTTATAATTTATTTATTTTTATAAAAAACTTAATTTTATGACAAACATCAAAATCAACATCATCATCAATAGTTATTTACTACATGCATGTAATCAAAATGTCAAAAGTAACGATATGTAAACAATTTCGGATTACTGTTTACATATTAAATACAAATATTTTTATACATTCATGTTTTATACAATTTAAAAAATAAATTTCATATAATTTGAAATACACATTTTTATATCTGCAAAGTTTTGTTTTTAATATTTTCTTGTTTATCTTTTTGGTAATTAAAGAAACAAACAAAAGTTAGAAAAGTTATATACTTTACATTCATCTTAATTGAAAAAGTTTGTAACTAACATTTTTTTATAATTCTTTTCCAGTCTCTTGTTAGAAATGTTTATTTCCTGGGTTTTATGTGAAGATTTTTAATAAATACACGGAGAGGAAAGAAAAAGCCTTCTGAATCAAAAAGGAGACTTTTTCTAATGATAATAATATTAATTATGATTATAATTCAATAATTAAAAAAATCAAGAAAAACAAGTATTAAATTAAAGCCGGGAATGCCGATTATATGAAAACTTACACCCCAGCAAGATTTGGGTCATATTCCGGATACGGAATGAAAGTGGTTGTGGTCATATATTTTTGGTAATAATATAAATCAGCAAAAAATCATGATACTCTATGTGACACAGTACACTCATATCATAGAAATAAATCTGTAAAAATAGCAGATATACCTACTAGAAATTAGTTAGAAATGACCTTGCAGAATAAACTGTTGAAATTTGGAAATTCCTTTGTTAAATTCTAGCAAGATAGGAACAGCAAAAATAAAACTGCTAAATTTACAGCATTTTAGTTATATTTGAGTTAACTTTTAGTTAATTGAAAATGATAAACTATACTATAAAATCTGCAGAAGTTGCTATATATGTATAATTGTTGACTAAAAGTAGCGAAAAACAAACTGTTATATCTAGAAAATTTCTTCTATTTTTAAACTAAAATTAGATAAACGCAAACAGCAGTCTATCTTGCTAAAATCAACAGAAATATTTGCTAATAAATAGTAAACTGGTAATTTGAGAAGGCATATTTGCATTAAAAAAAATCGATAAAAAAAAATTTAAATTTCACATTTTTTGTGATTACTAATTATTTAGCGATTGTTTTTGCAGATTTTGCAGGTTAAGCTGTTATTTTATATTAACTAAAATTTAATTCAAATACAACTAATATTATGTATATTGAAATTTTTTGTCATTTTGGAAAAATTAAAACAAAATTTGTTCACAAAAACAATGAAAAGATATATGGGAAAGAAGTTCTGGGAAACAGGACAATAAATTTGTTAGTTAATAGGTAATGTAAGTTACACAAAAAAAAAAGTCAGTAAAGTGAGCAAAAAATGTTGCTGTGTCAGCAAATTTTTAGTCAGGAAAGCTGATTTTTACCAAAAAAAGTAGTAATCTCAGCAAAACTTTTACTAACACTTAGTCGATTGCAAATGAAAAAAATCCTTACAAAATTTTCTGCTGAATATTAGTAGACTGAAAAAACTCAAAAAATTTGTGGAAAAATTTTACTTTAGTTAATTTATTTGCTGAAAATTTAAATATAGAAATTGTGTACACTTATAAAAAAGTTAGTACAAAAGTCTGTTAAACGGCTTCTGGCGCAAATGAACTGATTTTTTCTGTTATTTTGTCTTAAAATTTAGGATTGAACTAATATTTTTGTAAATCCCATTTAGCATAACAATTACTTTTATCCGTATTTGAACTAACTTTGCATCCTAATTTTTAGTAATTTATGTTTCTGAAGTTTACAAATTTTTCAGCTTATTTAAACCCCAATTATTTCCCAAAGTTTATATTTCTGTGTCTCTGCTATCAATATCACATAGGGATGGCGCTATATTTTCATAATTTTTTATTGTGTAATCACAAAATGGCTTATATCTCGGAAACTAAACGACATAGAGCAAAAAGTACAAAAATTCGATACTATGAACTTATCAATCTTTATAAGCCTATACTCCCAAAAATAAATATGGGTCTGTCTCGGGACAGATCCGTAGAGCCCAGAAACCAAGACTGTAAGCGACATTTTAACAGAAATTTTCAGTTAAGGCAGGTAATGTTTCTGTTGAATTTAGCTCAAATTTCTTAGTTAAGTTAACTAGAATTGTCTGTGTATTTAGCAGTGTGTAAAATTAAGCGTACCTAAATTTAGCAGACCATAATTCTCAACTTCATTGAAAATTCTGCTGGCGCAAATATAGGTACTATTTCCTGTTATTTTAGCAGAATTTTAAACTATTTGTTTGGGCTTTTTTATGAGTGTAGAGTTGTTTTTTTAAATTATCATTTCCGTTGTATATACTACATCCAGACAAGCTGCGACATCTACATCGTGTCTATCTGGTTTTCGTCCATGCTATAAATGCGGTTATCGGCACAATTTTTGTAGCAAAATAAATTAGTAAAACATTAGTTCAAGATTAGTTTAGTGCTAAAAAATATAACTAAAGTCTTTGCTGAAAACGGAATTTTAGCAAAAAATCGCTGAAAACTACACTAATAAAAAAAAGTCCGTAGAAATAGGTCAAAATTGTGCTGGCGCAAATATACTATGTACTATTTCCAGTTATTGTAGCAAAATTATTTACCTAATTTACCTATTTGTACGGACTTTTTTAGAGAAAATAACAGAAAAATTAGTTCAATTAAATCAGAACGCCTTTAGCAGACTTTTGTACTAACTTTTTTTATGAGTGTAGTACACTTGATATACAAGTTGTTTTATTAATTTTTCTACTAACTTATTTCTTTGAGTGTATGTATATTTTTATTTTAGATTTAAGTTTGATAATGAAAAAAAAAAACAGTTTACTTTGTAGCGGGGAGTTTATTTAGAGTTATCACCATTTTATCTTCCAGGTGATCAATTAGCGGTATCGCCGATTTATCTATCTGAGGAATAGTTTTCGTATTGCCTGATAGAGAAAAATTTCGCAATATGAAATTGATATTGCCGGCAATTAATATTTCCAGGCGATATGGGAATCCTCTTCGTATTGCCAAGGGGTATTAATTACACTATGCGACAGTCAAAATCGGGATAGGATGAAACCAACGGGAAATGTTATATCGGTCAAAAACAAGTTATACGTGTCCCGGCGTTTCGCTGGGTCACCCCTAGGAATCGAGATGTATCTTTTTTTTGACATAAATCGAGAACCACTAGTCCGATTTTGCTCAAACAATTTTAAACAAATTAAAAATTACGATTCCTTTAATCTGTTCGTATAACGTTTTTCTATATACTCAACAGTTTTGCCGGTAAAAATAAATGTTTGTTACCGCTACCATAAAAATCAATAACCTTTTGTTTATTACTTTTTTTTTAATATTTTAGGCAAAAAATATTTTTTTCTTTATACATTTATTTTTACCGGCAAAACTGTTGAGTATATAGAAAAACGTTATATGAACAGATTAAAGGAATTGTAATTTTTAATTTTTTTTGAAATTGTTTGAGCAAAATCGGATTAGTGGTTCTCGAGTTATGTCAAAAAAAAGACCACCAAAGGTAAAATCGATATATCTCGATTCCTAGGGGTGACCCAGCGAAACGCCGGGACACGCATAACTTCTTTTTTACCGATATAACTTTCCCCGGTAGTTTGAACCCTTCCCGATCACTGACCCCTACCATTTGTCTCATAGTGTTATAGGCCTGCATAAATATATTCTTTTTTTTGTCTTCACGTATGACATGCTTCAACTGTATTGTAAAAACTATAACAACTACTCTGTTCAACTTAACAACAGGCAAAAATAAAAGTGAACATTAGTATGGTATATGAAAACAAAAAAAACAATGATGTTAGTTTTCTATACGATCGTTCGCTATCATAACCAATTACTTGACTGTTTTGTATTGTTTTATCGCTTCAGTGAACTAGTTTTAGGTGAAACATGGTGTATTTTGTTATAATATGCAAATTCTTATTATCTTAGCGTTTTAATTTCTATTATACAATAAATGGAAAAAGTGGGTGGGTCACTCTGTGGCTGTTTCATAAAAATAGTTTCCGAGATACGGGCCATTTTGTAAAATGGCGATTTTTATAAAATGGCCCGTATATCGAAAACTAAGCGAGATAAAGCAAAACGGATAAAATTTTTGCTCCTGAGGAGTATTAATTCACCGCAATAATACAAATAGGCCATGTCTTGTAAAGCTACCGTTTCTATAAAACAGTTACGTGGGTCACCGTGACTGTTTCATGGGTTAATCGGAAGCTCCACAAGACATGGCCTATTTGTAATATTGGGGGAGGCCATAAAAAATATTAAGAAACGCAATCTTACTTTTTCGCTGCTGTAAAAAAAGTTCCCAGGGCTGAAATTTGGTCTATATGGTTTAAGTTTAATTAAAACATTTCCCCGAAGTTTTAAACAAATGAGACTCAAACGATGCTTATTAAAAGCTATTTATGGTAAAAATTACGAAACCTCTTTGGCGGGACTTTTGAATACATTTTTTGTCGTTTACAATAATTTTTGTAATAATTCGTTATGTAAATTAAACAAAATCCCCGAACAAAAATAATTTTTAGAAATTGCATTTGGTGCGGAAAGTTTTTTTTTTGCCGAAATGTCCCGTAAACACGATTTTTATTATTAATTTAGTATTGTCTCGATAAACCCATTAGATTTTTTTTATATATTGGTTGCCGAACGTAGGGGTCGCCTTTTTAAATTTTTTTTCATTGGATTTTTCCTTTATAGCAAAACACTGCTATTATTCACATGATGTAGGTCCGAGAACGATTCCCAGGAATCAATTTTTATGAAACAGTCACGGTAACTCACGTGACTGTTTTAAAGAATTGGATCAATCGGGAGAGATCCCGAGGGATCCATTTTTATAAAACAGCTAATGTAAAGCAACCTAACCATCCCCTTATTTATCCCTTTGTTTGTTTTTGTATTGGCTAATAACACAGTAGAACACTAAAAATGTATCGGGCATGCGACATATCAATTCTGATAGATTTTAGGATGAATATAACGAGTGTGAACACCAAATTTTAAAATTAGCTCTAGTTTTCGA
The DNA here is from genome assembly GCA_949987735.1 of Leucophora obtusa. NCBI lineage: Eukaryota > Metazoa > Arthropoda > Insecta > Diptera > Anthomyiidae > Leucophora > Leucophora obtusa. Next base: position 119,032,070 of record OX465296.1, read on the forward strand.
AATATTTGCAAATTTTACTTTTAGCAAAAAGACAGCTTTTTTGTTAAAATTTCTTATTTATTTATATACCTGACTAAACCACGGGTAATTTTTAATATGGTTTAAAAATATGGACTTTGAGCTTTTAGAAACACATTAACTTATTTTGATTAGGTAAAGGATCTAGGATATAATTGCAATTAAAGTGAAAACTTCACTTATTTTCCTATTTTGCAAATCTAGTAAAATCCCTTAAAGGATTTTGCAAAATCTTTACATATGATGTAAATTCATATTCCACTAAATTCTTTTATCAAAAGAATCACAACTTCTGCATCAACAGTTGCAGAAAATTCAATCTGAAATACACATTTTACATATTTTTTATTTCAAATAAATTGTATATGAATTTACTATGGCAAAAGGAAATAAAGTACATTTTTCAACATGCATATTTTAAAATCGTTATTTTTTTTTCGAAATTTGCACTTCATTATCTAAAATTTTGTTGAAATTGATTGGAAAATATATGTTTAATATATCTGAATGGTTTTATCTGGGTTTTATACTTTAAGATTTAGCACAGACTCCTTAATTTTTAGGTATAAAAAAGTCAGTCTTTTTCAGGTTTAGTCAATATTAACTTTAAATTAAAACAGAAAATGCGAATTTGAATTTGATAAATTAAGTAACGTGAGATGTTTACTAAAGGTACAAATTAAAATATATGATATTCCTTTCATCGCAGATTATTTATTAACGGAATCGGGGAAAAAAGAGAAATTTCAATTTTAAATGCATATATAGGGAATATTATCGCAGCTATCAAAACGTGCAATATATAAAATTAAAGGGCATATTTCATAGTTTTAAATAATTATAATAATAAAATTATATATTACTACTTTCAATTTTATATTTTTTTTGCAAAAAGTTTATTAAAAAAATTTAAATTTCCTACAAAAACGTTTTTGAAAATATTTCTTAAACTATAGCTAACTTTAAAATTCTAGTGCCATATTCGTGATCTGCATCCCAAAGTCTATTAGAAATGATGTGTCGCAATCCCGATGAATCAAATTTTTCTTATTTTGTTGTACTGTGTAATCATTCGTTTACAAAGCATATACCATTCGACCTGAAGTAACTTTTAGGCTCATGTGTTTTTAAACGCCATTCAAAATATAATGTACAGCCCTTTAGTATCCATTAGCTTGATTTGAAAATGCTCTGACCCCAGGCCACTAAGGGTTAAATTTTTTTTAAAGAAATGAAATGATAATTATAATCTAACCAAATTTGAATGCTGTTTTTCAGAAAATCGTGTAAAATTAGATGAAAACATTGAAATTTTTGACAAAATGAGCAATTTTTGTAAAATGTCGCTCCAAACACAAACTCGAATTATCATTTTTCGAATTTATTTTTTTTCTTTAATATCAACTATTATGTGGTACAAATAGCAATCGACATCTCCAAATTAGGCATTTTAAAAAATCTTTAAAATTAATTTAAAAAAAAAAAAACACGTTTTTTCATTTTTATCAAATTTGTGGGTCATTTTGGATTCCAGGCTAAAGTGGGTTAATGATATCCGATGAAGTCAAAATTCCATGCATGAATCATTTTGACTATATTAAATGAATAAATGGAATAAAAAATAATTTTTTTCGAATTTCGAATTTTGGGAATTTTTAATAGTAATACACTTTTTTTCCAAAAGGGGCCATTTTCGTCCAACTTTCGGCACGGGTTAACGTTTTCCAAAAAAAAAATCGATTTCTTCCATTTGGGACCATTTCCAATAAAACTGGGAGGTGTAATGACAAATCTATTTTTAAGGGACACTCTAATGAACACATATGTAGATATTACCAGTGGGTTTCAATACCACTCTTCCTCTGTTAACCTTTACTCTTTATTTTTGTTCGTGAAGTCGGGAAAGAAAACTAAAACATGTTGGTAAACATTGTAAAAAAATGAGAGATTGAGTGTTTTTTTACACATTTCCCTATATAAAAAGCATTGAGGTTGAGTGAGTTTTTTCAAATTTTTAAGAGAATTTAAGAGATTCCAATGTTGCTTCAACATGGAAAAAATTAACGTGCCAACAAACATTTGTCAATAGTGTCAATTTTGTGTGTTTTAAACTAATATTGTTAACTATCAATAGTTTTATTTTTTAAAATATAGTTTATTTTAACAAAAACAATATATATTTAAATTAACGAGAACGGTGAAAATGAATTATATTTATTATTTGTATAATAAAATAAATTATTTACAAAATTTTCAATTAATATTAACAAAAATTAGTAAAAACATAAGTTGAATTATATATTATTTGTATAATAAAATAAATTATTTAAAAATTTTTAAAATAATATTAACAAAAATTATTAAAAACAGTAGTTGCAAAAAATTTACTACACTCATTAAAAAACCCCTAAATGGAAAATCAAACTTGACAACACTGATCAAAGAAGTTTTTTTCAAAAGCAAAAAACGAAAAAAATGTTTCCCAAAATGCTCTTCCAACTCATTTTTGCTCTTAACAACATTATCAACATGTTTTCTTAACTTTTCCCAAGTTCGCCATACAACAACAAAATTTGGTGAGGACGGTAGTTTCTCTATAGGTTTATACTTGTTGATATTACCTCAAATTTCGTTAATGCACACGTATGGTCATTTATGATTCATGTATGGAGATTTATGTATCCATGTATGGTCATGAATGCATGTTTATGTATATGGATCCATACATTTAACCATATACATATGTCGATTTTTAGCTGGGCTGTTAACTTTTTCCTTTTTCTTTTGTTTCTCTTAATCTTCACTGAATTTTTCGGACCTGAGCATACAAATAAATAATAAGAGCACGATTTAACATAAATTCTTGGGATGAGAACTCTTTCCTTTAAATCCTCTTTGGTATTGCCACGTTCGCTGTGACGTACATATATTGTGCAATACTGACACAATGTTACACCTTTTACAGAATATGGAGTCAGATGTTTTTTACTGCTTGTTTAAATACTTGTTTTAAAATCTTTTTATTTATCTAAGTATTTAAAATTGCCATCAAAAATAATAAATAAAATATGCTCGTATAAAAATAAAAATTATTTGCAATTTAATATACAACCATGTATTTCAAGCAAAATAATGCAGGAAATTTGATAAAAAATGCGTACAAAAGGAAATGAGAGATAGTATTAAAAAGGAAGATGGCAGTGAAAATAAAACAACCCAGTCAAAAAAAAAAAAAAAACAAATGAGAAATCAATGGCAAAGCACTTTAACATGTGGAATAAGTACTTAGAAAATATGCTTTCCCATTTCCAAAATCATAACATCCATCATTAGATAAAAGGATTGGCTGTTCAAAAAGCGCCAAAAAAGCATTATGAAAACAAAATTAAAAAATAAAATAGGTGGTCGGCAAATAGATTTTCCAAAATAATATTAAAAAAAGTTCATATGTATTTTTTTTAACACGCTCTGATTTGAGCCCAGGCAGTCAGATTGGCAGACGAGAGCTTTAAATACTAACAAGCAATGTATCCAGTGTTGCCAGGTTAATTGGGCACAAAATCGTCAAATATTTTTGAAAAAATCGTCAAAATCGTCATTGCGTTTTGAAATATCGTCAAAATATTGTTAAAAATCGCCAAAAAATAATCAAATATTTTTTATTAATATTACCTTAATATCATGATATAAAATTTAACCGGTTTTCGGTGTCACCTGTAATTTAAGAAAAATTCAAAAACTACTTTTTTATTTCATTGGTTGAAGTGAAGGCAGAGCTTCGAAGAATTAATTCCCTAATTCCCTTTTTTTGAACTGAATTTATATTTTGGGAATGAATTCCCTGACCAAACTTAAGGAATTGAATGAATTCCTCTTTTTTCATTCGATTTATATTAAAGGAATTCATTCATTTTTTTCTAATGCCTTCATAAAATTTTATGAATTCATTCAACAAGGAATTCACTCAATTCTAGTTAATTGAATTTTTGTAAAGGAAATCATTCAATTCTAGTTAATTCAACTTTTATTCAAGGAATTCATTCAATTCGAGTTAATTCAACTTTTGGTCAAGGAATTCATTCAATTCTAGTTAATTCAACTTTTGGTCAAGGAATTCATTCAATTCTAGTTAATTCAACTTTTGGTCAATTAATTCATTCAAGTTAATTCAACTTTTGGTCAAGGAATTCATTCAATTCTAGTTAATTCAAGTTTTAGTCAAGGAACTCATTCAATTCTTGTTAATTCAACTTTTGGTCAAGGAATTAAATTTATTTCGTTTAATTCCCTAAGGAATTAAATTTTTTTCGTTTAATTCCCTAGGAATTAATTTTTTTTGTTTAATTCCCTAGGAATTGAAAACTTAATTCAGGGAATTAAACAAAAGTTGAATTAACTAGAATTGAATGAATTCCTTGACTAAAAGTTGAATTAACTAGAATTGAATGAATTCCTTGACCAAAAGTTGAATTAACTAGAATTGAATGAATTCCTTGATCAAAAGTTGAATTAAGTGCACAGTTGAATGAATTCCTTAGCCAAAAGTTGAATTAACTAGAATTGAATGAATTTCCTGACTTCAAATTGAATTAAATAGTGTTGAATGAATTTCTTTAGTGAATGAATTATTTAATTTTAATTCTTTACGCTTTGGTCAGGGAATTCATTCTATAAATTTGAATTCTTTGAATTCATTCACAGGAATTAATTCCTGCTAATGTCTTATTGATGAATTCATTCCTTGAATTAAAGAATTGAATTAAATTTTTGGGAATTCATTCCAAAAAGAAATTAATTCTTTAAAGCTCTGAGTGAAGGGAACTTTCAATATAGGTAAATTGATTTTGTAACAAAAAGAATTTCTATAGAAACAACGCATTACTTCACCGAAGTGGTTTAGAAAATAATCCTTCAAAACTCGTATCTCCAAATTTCAAACAATTTTATTTATGTATTAAAAATTTACCATATACTGAAATTAATTGTTCGAAAGAAAGAGTTCACTTTAAAAAAATTTCGTATTGAAAAAACTTTAGATTTTAATGTACATAGTCTAGAGATATTTCACAGGTACCTACTAAAGAATTTACATGACAAAAGAGTCCGATATGAGATATACATCCCTTCGAAAAACACGTTACATTTATTAGAGATTTAGGAAGAACTATTTTAAATAAAAATAATTAACAGATTCCATGTTAGTTTTCCTACAAAAAACCATCAAATTCTAAAATGAATAAAAATTTTACGATAAATATTTATAAATTACCTGAAAAAAATTTCAGATTTATTGATTTAGATAATGGAAAAATAAGGTACATATTTTTGAACAATTGTTCCTATATTTCCTATCGAAAAAAATCGTCATTTTGAAGAGGAAAATCGTCAAATCGTCATTTGGCTATTTTCGATAGAAAAATCGTCAAAATGACGATAAATCGTCAAAACTGACAACATTGAATATATCCCAATGAGCTCTCTCCGATTTTAATGATATGTGATAGAGGAGGAAGATAAACCCTATCTCACGTATAAGGGTTAACAAGTGGGATCAAAAAACCAGCCTATTTTTTATGAAAATAAATTCTTTTCGTTTATTTAACCTTCTTTTTCAATTTTTAACTCTACAATTTTCTTGAGCTTAAGGTTTGTTTTTTATTTATAAAAAGTTTTTTTTATTTTCGATATTTCGCTACTCCAATGTGTAGCATCTTCAGGAAATAACAATTAAATGAACAAATTATATGTAAGTTTGAAAAAATTTGAAAAGCATTTCTCAAATATAAATTTTATGTATACATTTATACCAGCAAACAAAGTTTTTGGTATAAAAGTATAACAAACAAAAATAACAATAATTAACAATAAAAAAGTGTATTAATATAATTTGTTATAAATTAATGTAATGTGTGCTATTTCTTTTGTATTAAATATCTATAATTCTGGGCTACATTTTCAATATCTGCCTTAAAGTTAATTCTATTTGTTGTTGGTGTATTAATTATCTGTAACATTTCTAATATATAACGACGTTTATAATTATGTCCTGTATTTAAAACTGATACATTTTCAAAGTCAGGATAGTGATTTAAACTTGAACAATGAGAAGATAATGCTGTCTTTTGTGAATTAATATGTCTATATTTCTGATCTGATCTATGTCCAGCTATTCTAGTTATCAATTTATTCTTTGTTGTACCTATATATACCTTATCACAATTCTCTCCGTCATTTCCACTACATGGTATTTTATATACTATATTTGACATGTCCAATTTCTGTATCCTATCCTTTGTCTTACTGTATAATTTATTTACTGTATTGTATGATTTAAAAGCTATTCTATATCTATTAGTATCTATTATCTTTGATTTCTCTAAACGTTCTGATATTCCCGGTATATAGACCATAGACTTGTAAATCTTCTGTTCAATTAAATTCCCTGTGTTACTATTCTTCCTAAATTTATATTGATTTATTAATGAAGAAATTAATTCTATCGGAAAATCATTATCTCTTAATAAATTCCTAATTATTTCCTCATTCTTCCTATGAAATTTTCTGTCACTAATAGTCAATACTTTTTCTATCAAATTCTTTGCAGTGTTAATAATGATTTTCCTACTATGTTTTGAATAAAAATTAATAATTCTACCTGACGCTGTTGGTTTCTGATACCAATCCATTATCAAATTATTACCTCTTCTTATTACCAAAGTATCTAAATAAGAAAGTTTAGAATCACATTCCCTTTCCATGGTAAACTTAATATCAGGACTAAATTCATTTAATGTTCTTAACATATTATCAATTGCATTTTCAGAAATGACACAAAATAGATCATCTACATATTTAGTCATTATCCCTGGTCTAACATCAAGTTTTTCAATACAAGTGTCCAATAATTCTTCCATAACTATATCAGCCACAATTGGAGAAGCAGGTGATCCCATTGGGAGTCCTATTATCCTCTACACAAAATTTCAAAATACGGAAAAATAAGTCTTTTTCAATAGTTGTATATTCCTCAATAACATTCCATTTTCCCCTTATAATATTCATTGCCAAATCAACGGGAATACTTAGGAATAAAGAAACCCGTGTTGTGGGCTCAGAGTTGCCACTTAATTGAATTATTTTAAATATTGGTGGAAAAAGCGCTCTCGGAAAATTCGTCCTAAAACCAAACAAGAACTAATATCGAAAAAAGTTCAGACAAACCCTTGATTAAATTATATGTAAATTTAACTAAAACGAACAACAATTTCCCATACGAATATGGTATTCGAAAAAAAATAATAATTGAATAATAAAAAAACCTGGACATGTTTTGTATACCGGCAGATGCGTCTCCAAAAAAACTTTTATTTGACACATAATTTATATATTTTTCTATGAAAATTAAAGAAACTAAAAATTGCGTAATTTTTGTCCCTACTTTTTAAGCCCTAAACATAAGATTGGGCCGATATAAAAAAATATGTGTACTTGAATGTTTTCCTCCTGTATTACGTATTCGAACCCCATTAAGATCGCCGAGAACCCATTGGGATACCTTCACACAAAAAGTTCATTGGAACTAACATGCTCAATTCTGGAAAGCAAAAAAGTTGGTCCGGAAAAGCTTTTCCACAACCAATAAAAATCTATTTAAAAAAACGTTCTACCTCAAAACTTTCTGACTATAAACCCTTTTTTAACAAAGCGCCATCATTTTTCTAAAATCACTGCTATACCGTTGACAATTTCTGACTGGGTAGTACTAGTTAACTATAACTTTAATCCAATTCTTTAATTGCTTTTTTTTATAAACCCTTGAAAATTTTTAAGATAAATGCTATGTCCCGAATGAGTGTTCTGCCAGTCATTTATTTGTAATTCCACGGTTACCCAGTGGTATGTCAGTGCTTAATTTTTTGTACCATTGACAATTTCTGGGAAATTTAATATTGAAAAAATACACTGCTTTTAATTTATTTTTTTATTATTTACAAAACTGTAAAGTATTTTTAAATAAATATTTGTTGTAAAATTCTATACCACACATACACTAATAGAAAAACGTCTGTAAAAAAATTTGTTAAAATAAAGCTTCTTGAAAACAGCAGTTTACATTTTTTCTTACCAAATACTTGTGTTAATTTAACAGGATAGATATTTGCATTCAACTAAATTTAGCTTAAAAATAACAAAAATTTTGTAGATATAACAGTTTGTTTTTGCTATTTTTATTCTACTAATATTTAGCAAAATTTTATGCAGATTTTACAGTATAATTTGTCATTTTCATGTAACTAAAAGTTAACTTAAATATAACTAAAATTCTGTAAATTTAACGGTTTTATTTCTGCTTTTGTTATTTTACTAGTATTTAGCAAAAAAATATATGCTGTTTCTGCTATTAGATTTATTTCTATGAGTGTAGTTTAATTATGTATGTATGATGGAATATGAGTAAAACTCAGGAAAAAACTGGGGAATCTGAATGTCTGTTAGATTTTGCGATTATACATACTTTAGAAAGTTTTTGTAAATGAATTTAACACTTAGGTATGCTTTTTTTTAGACAGGAGTCGATTGCTTTTGCATATTTTAAGTCTTTGCTGGGTTATATCAAATATTTCAACAATAAGACCTTAATTAAAAGCAACATTTAGGAAAATTTCGTAGGAAAATCATTCTCTAAAACGTACAAGTTTGTTTACGAAAAACATGTTCTACATACGTAAGTATTATTCACACTCATACTTAGAAAATCATGTCGGTAAATGAATTTGTTCTCAAGGATTTAAATAAAAACGTCCAATAAAAACTTTAATTAAATTTTTTTTTTTACAAATTATAATTTTATTTTGAAACCAAATAAAAGTTATTTTTCAGTTTTTTCTCTTTTTCTTTGTGTAAACACTTATCAGATATTTTTGAATTAATATTTGACAATTTATTTTTAATTTTTATACATTTTGTTTGTATTTGTTTTTCTTTCTCGTTTATTTTATTCAACATTTATGCAGCACACACCCTCGTTTATGCAAGCAATTTACATAATTTTATGCAAATATGCACAATATTTTACAAAAACAAATGAGAGGAAAAGATTTAAATGTAAAAATTAAATAAAAAATATTTGTAAAATATTTAAGAAAACTTTAAATGAAATAACTCTTGGTACAGCCAAAATATACGATTAATTTAAAATATATGTATTTTAAACAGCCATAAATGTTTTATCACACTATGCAACAAAATGGCGGACATGGTCCCAAAACGACGCCAAAATTTAAATTTTACGAGGATTTTTTTCTTTGAATATCTACAAATTTTACTGGTTATTTTAGCCCTATTTAGAAAAATGGCAAAAGTAGACCACTAATGGTCTACTTTTGCCATTTGCAATGAAATGTGCAAAGAAATTTTAAAATAACACACAAAGCAACAACAACGAAAATAATTTTGTTGTTGCTTTTTGTGTAATTCGTAAAATTTTATGGCATATTTTATTGCATTTGAACTACAAGTGATAAATAACTACGGAACTACAAGTAATAAATAACAGTAATTCTTTTTCAAGATTTTACATCTACCGAATACATTTTTCGTCGGGCATGCCGACTTTAACCTACATCCAACACCAGTGTGATTGAAACAACTAATGTTAACTAATTTTAATGCGTTGAAGTGCAGTAGTATTTGTCAATTAATTGTTGAAAAATTAGGAAATCAGTAAAAAATTTTGAATTTACTTAATGATAGGCAAAGTCGGAAATACAGTTTTTATCGGCGCTAGGTCCAAAGAATATCCGAAATCAATATACTTTGTCCTTGGGCCTATGTGAATCAGGGTAGCAAATTTCATTGACATTGCGAAAAAGCATAAGAGCCAATTTTTGGGGGAGCTTTACATTGGTACTAGGTCTAAACATGGACCGATTTGAACCAAAAACAATAGATTCGTTGGAACGATATAACTCTGTGTGCCAAATTTCATGAAAATCTCTTAATTTTTGCGATCTACAGCGTGCGGACAAGAGTGCAAGACAGACATCAACAAATCGAGAGTGATTATTTCGATCGGTATACCAAAAGGTGGGTGGCTACAGGCACAATATTTTTTGATGATATAAACTTCAGAAAAAAACTCAATATCCGCGGTGTAGGTGTATAATTACAGAAACTTCATGTAAAAAAATTTTTAGTATAAATTATTCAAAAACTTAAGAACATTTGCAACTTTTTTTCTAAATCATTTTTAAGAAGAGATATTTTTACCGAAACAGTTTATAAAAGATTAATTTACTGTTTCATTTCTATGTTAATTGTTTGGGGTTTTTAAGCTTGATTAATTTTAATGAAATTTATTATAATTGAAAAAGAATTGATAAACAAAGTTGTTCGTGACTAAAAACGTAGTTAAACATTTTGTAAAAACCTTATTAATGTTATTAAAAATGTAATAATTTTATTCAAAATCTGTTGAAATTTAGTTAAATTTTATAAAATTTATTAAAAGATAATAAAGCTTGTAGAATATTTACATTCTTTACATTTTACAAAATGGAATTTTCACTTGTAAATTTAACTACATGAGAGTTGTTTGGGCAGTAATCACTAATTGTTGTTTTTAGCAGTAATTGCAGTTGTTTTTCTATACAAAAATATAAAAAACTATTATGACAGTTATTTAAATACTATTAACGAAAATAACTATATCTCGTAACAGTTGCTTGGTTAAAAATTGTTTTATTTTTAGGATTTTAAAAAAATTTTCGTGATGGCCCTCGTATAGTATAATGTTCTCTTCCCGGCCGTCCCACAAAATCTTCTTTAAAAGCTGACATACAATTTTTTAATTAAAAAACTAATCAAATGTTTTTCTTAAGAATTTATGCATATTTTATTATTTTAATTTTTAGAATGTCAGATTAAGCTTAAATATGGCAACAATCTTAATGCCATGCCGACAATAAATACAACAACAATTTGAACATTAATAATCCTTGGCATAATGTTTGTTTATCTTTGTAAATATTCTGGGCTTAACAGCCAACCCAACAATCTTCCAACATTAATAAGTAAGATTTTTTTGTATACAATATACATTTTTTTTGCTAAGATTTAAAAACAATCCTTGTTGATGGCTTTTTGTATTTACTGTTTTATTTTTATTTATTTAAAAATAGTTTTGTTAAGTTTTGTGTAATTTTCATACATATTGTTTACAATTTAAAATCAATATTTAGTTAATATTACAGCAGATTTTTTTATTACTTTCTGTTTTATTTAAAATGAGAACTTGTTATCTTTATATTAACCCTGTAAGGATTAAGAAGGTATAAAAAGGAAACTTTAAATTAACTAAAAATATCCTAACAAGACTCTAAAATATTTTTTTTTTAATTCTTTATATTAAAATTCAGATTAAATTAGATAAATTTGAGGAAATTTACTAAATTTATTTAAATTTCTTTTGACAATTTACATAATTCATAATATTTGGATAAATTTTTTTTACCGCGGTAACCCAAAATCAAAATTATTTACTCAATTTTCTCAACATCACATAAAAACTTTTAACTACATTCCAAGTCATTCAAGTATAGAAATTATACATCGTATACAATCTAAGATACTTACAACTTTAATCAACGCAGAACTTCATCTCTATCCAAACGTTGAAACCGCAAAGGAAGTTATACGATATTGTAGCGGAAGACATATGTAGGTACCAACCGCCTTACATAACATTCGAATACTAATCTAAGAAGTCTACAGGAAAATACGTTGATGGTGCTCAGAAGGTTTTACTACAGCGGGACTACCTGCTCGCTTCTTTTGACGTGAAAATGTTCTTTTACACTTCAATCAAATACACTAATATTTGGATTTATCAACCAACTACTGTAAAACTAATTACTGTTATATATTTTTGACAGATGTAATGAAAAATGGAAATAAAAAAACTAGACTTAAATAAAAAATTTTGCAATTGTTAAATGAAAGTGTGTAATTGTTACAGAAAAGTTTGCTAATTTTAGATCAGCAGATCGTATAATATTAGGTGCATTTAAAACAAAGCCGCAAATATAGTCCATGTGGACGCTAAGTTCAAAGATGCACCGATTATTTCTGGTAATGAGAAGGAAATCAGCCATTTTTTGTACTTTATGTTCTTGACAATGTCTAAAACTTACGATTTTCGAAATCAAAACTACATAATAGTAATGTATTATTGAAGAGAGTTGTCATGCATATGACCCTATATTTATAATAGCAAAGGTACAAATAATAATAATAAAAAAATCAATAATTTTTTTGGTTTTGACATACATACATATTAAAAACTAACAATTTGAAAAATTATATATACATAATACAAAGGAAAATAAATTTAATTTAATCAAATACGTTTGAAAAATAGATAGTTATGGTTTTTTTGAACCGCAGTGCGTTACTTAAGATTTGATAACAATAAGGAATTGAGTTCCAGAGATGGATGGCATTGATATAGAATTGCCAAGTTGATATAAGGCTTTTATATTTAAATGCTTTCAGTCTTTTACCCCTACAAATAGGGTCTGAAAAAATTAGTTTCTCATAAAGATGTACAGGTTGATGCAAATAAATTATTTTATGTAAGAAAGTCAAAATTCGAGTTTTCAGTAAATCGTTTCGGTAGCGCAAAAGCCTGAACAGGCCGATTATAGATTTTTTTCTACAACATATCAAAGTCTCATCAATATCGGAGTTCTTCTTTGTTGGTGGGAGTTAGTTGGGATAGATCAGGTACTAATTTTGCCAATTTTAGTCTTAGATTCGCGGGCTTAGATTGATCATGTTTTCACTTAATAAGACGATGGGAAACTTGACATACTGAGGCTTTTTTTCTGCCACAACCCCGCCATTTTATTTTTATTTTTAAAAGTGTTTTAAAACATTTGTATTTCTACAGTTCCGAAAGCTTCTATTGATACTGCATGGCAAGATATTACACAAAAAACTTTTGATAAATGAGGAAATACTTTCGTCATGTTGTCAATCAGTACCTAAATGCTATTTATCAACAAAATTGTGTTTTTATTAAAAAAAAAACAATATAATTTTAAAAAAGATAAAATTTAGTGGTGCTGGGAGTCGAACATGGCACTCCAGATTCCAGTCGACAATACGCGCTCCTCTACTTATAATACATATATCCAAATTTCAGAGAAATCTGTGGAAATTTATCATGAAGTATTAAAATTAAGTTAAAAGAGCTTAGTTCGTTAAAGATTCATTTATTTAATTAAAAAAAATAATTTTATTTTGACATGTCGTGGGCTTATTATTGGTTTGACCCGTTGACAATTTTTGCATAAAATAAGTTAGGAATGGGAAATATATAATAAAAATTTCTAATTTCTGATTCCGGATATTCTCGATATCTCTTCTTAGATTATCCGAGATATCCATTTTGGTATTCAATTTACCTACAAATTTTGCTTACAAAAGTTAAAAAATGTAAACCTTTGTCGTTTTTCTCGACAACGTCTTTTTGGGTCAAACCAATAATAAGCTAACAATTGTGTTAAAACTAAAAGCAAATATTATTGCTTTAGCAGCATTTTAACAATGTTGTTGTTATTTCTCATATAAACCCAGAAAAAAAAGAGATGCCGAAGCAGTAGAAAAAGCACTACAATTGATGATCTAGATGTACTTCTTTTTTAAAATAAACACTAAAGATTTTAATATTGAGTTGTCATAGGAGAGGAGTACTCCAACTTCAACATTTTTTCAGTACTTTTTGAACTAATGCAAATGAAGCTCTTTTTCACCAATTAAAAGTTAAAAAAAATTCTTCGCAAAAAAATTATATTTTTTTTTATTTTACACAAGTTTTTTATTGCCGCCAACGGGTATCGAACTTGCGACCTCACGATTGCTAGTCTAGCTCCCTACGGCTGAGCTATTATTTGATATGAAAACTGACTTGCATAAAAACACCACTTTGTGAGATATTGTGCTTTATTCTCTTCAATAAAAGTACTTATTAAACAAGTGTAAAAGGTGCATAAAAAGCAATTTCTCACCATTTTTTATAGATACATATTTTTAAAAATTAAAAAATATTAAATTTAAACAAATTAATTATAAATATTAAAAAAATAATAGAATAAAAAAAATAGAAAAATATTAATCCTGCCGGTAATCGAGCCCGCGATCCTCTGTTTGGAAATACCAAATGATATCAAAATCAATTTTTAGGATCACTTTTAGAGCAATTACTCTTTAGAAGCAATACTTAAGTGATTTTTTGGATGTTGTTTAGAAGTAATTCTAGAAAAGCTATAAAAATATATTAACGGATACTTTGGAAGCAATGAAAGAAGCAGTAAAAATACACTAACGGATACTTGTGAAGCAGTGAAAGAAGTAGTTTGTAGAGCATTACTTGCAATTTTTTTTTGCTGGGAAATGTTAATTGAACTTATAGTTAAATTTTAACAAGATATTCAGTAACCGGGCCTTAATGGGTTAAATTTTAAACTAAATACTTTCAACAAGGCTGCTTTGTAAATTGGATGGACTATGTGTTTTGTTGGAAATATTGTTGCCTGCCTGCCTGGCTGTTAGTTTTCTGTTTGCCTGTTAAGCTCGTTATTTGTTTAGTTGGTTTAAAAGCTGCAAATGTTTCATTATTTTTATTTTTCAACTCGTTTTTGCCTGTATGTTGTTGTCTTGTTCGTCCGTCTGCCCGTTCGTTTGTTTATACGGTCGTATTTCTGGAGCCTTGAGAGTAACAAACGTTCTTTTGTTGTTTAATTATTGTCAGACATGCCATTAATTTTGGCATGTCAAGTCGTTAACGAATTCCTTTTTATTTATTTTTTTTTATTTTACGTTGTTTTATATATTTTTTTTGTTTTAGTTTTAGTGCTTTGTTCATAATTTTAAGAAATAAGAACAAGAAGAAGAAGAAAAAATTAATGAACAAAGATAAACATTTTTTATGGCTTTAATTTAGTTTTAAAGCACAGGAACTGCACATAATTTCATGTTTTTTTTATTTTCTTAGGAAAACGTTAATTAAAAATTAAAATATTAACAATTTTTAAAATAAAATTTAAGTACAAATTAATTTAAATATGTACACTTAACTTTTTAAATTAAAATTATATATTTTTTACAATTTATATAATTAAAAACTTTGTTATTTTTATATAAAGCCAAAACTTTGTTCATTTAACAAACTTTTATTATGAAATTTGTGAAATACATTACTTAAGTTTGTTTAACAAAAAAAGCCTAAGCCTAAGGTTTTGTATGTTCTCTATGTACAAAATACTGTTCTTATTGTTGTTGCTAAAACAATAAATTAAAAAGTTTTTCAATTTAAAATTTAATTATAATTCAAATTTTTAATTTAAAGTGAAATTATTGTATGGAAACTCTTTTTATATTTTTCAAATCCTTTCATGACTGTCACATATATATACTAAAAAAATACTCGTACTTAAAATATTTTATAAATAAAATGTATTTTACAAAATTCTACTTGCTCATACGTATTTGTTATTAGGGGTATAACTTTTTTAAGCGAACAAATAACATTGCACCACGATATTTGCAATACTGTACTGATAATAAAAATCGCTTCGCGGCCAATTTCTAATATAAAAAGAGGACTACTTATTGTTCGTTTAAAACAATTGTAGTTTGGCATTTGTTTTTATTTTGTTATTATTTGACTGAAAAAAAAAACAGAAATAACAGTTTTTCATTTATTTTTAATGACCAGCATACAGTTTGTTTTTAAAAGGAAACATCAAATTTTTGCGTATTGTGTTTATTAAATGACTGATAGAAAAAGTTAAAAAATATATTTTAGAATGTTGAAAGCGCCACAATTTTAAAATTATTTCATCAATCAAATCAAGTTGAAAAATATTCGTCTTCCAAACTTCGACTCATTTGGTGCTGGAAATTTTGTCACGATCGCATAAAAGTAATATCATATAATATTTCTGTATAGTTTTTCAAGACCTAGACTGCTATGCCATGTAATTTTTCATATTTGCAAAAATTACAAAAAGTTATATCCCAAATGTTAATTTCACAAGATGTAAATTGTACACGACCGCCTCTTTCTATCTCTTGACTCTGTTATTTCCATTAACCATAATGTAATTTGTCATTATGAGTTTATAGTAAAATGAAAATTAATGAAATCAGAAGTTATACATAATGATGCTTTTAAAAAATCAACCACAGTGTTCTCTCTGTTCTGTGCTTTGTTATATAACATACATATATGTATGTACGTATAAAATGTATAATAAAATAAAATTTTTAAAATCTTTATAAAGACAACGACGTATAGTAAATGCAAAGTGGTGATAATTTTGTTATAAATAATTTTTAAATTAAAATTATAAATTACAATATATTTGTACACTTTAAATAATTATGTAAATGCATATATGTACATAATAATAATAATATTTGGAACATATTTAATTTGATATTACTTTAGAATGAATTTTTTTGAAATATACTATATCATTTTCTTTCAAACGATCTCGAATCTGAAATAGAATTACTTTTCAAACGTTTTCTTTTTTTTCCGATTTTTAAACAGCGATTATGTATGTTTATTTTCTAAAATCTTATCCTCCGATCATGTATCTTATCCTCCGATTTTTCTAAAATCTTATCATCCGATACAGGAAAATACAAGCAACACATAATTAAACACATAATTTAGGGAGAAGGAAATCTGACATTTTTGAACTTTATGTTCAGGAGCATGTTTAAAACTTACGAATGTCCAAGTCAAAATTGCATAATCATAAAGTATTTTCTAAAAGAGGAAATTTATGTTTAAGCATAGGGTTACCAATTTTTTCCAAAAGGTAGCAAGCAAAACTATCTGCGAAAAAAATTTGTTAAAATCGAAAATAAAAAAAAAAGTTATAAAATAAATATTTGCATGCTCAAATTAAACAGGGAATGAAATATACGAATTCGCAAGATAGAGAAAATTTTAGTGCAGAAGATTTAAAGAAAATTTTCAGTAAACTAATGAAGTATTCTTCACAAAGTAGATGAAAAATTCCCTAAATTTTATGAAAAAGCTTTATATTTTTTTATGAATCCAGTTTTAATGAAACTTTTTCATTGGGTATATGAAACTTTCTATAAATAAAATGAAATTTTTTACAACATTTTATGAAAACTAAATTAAATTGGAATTTTATTTCGAATGGGAAATCTGTTTTAAATCCCAAATTTTTATTGGATTTCCGAAATTTATTTGCAACTCGATTTCGATCGTAAAGTAAATTCGCTCTTAGTGAAAGCTTACAAGGGTTTTTAGAACAGGTATTAATTTTGTCAATTTCTCTTAATTTCTCCCGCCATTGTGTTGTTTTTATATTTTACAACTTTATTAATTTTTGTAATTTTACAAATTTAAAAACTCCGCTTGATACTGTATGACATGACATTGCACAAAAACCTAAATAAATGGGGAATTGCCGTTGTCGTGTTGACATTTGCTTAAGCGTTGCCAACTTTTTTTTTGATAAAATTATGTATTAAAAGAAATCATATTAAATTTACACAGCTCAAAGCAGCTTTCAATTGTTTTGCATGTTAAAATTAATATTTTTGATAAGTATTAGCAAAATTTTTAGCGATTTTATAAAAAAATCTATATTTTTATGTGCTTATGCATAATAATTTGAAAACCTTATAACACGTTTATAAAATGAATTTTGTATGAAAAATTTGTTTTATAAGCTACTTATAAATTTAAAAAGTGATTATGCATTTGACCCTTAATATAGAAAATGTAGATTTATGTATTTAAAGAAGCTTTTTTTATGATGTATTAAATTCAGAGTTCAACAACAACAGTTTAATATTGCTAAATCTGTTTGATGCAGTTAGAAACATAACTGTCTATTACTCTTAAACACAATGTGCCTATAGAATTTAATTCTAAACTCTGTGTCTATTTTTGCCCAATTTATGGTAGGTATCTTTTTATTGGTTTTTTTATAAAACTCAAAATATAATAGCCTACATTTCGACATTGTTCGAATACCATCACCCGGCCTGTAAAAAAATTTTGTTTTAGTACTATAAAGGTGTGCACAAAAACAAAATTTCGTAAATTTCAGATATCTTTTTATACAAAGACATTGCAAATTTTTCCTTACTTCTTAACCGATAAGCGTGAGATTTTAGCCGCTTTTATTTTTTTTTCTTATCTAATATATGTATATTCGAATCCCATCGGTATAATTTCTTTTTAAGTAAATTATAAGTCATCGAATTGAAATAAAATTTGAAACGGTTTTATCAGAATCAGAAACATATTTAAATTATTCTGTAAAAATTTGAAATTATTGATCAATTAAGCTTAAAGATTATTTCGTTTTTATTATATTTTTTCTATTTTTTCATTCAAACACATTTGAAATAGTTTTTTTTTTATGGCAAACAAATAGACTTATTAAAAAAAGTGGGTATTTATTCAATACCACACCTTTATTATAATTTTTGTTTGCTAAATAGTTATTTGTGTTTTTTCTTCATATCTTGTTTTCTATAAAAAATAATTCCTAGTAATTTATTATTATAAATATGTATATAAGCAAGTGAAAAAAAAAATTGTTAATAAATTATTCTTATATTATGATTTCTTCTTTTTTTTATTTTATTTTCAAAATATTTTATAAGGTAACAGAAAAACTTTGTTTTGTGTTTTATAGTGTTATGAAAGAGGTATGGCATACTATACTATGCTGCCTACTTTTAGTTCATTGCACTGTAATTATTTATAATTAACATTATTAACATACTGTGCATAATTCATTTAGGTTTAAAGAGAAGACAAGTAATGTATACAAACGAATGTATCATAATATATATGTGAATAAGTAATATTTAGAAGTGGCATATAAAAAAATAGCAAATTAATGAATATAATTTTACCAAGTACACTCAAAAAAAAAAGTCAAATGAAAAAAATCCTTGCTAAAATCACTAAACTTTTTGCTGAATATTAGTAGACTGAAAAAAACTCAAAAAACTTGTAGCGAAATTTTACTTTAGTTAATTTATTTGCTGAAAATTTAAATATAGAAATTGTGTAGAGTTGTTTTTCTTTTTAATCATTTCCGTTGTGTGTAATACATCCAGACAAGCTGCGACATCTACATTTGTTTATCTGGTTGTCGTCCACGCTATAATTACGGTTATCAGCACAATTTTTCTAGCAAAATAAATTAGTAAAACATTAGTTTAGTGCTAAAAAATATAACTAAAACTTTTGCTGAAAACTGAATTTCAGCTAAAAAATTGCTGAAAACTAGTAAACTTGATATACAAGACGTTTTATTAATTTTTCTACTAACTTATTTTTTTGAGTGTAGGTATTACATGTTTACCAAAACTTGGTTTATTAAATAAAATGTTATAATTCAAATAAAAACTTTGTAACGTTTGCCAAAGTGTTTGCTATATTTCATGTTACCCATAAACAGAGTGAATTTTCTTAGACGAGCTTTAATAAATTTTTCCACTAAACACTGAGAGAATTGTCTGCATGATATTAATGAATTTTTGCATAAAAATAACGAAGTTGCACTGGAACTCGTCCATTGAAACTTTTCATTGAATTAATGGATGTTTTCATAAAATGTTGTAAAAAATTTCATATCATTAATTAAAACTTTCATATATTCAATGAAAAAGTTTCATTAAAACTGGATTCATAAAATATATGAAGTTTTTCATCATATTTATGAAATTTTTCATTTACTTTGTGAAGAAAACTTCATTAGTTTACTGAAAAATTTCATTAAAACTCGTCCAGAAAAATTCTCTCTGTGAACTAATGAAGTATTCTTCACAAAGTGAAAGTCAGAATAATTTAAATTGTTTGAAAACGCTTTATAATTTTTATGATAGTATTATTAAAGAAACTTTTTTCATTGCGTATATGCAATTTTTAATAAATCGTTTAGAATTTTTGATAAAATTTTATGAAAAACTATGAAATTTAGCAAATATTTATTGAATTAACGTAAAAATTCGATAGTATCATCCAGATAATTCTCTTAGTGTAGTCATTTTCACATATTTTTTTCGACAATGTATTCAGATTCAACCCTAGGTCAATATAACAGTAGGATCATATGCATAATCACTTTTTAAATTTATAAATGGCATACAAAAGAATTTTTTCATACAAAATTCATTTTATAAAAGTGGTTTTCAAATAATTATGCATAAGCACTTTAAAATTTATTTTCAATTAATGTATTAGATTAATTTTGTATAAAATGTTTTATAAAAAAAAGACTTCTTAATTTGCTTTCGGCTAATTTATTCCTTTTTTGGGAATTATTTGTAATAGTATCACTGAGCATAATGTTAGGCACAAACTTAGGTAAATTGGCCATTTCGTAAATTTGCTTAAACCTACAGACAACATATGTTTTAATGTTGTTCTATTTTTATGATTTCTACAGTTAACTCTAAGCAAACATTTGAAAAATGAATATAATTAGATAAAGATTATTATTAATGTATTTTGTTTTGGAATATATAAAATTTTAAAACGTATAATTTTCTTTTGCTTTATTATTACAATTTAATTAATAAATAATTATTTAGGTAGTTTACAAGGGGTGTAATATCTGTTGTATCGTCCTAACAAAAAACAGAGTTGTTAAAATTTTTATTTGACTTTAACAACGATTTTCTATTGGGTTTTCTATCTGTTAGCACACTTAAACATAGGATACTAAACATACGCAAAAATGTTGTATCGTGCTATTCTCAAATGTTTTATTTTTTCAATTTAAATTTTAACAACTCCATTTTTTGTTAGGACGATACAACAAATAGCACACCCCTTGTGAACAGCCTTATTGACTTTATAGAAAATAATCATAAACAAGTTTCTTATTAATAATTTAAATAATAACAAAAGTTTTCGTCTTATAAAATTACTTATAAATGAATTTTAAATTAGACATACAAATTTACCTACTACTGACATATTAAGGTTGTTCACAAGGGGTGTGCTATTTCTTGTATCGTCCTAACAAAAAACAGAGTTATTAAAATTTAAATTCAAAAAAATACAACAACCCATGTGAAAATCGAAATATATATGAACACACATGATCATACATTGACTTGTATATGATCATGCATGGGCATACATAGTCATATACGTACATGCATAGTTCAATGTATGACCATACATGATCTCATATATTTCCATATATCTTTGGATCCGAAATTTGAGGGTATATGACCGTACATGTTCATATATGACCATATATGCTCACATATGATTCATGTATGCTCATATATGATCATATATGGCCATATACCTCCATATACCCTCAAATTTCGGATCCAAAGGTATATGGAAATATATGAGATCATGTATGATCATACATTGAACTATGCATGTACGTATATGACTATGTATGCCCATGCATGATCACATATGAGGCAATGTATGATCATGTATGCTCATATATATTTCGATTTTCACATGGGAATTGAGAATAGTACGATACAAGATTTTTACGATTGTTTAGTGTCTTATGTTTGAGTGTGCTAACAGAAATAAAACCCAATAGAAAATCGTTGTTAAAGTGAAATAAAAATTTTAACAACTCTGGTTTTTGTTAGGACGATACAACGATACACCCTTGTGAATAACCTAAATGTTTATTTAGAAAATACAATATTTGCATGATGAATTTTTTTACATTTTGTATAATAAAAAAAATTTTTACTAAATTTATGTATAAACTATATGTTAGAAATCAAAAGTTTCTTTGGTATTAAAACAATTATAGAAAAAAGTCTAGACTAATAGTATTTTTACGAAGAGCATGTAATTTTTTTTTCGTATACGAGCACATTTTGGTATAAATTTATATTATTTTCTTTTTTTGTCTAACTGCCAATTATGTATGCATAATAAATTGTAAACGTATGCAATTTAATATAATTTTTTATCAATAATTTACAATAAATATACATTGTCGAACATTGCATATATTATACAACAAACAAATTAAAAAAAGACATTGAGATAAATAAATAAATTAAAGGATAATAACATTCTGCAAGCATATTAAATTTTATAATGCATTTTTAATAGAGAATGTTATTACAAAGTTTTTAAAATAAAACAAAATTAAATTATGAAAAATAAACATATTTTTTGGAATAAATTGAAAAATATTGTAATAGTATTTAGCTTTCAATTTGCGTGCACCGAAATAAATTTCTCAGTTAATGGCCACTAAATTTTCAATTAAGGCTCAGATGAAATACCCCATCAGTTAAAAAAATAATTGTAAATAACTAAGTTGTTGGTTAAAAAACAGGGAAAATGATCGCTTCCAAGCAAGCAGTAATTTCTGCGGGGAAAGTACATAAGAAAAAGTGAAAACTGCGAAAATATTATTGAAAGCTGGCACAAGTAGCACTTAAGTAGGGACAATAAATTACAGAAACAGACCTCGAGGAAGTTACTAATTACTAGGGCAAGAAATTACATGCACTTAAAAATGGAAAATATGCGCCCAAAATATGCGGCTAAAAAAGAAAAATATGCATTAAAAATATAAGAAATATGCATTAAAAAATATTATTTTTGCAAAAATAATGCACTTTAAAACTTAAAATATATTTAAGTTAGTTATTTTGCAAACAGACACAGAATACGAAGATTTTCCATAGGTCAATAAGGTTTTTAAGAATGTTTATTTTGATTGAATCAAAATATGAAAACGTATCAATTTCTTATATTTTTTTATGAAATAAAAAATGCTCCTAAAAATTAAAAATATGCACAAATATGCATTAAAAAGCACAAAATATGCATTCAAAAGCATCAAATATGCTTTTAAAGTCAAAATATGCAAAAATATGCAACTACAAATCGATGCCATTTTGTTCTAAATTTGATGATTCGGATAAATATTTAGTCCATATTAGTTTTGGACTATCGAGAAAAAACATGCATTTGCATGGAATATCTTGCCCTACTAATTACTAAAGGACCTCTACATATATAAATAGTCCCGCCTAAATGATTGTGACTTGTTACATTTATCAGTTTTTAATATTAAGTTTCTTTGTTAGCTTTTGTCAATTGCTGATTTACCAAAAACCAAATAGTTTGTAGCAAAATAAAACTACCAAATTACTTTTAAAGTTTATACGTCGTCACACATGTTCATATGTCAATTTATTTTTAATTTTATTAAACAAAAGAAAAAAATCATAAACGTAAAGCTTGTTACAATATCATATATTTTTATGTGATGAAATCTGTGGCAACAAATAATAACAGCTTAAATCGCTATAATAGAGAACAAAAAAATTGAAGCCATTTACAAAAATTAGTTTGTTATTCTGCATTAGAATTTTGTAATTACGATACTTTAATGCTACACTAATAGAAAAAAGTCTGTAAAAAATTTAGTTAAAACTACTAAAAATTAGTTAAAATGATGCTGCAGAAAAAACTGCTAAAATTAGCAGATTATTTTTGCTATATATTAGTAATATAGGAACAGCAAAAATAAAACTTTTAAATTTACAGAATTTTAGTTATATTTGAGTTAAATTTTTGTAAATGGAAAATAGCAAATTAACCTGCTAAAATCAGCAAAAAACTTTGCTAAATAATTAGTAGCCCAAAAAATCAAAAAAATATTTAAAATTTTCGAAGTTTTCTTTTCGATTTTTTTTAAATGCAAATAAAAATCGAGCATTTTGAAAACAACAGTTTACAATTTTTTAATAAATATTTCTGCTAATTTTAGCAGAATAGGCTGCTATTTGCTTTCAACTAAATTTAGCTTAAAAATAGCAAAAATTTTGTAGATATAACAGTTTATTTTTGCTATTTTTACTCTACTAATATTTAGCAAAATTTCCTGTAGATTTTACAGTACAATTTTTTATTTTCAATTAACTAAAAGTTAGCTTAAATATAACTAAGATTCTGTAAATTTAACAGTTTTAATTTTGCTGTTCTTATTTTACTAGTATTTAGCAAAAAAATATGCTATTTTTAGCAGTTTTTTCTGTAGTATCATTTTTAACTAATTTTTAGAAACCTTTTCTGCTATTTTAACAGTTTTAATTCTATGAGTGCACTCAAGCTACTACTTTTCAAGTACTGGTGCAACACTACCTAACCTAGTGTCTTCAAATGCAATAAAATAAGCGATAAAATTTACGAATTACACACAAAGCAACAGCAAAATTATTTTCGTTGCTTTTGCTTTGTTTGTTATTTTCAAATTTCTTTGCACATTTCATTGCATTTGTAGACATAAGGTAATGATTTTTGCAATTATTCAAAACCAGGGTTATATTTTCCAGGCGTATGGCATTACCAAAAGAATAAGTTATAAAAAAATCGTTATCACTAGATGGCAGTTTGTAAAAAAAATTGACAAATTTCTTTTTTATTTAAATTTAAATAATAACAAAAAACAAAGGAAAAAATACAAACAAATATTTCAAATTTTATTATTTGAATATATTCCGCGTTTGTTTTTTCCTTATTTTGAGCAGTTTTCAGCAGTTGAGTTTTTAAATATAGGCTCAGCTGATACTAAACTGATACTAAATAGTTGCTCAGGTAATACTAAATTTCAGCGCCCTCTATCGGTAAGTAGTATAAGTTTTGATTTCCTATCTCTATAATTAACCAGTGTCTTCAAATGCAATGAAATGTGCAAAGAAATTTGAAATTAACACACAAAACAACAACAACGAAAATAATTTTGTTGTTGCTTTGTGTGTTATTTTCAAATTTCTTTGCACATTTCATTGCATTTGAAGACACTAGGCAATAGTCTCTGATATTTTCATACCAAAACAACGTTACATTTTTTCTTAACAAAATAACGGTTATATACGCTTATATATACAAATACAACTCTACAAATCAATCAACTCGACAACAAGAAATTCTCATTGAGTTTGTAAATATTTCTAGAAATTCTAAAGACGTAGTCCTCTGACGATTTCCTTAGGCAAGAATGAAATCCGAATAGGGACATGCCTTCAACAGATTGTTTTTCACAATTTGTTAAACAAGTTTTGGGATTTTAGCAATTATTGTTTATCCCGATAAAAATAAATTTGAAGTCAAATATTTATTTTGTTAGAAACCGATTCAATACCGGTATGATACCGGTATTAAGGGAAAAGGTTTTGGATTACCGGTATTTTTTGAGTTAACAGTTTCGGAAGTGGTATCGGTATAGGTTATCAATTTTAAAGGGTTTTGAAACGGATAACGGTATTATAAACGTATAGGTTGCACACCTTGCTACAAATATTGAGTTGATTCTTTTAAGTATTTGAAAAAGCGGTCGGTATTGAGTACTTAGGGTGGCTGCGAACTGGCTAAATAAAATCTAAACTAAATTCAGGTTTTTAAATTTCTAAGAAAATTTCAAAAAATTAAAAAAAAAAAACTAAAACTTTGTCTTTAAAAGTTAATTTAGTTTCAAAGTTATACATAAACGATTTTTGCAACAAAGATTAAAGTTTTTAGTTACATTCCAAAAATGGCAACAGATTTTTTAAAATTAATTTTTAAAGAAAAATCCATATAATTCACGAATCTTTACATAAACTGTTTTTACTTTAATGCCGTAACAATGAATATTTCATGTTATATTTCTTCTTTAAATAGTAATTAATTTGAAATAAAATATAAATAAGTATATAATTGTTGATTACATTGATCACGTATAATAATAAACAAATTAAATTAAAGCATTTAATGTATATTTACCTTATTATTTCGTATAATTTTAAATTAAAAATCCATAAAATTGAAATGAAATCAACGAAAAACAATAAATTAATTGCAATGAAGTAACGAAAAATAATAATAATAAATATAAGAACGTCACTTGCACAGGTGTTCAAATCATGATGTTTTTTTTACTTTTGAAATAAATTTATTGCAAAAAAAGAAAAAAAGTTATTAAATGCTACAATCAACAAAATAAATGGTTGGCAGAAATTGTAAGCACACAGAGTTAAAATACAAATCAGACATTTGAAGTTTTAATTCCGGTTTCTCCTAAGCAACAACAAAAACAATTTCCAATAAAATTATGATTCATAATTTATTTAAAGCGAATATTTGAACCATATTTTTTTAATACATATTTTAATTGTAAACAATTATATAAAGAGCTTATTGTAGAAACTTGATAAGCCACATGTTTTTGCTGATTTTCGCCTTTAAAGTTTTCAAATAATGTAGAAATTAGAACTTTTGCAGGACTTTCATATTCTAGATACTTGTAGTAGGGAGAATCCACGTCAAATCATCATGCCATTCTGATTTCAATAAAATTCACAATACATGTTTAATAAAGATTGTGTTTAAAAAATTATCCATCACATTTTTTGCAATAACTTTTTTAGAAATTACTCAAATTAAAAAAAAAAATTTAGTACACTCATAGAAATAAATCTGTAAAAATAGCAGAAAAAGT
The DNA here is from genome assembly GCA_949987735.1 of Leucophora obtusa. Lineage (NCBI taxonomy): Eukaryota > Metazoa > Arthropoda > Insecta > Diptera > Anthomyiidae > Leucophora > Leucophora obtusa. The sequence goes on from OX465296.1 coordinate 119,058,652, forward strand.
TACTAAAAATTAGTTAAAAATGAAACTGCAGAGAAAACTGCTAAAATTAGCAGAGTGTAGATTGTTTCCTGAGTTATTGGCCGAAACGTGTTTTATGCCTTTAATGAACGCAAAACATACTTAGGGCCACGTTTCGACCCATAACTCAAAAACCAATCAAGGTTCCACCTTGAAATTTTCCACAAGCGTAGAAGAGAGTTTTTCTTTTAATTTTCAGAAATAAAGTTTTTCTTTTAAAATCAAGACCCCAAAACATGATATAAGGTAATGCGAGGGTCAAAAAAGTAAACCTTTTTTGTCTGGTTGCTACAAAATCCAAAATACCATTTTCCATCTCTGATATAGAACCTAAACATATCTACATTAGGATGTCCCTTAAAATAACGATTTGCCGATTTTATTGGAAATGGTCCCAAATGGAAGAAATCGATTTTTTTTTTGGAAAACGTTATCCCGTGTAGCAATTTGGATGAAAATGGCCCATTTTCGAACAAAGTGTATTATTATTATAAATTCCCAAAATTCGAAATTTCGAAAAAAATTATTTTTTATTTCATTTATTCATTTAATATAGTCAATATGATTCAGATATGGAATTTTAACTTCATCGGCTATCTTTAACCCACTTTAGCCTGGAATCCAATATCACCCACGAATTTGATAAAAATGCAAATACCTGTTTTTTTAAAAAAATTGATTTAAAAGATTTTTGAAAATGCCTAATTTGGAGATGTCTATTGCTACTTGTACCACATAATAGTTGATATTAAACAAAAAAATAAATTGGAAAAATGATAATTCGAGTTAGTGTTTGGAGTGATTGCTTTCCAGGATATTTTACAAAAATTGCTTATTTTGTCAAAAATTTAATAAAATTTGAATGTTTTCATAAAATTTTACATAGTTTTCGGGAAAATATTACTTTGGTTACACTATAATTATCTTCAGATGTGTTTAAAAAATCTTTAACACTTAGTGGCATGGGGTCAGAAAAGACTTAATATTAATTATGACTACAAGATTGTAAAACCATTAAATTGATAAAAAAAATCTCAACTGGATAAAAATAATTATTTTATGTAACATGATCAATGTGGGGTTAATTTTTATACTTTTGGCCACAACCGACCCACTAGGAAATTTATAGAATAACAACATTCATAATTTTCGGAAAAATATCACTTTAAATCCACGGTTCCCAAATGGGGGTCCACGGACCCCCAGGGGTCCGTAGCAGAATTCCAGGGGGTCCTCGAAGAGATCCGACAAAACACATAAAACAAGTTATTAAAAAAAAAACAATTTTTTTTATAATTTTTAAATTATTTAACAAAATATTGATTTGAAAAATGTTTTTTTCCTTATTCCTGCTTAAAATTGGTCATCATTTAAAATAAGCAGGTGCTTTTATTAACTTTGCCCCATAATTTATAAAGTACCTCTCGCTCAACACTGGTTTGGGGGTCCGTGAGCTAGTAGAAATTTCTCAAGGGGTCCGTGAAGCAAAAAGTAGTGGGAACCACTGCTTTAAATGAATAAAAAAAATTTTTCCACTTGATAAAAATTATTATTTTGAGTAACATGATCCATATAAGTTAATTTCTTCACTTTTCGGCAAAAAATACCCACTTGGCAATTTACGAATTTTAAGGGACACCCTATTCTACATACTCAAGGCTTTTCAAAGTTATATACGGAGGTGTTCAAAAAATCATAAGATTTTTAACAACAACAACACGTAGTTTTATATACATAACAACGAACGATTTTATGTGGATTCGTTTTCTAGAACAACCACGATAATTTTTACAAAAATTTATTACCCGGGTTAAATCCTAATATGGTGTCATATACAATTACATCTTGTTTGATAAGTACCCTTATGCAACGACATACAACCTGATCCGAAAAATGGATCATCTACATGTGTCTAATTATATCAAATTAGATATAATTTAATACAGTTTGATCCGAGATTTGTGCATATCCAGAACATCAAATTATATCTAATTCGATATAAAAATATCGGATTTTATATAATTTTGTCTAATAGTAGGTACTTTTTATGCATACGGGCTATTAAATTGACATTGAAATTTCTATAGTTTGAACAATTTTAAAGGCCCAAATTTTATAAATGCTTTTCTCTTTCAAATCGTATGCATAATTTTTTATTATGATTTTATATGTAAAAAATCACGTGAAAATTATTTGGCTAATGGAGTAATTAACTCTGAATTTGCAGATAACTAAATTTGATGTTGAACTATATATTAATTTGTATGGGATCATATAGAAAGTTATATAAAATTACAAGAATATATTTTTAGTATGACGATACATACAGTGTTATATAACTTAGTATCGAACGATATATAATCATATCGGTCACTACATATATTTTGATTAGTTTTATAAGGCTTATGTAGTTATATATGGAGTCAGATTTGAGGATATGTAATAACATCAATTACCATACAAAAAATTCATTGAAAAAATAATATCAGATGTAGTTGTATATAATGATATGTGTCTTAATGTGACTCCATTTACCGTCAGATGTAACCCAATCACATTATATATAACAATATATAACTATTTTTACTCGGGTATACAAAATTTTTACAAAATCGATTACAATACTTAGGTCCTGTGAGAGGTGGCTAAATTTGTTCTAAACTAAATACAAATAGACAAGAGGGTTTAAAATTTCTTTGAAATTTATTTAAAAAAATTTTTATAATTTCAAATAAACTTGTAGACCTGAATTTAGTTTAGATTTAGTGTAGCCAGTTCGCACCCACCCTTAGCACTTAATTCTTTTAAAGTTCTGACTATAATTATATTATTTAGAATAATGATTTATAGTATAGAATAGAGTTGTTATTATAAATATTCTCCCATATGTTCTATATGTAGAATATACTTATTTATGTACATTATAGTGGTCCCAAACACATGAAAGTTAAAGTTTGCGGTCTCCACAATGTTGTCCCATTCCTTAGTGTATAAAAACTCTCTGTGACAAGTTTCAGCTAAATACGCTTTTATTTAGAGGTAGCAGAACAAGTTATCTTTAAATAATTAGTAATTTTTCTGCAGAGTAATTTACACAAAAAGTAGGGTTCACTTTAAATTGGATTATTCTTAACCTGTGTGTTGTAAGTTAACACTCTTTTTAATCTAGTCTTAATTAATGTATAGAAAAGGAATATGAAACCAAAACTTAAAAAAAAATTAATTAACTTTTAAGTAGTTAGCGTTTTTTTAATTATACAAAAAAATACATATTTTAGTTAAAATTTCCAAATTTCCTGAAAAATGAAAGTAAAAATGCAACTTGCTCATGCTTTATATGAACAAATTTCTAAAATTTTATTTTACTGACGATTATGAATCTGCAATCAAAATGTGGTTTATAAATTAATCACGGTTTTTGAAAAATTCAAAAAAAAACTGAAGTTTTTTGAGATATTTTCTTTACACCTGTAAACGATGTAATCGAAAAATCCAATTAGTCATACTTTTGTAATTTACTTACCAAGGACTTTCATTATATATGACACCGATTTTAATTTTAAAAAGGATAACAGATATCCTTGCAAGTTAGCTTAAAATTTGACTTTTTTAATATTTCGCTATTTATTATTTAGCCTGCTGTAATTTTATTGTTATCAAAAATCCGATTTCACATAGAGCAAATTCCGTAGACATATGTATATTAATTGCAAAAAAGAAGTTTTCGAAGCAGTAAATATGTTATAAGAAAACTTGCTGATCGAACTTGGACATCTTTTGTAAGAAATTGTCAAACTACACGAAATCCGCGACTCCGATTTCAATTTGGATTTCATATTCGCAATCATAACAATTATATTTAATTTTTCTCATTTTGTCCATAATTTTTAATTAATTAAAAATAATAGAACAAGTACAACTTTAAAACTTCAATCGCGATCTGCTACCTCTTAACAAAACCTTTTTGGAGATTTTTTTTTGGCAGACCATATTTATTTTCATAATGGCATATTTGTAGGGTTGTGGAGCGCGAGAATTCCAATTTTTTTTGGGCCACTCTAATGTAATATGTACAATGTATTTGTACTTGCAATATTGTTGTTGCTACATATATGTATAATTTAAAAAAAAATGTACTTGTGTGCATGTGAGTATATTGCGCGGATATTGAACTTTTAGTAGTGGCGTTAATTGACCTCGTGCTGAAAAATGCAAAAAATTATCAACAACAACAACAAGAATAGTAATAAAGTAAACGATAAACAAACTTTGAAAAGAAAAAATAAAAAAAAATATATTATATATAAAGAAAATAAATACAATAACAAAATGAATTTAAATATACATTAATAAATAAACTGTGTTTATAATAGAAAAATACTGTACTATAATTTTTAAATTTAACATAGTTTTCAATTAACTGACGAGGTCACATTCTTAGTTTGAATAAAATATTTTTGTTGTTTAAAAATTTTTTAAACAACAACGGTAAATCATAATTGTAGTTGTCAAACTCATGGTCGTAGGTAGCCTAAAAGTATACTATAACAAGAGTAAAACTAAAATGTTTCATTATTAACCCTTTAATGAAGGAGGTCAGTTGAAAAACAAAATGGCCTTAAGTTTTTTGAGTGTAGTTTATAATTAATATATAAAACTTTTAATGAAAAAACAAAAACAAGAGTGTTGTAAAATTACACAGCGTTACAAATTGAACCCCTGAAATCGAAAGATTAATTAGATTTTTAAATATATGAAGACTAATGCGATTTCAGTTACATTCCTGGCTAGGGATTCTATAAAAAATTACGATTATCGTCCACTTTTCTAATATTTTAAAGATGCTAGTTACATAAAATGTTTTAATATATGATACAACATTGCTATCTTTTACCAAATTTGCCACAATATTTTAAGATTGTATGTAATATGGTAGATATTAAACTTGGGAAAGTAGACGATATCCGTCTATCGTCTTATATAATCTGGGTAGAGGTTAGTAAATCTTTATCTTTATTTTGAAAGGTTTGGTGAAAATTAATAAAAATCTGTCGAGAGATTTGAATATTATAAGTGGATATATAAAGGGATAATAAAAAGTTGAATTTATATACAATTTTATAGTAACATTTGATAAATTAAAAAAATTTTATATTTTTGCACCACGGATCCTAAGAATTCTTGTATTGATTTACTAGATGGACCTAAAGATTATCCGGATCGATTTGCCACTGAAACTCTAAAAAGATAACTAAAAGAAGCTTCCTAAATATTGCTTTAGAGGTTTAATTAAAAAAGTAAATATTATTTAATATAAAATGATTATCTTTTCAAAAAATCTTTAATTAATTTTATAAAATACGAACAACGACACAATATTGCTTGTTATTATTGTTATTTTGTGATTTTTTTTTGTACTCAATTTAAATTTTAATTAGTTTTTCTTAAACGAAAAATACAAAATAGCAAAAATAAAAATCTCTATACAAAACAACACAAAAAACAATATATTGAAACCATTTAACTTTATTAAAAAAATAAATGCCACAAAATTAAATTAAAAATCCTCATGATAGTTAGAACAGTACGAGAGTATTGTTGAACAAGAAAAGCAACAACAAAAACAAAGCCATCCATCGTAAGGAACAACAAAAAAAAAAACATATATAAAATTAAAAACAAAAAAAAATAACAAACAACATAGAAAAACGTGACAAAAGTTAATTACAAAGTTTTCCTCATCGACAACAACAACAACGACGTCATCATCAACTTGATGAACAAATAAGTTTTGTATATACATATAAGGCTTGCGCACAAAATAACTATGTAGTACACTAATTAATCGCAATAACTATTGAACTAAACGTCATATTTAAATAAAAATAACATTTTATTGCAAGGAATTTCATTTGCAAATTGTTTTGCATGAAAGTTTTAACTTTATGTGGAATACCACACATTAGGACTTTAACGGTATTTTCAGTGATCTTCTTGCTTGACAAACTGCATTTCCGAGAAAAAGTGTTCACGTTGTCGGCGACTTGCTTTGTACTTTTCATCTCTTTTTACCAATGCCCAATATCTCTCCACAAGCCTGAGTTCTGGACAACTTGCCGGATTTGCCTCTCTATAATTTTCGGATTTTCATTAAAAATTCCTATTATATTTTCACGCACTTTTTGTTGACTATCCAATTTAAAGCAAAATAAATTATGCAGTATCGTTACTATTTGAACACAATTTTCCATTATATTTTCAATGCTAACGTGATTAGCAAAATAAAGGGTGGTTAAATTTTAAGGCCCGATGTTGATTTTGAATAAAACACAAATTATTTAGGAAATTATTGTCATTTCTTTTTATATGATAATATTGGTATGGTTCAATTATGTATGGAACAAAATATCGTCCAAATGGCCGCCGCGACCTCGGAGGCACACCTCCATCCGATGGTCCAAATTTTCGATGACGCTGAGGCATAATTGAGGTTCTATGCCGTTAATATGCCGAATTATCTCATCCTTTAGCTCTTGAATTGTTGCTGGCTTATCGACGTACACCTTTTCTTTCAAATAACCCCAAAGAAAGAAGTCCAACGGTGTCAAATCACATGATCTTGACGGCCAATTGACATCGCCACCACGTGAGATAACACGGCCATTGAATTTCTCGCGCAAAAGAGCCATTGTTTCGTTGGCTGTGTGTGTGGCAAGTGGTACCATCCTGTTGAAACCACATATCGTCCAGCTCCACATTCTCAATTTCTGGCCACAAGAAGTCCATTATAGCGAACACCATTCACGGTAACTGCTTGGCCAATCTCATTTTCTAAGAAGTACGGCCCAATTACGCCGCCAGCCCATAAACCGCACCAAACACAAAAAACAGGTGTTTTCACATTTCCTACAGACCCGATTTGCTGAAATTTGTGCACAATTCTCCCGATTGTGGACACATTTGGTCGATTATGCTGACCAAAGAAATCACGAAGTGCACGAAATGCAATTTGATTTGAACGCCCATTTTCATAATAAGCCTGAATAACTTTAACGCGTTGCTCGATTGTGTATCTTTCCATGGTTCAAATTGAGTTAGTCTGAAATTGAGAAATGTCAAATGAAATGCAGAAAAAAACTTGACGTTTAGGTGTGGTTCACATTCAACATCGGCCCTTAAAATTTAACGACCCTTTATTTATGTTTTTACTTAAGTGATAATTTACAAGTGAAATTGTATCCACTAGTCATTTCGTGCGCAAGCCTTATTTATCTGTATGTTTGTGTTTAAGGTAGGAATATGATGCATGTTGTAAGGTGGGTATGCATGCACTTTTTGGCTTAATTGTATGTGTGTATTAGTTCTGTAAAAGATTTGGTTTACATGGTTAGTTGTATAATTTTCAAAACTAACCATCTTCTAACTAGGTTTTGCTGTTACTTTAGTTTTGTTTTAGATATGAGAATGTTGTTCTTTTCAGCAAATGATGTTGCTGACAACAATCTTCATGTTTTTATTGTAAAAATTAAAAAAAAAAATATACAAAATATATAAATAAATAAACATACACTCAACTCCCTTTTAACGGTCAGGTTTTTAAATAATTTTATTTAAATTTAACAAACAATGACAGTTTTAACATTTGGCACACTGTCATTGTATAGTTTGCGAATAACAAAAATACTTTTAGAACTTTAAAGTTTCCTCCGCTAGCTGGGGTAAGCTCGCGGGTGTAGGAATCGTCACAGAAATTTGTTTTAATTCAGTGACCGAGAGTAAAGGCGTGGTTTAAAACGTTATAAAACTTATTTATTCATTCGCCACTTATATCTAATTATAAGATCAGCTACGCTAACATTTTTGAAAGGAAAGGAAAGGAAAGAGACGCGCTCCACATCTAGTTGAAGGACCTTCGCATTATACAAGAAGGATATTCAAAGGATGTGACCGTAAGTGACCTACGAACGGTACGCTTCCTGGATGAAAATTATGTTCCAGGACCTCCGCAGGATACTCGAAGGTCGTGGGAGGCCGTTCGAAGGATATTCTAAGGGTATGTTAGGAAGTGACCTAAGAATGGCACGCTTCCTGGATGCAAATGATGTTCAAGGACCTTTCCAGGATATCGAAGGATACGCAAAGGATATGGCAGGAAGTGACCTACAAACGGCATGCTTCATGGATGCAAATGATGTTCAAGGAACTTCGTAGAATATAGAAAGGATATGGTAGGAAATGACCTACAAACGGCACGCTTCCTGGATGCAAAATGAAGTTCAAGGAACTTCGCAGGATATGCTAAGGATATGGCAGGAAACGACCTAGGAACGGCACGCTTCTTGGATGCAAATTATGTTCACGGGCCTTTACAGGATATGTCACGATAATCAATGGATATGGCAGGACACGTCTACTGAATTCTAGTGCAATAAAATTACCAGAAAAATTGGTAGCCGCTACTAAATTTTAGAAAAATTTTTGTAAACTGCAATTCAAAATCGATTTGCTAAAATTAGTTTTTTTATAATTTACTAAATATCAATAATTTTAGTACAATGAAATTAGTATAAATAATTAGTAGACGCTACTAAATTTCAGTAAATTATTATTATAATTATTATTAGTAAAAAAAGTGTAATAAAAAATAAAAAAAATTCTAAAATCTAAAAACAAAAATTAAACCAAATTTAATAAAAAAAAATTTTTTTTCTTTCGATTGAAAAAAATGTATAATTACTTCATCGAGCTTGAAATTTGAAGTAAATATTTCAAAAGTTCTTCATTTATTACCTATTTATGCATTGGAGATACAATAAAATTTTCTACGTTTTATTTGCAAACTAAGAATATAGCAATAATAACAAATATAAACTAAACAACGATTCTAAAAAACCAACGAAAAAGAAATGATTATATTTTTTTCCAAAGTTCAGCACTCGGTTTTGAAAAATTAGTAAAATGATTTGCTGAAATCAGCAACGAAAATTAGGAAAAATCAGTAATTTGTAATTAGAAAATATGAAAAATTGCTACTAAAAAAATTGTACTAAAAATCAGTACAAAAATAGTAATTTGCTATCGAAAACTGTTTAAAAAATTTTTTTACTAACTTTTTTACACTGAGTGTATGGTGTATGAATAGGTACCTAGATTAAATTGCATTGTGTGTAGACAGAAAGTGCTTTGAACCCATATAACGATTGGACAAAAATAGAACCTCTTAGTTAAGAAAAATTTTAATTTTTGGAAATATCGGGCCAAGGACACGCCCACCTCCCATAGGTCCTGAAATTTAAAAATATTATATTAGCTACATGAATGGACGTAAAATTACAAAAAGTACATAGTACGATACACATAAAACTGTAAACGTTTATGTAAATTTTTCTCAAAATCGAAGCAAGGACTCTTAGTCCTGCCATATATCCTTTATCTTAAAATCTTTATAAAACCTGCAAAATTTATCCGATTCCCATGAAATTTAGCACGTGAATTGAAATAAAGTTAAGCCATTCGATTCATTAATAAAAAAATGCCTCTCGTAAAAAATGCGTTTTAAACGCTTAAAATGATTTTTCTAAAAAAAAAAAAATTAAATCGGATTAAAATAGGAAACCATGTGAATCCTCCATTTTAGGTATAAGGTATCTACAGCGAACTTATGTAAAACACTACGAGGAATATTTTTGTGGAACATTTTAACCTTCTAACTCTGCAATTAAAGGAACTTTTTTGGCCCCTTTTTAAAACGGACAAAAACGACCCGTAAGTTGAAGAGTTAGAGAGTTAAAATGTTCCGCAAAAATATTTGTCATCAAATTCTACTATAAGTCTTTTAAGACATCAGCATTGAATAAGTAAAAACTTAAAACGTGTTTAAGGGTTAATTTCGTAGTTATTCAGCATTGGCGCTCAAATGTCTCACAAACCTAGATTTTAGGGAGAAACCATGGGAATATTTCGTCTTAGGTATAGGATGTGCTCAGCGAACTTATGTAAAACACTACGAGGAACATATTAACCCTCCCTTTTTAAAAAGGGGCCAACAAATGTCCTTTCACTGAAGAGTTAGAGGGTTCGAATGTTCCACAAAAATGTTCGTCTTAGTGTTTTTAGCGGTGATGCTTTAGTGAATTTGCTCCCAAAGTTTAAAGATAGATTTTTTTTTATCAGCTGGTAATTTAATTAAAATATAAAATATATCGTCATATGAAATCAAAAACGTAGTAAGTTACATTTAAAAACTTTGGTAATTTTTAGGATTTTAACCAAAAATTATGTATATTTAAGGATTTATTAATGAAACAGATAATGTATTTCTGCCAAAGTTTAACTTTTTTTTACCCTTACCATCTATGAGAGGGAGCCATTTTTATAAAACAGCTATATGGTGACTTATTTTTGTTACCAATTTACGTGATAACACACATTTATACACTCCGGTATAGGAATAGAATAGTTGTGTAAATCGGAACGATATGAAATGGAACGGACTTCCAAAAAAAAAAAATGCTAAATCAATTTTTTACCTTACAGGCAAAAAAAAAGTGCGCCGTACACCCTCCAATATGAACTATTTTTGCAAGGTTTCAAAAAAAATTTTTTTATTTTTTTTTGCCGAACGTAGGGGTCGCCATTTTACATTTTTCGTTATATCTTTGGCATTTACAGTCGGATCTTAAAGTATGATACATCGATGTTTTTCTCTCGAGGCATTTTGACCTCAAGTATCCCATTATAGTAGTTACCCACCAGAAAAATCATTAAACTTTAGCTAAACCCAGTATAAATGTTTTTTATATATTGGTTGCCGAACGTAGGGGTCGTCTTTTTAAATTTTTTTAATTGGATTTTTCTTGTCTACTCGAGGCAAAAAAATCGATATATCACACTTTTAAATCCGATTTTAAATGCTAAAGCTATAACAAAAAATTAAAAAAGGCGACCCCTACGTTCGGCAAAAAAAAATTTTTTTTTTGAAATCGCCTTCCAAAAATACTTCATTGTACATGCATGCAACCTGTTCTAATTTATGTTCTATCATCGGTGATTTTTTTTTTGAGTTTGTCCCAAAATCAATAGGTTCTTTTCCTCCAAACTAGAACAGGTTGCTTTGGAACCGGTTCTAGAACCAGTTATAGAACTGGTTGTGTGACAGCGAAACCTTATATTTTGACTCCCAGGAATCGGTTCTAGAACCTGTTCCATAGAACCGGTGGTAAAAAACCCGTTCTAGAACAGATTCTGAGGTAACCAGTTCAAAACAATTTTGCTGGGGTGTTCAAAAATGTCTAAATCTAGCAAAAAAAATGGATAAATTGGCAACACTGGTGAGAACTCCCTTTTGATATATTTAATTTTTGGTTAATAACCGAAATGATCCAGTTATCACTAACCGTAACGAAATTTTAAATTATTTCGGTAAACGGTATTTAAATGGTTATTTTGGTATCGGTATTTCGGTAAAGGTATTTTAAGGATAGCGGTAGTCAGCTTAAAGGGTTTTGAATCGACTTTGCCAAACTTGATTTAAATTAAAGTGTTTCAAGTTTTGCGTTAAACATTTTTCGTATCGAAGATATATGACATAAGTTGGACGCCAGGTATAAATTCTCTACACCAAAAAAAATAAGTTAGTAGAAAAATTAGTAAAACGTCTTGTATATCAAGTGTACTAGTTTTCATCAATTTTTTTGCTGAATTTCCATTTTCAGCAAAAGTTTTAGTTATATTTTAAACTACTGTTTTACTAATTTATTTAGCTACAAAAAATGTGCTGATAACCGCATTTACAGCGTGGACGACAATCAGATAGACGAGATGTAGATGTCGAGGCTTGTCTGGATGTAGTACAGCCAACGGAAATGATAAAAAAGAAAAACAACTCTAAACAATTTCTATAAAATTTCGCTACAAGTTTTTTAAAATTTTTTCAGTCTACTAATATTCAGGAAAAATTTTAATGATGTTAGCAAGGATTTTTTTTATTTGCAATCGAATAAGTGTTAACAAAACTTTTGCTGAAGATTACTATTTTTTTTGGTAAAAATTAGCTCGCTGATATTCAGCAAACCTTTTGCTGAAATTACCAACTTTTTTGCAAGCACGCTCCTGAATATAAATTTGTTGGCACAGCAACATTTTTTGCTGACTTTACAGACTTTTTTTGAGTCTACTAGAAAGGTCAAACGCAAAGGTTTTATGATAAAAACTGTCACAATTTTGACACTTTCATAGTTTTATTCAAAGATATAAAAAAATCACTGCCGTTACACGACTCACCCGTGTTTTTAGCACATTAGTACAATTTTATTACGAGTATACTAATGATAAAATGCAAATTTTTACAACCCGGTTTTCTTGTCCTTTTCTCCAGTCCTTCAGTTCTCTTACTTGAACTAGTTGAAATTGATGAAAATCCACAAGAAAATATTGTGGATATTTTTTAAATTAAAACATGCTAAATAAATATTAATTATAAATGCTATTTTTACTTCTTCATATTTTTTCTCATAAATACGAGTACGATATTTGATATTTGGTTGCTTTCATTAGTTAGTTACAATGTTTATTTACATTTACATTAGTTGACAAAATATGGACATCTTAATAAAAATACATTAAAAATGGAAACTAATTAAAATGTTTATTTATATAAAACTTTAATTAAAATTTATGATCATGAAAATGATTTTATATGATTATAAAAACTTTAAAATATGAGTTACTTAATTTGAAAGTGGTATGAGTCCACTTGTTTCAAAATGAGATATATTTTTATATGGCAGCTTTTGGTAGGTACTGCTTTTATACACATATCATTAGACTTAAAATATTTTGTATATACACTTAAAATAATACGGATTTGACTAATTTTTAACAAATTTTTAGTTAAAACACTGATTTGAAGAAAGATTTTAGTTATCTTCATTTAACAGTATACTATATCCTCAGTACTTTAACTAGTTTTAAGTGCTAATTTTCAAAACTATTTAAAACTAATTTTTAAGAACCCATTCGTTAAATTTTACAAAATTTATTGTTATTTACCCGGTAGATGGCGCCACAAGTGTATCCGAAGTTTTAAAGATTGCGCGATTTCTTTCCCTCCCGATTTTTAAAATGGCCCATATCTGGAAAACTAAGAGAGATAGAGCAAAATTATGAAATTTTCGGCTACCCCCAACTGCATAGTACCCCAGCGAAAGGGGTTATCTCTATCAAAAAAATGGACCATGGTGAGGACTTGGACCCTCGGGAATTTCTATTTCATAAAATGGCCCATATCTCTAAAACTAAGCGAGATAGAGCAAAACGGATAAAATGTTTGCTCCTTTGGAGTGCCGTTACATGACTTTAGATTGTATGGACTAGGCCCGGGAAGGGTCCCGAGACCTTAATTTGAACTAATTTTAAGACTCTGTATTATTACAAATAAAACTGCAGTTTTACTAATTTTTTACTTGAATTTAGATTTGTTAAATTTAACAAAAAATGTTTTAAAATCAACAAATTTTATTTTAAGCCAAAAAACAGGATTAAATTTTGTTAAAGTAACAAATTTTTTGTTCACCCAACAGACTTATTATTTTGAGTGTAAAGATAGCTGCAAATCTATTTAAAAACAAATGAAATTTTACTTAATAACAGACCACTAATATTTGATTAAATTCAAATTACATTTACTTTTAGCGATAACAGCTGACAAAACTTCCTTACATACACTTTATTGGTTTATTAAAAAAAATACTGTTTTTTTAATGACTTAAAAATGGAGTTAAAACTTACATTTATTCTATAAATGAATTTAAATAATAAACAAATTCTGACTGCAGAAGTTCCTTGAGTGTAGTGACATTAAATTTTTTTTATGAAAAACCTTACATATTTATAGCGAAAATCTACGTTTTCTGTGCTGAATGGACTCGTATCACTTTCAAAATAATATTTTTGTTATCTATGCAGTTTATGCACATGATTAGTTCAAATAAATAGAACATAATCTGTGAATAATAATAACGAGCAGATTTGGAATCAGGAGATCAAAGTTTATAAGACCCAGTCAATAAAGTCCACTAGTCTTGAAACAGGGTTGATTTTCTGCTATATTAGCTACCACAGTATCAAAAGATACACAGCATGATGTCAATGCCGAATTCAAGCCATGTCAAGCAGACCGGCTTGAATTCGGCGACGCTGCGCCACCAGTCACTTTTATGAGTTCTTATCAGCCGCCGTATGACTCGGCTCGCATCGAACTAAAATATGTGTCGACTAAAGGAGCCGAACTTATCATCCACGCCGCCGTACTTTTGATATTTTTTTATTAATAAAAACTACAATTTTATAAAAAAAATTATTCAAGCTGAATATATTGCAGCCGCCGCCGAAAATTTATGGTAGGCTTGGTACTCTTTGCCATGTATGTATGTGACATTCCACCGTGAGCTGTCACTAATACATATAAATGGTAAAGGCAACTCCCCCGTTGGCCAAATAGTCTAACATGAAATTGTAGTCAAGGATGTCTTCAAGACATTTTACAATTTGTCGTGTATATTTATATATATACTGTTGAGGACAAGTTCGTCGACAAGATCGTATATTTTGTCGTGTTTTCAGCCTTATTAACGACTAGATGAGCGACAAATTCACAAACTTGTCTTAAATAAGATTTTATTGAGGACAAAATGAGCGACCATTACATGCATTTCGTCGTCTATAACTTGTCTGTAATAAGATTTTATTAAGGACAAAATGAGCCACCATCCCATCTATTTTGTCGCGTATTATATAACTTGATGAGCGACAATGTCTTTAACTTGCTGTATTAAGAAAAAATTAAAAATAAGGGGACAAAAACAACACAAGAACCAAAAAAAGCGTAAGAAACAATATAAAAATATTCAGTTGATTCTCGAAAGTGCGGAGGAAAAGTCATATTTCTTACCGTATTTCAATGTGCGTGTACGTAAACATTTGATAATTAATAGCTGTCATATTAAATGCTCTTTACGGTAAGTAACTATAAAAAATTCAATTTTTCTTTTATGATTTTCAGACAAATACAAAACTTAATCTAATATCGTGCCTTAATAACAGAATCCACCAAAAGAAAGTGTAACTTACGAAGCCTGTATAAAAGAATTTCGCTCAGTATTCCATCGTTTCAAAACTACTATTAATAGAGTAAATGGCAGAAATTAAGAGTAAGAAAAAACAGCGAAGTTGGACAATTAAACGAAAACGACCAAAACGAAGAAATCAAATAAATGCTTATTACTAAAATAATTGTTTTAATATGTAATTTTCAAAATAATTCGATAAATTTTTAATTTTTATTTTATTTTTTAATATAATTTTAATAAAAACTAATTAAATTAATTTAAAACATAAAACTAATCTCAAAAAATACATCTACAAATTTTATTTTACAGAAAAAATTAAAAAAATTGTATTTTTTCTATTCAGGAGTAGAATCTTTGTATTATAAATCGACTATATCTTGGGTGCTCGCTGACGATATAATACAGAACATTGTCGTTTACACTCTGGTCGACGACAATGTAGGGTATATTGTCGTCAACGATAATACAACAAAAAAGTCGCCTATATATTAATCGAAGACAGCGTGATGCATATTGTCGCCCATGTGATAGTCAACGACATTGTGAGCGATAATGTCGCCCAACTCGTCGTGTACGATTTCGCGGATATTTGTATGAAAAAGTCGTCGAAGATTTACATGGACGGTCGTCAAAGTGTCGTTTACGATTTACTATTGTTGTGCACGCGTCTTCAAGGATGTCTTGCAGACATGGCCAACAGGGTCTGTTTCAAGACTAATGGTGGACTATGGTCAATGCTCTTATGGCGATCTTAAAAGTATTTAGAAAAGCTGTCATTGTCACTTTGTGATAGTTATTATAATAAGTAATAACTATTATCATATAATATTGCATAATATTTACTCGTATTATGATTTTCCAACATAAAAAGTTGTGTAATTAATTAGTTTGAGATATTTTTAAATATGTAAATATTTGTCATAATTTTGTCACAGTCAATATTGTAAATTCCTAAAATGAATTCCTTGTTCTAATACAGTAGTTTTAAATGATAATCATAATTGTTATGTTTGGTTGGAATATGAGTAGTTATTTATTTTTTTAAATATTTAAAAAAAAAAATCAACTAAAATGAATCCATATTATAACTTTTAAT
Organism: Leucophora obtusa; assembly: GCA_949987735.1. Lineage (NCBI taxonomy): Eukaryota > Metazoa > Arthropoda > Insecta > Diptera > Anthomyiidae > Leucophora > Leucophora obtusa. Next base: position 119,074,894 of record OX465296.1, read on the forward strand.
TAAAAATTGGTTTTTTAACTTATAAACTGTCTTATCATATGTCATATACCAATTGTGCATGATTTATATCTATGAAAGATGCTATATACAAAAAGACCACCTGCGAATTAAAGAAAAAACTACCCATTTCAGTATAGTGCAAAAAATTCCAAAGAAATGTTGAAAAATGTTCGTTCTTATGAAGTATTTTGGTACGTCATGCCACTTTAAATAATTAACCAAACAAGATAAAGTAAACAGTAAATCATGAAAAAGAAAAAATAATGAAAACAAGTAAAAAATTATAGCCGGTGAAGCCCGACCATAAGATACCCAACACCATAGTACCCTACCCCATATTCCGGGAAGGGACCGGGAAGGGTTTATATGAGGCGAAAAATTATCCTATTTTCTTTAAATTTGAAGGCATGGTTCATGAAGGTGCATGCAAATACAATCCAAATAACAATCTGATATCAATAATTTTGTGTGCTTCAATAACATTTAAGTCCTTTAAGTCTGTACCGATCCTGAGTCGATAGGCACAGACTTTTATAGTCTGGTCCCTTATTTTTGGTGTTTATAAACCTCAGCTAGAACTTATTAAGGCCTCTCCGCATTGTGGTGTAGGGTATAAATATTGTATGTATTTGGATAACTCAACATATGGATAGCAGAATGCGTTATGTACACTCAAAAAAAATAAGTTAGTAGAAAAATTAGTAAAACGCCTTGTATTTCAAGTTTACTAGTTTTCAGCAATTTTTTTGCTGAAATTCCGTTTTCAGCAAAAGTTTTAATTATATTTTTTTAGCACTAAACTAATTTTGAACTAATATTTTACTAATTTATTTTGCTACAAAAATTGTGCTGATAACCGCAATTATAGCGTGGACGACAACCAGATAATCAAATGTAGATGTCGCAGCTTGTCTGGATGTAGTACAGGCAACGGAAATGATAAAAAAGAAAAACAACTCTACACAATTTCTATATTTAAATTTTCAGCAAATAAATTAACTAAAGTAACATTTAATTACAAGTTTTTTGAGTTTTTTTCAGTCTACTAATATTTAGCAAAAAGTTTAGTGATTTTAGCAAGGATTTTTACATTTGAAGATTACTATTTTTTTGGTAAAAATCAGCTCGCTGATTTTCAGCAAACCTTTTGCTGAAATTACCAACTTTTTTGCAAGCAACATTTGCAACATTTTTTGCTGACTTTACTGACTTTTTTTTTGAGTGTAATTTGTGTGTGGAAAGTTGGTGTGTCAAGATATATAAAGATGGGCATGGGTGGAATTTCACAAATATTCACGAAAAAATAAATATCTGCAGATGGTATTTGTTCAGTTTATGCAATTACGTTACAATTATTTGTATAGGAAAATTTTATAGTTACCAAACTGATTTAATTAAAATGCAAAAAATTTAAATTTTGTTACACTTAAAATAATGCGTCAGTAGAAAAATCTGTCAAACCGGTTTCAAATTGATTTGACTAATTTTTAACAAATTTGATATTAATTCGACTACCCCTAACCGTGTAATACCCCTGTGAAAAGATTATCTCTATCCAAAAATGGACCTTGGCGGGGCCTTGGGCCTCTTTAACAAAATTTTCCACTTCATAAAATGGCCCATATCTCGAAAACTAAGCGAGCAAAACGGACAAAATGTTTGCTCCTTGGGAGTGCCCTTACATGCCTTCAAGTGATATGGACTAGGGCCGGGGAGGGTCCCGAGACCATAAAATTCTGAAAATTTTACGACTCAGTATAATTAAAGATAAAACTGTAGTTTTACTAATTTTTTACTTAAATTTAGATTTGTTAAATGTAACAAAAAATGTTTTAAAACCAACAAGTTTTATTTTGACGGAAAAAAACAGGAATACATTTTGTTAAAGTAACAAATTTTTCTGTTCAGCCAAATGACGTATTATTTTGAGTGTAGTTTTTATCTTGGAACTAGTGCGAAAATTTAAGTCGAGCAAGCCGACCATATGAAGCCGTAAACTATAGCACGATTTGGGTCATATTGCGGGAATCAGATTAAATTCCGAGGAGGGAATATCAATCAGGGGTGCAGTAGATATAATGAAAATTATAATGTTAATAGGTGAGATAAAAAGTGGGTCTGGGAAAAATATTTTAGTAATAACATACAGCAACAAACAGTTATTATACAATACACCCAGATGATGATCTAGAAAAAGGTTTCGGAGAGGAAAGTTACATTATTTTTATTAACTTCTCGATTGTCTTTTCTATTTTTGTATAGAAAAATTTAATTTTTGGCCCGGAAATGCCCCGATTTTCATTCCCCTGGATCCCTATTTCTCCAATATCGCAAATTTGCAAAAGATCGAGGTTCCGTATTATACTACCTTCATAGAAGAGAAACCTATAAAAATTGAAGAAAAAGCTACTAAATATTAGTTAAAAATGGCCTTGCACATTTAATAACCTTAATAAAAGGACAACAAACAGTGACAATTGTTTGTCATACTTTTATCATTGTCATTTTATTCACTGTTATGAAGTATGACTTGTTACGAGTACGTGACATCTATTTTGTCCAATAATTTGCCATAGTATAATCGATTTAGGGTGACATAAAATGGTTTTTTATTCAATATGCTATAACAGCTCAGTATTAGGGTTTGGGGTTCGGGAAATCCCGGGAAAAGTTTGCCGGGAATTCCCGGGAAAATAATATATTTTTCCCGGGAAAACGGGAAATTTTAAAAATATTAAATTTTTTAAATTGTTTTTGTTTCGAATAGGATTTTTTAATTTTAGTCATAAAAAACATTTTAAATACCAGAACAAAAATTTCATTGTTAAAATCTTTTAAAAGGGAATACATTTATTTGACACACAAATAAAATCTTTGCCAAGTAATTAGGAGCATTTCAACTAATAAAGATTTTTCGCATAACTTATTCAAAATTTAAGTAGTAAAGCCTAAAAACTTGGTAAAATGTTTAAAAGAAATATGAAAAAAAAGCTTTGTTTTTTACAAATAATCGCCCTTACTATCTAAATTTTTCAAATATATAATTTAGGTAAAGTCGACTTTAGTTAAAATATTGGGTGGCAGTATACCTTGACTTGGTTTATTTTTGGAGCATTCTGATTGGTTAATTTATTTTCAACCAATCAAAATATTTGAAAATATAAATATTTTTGTAAGGTTTTCATACACAAAATGAACAAAACCGTTTGATTAAAAATAAAATCGACTTTAAATTTAAAATACTCCTTTATATTAAGGGTCAATAATTTTATAAGTAACGTTTTCATTAATAAATGTGAAAAGAAAAGACTAATGGTTAACGGTAGTATCTAAATTTGGTTATCCGACATCTAAATTTGGTTCACAAAAAAAAAAAAAAATTGATGGTCATGCAACTTCTCTTGAAGAAAACAACGAGCTAAAATTAGCAAAGTACCCGAAGAAAAAAGTGTAAGCTGAATAGGCATTAAAGGTTTTATGGTAGGGCAAACATTTCCTAAAATGGTATCCAAATTAGCCGCAGTCAATCCGCACCATAACTAGATCGTCGTTTATTCGATAAAGTTTTTATAATAAAAACCTGGCATTGAAAAAAAGAAACCGATGTAAAGAACATTATATTAAATTACTACAATCATGTAAAAGATATCACGATAAAAGAAATATTGAGCAATATTTCTAACAATAGGAGATTTACTATAATCTTAAATGAATGGACAAGAATATCACAAAAGAGATATTTGAACATAAGTATTAACGTAAATAATTCATTTTATAACCTGGGGTTGGTTTATATATCAGGAAGATGTAATTGAATTCTCACTACACAGACTGCATTTGTACTGAAATAGTGTTTTTTTTAACAAAAATTATTTATATAGGTGGTTTTCATTAACAATTTTGTTCAAAAACAAACGGGAATCCCGGGAATCAAATTTTTTCATTCCCGTTTCCCGGGAAATAAAAAACTCCGGGAAATCCCAAACCCTACTCAGTATAGAAAATCATTACCAGATATGTGGTTATGTAACTACATACTTGGTAATGGTAACCAGTTACTTTTGTTATTACATTTCTTATTACCTTTATATGGCGATGTCGCGAAAAATAATGAGTTATGGTTACACACTAATTACTGGTGACCCGTGGTATATTAATAACGTGATTATTCATAAGGACCTTAATATTCCATTTGTTCGCGACGAAATAAAAACCTTCTGCTCTAAATATGTACGAAAACTGGCAACTCATCCAAACTCTCTTGCACAGGATCTACTATGTTATAATGGACATATTCGCCTCAAGAGGGTCGACACATTGGCCCTCGCGGAACCACATGAAAGATGAACATTTTACGCAACGAAAAATGGATTTTCTATTGCAATGGCAATAGACCCAGAAATTATTGGTTGATTTAAAATTTTAATACTTATTGTTATTTTCTGAAATAAGAAAGATCCAATAAATAAAGAAATAAAGTTAAAAAAAAAAAAATGGTTACCCACCAGCATACGAAAAACCAAAAAAAATATCGTTACCTATGTGCTTACCAGTACTGACAAAAATAATGAGTCTAAAAATAATTTTCAAAAAAATAAATTATATAAAGAAAATATTTTTTATTGTATTTTTTTTTTTAAATAAAATTTGCTGGTGCGGGAATCGAACCTCGGTCTACAGATTGCCAGTCAATAGCTCTACATATATCCTTACCAGTGTTTAAAAAATATTGAGTCTAAAAATAGATTTAAAAAAATTTTAAAAAAAATCTAGAAAATTATTTTCTATTTGAAATAATGATAAAAATAAGTCATTATCAGTAACTCATTATTATATGTTTTAAAATAATGCAGAAGGTAAGTGGGTGTCATTACTGGTAGTCTAAAAAATAATGATATGTCATTACCGTTTCTACACTGGGAGTGAACATTTTCTTTCAACCTTTTGCATTGTCATGTCTCTTTTGTTGTCATACTATGTACATGTCACACTGTCATAGTTTTGTCATTGTCATTTAATTTAATTCCTATTTTTATAAAAAAAACGAGTAAAAAGGTTAAAGTCTGCCATGCCGACTATACAATACCCTACACCAGTCAGGTAAAAAGCCAACTAATGTTTGGATCCGAAATTCGAATGGGTTAAAATGAGACTTTTGTCAAAATTTTCTATAAAATAATAAAAGTAGAGAAAATCGTAAATATAGCCGGTTCATATTTGGCGATAGGTCCAAATATGAACCGATTCTATCTAGAATCTATCGGCTTTGTTCTCGCGACCATGTGAGTCAGCGAACCAAATTTCAATAAAATGTCTTAATATTTGCGACCTGCAGAGTGTAACCAAGCCAATTTTGGGGGGACCCTTATATGGGCACTAGGTCTAAACATGGACCGATTTCAACCAAAATCAAGAGGCGTCGTCCTAGGACCGACGTAAGTCGGTGTACCAAATTTCATCAAAATATCTTAATATCTGCGACCTGTAGAGTGCGCACAAGAATGCATGGACAGGCAGGCAGACAGACGGACGGACGGACGGACATCGTTAAATCGAAATAAAAAAAAATTCTGAGCCGATCGGTATACTATAAGGTGGGTCTAGGACCAATATTTTTTGGTGTTACAAACATCAGCACAAACTTATAATACCCTCTCCACAAATTTTAAAAAAATTGTATTTACAATTTTTTAGCTGTATCTGTTCTACACAGATGTCCAAACAAATTTGTGAAAAATTTCGAAACAAAAACGTTTTCAAAGTAGCGTTTTTCATATCACAAAATCTGAAATTAACTGCCGTCTAAATTTTAACTGTACATTCGGTAATCGGGCCTAAATTAATAAAAATTTCTAAATAAAGAGATCATTGAACTTTTTCTAAAAGTAATGAGGAATTTTTAAGCAAAAACAAAAGTTAAATTAAATTGAAGAGTTCAAACTAAATTAAGATGAATCATTATTATTATTATTATTATTAATTCATTATGGTAATTTTTTCTTTGTATGAAATTTTTTTCTGCATGTTTTGTTAACCCAGTTTTTTTGAAAAATAACTTTTACAACTTACCAGTTACATAAAATATAATTTGAATATATATATGACTTGTCATTTAAAACTTACCTAAAAGAAAAAGAAATTAAATAAAAAATTAGTATGTACATATTTATATAAATAGAAGAAATAATAAAATTCTTATATTAAGAAAATTGTTAATGTTTGATTAAAATATTTTCTATTAAAATCTTACGATATTCTGATTAAATTTATTTTGTATATTCAATTCTATTTCTAATTTAATTTCTTTACTGGCTGACTGGTCTGTTGATTGTTTTAACTTCATGCACATAAAATTCATTTGAAGCTCATAAATTTTTAATAAACTTAGACGGAAATAGCAGGTAAATCAAACACTGCTCTTATTGCTAACTAGCGCAAAAAACTATCAAGTATACAAACGAAAACAAAAAAGAAATAAAAGTATCGAAATAGTTTTTTTTCATAAATTTCTTAGGAATGCATTAAATTTGAACAAACACACTTTTAGCTAAAACACATGAGTGAAATATTCGAAGTGATATAAAAAATACAAAATTCAAGCGTAAAGTTAATTATTTTATAAAAAGCTACAAAACTCAAAGATCTTAAAAAAAATTCAACTTAAAAATGAAATGATACAAGTAAAACAGGTAATATTTCAAAGAATTTAATTAACTCTACATTAAAGGAGTCAAATTTATCCACAAACACAAATTTGAAAGAAGAGATGTACATATTAAAAAAAAATTAAAAGGATGTTCGAGACACTGTTGTCAACTATTTTTCAAAAAACCACTAGAAAGACCCTAGACTTACAAACATTTTTTTTTTATCCAAAAATTGTAGTTAAAGCCATTGATACAATGCATTTTTTTATTTTTCTCTAAAATGTATTGAATATCTTCATAAAAAGAGTTGTAAACTTTTATAGAGAGACAAAATTTATGATTTTCATTTAAATTAATAATCACAATTTTCATTGAGTTAGTACTGGAGTTTAAAAAAATTTTTTAACGAAATATCGGTTTTTTTATAAAGTTTTTATAAAAAACTCTTTAAGAGTTTTTTTTGTACCAAAAAAATATTAATATGTGAATTTAATAATATTTATACCCTACACCACTATGTGGTCATTATACCCTACACCACTATGTGGTCAGGGTACTATAAGTTTGTGCTGATGTTTGTAACACCAAAAAATATTGGTCGTAGACCCACCTTATAGTATACCGATCGGTTCAGAATGTTTTTTTATTTCGATTTAACGATGTCCGTCTGTCCGTCCGTCCGTCTGTTTGTCTGTCCATGCAATCTTGTGCGCACTCTACAGGTCGCAAATATTAAGATATTTTGATGAAATTTGGTACGCTGACCTATGTTGGCCCAAGGACGAACAGGTTTGATTTCGGTAAACATCGGTCCTTGTTTAGACCTAGTGCCCATATAAGGGTCCTACCAAAATTATATTGTTTATACGCTGCAGGTCGTAAATATTAAGATATTTTGATGATATTTTGGTACACAGGCCTATATTGGCCCAATAACGCAGCCTATTGATTTTGGTGAACATCGGTCCATGTTTAGACCTAGTGCCCATATAAAGGTCCTAATTGGCTTGGTTACAAACTGCAGGTCGCAAATATTAAGATATTTTAATGAAATTTGGTGCGCTGACTCACATTATAGAAAATTTTGACACGAGCCCCATTTTAACCCATTCGAATTTCGGATCCAAACATTAGTTGGCTTTTACCCAGACTGGTGTAGGGTATTGTATAGTCGGCATGCCCGACTTTAACCTTTTTACTCGTTTTTTAATATAAAACTGATCAGTAAAAATTATATTACGCCAAAAAAATCGCTATGTTTTTGGCTAACTCTAGAATTTTCCCCCTATAGTCAAATTAAGATCGGGTTTGAATGAAAAACTTTAATAATTTGCAGCAGAAAGAATTTTAATTATAATTTAAACACGCTCAATTGTATTGAAATATTGGAAATTAATGAAACATTTTGAAACATAATGTTCATTTTTTGGAAAATGTAAATTAACATTTTCCCAGCAAAAAAAAAAAAATTAGAAGTAATACTTTAAAAACTACTTCTTTCACTACTTAACAAGCATCCGTTAGTGTATTTTTACTGGTTTTGGTATCATTTGTTCAAGTAGTATTTCAGTTTTCTTGTTGCAGGTGAAAATAACATTAATTATTAAAAAGAAATGCAAATTTTAACTACATTCGTTAGTCATTAAACAAATAATATAAAATACTGAGAAATCTTAACATTAATTTTATTCTGTAATTTTGTTAAAAAAAAATGTATGTAAGTAATTTTTGTTAATTGTTTTGATTAATTTAAGGTTCATTTTATTTACAGTCAAAAACAAATGAAAATGTAAGTTGAATTTAATGAAATCTTAGTGGACCCGTTTTCAAGTCAAATTTAATTTATTTTTAAATGCATTTGCAGCGGTATTTTCATACAAAATATTTTCAGCGTACATGCAAAGAAACAGTGTACAATCAACAAATATTAACGTATAATTTGCTTAAGTTTATTATATATTATACAACTACAAAAGTTTAACGACACATTTTACAAAACCCTTAGGTAAACAATATAAATAACAAAGAAATATAATGACATTTATACTTAAAAACTTCGGAATTGGTCCGAATTGGTTACAAATTATACATGAAGTTATTATCTAATAAAATGTCTAACACATGGTTATTGAATTGTAATAAGTAACCCTCGATAATGCCTGATTTTGACAAACTTTGAAAGATTGAACATTTTCAGAACTACTCACCTTTTTAGATATAATTTTCAAACCACGAAAAAGTAGTAAATCAAACCAAACTTAAATAAATATATACCCTAGTAAAAATGATTTTAATATAATCATTTATGATTTTATACAATTATGTCTCGCCGAGTATTAAGAAATGTATATTTTTATATAATTATATCAAACGATATTTAATTATATAAAATCATATTAACCAGATCCACGATTTCCCCGAACAATTCATATATAGGTTAACATAATTATGTCTAAAAATATATCATTAGATCCGAAAAATGGTGGATCTGATTAATATGATTTTGTATAACTAAATAAATTTTGGTGTAATCATATACAATGATACTTGGTGTTACATATGACAACATTCAACCATATATAAATCTATAAAATCATAAATGGTTATATAAAAAATATTTTTACTCGGGTATTGATAAATTACACAGTACAACAACATAAGAAAAGTTTGATGCATCGGGATTGCAACACATCATTTCTAATAGAAATACATTTTTGTAGGAAAATTAAATTTTGTAATAAAAAAATTTTTTGCAGAAAAAATACAAAGTTGACTTCTGAACATAATTCAGGCGAAACCACATTTGTACTGTTTTATCTAACTAATTTTTGGCAAAAAATCAGCAGGTTTTTCTGCAAGGTCAGAAAAAATTAGTAGATTTTTCTGTTATTTTAGAGGTTTATTTCTATGAGTCGTCGAATATTTTCCGATATAATTACTACATTACAATGAAATCTAATCTGTTTTTTTAGATTTCAAACTCACAAAATAAGATTTTTAAGTACTTCTACATAATATTGAGACATAAAGTATTTTCCTAGGGTTTAGATTAAAATAAGGAATTCGGAAAGGCAATTAGAAAGAATATTTTTCGCTTCATATTCGTCAATAGGATACGAAAATACTTTAAAAAAGTTGTAGAGGAAGTCTGTGTAAAAAAGTCGATATTTGTCAAACAGTGTAATTATTTTGTTGAGAGTCCAATATATACACTCAAAAAAGTTTGCAGTTACTACATGACCGTTGTTTGTGTAGTAATCAGTAGTTGTTGTTTTTAACAGTATTTACAGTTGTTTTTCTATAGAAAAATGCAAAACAACTATTATGATGGTTATTTAAGAAAACAACTTACAAAGAGTAAAGTAATTTCGTAACAGTTGTTTAAAACAGTTATTTTTAATGTCATTATAAATAATTACCAAAACAGTAATTTTACAGTAAACAGTTGCTTTTGTTAGTTATTTAAAAAATAAAAAAATCGTTGAACTTTTTTTTGAATTTTAAAAATTCCTGTTTAGTTTGTATTTGTTATTATTAATATATTCCTAGTTTGTAAATAAAAATTAGAAATTTGTATTGTTTATTTAATGCATAAAAGCGTAATAATTCCAAACGGTCCTCCACCGTTTGGAATTTTTACTTCAAATTTTAAATAGGCTGAAGTAATTACACATATTTTTGTAATCGGAAGAAAAGAAATTGTTTTTTTTTATTAAAATATACTTTAACAATACCAAAAGAATTAACTGTAAAAACAGTAGTTTTTATCCATTTTGCCAGTTGTTTTAAAATTTTCGTAGTAGGAATGTGTCAGTTAATTTTACAACATTGGTAGTTATTTTTAATGCATTTGTTAGTTATTATTCAACAGTTAAAAATAAAAAACCTTTTAGTTATTTTAAAGGTAATTACCTTTGCCGCCTTTCTAACTTCATATGCCTTTATTTTAACTGTCATTTTCAGCAGACTCTACCGACAAAGTTTTTTGAGTGTGTTTATGTTGTTATCGCTGTTTTCTTTATTATATATATTTCGGTATTATGATCCTAGTTTTTTTTTTATTTTATAATAACTTTTTTTAATTTAATTTTAATTTTTAAAAAAAATATTTAGCCCATTTCATACCAATGCATTGCGTGGGAATTTTTTGAAAAACTTGGTAGAAGTATAGACTGGTTTCATAATAAGCATTTTTCGTAATTTGTATGGCTAAGTCGCGCCCTCTAGTGGTACTGTAAATAATTCAAATTGATACTTCGACGCTCTATACGCACTTAAATGGTTAATATTTTTCGACAATTAAATTTTTGTATTTTGATAATACAAACTTTTGTGAAAAAATTGAACAAAATTTTAATTATTTCTTTTGCAATACTTTTAAGAACTTTTTAAAAAAAAATTTATTTTTAGACGTTTTTTAAAAATTGTTATTTGGCAACCCTAATTGCTCAGATTTGTATGCTTCTTTGGCAGTTGAGAGAAAATAGCGCATTTTTAATATAACAAATAAAAACGGATTAATTTTCTACATACTTACAATTTTACAAATACGAATAACTCTTGATAACATCAGTGTATTTATTTTTGAAAGCGCGCATTGACTCAAAATTTTTCTTCCCTTAAATATTTTTTACATGTCTTTGTCGAAATTAATTAATGAATTGAAAAAAGTAAAAAATTGTTTTTTTTCAACTCATTTTTATCATCATATTTTTGTAATTTCTTAAATAGCTTTTTGAGCCAGGCCTCAAAATATCACATGCTTTCTACGCCATTGTAATATCGCCTTCCTATCAAAAGTTATAGGCTCTCAAAAGCAGATGTGACTTTAAAGACACATTGGTAAAAAATGGGTTAATATATTTGACACAGACCCACTTTTTATTACCCCACTATAATGTATTTTAATCCGCTTCTCGAAATATGGCCAAAATCGTACTGTGGTGTAGTACAGAGAGCATGCACGGCTTTAGGTTTTGTTGGTAATTCTGTTCATCAATCCCAGGAAAATTTTTTACAATCGGTAGCCAAACACACCTATTCTACAACTGGTTCTACTGCAACCGATTCCATGGAACTTTTTCCGTAACGAGTTCCTGGGATCCCATATGGAAGTATAATCAGTTCCAGAACTGCTTGTAGGTCAACCGGTTCCACTTTGGAGCTATGGAAGTGGTTGCTTTTGGGACAATTTCAAACAAAAAGAATCGGTGTTCGAATCGACAGTAGAAGGGGTTGTAAATGAAAAGTAGCTATTCTACAATCGATTCTTTGCAATAGAAAATTTTCCTGGGATGGGTTAATATAATGGCATTGATTTAACTATAAGTAAGGACTTTATGTGAAAGGGCCTCTAAAGTCTGACAACAAAAACCATAAAAAATCTACTCTCGGTGTAGTTGGTGTTGGCCTGTCAATTTAAAATTAATGTAGAGTTAATCGAGTTTTGTTGTTTTTTTTTGTTTATTTTTTATTTTTAACCTCCTTAACTGCAGATGTGAATTTCTTATATTTTAAATTTTTTATCTCTTGAGTGTAGTTTATTTTATTTGTTTTTTTTTATTATTCTTTCTTGTTTGTTAATTTCATTTTTTTAAACCCAGCAAATATGGTAGTTTTAATTTAAAGAAATCAATTTAAATAACACTTCATATAGTTAAGAAAAACACTTTCAATCATACCCTAGTAAAAATTACAATTATGTCTCGGCGAGTATTGTGATATTTGGTATACATAAGTTTTTAAAATCATAAATGGTTATATAAAAAAAATATTTTTACTCGGGTAGTGAAAACTACGAACGATTTTTATCTTAAATATACATACCTTAAGACATAAATTTTGTTTAAAAAAATTCTTAGTTAAGTAAAATCTTAGAAAAAAACGTACTAAGTTCTAACTATAAAACTGGCGCAAAGTTTTTTTAAATTCTATTTTGGGGCGAAAGTAAGAAGTAATGCTACTGAAAGGCAGAGGTTTTAGTATTTACAGTGTAATCCAAAAACTTTTAAAAATTAAATTATTTTAATCATAAATTTAAAAAATCCTTTTAAAAATGTTTTTTGGGTTATATATTCTGTTTACTGTATACATTTAGAATATCTCTGCCCAGTTTTTTATTGCTGTTGTTGTTGTTGTTTTTGTGCTTTTATCTGATTATTATTATTGCTGTTGCTGCATTCGTATTTAGCTCTGGCTCTGACTGCAGGCGTTGCACTATTTCAAGGTCTCTCGGACACTTTATAAATAGTAAACAATTAAGTGAATGAAAAAAACTATAATTACTGCTTTTATTCTTTATTAAATGCTTGATATCCATTAGCAAAATGAATATTGTGCAGTTTGTTGTTGGTGTAGAAATGTTAAAAAAATATAAAAATTGTATTTCTAGTCAGGTACGTACCTCCCTCCCCCCCCCCCCCCCCCGGCCACGAAATTATTTGACAAATTTTAAAACATTACATAAATAAGTTTTTATTCGTAATACTCGCTTATCAACCCAGTGTAGAAACGGTAATGACATATCATTATCTTTTGGAGTACCAGTAATGACACCCACTTACCTTCTGCATTATTTTAAAACATATAATAATGAGTTACTGATAATAACTTATTTTTATCATTATTTCAAATAGAAAATAATTTTTTAGATTTTTTTGAAATCAATTTTTAGACTCAATATTTTTTAAACACTGGTAAGGATATATGTAACCACATATTTTTTGATTTTTTATATGTTGGCGAGTAATCTTACTTGTGTGCAGCAGTTTTTATCAATTAAATATTACATGTCGATATAGTTCAGATGGTGGAGCAGTTGACTGGCAATCTGTAGACCCAGGTTCGATTCCCGCACCATCAAATTTTATTAAAAAAAAAAAAATACAATAAAAAATATTTTTTTTTATATAAATTATTTTTTTGAAAATCTATTTTTAGACTCATTATTTTTGTCAGTACTGGTAAGCACAAGCACATCGCCATGTAAAGGTAATAAGAAATGTAATAACAAAAGTAGCTAGTTACCATTACCAAGTATGTAGTTACATAACCACATATCTGGTAATGATTTTCTATACTGGGAAGTAGAGCACATCCGTTTGTACTCGATTGTGCAGTGGATCGCACGACGCATTACAGAGAGAATTCTTTTATCAGTCGCACCAGCCGTATTTAGAAAAAACTACCCGCAGAAGTCTTTCCTGTTACTTACAATGTTGAGAAATTTAAATCAAATATTCACAAACACTATTCCCAATTTCCTCCTCCTCATAACCTATTTTGCTAATACCAACACAATGCACTCCGTTAATAGGGGGCAGCTGTCTTGCGCACATAGCAGCTGTTTTTGCGGGTGGGTTTTCTGCTTAAAATTACAAGCATCTATGTTACTACCAATTAGAAGTTTTCACAATCTAAAAATTTGTCTAAAAATATTTTCACCTTAAGTTCCCTAAGTGCCGATAAATTTACGTCTGTAATTGAAAAAAAAATTTAAAATTTTCAAATAAAAAAAAAATTTAATACCATAGAACGCCATACATCAAATCTATTAAATACTTTGGCGACAATAACGAATATAAAGTCCAAATTTCAAATAGAGTAACTTATTTTTCTTAAAATAAGTTTTATAAAAAAAAAAAAATTTTTTATTGTAATTTTTTTTACAGCTCTACCATCTGAGCTATTTCGACATGTTATATTTGATAGACGAAAACATATTTGACCTGCTGGGCACAAGCATGCTTACGCGCCAACATAAAAAAATCAAAAAATATGTGGTTACATATATCCTTACCAGTGTTGAAAAAATGTCCAAGGACTTTTATATTTTTACCCTTTTTACAGAGATTTTTCTAAAATTTTCTTCATCTGATCTTCTTTATAGAAAATATTTTTTGTATTGAGATTTTTTTTTTATTAGTGCAGGCAATTTCTGAAATAAATTTGTCTTTTAATTTTTCAGCTGAATTTCCACATAATATAAATCTTTTGGATACACCAATAAAATATTATAAATTTTCAATTCATTCAGAATCGAAAGTTTTTGTTGGCAGATTTAATAAAATCCCCCTGAAAAAATTACTGGCTACATTCCTGTTTCTAGTTATAAATTTGTTTACTCCATAGATTGATTCAATCTATACATAGACCCATTGTCGCATTTGTTAATTTATGTTATTTTTATTGAATTATTAATTTTAGTTAATTATCATTGTTGTGTAATATTAAAGCGGGTGAGATTATTTAGAATTTATTAAATCGTAAATTAAGCGAATAATTTTGTAATTTATATGGTAAATTGTATATTAAACTAAATACAAATTAACAAAAGAGTTTTAAATTTCTTTGAAAAATATTTGAAAAAAATTTTAAATTTCAGAGATACTTATTGAATTTAGTTTAGATTTAGTTTAGCTAGTTCGCACTAACCTTAAATATTTATTAAAATATAAATTACGGTTTTATCGAAAAATATGCAATTTTTAATGTTAAGTCTATTATTACAGTTATTTTTAACTACTCTTTTGTTATTTTTTACCTGTTTGTGACCGCTGCAAGAAAAAAAAAACCATTAAAAAATACTGCACAGAGAAAACAGATTCCTGCTGACAATATGATGCTTCGGTTATGGTTGCCGAAGTTTTCGATTGTGACAACAAAAGAGTTATCAGATTGTGACAACTGAATTTAAGTTGTGTACAAAATACGAGTCATTAATTCATTAGTCAAAACAAAAAAATTCATTGGATGCAACTGAACCATTCGATTGTCAACAAATTCGGTTGTTAGCTCCGAGACTATTTTTGGGTGTATTTTTTAATAAGAGCTATTTTTATTTTTGATGTTTAGAAATTGAAAGCTACTTAATTTTCGTATTAAATCTTGGGCCTGTTTATAATTTTTATGAAACTGTGATAAACCATGACATGATTTTTTTAAATTTTATTATAATTATAAAATTATTTATCAGATATTTATTTGTTTTGCTATTAATTAAAGTCAAAACATTATAAAACTTGTTTACTTTTTCTTTGAATATAAAAATGCATTTTGTAAACATGAGAATTTTTTTTATAAATCAAAAAAATATATATTTAATTATTATTATCATAATAAACCTGAGGTTATCATCAAGAACATAAATGAATTGTTACACTCGGAAAAAAATGTTAGTAGAAAAATTTTTAAACAGTTTTCGGTATAATTTTACTATTTTTACACAAATTTTTTGTAAAAATATGTACTTTATAGGGTATTCAATCGATTAGTCGTTATTCGATTAATTTAAAATGTCCAAATTTCGAATAACGAATAATTCGAATAATTTCATACGATTAATCAAAATTGGAAGAAAATTACAAAAATGTTTAAAAAATATAAATTTTTTTACTAAGTAAATCTGCAAAAATTCAAAATTTTTTTCAAAAATTGTGATAAATAATTTGCTGTTTGCTTATACGTATCCGGATTTCATTCTGCCCTAAGAAAATAATTAAGGGACGACCTTTTAGAATTTCTAGAAATATTTGTTAAATTCAACTCAATGAGAATTTCATGTTCTAAGTAGAACATTTCATTTCCAAAAAAAAATAGAAACAACATAAAATTATCACAGTTTGCTTTGTCATCTTCCGAATTACTACCCTGTTTTTGTGACTTAAGTAGTGGTATCTATTTACGTATAAAAAATTTTTAATTATTTTTTACGACTTTTTAAATGTTTATATTAAATGAAAGCATTAATATTTATTGTAATTAATGATTATTAGAATTATTAATTATAATTAATGCTCAATGTAATAAAGCTTGTTTAGTGAGCACTCTGAATTAATAAAATAAAGGGATGGAGATACAGAAACGTAGAGGGAAAATAAATTCTCAACAAAATTCTTCACTACATTTACGTTTTTATTTATTCAATGCATACGAAAGAGATACAAATTAATGTACGGGGTCTTATATTCTTCTTTCGGGTGTGGTTCTCCCTAATTTGGATAAAATTTTAAAATGTGAAAGCGGGGACAGAAAAAATAAAAATATTGACAAAATCTGATCTCAATTATTACATTTTTTTTTTATTTTTTATAAATTTCAGAAGAGTTACTGAATTTATTTTTGTTCCTTTATTTAAATAAAATTATTAAAAACACAAGTGTATGTAAATCATTTTACATAAATTTTTTTCGATTAATCGATTAATTTTAAATTTTGTTAAGAAAAAAACCCAAATAATTATTTGCACGATTAATCGATTAAAATAAAAAGCCGATTAATTGAATACCCTAGTACTTTAGTAAATATTTTTCCTATTCTCATTTTAAAAATTACTGAATTTTAAACTAACTTTCATTGCTCATTTCAAAAAACGTTTTACAAATTTTTAAAACTCGTGTTAGTAATATTAGCAAAATATTCTACTAATTTAGAAAAAGGATATTAAAGGATTTTTGTTGTTTTTTAATAATTAAAACTATTACATATAGATTTAAAATTAAAAAAATGTTCATCTTTTACGAAATAATAGACATTGATAACACAATACAATAAAATAAGAAAAAATGTGAAAAAACTTAAATTATGATACTCAGATGAAACCATTAAAATATTTAATACACATATTTTCTAATCAATACCGACAAAGTTTTAGAAAATTAAAGTGCAAATTCCTAAAAATAACGATTTTCATACATGTATGTTCAAAAATAAATAAAAATTAATTTGAAATAAACGTAAAATTATCTTCCCAGCCCGAACTTGAACTTTGGACCCTTTGCTTGTGGGGCCAGCACGTTAACACCCCAACCTCCATATACACATAAGAAACACAAAAACTACAAAAAAATCACTTCTTTGGATGTTATTAATGTTGATACGAATTGCTGATCTGGATGTTGTTCAAAATAACTTTAACATTACATTTTTGGTAGTTGTTAACAATAACACATTTGAAATCAGAAAATCTGAATGTATTGATACTTAAGATGTCCAGTAACAGTGGTTCTTTAAGAATAACATCCAATTTATTTTGCTGGGATGAGTCAGGATCTCTGATATGCGAGGGCTGGTAAGGAAATGAGTTGTATTTTTTGTTGTTTTTAATGACAATTTATAATAAAACATATAAATCTTAATTCCTCAATTCATAAACGCTTTGTAAAGTGGGAGGTTTACAAAAGGAAACTTTCGTACAAAATTTGTTCAATAAACCTCCTAAAATTATTTTACAAAGCGTTTATGTATTTAGTAGTAAATTTGTTAACAACAATTAAAAAAAAATTGAATATATTTCAATACAAATAGATCATCATCAATTATTAACCCATAAATGCATAGGATACTGAGGATGGGTGTGTAGCGGGACCTGAAAATACGTATTGTATCCTGCTGGCCTTAACGATTTTTTTAAATTTCTATTCTCTGTAATTTACTTGAAAAATTTTATCATCTTTCTTTAATTTAAAAATAATTTAAAAGAAAATGTGATTATATTTGATTTCAAATCGAACGATAAACATTCATACAAAAAATTTGACTTTAAAAGTCGAAATTAACCGTACCCGTAAATATAGTGTTAAAGGCATTAAATATTGAAATGCTAATTAAAATTAATTAATAATTAAATTTATTAAATTATTTTCAGTATGTATATATAATTTAAATTATTTATTTCCTGTTATTAACTAAACAAACAGAAACTTTTAACACCCACTTGCAATCAGACAATATAAGTAAATTAGAACATAGTACATAATAGGGTGGATCGATTTCGGATTTTTGTAGAATTTTAACTATAAAGTGATCTCAAAACTTGTGTGAATAAAAAAGACATTTTTGAATAAAATTCAGCATTATTAAAAAACTTAAATTTTCAAGTAAATAATATTTTTCCGAAATCGCATTTTTTTCAAAATTCTTTATATCAGTACTATATTCACAGCTTGGATAAATTAGTTCCCTTTTTTTGAACTGAATTTATATTTTGGGAATGAATCCGCTGACCAAACTTAAGGAATTGAATGAATTCCTATTTTTTCATTCGATTTATCTTATTCATTCATTCATTTTTTCTAATTCCTTCATAAAATTTGATGCATTCATTCAATTCTAGTTAATTCAACTTTTGGTCAAGGAACTAATTCCCTAGGAAATGAATTCCCAGGGAATTGATTCCCTCGTACATTTATTCCCTGAAAGAATTAACTTTTTTGTTTAATTCCCTAACGAATTAAAATTTCCATTTAATTCCCTAAGGAATTAAATTTTTCTTTTAATTCCCTAACAAATTAAAATTTTCGTTTAATTCCCTAAGGAATTAAATTTTTTTAAATTCCCTAAGGAATTAACTTTTACGTTTAAT